>JAOTQP010000251.1:3342985-3374879 GCA_026413545.1 Cichladusa arquata
CGCGGCCCCGGCCCGGCCCGGCACGGCTGAGGAGGATGCGGGCGGTGGCGCGGCGGCCGCAGGCGGGCGGCGGGCAGCGGCGCGGCGCCTGAGCGCAGGGCTCCGCTCCGCTCCCGAGGATGCTGCGGGGCGATGCCCGGCGACAGGGAGGACGAGATCTGCCAGAAAGCGCTGCAGCTGCTGGCCGAGCTGTGCTCCGTCGGGGCGGTGGAGAACGAGAACTGCCGGGATTTCATCTACTACCTGCGGGACAGAGCGCGGCCCCGCCTCAGCGACTCAGGTACGGCCGCTGCCCTCGGGGGCGGCGCGGGCACCGGCGGCCTCTCCGCGGGCCCGGCTGCGGGCGGAGGGCGAGCACATCCCCGGGCGGGCGGGGAGCGGCCTGCGGGCGGCCGGGGCGATGCTCCGGGGCTTTTTGGTGCTGCTGCCGGGCTCGGTGTCAGCGCTGGCGGAGATGCGGAGCCCGAGCCCGCGGCGGGTGCAACTTTGCGCGGCCTCTGCCCAGCCGGAGCCGCTCCCTGCAGGGCCGGGGCGAACCGGGGCTGCCCCGCTGCTCCCCGGCCCTCGGGGTAAAGCTCGGGTTAACTGGAACGCGGTGTAACCTGCTCCGTATGCCACGAGCTAAAAAAGACCGTGCCTCGCCTTTCTGCAGCAGATGTGCGGGCTGTAGGTCGGACAGGATGTACGCTGGGTTGGTTTCTGTGTGTGGTTTCCGCATCGTGGCATAGCACTCCTGCTTAAAAACTTTAGCTTAGGGATGCTTTCTCGTAAGGAAGCTGAGCTCCTTGTGCACAAAAACGTGAAAAGATTGAGGGTCTGTCTCTGGGCGCAAAACTGCAGTTTGGAGTAGGAGCTTATTGCTTTTATTTTTACATCATCGAGTTGAGTTTGCTCAGTGTGAGGAGAAATGTAGTGAGCTAAGACAGAAGTTGATAAACGTTTGCAGCGCTGTTACAGTGCTTTTTGCCTTGCTGTTCCAGCACAGTGTTCATTGCTTCACTATTCTCTGGGATAAATCAGTCCGTTTAGCATAGGGCAATGTAATGACACTCTGTTCTTAAATACTTTCCTGTAATTTGGTCACTTGAAGTAACACTCAGAGTGCAGCTTCCTGACAAATCCTTGGATTTGCTGAGGGCCTGGAGAAAACAAGCGAAAACTAAGTAAAGACTCAGTGGAGGGAAAAGATACGCTGTCACAATAAATGAATAAGGAATTTTCCATCATTCAATTTGCTTGTATCCAAAGCTATTTGCAGCCATTCTGGCTTTTCGCTACTTAAAATATTCAAATTGGAGTGATTCATGCAATGTTTGATAGGGATTCTTTAAAAGTAGGCAAATTGAATTGTTTGGTTCATATAGGCAGATTTAATTACTTTGTTCATATAAGCAGTAATTTTTATGACAGACACCTGTGATTTTCTGTAATTTTCATTTACTAAAGGATCAGTCACATATTTGTGTATCAGGTCATGGTTCTGAAGCCGTCTGCTTGAATCAGTGCTCGCTGTGGATATGAAACTACTTGAAATGCATATGGAGACTTTAACCTCTGCCACTTGGATAACAGCTTTTCAGATTTCTTTCAGAAGCTACCTGCTTTTTTTTTTTCATCAGCCTCGGGCAAAAAGAGTACCTGACATCTGTTTGGGAGTGATTTTAAAACATGGTGTGCTCAGTAAAAATTTATCACCCCTGCCTAAAGATGAAAAAAAAAAAAAAAAAAGTGTGTTTATTTCTACCTGTTTTGCTTGAACTGTTATTACACAACAGCCTTCCAGTGTTGTTGCAAACCTGCTCAATTACACAGAGCAGCAGTCCCTAACCTTCGCCAGCCAATGTGTAACAACACTGAGCAATTATGCTGCAGGCAGCATCTTCCCATTGGCCTCAAGCTGAACGTTTTTACTTTTTGCAGCTGCAGCCAGTCTCAGAGGGTCTAGCAGGCAGCATGTTACCCAGAAACCCTGACCTGGGAAAAACTTCTGTGAGGTAGTCATGCCAGGAATTTGTAAATTTACCTAATCTCGCATTTCTTTGATTAAAATGTATTTATTATCCCAGGATGGCTTGTTTAGCTGGTCCTTAGTTGTGGTGCTGTGGGCTGTAGGAGCACATGACTTCCAGAATGAAGCAACACAACTCCTTGAGAAAGGGCAGTAAACACACTGACCAAACTTGCTTTATGTAGTGAGTTTCACTGACTTAACAAGGGCAGAACGGCCTTAAAAAGCCCTGACAGCTTTTATCCGTATCCACATCCATTCCCTTTCCAGCCACTAGAGGCCTAAACAGGGATGTGGACAGAGGTGGTGCTGAAGGACAGCGTCTCCTTATCAGAACTGGGCAAGGGATGCAGCTGTCCTTGCTCCAGCTTCCTGCCCCTCGAGGTGATGTGCTTTATCTGAGTAACTGGCTCTTAGGCCCCCCAAAACAGCTATCTAAAACGATCCACAGAGTCTGAGTGGAGAAAAGTGCATGATTAAGTGTCTAATGAGGTCCATGACTAGGTGTTGTGCAGGAATTAATGCATGAGGGCATGGTTTGAAAAGTGTTTCTGAAATGGAGTGGCCACGTGCCTAAACCCGGTGGCATGGTGGGTACAGACAATTTGCAGCACCTTTGGCTGAAGCCATGCGTGGATGTTGGTTCTGTGCTCTGTCAGGACTTGTTAGAGAAACCCACCCCTAGCTGAGGGGCTGCTGAGCCTGTGTTTGTGTCCAAGCTCAGCCTCCCAGTGCCCCTCAGCCCCACATCCCTGGAGATCCCCTCCTCTCTTGCCTGGCACATGATGCACTTGGCTGTGGCTCCCTGCTGTCTGTGGGACTCAGGCCAGGAGGGGACTGCATGCTTGTGATGCACGCCACATCTTTATTTTACAGTTTTTCAGTGTTTTTCCCCTGTTGTGGGGGGTGCTGCACATGCTTTGAGCACGAGTTTAAGGGCTAATGAGATCTGGGTTTAACACACTGGTCCACTGGATTTCAGGGGTGACACAAGTGAGTCAGATTTTAAAGCTCTTCAGAAAACTAAAAATGCAAATTAGGCATTTAGTGAAAAATCTTCAATTAGTTCAATAAGAGTTATATGTCAGAGCAACCTTGAAAATCCCAAAAGGCATCCTTAAGCATTTAGATACCTTAATAAGCTGACTCGTTTTCTGTTCCATTGTAAAATGTCAATAATATTTCTGTATCACAGAAGGGCTTTATGAGGGCAAATTGCAAAGTCTGAACACATCAAGTATGTAATACATTCATAAAGGAGAGTCAGATGGACCTCTCAGAGATATTCAAGGAAAAACAATGCTTGTCATATGGGCAGTTGAAAACAATCACTCAAGATCATGCAATATCACCCCATGATACATGATAAAGCAAATATTGTAGAGGAGGAATGAGCTGAAGAATTCCTTCAATGTGTAAAAAAAGAAAAACCCAGTAAGCCAAAACAACAACAACAAAATCATGAAAGTGGAAAGTCTTGATAGAGACACTGACCATTAAAACAGGAATTAAGAGAAAAAAAGCTGCTTATGAAGATAAGGGTTCTAACAAAAGTCCAGGCCATCAATCATAGTGAATTTTCATTAATTTTGGAGTAGAAAAATTAATATAAATAAAAAATAAAGTTTTCATTTCTGTTGCTTTGGATTGCACATCTTGAGGGTGAGCCATCAAGGTCTTATAATATTCTTAATTATGTTCTTTAAAATTGACTAATAGAGGCTGAAACAGAACACATGATGAGTATTGTGGGCATAGTGATGGCCATTAGGCATAAAGTGTTTTACAAGTCATAAGTATGAGATCTTTCACAGTGACAGAAAGCCAGATTTTAGTACCTGATGGAGGTAGAGATAGTTGACAGTCAAGAAATTAAAAAATCTGGGAATGGAAATGGGATGGATATTGAAGACTAGGAATCTGCAATTATGGTCTTGCAGTAGAATTTCAGCATTTTATGAATCAGTACTTTATTTTTTAATGTCTACTTTCAACCTCAGGACAGAGAAAAGCACGAAGAAAGAAAAAGCCCATGAGGCATGAATGTGGCCTCCCAGACCTCCTTGGATTAGGATTTCTGTGGAGAGGGTTGTTCCAACAGACTGTTCACTCCCTAGACAGCTTTAATTCAGATCTGAGTTTAAAAACAAAACCTGTTTCAGGAAGTAGTTTGATTCCTTCAAAAAGGTATTTTAAAATTTGTATACCTTCAATTACTTCCTGATTTATTCCCACCTCACCCCCCAAATCTTCCAGGAGCATATCAAGCTGCAGAGTTTCACCAAGGCCCTAAGCACATCTAGATTTATCTGGATAAATGCAAAAAGCATTTTCAAGTTTTAAAGACATGAAAAACACTTGAGTGGGTGAAATAACTTCCAGTATGTTTTTTTCTTTGTATTTTCCTCACTATGAGCTGTTACTTTCCATATTTTTTTAAATTTTCTTTTCCTAATAGTATTCAATGTGTCCTGCTAGTGCAAGATTTTGTAGGATAGAGGACAAGTGCAAATCATATTTCCTGTCTTGAGCTCAAATGAATGAACACGTGAGGCCCAAGTTCCTTTGGGTTTTGAGAACCAAAGTGCTCTTTCAAGAGCTGAAAAAAATACAGTGATGATATGTATTTTAGACTAAAGATAAGTATTCCTTTTCTCTCTTGCAAAGTCAGGAACAAGATTGAAGAAGGCAAACCAATTATTTCCTGTTGCTTGAATTCTAAAATGCTCTGCTGTTTAATTCCCTCTAAAGAAAGAGGCTCTCAGAAACTTTCCTGTCATATTGGAGGAGTTTTTTTCTTTGGAAAAGGCTCTGTTTTTTTCTGTTTTAAACAGATTGCTAAATTTTGAAACAAATTGTAGAAAAGAGCAAGTTGTGTTCAAAGTAAATGAACTACCTGTGCACTTAATAATGGCATGAAACTATAATGAAGATAAATCAATTTAAAGAAAAGTAAAGATTTCAGTTTATTATAACCACATATAACATTTTCCTGGAATGCATTTTTGGGTTTTTTTGCAGGCAGCCTAAAGAATTATAGGTGTTTAAGTTACAATTTACTCTTCAGAGCTAGAGAAAAAGATGACTACAAAGATTTTCCTCAGGATAAAACTGAGCTTTGATCAGGCTGGAACACAGTCATGTTAAATACTCTTCAGATATGAAAGAGCCCTGCTCTGCTGAGATCACTTTGTATTTTCCAGACAGTGTAGCAGCACTTTGACTTGAGAAGCCAAACATGAGGAGTTGTTCTGTAGTCCCTGTGACCAAGCTCACTCCTGGACACTGTGGGGAGCAGAAATGTTTCAGTCTGTGAGAAAAAAGCAAGAGGAAGGTGCCTTCCAGCCCTTCTTGGCCTCTGCATCCAGTGTGGGAAGTAGGAGCTTTGTGGGGCTTCCATTTCCATTTTGGTTTTAGGATTTTACCAAATGTTTGTTGTTTATGGTCTGCCCTTATACCCTGAAACTATAACAAAGTGTAACACTGTTAAATAGACTAATGCCAACTACATCCCTATGTATTCAACAGGAACAAATGTTTTTACTCATATACTACACATACATAAAAATAATACTTATTTCCCAAAGTCATTGCAAGCCCATTTGTGAGGTAATTCTACAAGTTAGAGTAACATGCTAACTGAATCAGAAATCAGTGTTCTCTACAGCCACACAGTCTCTTCCAAGTGTGCAGTGAACAAAATATCCATCATTGCAAAGAGTAATGACCTTTGAGAATTAGGGTGCCTGGATAGCACACAGTCTGTCTTACACCTGGATTCCTGTCCCAAGTGCCAGTTGTGCTGATGAAGAGCAATAGGTCAATTTAGCCCTTGAACATACAAACTGGTTTTGCCACTAAATCTTGATCACTGCATTTGTCAATAGCTCCTATTTCAGTGGGATTTGCACACTCCTTGTAGAGTGGAAAGAATTTTCTAATTATACTTTCCTTAGAGTTACCCATAATCTTTGTGCAAGCCACAAAATTTGTCACGAAAAGCTCTGATTGCTTAAGCAGAGGTGTTACTGTAACAGATCTGTGGGTTATTAATTCCTGAAAAACCCATGAACTTGTGTTACAATAATGACATTTTTAGAATTTTATTATGGTAGATTACTGAATTGTTAGGTATTTATGTGATCCACAGATTTAGTGACCCAACTACAAATGATCAGCCACATGTCCCCCTGGATAGCTTTCTGGAAAATTCCTTTCCAAACTAATTTGTGTGAGTTTAATTACAGTGACAATTCAGAGACCTAGAAATGTAAGTCCAAAATTATTGCTGTCATAACAGCAGATCTGCTTAAACTCAGTCTCGAGGCTGTGCAGCTCTGCACCAACTTTGATGTGCAATATGTAGAGGCTGAGCACAAACTGCAATTTATGTATTTTTGTTTAAAACCACATTTCTAGGGTTTAGCTCTTTCCCTGCTGAAAATAATGATCATTGTTGATGTAGTGCAAAGCTGTATTTAAGAACATTGCACTGTATGTCTTTTTCTATATTTTGTCATTCATTTAAGCTCTTCTGTGGCTTTATTTAGACCAAAGAGATAAAGAGAGATTATTTTGACCTAAAGCTTTATGTCCCTTTCATATTGCTAACAAAATTTTAGTCCAAAGGATAAGAATTTAGAATAATTAATTACAGATGCTGTCAGTTGCAACTGCATCTCCTAAAGTTCATCATTTTACAGGATCAATCTTTTTTTGCATCTTTGTAGTACTGTGAAGTAGAGAGTACTTGATGCATTTATTTGGAGAGTGCAAAAAGAAAGTGTAATGTATAACAGGTGGTGGTTTGCACATTTCTTACATTTGCTGTAGTCACACTGGATACTGTGTGGCTTAAGCTGCTCAAGACATTCAGCTGCCTCTCTTTTTTGGATTTAGGCATTCATTAGCCAAGTGAGATCAGTTTGGTTTCCTTTGGCAGGCGTGCACACAGCAGGATTTGATCCTGTGTGTCTCCCAGGGTTAGCTGGAATTCAGAAATACAGTAGATGCAGGCAAAACTGGCATGTGTGTGTCTGTTTTAAGCCAATTTACAGCTGATGTGTGTCTACCAAAGATAAATGTTGGAGGAGTCTCTAATCTGTCAGAAAAAGCTTTCAGATTATTGCTGTAAATCCACCATCCTAACAAAACAAACAAACAAACAAAAAAGCCAGACACTGATGATTTTGGAGTTAAAACTTTCAAAGGGCTTTTTCAAAAACCTTCCAAATTTCTTTTTAAAATAAAAAGAATGAAGTTTTGAACTGAGATAATTCTGCCAGGATACTTTTTCACTTTCTTTTTGTTGAGTTTCACATGCACACAAAAAGAAAGCCTCGCTGACTTCCCTTGGATATATGTTTCTTCAGTTTGTTTCATGTCCATCAGGGAGTTTGTTTAGAATATCCTAATTCTACCTTACAGTCTGTGCAACTCCCTAAATACTTCCTTTGCCCCTGTGATGGATCTTTCCTGTGTGATATTTAGAATTGTGTGTAAATGTACTAAATATTTGTCTTTGAAAATTTCTTCTGGTAAACCAGTCTTCATCATTCCCATCCAGGTTACTTTGTGCCAGGTTTCTCCGTCCCTTTTCTAAATTAAATAAAATTTCTAAATTATATTAAACTAAATTAAATTAAACACCAGTGTTCCACATGTTTGCCCATTGAGGTGTTCCCATTCCCTTTCTCAAGCAGCATCATTTTATTTGCTGCCCCATTTTTAATCTCTTTAATTCATCTCTGTTTTGTTTCTCTGCCTTCAGCCATATAGTTTGTTTTCTTCTCACATTTAGTGAAATTTCAGAATGCAGTAAGAGTTTCAGTAGCTGTGTAATCAGTCAGTACATAAAGTTTGACCCTTTAGTCTTACACACTTGTCTCACTGGGCATCTCTCTGCAGCTCTATAAAATTCCTTTAGAGCTCCCTTTTAAAACTTTCTGCTTCTTTTGTCATTTGCCAGAGGTTCATGGCTATGGAGTTCATGGTTTCACCAGTACATATTAAGACATTCCAAAAGCTGTTTCTCACATCTACCCAATTTTATAAATAATTACAACTTGTAATTCCATACAAATTACCCAACTATTATAGAAAGGAATGTACAATGCAAATTAGAAAATGATCAATGACACCAACAGTCTTATGATCTTCTGTTGCCATTTGTAGCAGATGTTTTACCCATTTAGAAGAGGAGTTTATTTTTTTCCCCTAGAGAAGTGAAATGGATAAGATTAATGCCTAGTTATTCCATCTCTTTTTGGAAAGCCTACCCTAAATAGGCTCAAGTATTCATTATGCTAAGTTCTCTCTGCACAGCAGAAAGGAAAAGAGTTTCCTGAGCCTGGCTGCAGGGAAATGCAGCAGGTATTGAGTTGTTCTTGCTGAGTGCTGTCCTATTCCCTGTAGCAGGGCTGATGTAGGTTATGTCTAGCTGTGGCATTACCTGCTGTAAAGAGATTTTAGGTCCATTAGCAACTAAATACAAGAGAAAACTGATCTGGCATTGCTTCAAAAATATGTAAAGCTCTGAAGAGAAAATTCTACTATCAGTACAATTCTATTTTTTTTAAGCTATACCAGTTTATTTGGGGTAGTACAATACACAAATCTAAACCAATTGCTCAAATTTTGTTTACTTCTGTGGTTGTGCTCTCTCCTGCAATAGATCATGCCATCAAGAAAGGTTCCTGTTTCTCCAGATGCCACTAAGGCATCCATGATAACAAAAATCCAGTGGAAACTTTCCCTCCTTTTTGTTTTTATTTTAAATTCACAAATATTAAAGATAACTAATGTAAAGTTAAAAAGAGGCAGAGGTGAGAAATTAGGCTTAGCAGGTAAACAGAAAGTGAGGGGCTGACCCAGTTTTGTCCATTTGTTTTGTTTGTTCTGAGTTCACAAACAAAGATTGGTGAAACCTCGAGGTGCAGCAGGCATGAGCTTGGTGCCTGTCACTTGTTCTGCTCAGGAGAGGAGCAGAACAGGCAAAGAGATGCAAAACTCCCATTGCTGAGGGACCAAAAGGCACCAAGCACACTTGCTGTCACTTGGAAATTAGAGTTAGCAGAGCTGAAGCCTGGGGTTCTGAGGACCTGTCTGTGGGGACATAGTGAACAGGAAAGGCTGTGGATATACCATGTTATACCTCTGTTGTAAGAATTTCTATTTCTGTTTTATATTACACCAAAACTTGCCTCTTTTTTTTTTTTTTTGTCCTGATTTTTGAAACCTTTTGAGCTTCTTTGTGGAGTTTGCTGTAGAAAAAAACAATAGATAAAGCAGGTCTGTCCAAATTCTTTGTCTGTCTTGGGGTCCTATCACAAGTTTGTTCATTGATGGTGGTTTTTTTGTGGGTTCAATAGCTTTCTAAGCCAGCCTGAGAAATCATGATTTGATGCTGACATTTGGGCTGGGCTAATCATGAAGGAGAAAGTTTGGCCATTGTGGCTTTCCTTAGTATGGAAAAGCTGTCACCTTGAGCCTTCTCTGTGCAGCAGCATCACTGTTCCTGCCAGCTTCTCTTAGCTGCAGAAGGTGTAAGATTTTTATATCTGCTCTCATTCTCAAGTTAATGTCTTGTTCCTGCCTACCTTATTCGTTCTGTACCTGTCTCTTGTTCTGTTGTCATTGTGTTATAAAGAGAGAATTGACTAGTCAGGATGATTTCTTTCCTGCTGCTGCTAGGAGCCAGTGATGATAAAATAGCTAAAAGCAGTTCCCAAAATAGCAGTGCACAGGTATAGGTTTGCCAGAGTGATTTGGTAGTGATTACTCTATCGGTCCTTCTGTAGTGTTACCATCAGACCCAGCACTGTGAACAAAAACTGCTCTTTCTTCCTTTGATGGATTTTTCTTCCTTCTTTTCTCTTTTTCTTGGGAGCTGGAAACCAGAACAGACCTTAATAGCAACAGGACCAGCAGCATCTTCAACTTTTTTTTCCTTCCCAGATTAGGGGGAAGCAGGGGATTCACTTCTTGCCCTAAAGGCTCTGCACACCGAGAGACGAAGCAGTAATTTTGTTAAAATGGAAGGCTTGGGATTTAACATTTCTGGTTGTTTAGCAGTTTTACCTCCCTTTTTTCTGTACCCCTCCCTGTGTGGAAGATTTCCAGTGGTAGTTGTTGCCATGGCACTAAGCAGGACAAGGTGTCTACTCCAGTCTCAAAACTGGATGTTTACGGCCGTATTGTGAAAAATGATCCCTTCTGACAACTCGGGGTTGTTTATGCAGAATTAACACACCACTCCTCTTCTTCCAAAGTGGAGAGAGGCTCTTCAGGTCATTCCCTGTGTGTCAAGACAAATGTGAGCTTCAGCAGTGCTGGAAAAGCCTTGGAATTAGCTCTGCCCTTCCACTCCCTCGTTAGCTGTTCAAATGAACAAGCGCTTCACGCCCTGCCGAGCAGCTGATTGGCCTTGGAGGGAAGAAGCATCTGAAGCAGTATTAATGTTTCATTCAAAATCATGAGAGCCAGGGAGGAGGGGAATTGGGGAATTCAAAACCCCAAATCAGTCCTGCCTTTTATTTCTCCAGGTCCCGTTCTCTTGAGCAGCATCCCTAATTTTCTTCCACACTTGATTTCCTCTCAGGACAGTCTTGCTGCCTTTGTGAGCTGTTTTTGCCAGGGGTAGATTTAACAGCTCTCTTCCCTTTGTTTTTCTTTCTCCATAGTCTGCTTCTCTTCCCCAGCCCTGTTGACAGTATCTGCTGTGACACATGCTGTACAGGAGATGGAGAGGCAAAGAAACTGTGCAGTCCCTCCATCCTCTACTCTTTTCCTTTCTCAAGTCTTCATTGCTGCATCAAGGCTGGTGAAAAATCTCTTTTTATTTGCTCACCAAGCAAAGCAGATCAGAAAGCTGAAAAATTAGTGCCTTAAAATGCTATCTCAAAGATATTTGAGCAAACTGGATGTGATAAAGCAATCAGTTAAGGAGTGTGGTGGATTGCATGACAGCAAGAACAGCCAGCTGCATCTGGGAAATGTGTAAGTCCTTGGACTCCAGCAGTATAAAACTTCCCAAGCTGTAAAAGAAGAGCAATTCTTTCTTTTTTGTGGCAGTCCTAGCAGTTTGAAACATGGTTGGCAACTAATAATTGCAATCATAGAATCATTGTTAAAAGAAGCATCACCTCACAATGGATATCCACGTAGGATCTTGGATTCGTTGTACATAGTATAGCACGTCCTGGGGTTGCTAAATTTGCAGATGTTGCTAATAAATAAAAATAGTTTTATTAGGACAGGAATAGAAACAAATGTTAGGTGCAGAAGTGTTGCATAACCAGCTCTGATGAGCAGGGAGGCACCCCTTTTGCAGCATTTCCAGAAGTACTGTTCCCAGTAAATGACAGCAAATAGATCCTAAATCCCTAGGTCATGCTGAGATAAATATTAATACTTTGTTTGTTTTAAATGTTTCTTATTCTTTTACCTGTTTGGAAAAAAATCAGGGGAAGAAGGAAGCTTTGACAGAGTATTTCCTGACTCAGCAGTTGAGTGAAAGGAATGATGCTGACGCACTTGGTTCAAGGTAATGGAAGGACTTTACCCCAGCAGGGGAGGACAATGAACACACCAAACAGCCCTGTAAATCCTGCTAGCCAAATATTACTCAACAATATGTTAATACAAAAGTGTTTGACTCAGGAATGTTTTTTAGAGACAGGAGTCACGTTTTAGTTGGCTGCAATAGGTTGGGGACTGTGAAAACTAAGGCTGTTTTTTTAATTGTGCACTTGAGATGTGATCATGTAGAAATCTGTCAGTGCTGTTTTTCCCCGCCCTTTCAGCTGCTTTTTCAGTACTGATATGCAGTAAAAATTCTATCTAGTGCCATGTCTGTAATCAGCAGAGAAAGCAGGGCATGTCTCAAGTGTGATGGCAGTAAAGCACTGAGCAGAAAATGGCCTAAAAAGCAGCCAGGAGAAAACAGTGGGCCCAAGGATTTAGGTGGAAAGTAGCCTGCCTGAGTATGGCTCACTCTATTTTCATAGCAAACACAAAATAAGAGCCTGGGCTTTGTTGGGGCCTCTCAGCACTTTACTCTTATAAATAATAAACAGAATACATTTTCCTCCTGTGTGGGTTAGCAAATAGAAATGTGCCTCTGTTATCAGCAAGGAAGCCATAATTGAGAGGCAGTGATTTTGTGGAATGCACATTCAAATGGGACTAAATAAAAGCATGAGGAGCATTTCAAAACTTCTAGTTCTGTGCTGGGTTTCATATGTTTACCTGTGGAATTTATTCATGATACCTTTTTGCAAGATTTGATTTACATTCTCAGACTCAAATCCTGCCACTCACTCCAGCCCATATCTGACACAACAGCAGCTCCAACAGGGTAACTTTAGTTAATCTTTTGCTTATCCCAGCATTTTGCCATTTACTGCCCCGTTTTCAGCATAATTTCAGAGTTTTGAGTGTTTGCTTTCATGGCCTGGCTTGGATTGCATGTGCCCATCTTGATCTGACATCATTTGAGACTAAAACTGAAAGGAACATGGTCATGGTAATCCTGTTGACATTATTGGAGCAGAAATGCAGAATAAAACATATTTTTCTTGGGGAGGGACATGTTTCTAATGTCCCCCATTTCCAGTTTGTGTCCCTCTCACATTTGGGATTAAAGAGTATATTTTTACTGTTTCTATTTACTTGTTTTTAAGGATATCTATTTTTTTATTCATTTCAATATACCTCAATGTATGTTTTGCTCATGTTTAGGAAACTTACAGAATTACCCACCCTTGCATGAATGTCCTCTAGAGAAATTGCAATGGGTAACTCTACTCAACAACCCACTAACAGCACAACTTTCACAAGTCTGGCAGTTTGGAACAGGCAGTTCTTGGAAGGGCTTGGTCCTTTTCCCTTTTTCTTCTTTCTTGTCAGTTTTTTTCTTAATGAATGTAGTCTCATGCTTATGAAATTTTTTCTAGTTTCTTAACATTCACATTTATTCATTCAAAAAATTATTCCTTTTTTTTCCCTACAATCAGCTGAGTCAACTCAGTGGTGGGAATCATTTTGATTTTAAGGACGTAGAATCACAGGGACTTCCTGAGAAGAGCATGTGTACATGCTCTGAAGAAAAGATTTAAATTAATGTTAATGTAATTCAGTTTTGGGTATATTTTTTCCTAATAGTATCAAGCTATCAGATGAGTGATTTTATTTTATTCTTTCAACCTCTTTATTTTTTTTTTTATTTATTTTGAGGGGCCGTGTGGAGCCAGGAGAAGAAGTAGATATTGGTGGGTGCCTTATCTACCTGTATTGGATGACAAAGAAAAAAGTACTCAGTTCTCAAAAAATTATTCTAAAATCATTCCACTGAAGTGGCTGAGAAGTTAGCAAATCCCATCAGTGTATTCCAGCTAGCAAGAAAAGTGGGATGTAGGTGTCTCTGGAGAAATGAGAGCCCCCATTACTATTTTCAGAGACCAGAAGATGAAAAAACTGTGACTATAAATTTCCCATCCATTGTGTTTGTTTTTCCCTTAGAAGTAGCAGAACGTTTTAAGTTCTTCAAAGGCAAGGAATCCCCCAGATTTGAGAGCAAGTCTTGGGGGAGGAGAGAAGATGTGGAAGCTCAGTGTTCCCACTGTTCTGTTCAGTATCCCCCAGCAGTGGTGTTCTGGTTTCTAGGAACAAGAGGCTGACATCTCCTTTACACTCCCTGTGATTCTGGCAGGGAGATGAGGAGAGCAGGGGTTCTCCCCTGGGAACAGGCCCAAGGAAGAGCAGGATAATCTGCAGGAAGGTGGATTCAAGGCTGATGGTCCCTTCTCTACATCCCATTTGTTTGTGTGCACCCACCTGGAGAGCCTGGTGTGTGCATCACATGGAAAGTGTATCACTGATTATAATTGAACTCATCTCAAAAAAACTCTGCCCTACCCCATGATTATAATTTCTCTCTCTGGTAAGGCTGTTTATCTTCTCTTTCTTGTTTATTGCTCAAGTGAAGCTAGCACATTTGGAATTCTGTTTTAGAAGAAGTAGGATACTGTGCAACTGGAGGTGTTTCACTGCAGAATAACCCCCAGAGGGATTTGTAATCCCCTGGTACTCTCATCCAATACTGAGCCAAATTGAATAATAAGCTCACTGCTATGAATTCAGCCTGATACTCAGCCTCATTCTGCATTGGTTAGCATTGCCTAGAAATTAATTATTACTCTGTGTTTATGCTATCAGTGACATCCAGGGGCTGGCCTAAACACGCTGGAGCTGCTGGCAGCAGCAGCAGCAATATATGTACATGCAGATATTTTATTCTCCCTCTAAATATGTGCTGTAGACTGTCTTTTAAAGGAGTTGTTTCTGCATCTTCCCCACAGCTAAAGCCAACCAGACAGTACATGCTGGACATCAGTCAAAGATGCACAATGACACATAGTTTGCTATTAATGTTTACAGGATTTGGAATGCTGTAATTGATTTTGGCACTGAAAGTGCAGTCTGGTAAATTGCTTGTCACCCTTGTTTCATCCCCGGTCTCGTTGAGAATCTCATCTGCAATTAACCGAAATTGCTATACTGTATTTATTCTAAAGGCACAGCACATTGCTGGGTTGTTGTTTACTTCTCCAAAATGGGGAGTTAATTGCTTACAAAAACACAGCTCAAAATAAGGGCACCTTTGTGGTGAGGGACTGTTCTTCAGAGTAGAAAACCACGGAGACTTTAACATCATTCATGTTGCAGGCTCATGGCCCTCCTGTGCTTGAAATCTGCCTGACTTCAGGGGCAGTAACTCCTGCAAAAAGGCACAAACCAATCTCCATTCCCAACTTGTGGGGCACAGCAAGAGGAGCTGGGTTCTCTGCACACCAGGGTGGTTATGGACTGAAGTGAGCAAGTAAGACAGAGCAATTCCTTCTGCATGTGGAGCTGGACAGGAATTTTTTAAAGGAATGCATTTGCTCCACATCCTCTAGGTCACAAGGTGGAAGCAGCACTGAATGGCTCACATGAGTTCCTCTGCCAGTTTATCCTGGCAATATTTTCTATTTAAACAGCCAAGGCTCCAGAATTAGCATGGAATGTCTATAAACCTCAGTAAAACAAAGAGCTTTGCCAACAAAAAATCTAGGACACCAAAAAAAATTAAAAAAAAAAAAAAAAAAAAAGGTGAAGCCCTTCTCACAGATCAACAAGTTTGGAATGAGAGCACTTGCCCTTTTCATGGGGTAGTGGATTATTCAAGGAAGACCCAATCAGAGATTTCCTTGCTGTCCTTGCTAAAGCAGAGGAAACTCTTCACTTCCTCATGCTAAGAAACTAGCTGTTCTAATTTTTTCTGGAGAAAATAATTTCAGGAGATAAGATACAGATCGAGCTAAATTAACTTAATTAAAGAAAATGCAAATCCAGTAGAATACATTTTCTAGTAGAGAGTGTAGATTCTACTTGCTGCAAGCACAAAATATCTCCAAGAGTCTGGGTATGATAAATGGTAGCAGTAATTGTATGTCTAAAACATTAAAAATATCTTCTATCAGAATGCTGGATGAAAAGAGGAATTTTTAATTTTTTTTTTTTTAACTCTTGCAAACTAAAAAACAAGCCTAAATACCATGGACTGATTTCCAGAATATTCAAACTAGTTTGGATCTTACTTTTAATCCAGTTAATTATTTTGCTATTCTCCATTCAATTAATTATCAGATTAAGGTTCTTATGTAATATGTAAAATGGTCTTTTGATAATAAAAGATTATAAAAGAAATGCTGGAGAGTTTGCCTCAGAAGAAAGTGCAGCAAGATTGAAATCTGCAGAATTCCAACTTGAAAGAGGCTATTAACTTTGATAGCAGTTGCATCTACCATTACAATGGCATATTCCACCAGAAAATGGGGTGTATCACTTGGGGCATGGAAGACAGCTACAAATCTTTAGTGTAGGAATCATTTAAGATAACACCATAATTAAATACCATTCCTTGGATTTTCTGCTTAGATCTTCCAGAATTGCTACATTTATCAAAACCTCTATTTCAGTTTGTTTGCTTTTGGTTTTTTGGTTTTTTTTTGTTTTGTTTTTTTTGTTTTTTTATTACAGATGTTGATTATAATTAATTTGAAACTTTGTAGTTGCACAGGAAGGATGTTAACCAGAGAAAGGCCAACAAGATGATTAGAGAGATGGAGCATCTCTCCTGCAAGGAAAAGCTGAGAAAATTGGGTTTGGTCAGCCCAGAAAAGAGAAGGTGACCTAATTATGGTCTTCCAGTGCCTGCAGGGAGCCCACAAGAAAGAGGGAGAGGGACTTTTTACAAGGTGACAGGACAGAGGGAAATGGCTTCATGCTGAAAGAGAGTAGGTTTAGGTTAGATATTAGGAAAAATGTCTTTGCTGTGAGGTTGGTGAGGCCCAGAGAAGTTGTGGGTGACTCATCCCTGGAAGTGTCCCAGGCCAGGCTGGAGGGAGCTCTGAGCAACCTGCTCTGTTGGAAAGTGTCCCTGCCCTTGGCAGGTGGTTTGGAAGTAGATGATTTTTAAGGTCCCTTCCAACCCAAACCATGCTATGATTCATGGTATTTCAGTCTTCCTGGAATAAACTCTGGGAAAAAAAAAGAAATTCTTCTGTTTTACAACCTAAGGACTGATGCTCAGCATGAGTTTTTTCACTCTGCAGGGTTGGTGACGTGGCTTTTCAGCTGCCTGTATCACTTTCCTTCTCCAAAATCTGTTCATCCTCTCAGTATTTCACGTGCTGGCCGTGTGCCTGCCACCTCCCAGAAAGCATTTGGAGAGATGACAGCTTTCTCAGGACTCAGTTATTTAATTAACTCCTTTTTAACTGGATTATTTGAAAAAGCTATCCCAGCTGTCTAGTGGTCAATACCCTGCTTGTGTGCTAAGCAATGCTTATCAAACTCCCTGTGTCCCTTCTATTCAGTTTAATCACACTTCTGTAGAAGCAACTGGAAAGTTGCTAGACTCACAATGAGGAGTGAGAAGATCCAGGTTCCATTTTTAACTTTTCAAACTGTTTTACAAAGGCTCACCTTGAGAACTGTGCTGCATCTTGGATTTCTGCTCCTATTTCTAAAAAGATATTTAAGTGAATTTGACATTTTTAAAGGGAAAAGCTACTTAGTGATAAACAGTTTAATCATTGAGATAATTTTAACAGCTTTGTTCTGCAGTCTACTAGGTACTGTGAATAAAGAACCAAACAATTCTTCAAATATCCACTAGGGATTCTGAACACATTTCTCTGCCCTTTACATTCCACTAACATTCCTCCAATACAGATTTACTCACAGTTTTAACTGTGTATGTCCAGACACATTTTAATGTTTTCTCAGAGCTTTCATGAGTCAAACTTGATTTAAAAAAAAAAAAAAATTCATCCTATCAACAATGGCAAATTCATTGATTATTTAAATAAGGACAGAAGGTTGTCACTTATGTCTCAGATATGTGGCTGTATGGCAGAGGTCACTAAAGTTAAATAAAGACTGCAAAAAATAGCTTGCAAATTGCTCTTTAAAACACTATAAATTACATCTTTCCAATTAAAAATCTGGGTTTTCATGTATTTTCCTATTCATATGATATATGAAAGGAGAAAAATATTTTGAATGGACCTTCATGTCATAATCCAGGAGGTCAAGAGGCATCTTGTAAGTTGATGACATGAATGAAATAACTGGGCATCAGAGAGGTGGTCTGGAGACTTGGACAAGAAAGGTGTCACCTCGTCTTGATCACTCCTGAAGAGTAATTAACTGACTCCTTAAATCAGGATTTATACACATCTGTCCTACTCACCATTAGTAATTTTTTAGACCACCAAAGCCCTACAGGCAACATCATTTATTGAGCTTATGTTAGTGGTCAATTTATGTGTGTTTAATACACATTTCAGACTCTTATTTTTCCACCTATGCTGATGTATCTTAGACTTGGGATGGTCATATGTGTATGTCAGAGAGCAGGGATGGAGAGAGGGAGAAGAACAGAAAGCAAAGGAGAAACCTGTGAGCACACAAACCAATGTAAATGGGTGTGGATCCATCTGCAGTGTTGGAAAAATGGAGTGTATGAAGTGTATCTGTTCATGGTCATAGAGGGTAACAGATTAAAATCTTCAGGACAGTTTTAAAATATTAGCCACTCATATTTTAATTGCTGGATGTTTTACATCCATCAAAATAACACACTTCTTAAAAGTGGTTGATGCTCTTAAATAGGGTTCAACAGCCATTGCTATAAATGACATTTTGTATGAGCATAAGAGCTTCTGATCCTTTCTCTGGCCTTGGTCTCTGGTGTTCACAGTTCTTCTGAGTTGTGGCTCACAGTGATTTTAAATACCTGAAATAAAAACACCTCCTCATTTTCTTAGGTGCAAAATCCACCACAAGGCCCCTTGCAGCTATTGAAACCTCCAGACAGATGCAAGGCTAATGTGTTGGTGAAGTTACTATCAGCCTTAAAAGCCTAAAAAAACGCTGAAGCTTTACTACCTTGACCTTTATGTCAACATGAATGAGAAATAAATTAACTTCTGAGACAGCAGGCCATTCTGCAGGACTGCATTTGTTGGGAAATGTCTGGTTTTAAATAGAGGTAGAAGGGCAAAAATAGGCTGTTTTTAATAAATGCTGAAAAATCTTCATCTTGATGGTTGCCAGAATTTCTAGCCTTGATGAACTGGGTATTGATCCTGTTCTGAGGCATTTCTGTTTTATTATGCTATGGGTACAAAGCTATGGGTGTTGTTAACAGGGAGGGACGAGAGGGATCAGCAGTTGTGGAAGCTGACAGCACAAAGGGTTATACCATCTTTGTCCCACCTGTCTCCTAAAGATTTGTTTTCCTTAGGAATCCAGCAGCTTCTCAGCAGCTCCTGACCTTTTCACAGTAAGTGATTTGAGTGTGGGGCAGGGCATGTTTCTCCAGGTTTAGGTGCAGAATTTGACTCAGGGAATTTAAGGGTATGTTGATCTTCCTGAGTCACTGGCAGAGGTTTTGCATCCCATCCATGAACTTTGACTTTTATGTTGGAGAGCAGCAATCCCAGGGTTGCTTCACTGCTGCTGAAGTGCTTGGCTCAGATTTATTATCATATTGATTTTTTTTCCTCTTTTTAATGTATCATATCTCAATCAAAGCACTTAAATCAGCAGCTGTAGATGGTAAAGCCCTGGATTCATCCCTCAGTGAGCTACAGTACCTTCAATTTGCTGTTCCCTGAGAAAGCTGCACACTGGGATGTCTCCTGCCCACTGTGGGGTGAGAAATACAAAAAGAAAAACTCCTCAAGGTGTCCAGTTTCAATTTTACATTCACAACTAAGTACACCATGAAACAATTCAGTTAATAAGAAATTGCTCAGTTTGTAAGAATTGTAGCTACTTGTTCTTTCTACAGATTTCTTTTGATAAAATGTCTTGCATAGCTGTACAATTAAACCCAGGAAAAAAAAGAATCAGATATATTCAAATGTTACTCAAAGCATACATTCTTTAGTATATGCTTTGCAAAAATAAGCAAGTTGAAGTTCTTTTCTGTATTCAGATTTGCCAAAATTAGGAAGGCTTCCAAGAGCATCTCAGCTTTAAAATAATCCATGTCTAGGAATGAAAAAGCAGAAGAGCAGTCTGAATGGTAATTTTACAAAATCTGTTTCTCAGTTCTGTTCTTTAGCTAAGATGTTTCACTTTAGATTTCCCTTGATTTTCTCTGTTTTCATATCTGTTCTGCAGTTTTCTCTTAGACAGTGCTGGCGACAGACAAGACATTTGGACTTGATCTTAAGGATCTTTTCCAAGCCAAATGATTCTATGATTTTATGACTTCTAGAATTACCCACTCATAAGTCTGAAAGTCTTAAGCTATTTCTTCTGCTCTCTAGTAATGGAGTATGAATGGAAAAAAAAAATGTATTTTTTTTTCTAACAGTGAATTTATAGTAGACATGATTTGATGGTAAATTATTAATTCATTATCTTTCCTAGTAGTAAATATCCCTGCCAGTAATGCTTCCATCACACCCTAATTCTTATGGATCAGCCTAAAAATCTTCCTTTTATAAAGTGGGAACCCTAAGTTCACAAAGAACCAGAGACACAGAATACATTTGCCATGGCTGAGATACTTTTTAAAAGAAATCAATGTGAGCATTGCAGTGCATCTGGCTCCTCATCTGAGAAAGATAAATGCTTTCAAGGCTGCCTTTTTTTCCCTTTGTGCCAGCAACTCCTTCCTAAAAGGAAAATCAGGCTATTTAATCAGCTTAAGATGTTAGTGATTTGTGATGGTAATAAGCAATAAATTTCCTCTGTATCCATATCTATGCAGGCAACTTTCTTGAAGTCCCTTGTGAGGTTTCAACACTTGTGACAACCTTTTTATGATCTGCCAGTATAGAGAAAGCAAATGAATTTTGGCTCTTCCTGAAGTGCAAAGCAAGTATTGTAAATATTGAACCACTGTGAAGTGCCAAACTCCCATAATGTAGGCTTAGAGTAGTTGATTCTGAAAAGGAAGCTAATGAAATAATTGACCTCGTTTCCATTGCAAGCAATCTGACTTTAAAGAGAAGCTTGCTCTTCTACTCTATGTAAATTGTCCAGAAAAGTAATACTGTCTTCTTCTTTCTTATGTATTTATTAAAAAAAAAAAACAAACCCAAAACCAAAATATCCCAACAAATTAAGAAAGGTTCAAAAATAGATACTTTTCATTTGATTATTCAAAGTCAGAAAGGCTGAGGGTTTCCACTAGACTTAGTAAGATTATAGAGAAGGAGAGACCACTGGTATGTGAAATTCAATGCTTCTAGTAGGAAAAAGATTGGAAGCTTGAAAGAAAAATAGAGATTTTGACTAGAGCTATACGAGCAATGCAACTCCTATTAACCATTTGGTTGTCTCTGTGAAAATATCTTTTAATCACATACACCACATTACAGATTTATGTGTATATATTTAGTCTTTGGGTATTAATGTGAAACTTGAATTTTGCTAAAGCTCAAACAGCCCTTCATACTCTTTAGTGCTCTGTCCACGTCTCCCAGTCCTTTGTATTAATTGAATTTCACAAATTTTGGAAGGTGTCCCTGCCTGTGGCAGAGAGGTTGGAATGGGATGATCTTTAAGGTTCTTCCCAGCCCAAACCATCCCATGATTTTATGATCTCTCTGACTATTGTTTTGAGCACTTTGGTAGAATATTGCTGTACAGTTTTATACAAGTGGGAAATGAAATGCTGCTCTGTCATTTCCTGTAGTACTCTAAACACTTTACTATTATTGCAACTCACTGGGCTTTCAAGGACCACAATGGAACTTGGAGCTTATTGGCATGGTTCAAATAAGCTGTTTGTTCTTCCATAACCTGGGGGCTTCCTGCTGCTGGCTATCTAGTGCAGAAATAAATGGCAATTTCTCTTCATTATTATTCATAGGGTCATAATATTCAAGATTAATGTGTGCTCGGATGGCTTAGTCATTAAAATATTCACAAATCTCGATGGTTTCATAATTTTTAGCACACAGTATTTGTCAAAAAAAAATTTCTACTCCAAAATTTCTCCTAGGTTATTCTTTATTCATTCTCCATCGTTCATTTTGCTATTAAAACCTTTCATTCTGCTAATGAGGGAACATACACAGTATTTGCCAAGTGACTAGTCATTTTGTATGACTAGATGAGAAGTTAAATTCTTCAATTACTGCATGAACTTCTATTTTGCATAGTGTAAAAAAGCCAGGATAAACCCTTGCAAAACATTGATTAACAGCTCCACTCACTTTGTAAAGGATCCTGCAAGAGAAAGAAAAGTCTAAGTGTATCCTATTAATTATTAGTGTATCCTATTCATTGTTTTCTTGGAATAAATAATCTAGTTCTGAGATTTAAAGCATGCAAAGAAGAAGCAGAAAAGTCACAGGAACTTTACTCCTAGAAACAAAACTGCTCCCTGTGAAGGACCTCACAGGCCTGATGGTGACAGGAATTTGCAGTGTGAGTGTCTTCCCCCAAAATGTCTTTCCCACAGGTAATATCACCAGCTTTCCCTTTTAGCTGAGACACAAGCATGCCTCAAATGCCAAATGGCTTTTAGAAGATTTTTGTGTTCCTTTGCTCCAGCTACTTTTCCTGTCCTGCAAATGTATCACTCTCCATGGTTCTGTCTAACAGGGTAAAATAGAACCATTAAAGCCATTTCTGTGCACTGAGTACTTGAAAAATCTGGCAACAGTTTAGAACTGCTGTCCTCTTTTCTCTTATGTTTTCATTTATGGATTTTTTTTCCTTCCCAGTTTATAATATTTTACACTGGGTGTTAGAAAACCAAAGGTAGTTTTGCACATTTTATCAGTTCTGTGAAATGTGCATTGAAAGAGAATTTGGTAATGAGCAAAAAGAACCAAGAATGAGGCATGGCAGCCTGGGAAAACCTTACTGCAGTCGTGTATATGCAGACATGAAAAATTCTTTTTTCTCCTGCACTTTGTGTCCGTGTCACTTGTGGAGCAGAAGCTTTAGTTCCCACCTGAGGAACAACATCATTCCTGTCAGTAGATACTGCTCAGGATGGCAGGGAGAAATGCAAGCCCTTGGACACACAACTCCTCTCAGTGTGTCTTTAAAAATCACTGCTCAGTGATTCAGCCAGCTGTCTGATTGGTGAAGGCTCTTTTGTCACTTACAAACTGTAGCACAGTATTGTGTGTCAGCTGTGTGTCAGCTAAGCTGTCAAAGAAATTCACATTAATGCAGACCAAGTATATTGGAGATCAGGTGTGCAAACAGTAATAAATTCTTCTTAGAACAAGTTCACATACAATTTTTATTGTAATTAATCAGGTATCTAAGTATGAAGTGACCTTACCTGAATTACAAACAAGACATTCTGCTTATATAACTTTTCTTCTTAATAAGTGAAACTTTCTTTTTGCAAAACAAAAAAAAAAAAGGTGTAATTTACTATGTTTTGAGTACTTTTTCCTTGTTATTTAATGTCCATGAACAATTTGCTTCAGGTTTTGTTGGCTTGGTTTCTTTGTTTTGCTTAAAGCTTTAGTTTTGTGATCTTATCAATAAACTAGTGTGTCAATCTATGTCAGTTTTGAATTGTGTCACAGTGATTCCTGCTAGAAAAATACTCTGCACAAACAAATCACTTACTGCTTTTGCACTTGTTATTGTGACTATTTTGTATGGCCTTTTAGTAATTCTGATCTCATATTGAAGTTGTGCTGTGAAATTTCTGTAGATTGAAACTAATTGACAAGTACCTTGGTGAAGTCCTAGGATTACATTTAGCAGATTTAGTTAATGTTAAGCAATACGTGGAAAAAACATTAAACAAATTTGTAACTGAAGCAAAGCAGAT
The DNA here is from genome assembly GCA_026413545.1 of Cichladusa arquata. NCBI lineage: Eukaryota > Metazoa > Chordata > Aves > Passeriformes > Muscicapidae > Cichladusa > Cichladusa arquata. The sequence continues at coordinate 3,366,370 of JAOTQP010000251.1, forward strand.
GAAGAGAAAGCAGACACTAATAAAATAGAATTTGTAACACTTTTCAGGAAGAAGAAGACATGCAAACCACTCAGAGGATTAGAGCAGTGTCTTAACCAACACAAGAGCTTTACATACCCTAAAGCCTACCTAGAAGATGTAGAACACACAACCAGGGAATTAGAAAAAAATCACTAAAAGCTAATAACAGCCTCAAATACCAGTGAGACCCAGCTACAAATACATTTTCAGAGCATGGAGAATGTTCCTACCATGTGAAGCCCTGACACTGATCTCACTTAGGCCTGTTTTGTTGGTCCACATTCCTAAATTTTGGGTTCAGACATACTTAGAGCACATATGTGTTATAAAATGAATGTAATTGGAGATTCATTCCCTTGGTTTTCAGCTGGCTTCCTTTAAAGAATTGCACAGAAAGATTCTAAACACAGTATTAAGGATAATTAACAGCATTTCAGAGAAGAATCCATTAGCTGAGAGTTATTCCTCTGTCCCAGGAGTCTTTGCCAAGGGACACCTTCCATCCTGAACAAGTGCCAGTTGTGTTAATTAAGGAAAACTTGTGAAGCACTGAGGAAACTGCAGTGCAATACCAGGTTAAAGCTGCTTTGGATACTTGATCCCAAGAACACTTCTCCTCTGGAAAACTTCGGGTCTTAGACTTCTGGGTTTAAAAAAAACCTCCAGTTGCTCCCAAAGTACAACTACTGAGCTGAATGATGGCTATCAGCCCTCCATGGATGTGTTTGCACAAAAGAAAAACTATTTAGATTGTCAAAAGCACAGCTAGGATTTAAGCAATAGGCACGTATGTTTTCATTGTTTTTCAAGAAACTGGACTTTTAAACATATTCCTAAAAATCTCCCCTCAAACAACAAAAAAAGAATGGAAGGAGGAATTTTTTTTTCCCCTCAGGAAATGGCATCTTGAAATTTCCACTGAATTTAGACAGAATCATATTAGTAAAGATTGATCTGTCCCAATATATCCTATAGCCTAGTAATATGATTATTTAGAAAAAAATTAACTTTCATATTTTATTTGAATGCCTTTTGAAAATTGTTGGGTATAAATAGGGGAAGGTTGCTTCTTTTGGACTAAAAATATCTATTTTGTAAGATTGTGAATTGCTAAGATTTGTTTCACCACTTGCTAGTAATCTTCACCCAGCAGATCAACTGTATATTACAATACTGCTGAAATATTGAAATAGTCATTTTAATAAAAACAGCAGAGAGAAGAAAGCTTGTTTTACTTTGGTAAGAATGTGTAAAGAACTCTCCCAGTTAAGATTCCTAGTAAAACTCATTCAACCTCAGGTTAAACCAAATTACAGCCAGTCTGTTGGTAAAGGAGTTCATTTGCTACAGCACCAGGTACATCCAGGCAACCAACAACTTGATTGACTAAATAATTACATTATTGGTCAGCAGCACTTTTGATAAATGACCTCTCTGTGCCTGGATGATGAGAAATTCCCAGGTTGGTTGTTTGGGTTTTTTTTGTTTTTTTTTTTTAAATCATATGCTGGCTCTTATTTGAATCTCTTGGAGTCAAATATAATATAATCTGTGTATAATCTGTGCTTTTTTACTCCATAACTCCAATTGCATGTCTAGACACATAAATTGACCTGCATTAGCTATTGGCTTTTCCATTGCTGGCTAATTTAGATGTTTTATTTTGTATAATATTTAGCAATCCAAATGGTAACTTAATAAATACAAGAAGGGGAAAAATACTTTAACCCTTGTTTCCTATTTGAAAAGACAAAGCCACCACATTTCTGTATTTTGCTTGTCTAATTTTTTGGTGAGATTTTTCAGCATCAGAGTTTTAGAGGATAAAGCACAACTATTTATCCCAGAAAAAAACAAGTCACAGGCCTGCTGTATGGTACTGTCAGTGTTTGAATGGAATCATTTGGTCTTACAGCCTCCCATACTGAACAATGCTCATGCAACATGTATATAAAAATTCAAGACTATTCAAATTCTTCTAGAACAATCTATGATTTCATTCAAAGTCAGTATAAAAATTTATGTTCAGTGCATCTATATTAAAAACTATTTGAAATCTAAATAGAAAGTGCAGTTATGTCTTACAACGTTGCTGAAATTTTGCTTGTTGTGGTGTAAAAAATGTTACCCACTTAGTATTTTATCTACTTGGAACCAACTTGGTGGTTCTCAAACCTTGGAATAGGTCTGGGGAGGTCTCCATCTTTGGAGAAATTTAATCTGGGCATATTTTGTGTGAGGTGACTTTACTTGGGCAGAGTGTTGAACAAAATGGTCTGAAAGGTCCCTTCCCCAAAGGTTCTGTGATTCTCTTTCATAGGAGAATCTGAAGAGAAGGTCGTTTATATTCCTGCCATACAATCTCTTGACATAAAAAATGGGATTTTTCTTTCCTGTGTAACAGATCTATTTTAAAATGTAAGTAAAAAAATTCAAAAATATTCAGCATTCAGCAATAACCAAACTGAGTCTTTTTGGTGAAAGGACTGAGGGTTTTTTAATCTCACTGATTGTAATAAAATCTGTCAGAGACAGAAAGGCCATGTTCATCTCTCCAGGCTGTGGAGATCTGATGGTGTGATCCATAGGTAGACAACTCAATTTCACTTGCTATTTCCACATCATTTTTAACCTTGTGATTGCTACAAAAGAAAAAAAAACCTGCTCAAAAATTGATCATTGCATCAGAATATCTGTAAGATAATGCCTTGAGCAGAATACTCAGAGAACCTGTGTCCTTCCTGGAAATCATGGCTGAATTCCTTGGATTATAGCATGGAAATAAGAGCAGTGCCTCCTGAGCCCTCTGAAAATGAGGTCAGATGTTACAAACATGTTATGATGCTATAATCAATATGCTATAATCCAAGTATTCTGACATGCTGGGAGCTCTGCTATTAGTGCAGCCATGATGGAAAAGGTAGAATTATGAAATTTTGGCTTGGATTCATATCAAGATGCTTGGCTGGTGTCATGGCATTCACAGAGGGAATTTAGAAGCAGCTGGATTTCTGAGGAACACTTTCTGTGCTGCAGATCTCATTTCTGTGAGGACAAAAAAAGTACAGACTTACCCTGCTCTCATTACAAAGCAGAGGAAATCACTGGCATCAGATGAGTACTGCTACCACAGGAGAATACAGATAAACAGGCTTAGAAAAACTGAGACATCTGGAAAGATGGAGTAAAAATTATAAAGAAAATACAGTATGTAACAGTACAAGTGGTAATAGAAAAGCAGCTCCGGGATGCAGCCAAAAAATCTCCTGGCATGGGACTGTGCTCACCTCAGCTATTCACAATGGGACTGCACTGTTGTTGAAAATTGCCAGCCAGGCATGCAGGGTGTGAAAGTTGCTGTCTGATCAAAGGGAAGAGCTTAGAGCACTACCCTTAAGTCTGTTGTCTTCCACAGCAGCAAGGCAGTGATGGTCCCTTTTCCACCCACAGAAACAAGAATTCCATTCTAAAACTTCTCCCTGGCACAAAGGAGTCAGGAAGAAGTAAACCCAAGATGATGGATAAACACTTCTTTCTCATGCTGTGACCTCTGCAGGCAAGCTGTGATATAATGGTGTTATATATGTTATTAGAGCCCCCCAAACTCTCCAAATGAAAAACAGTTCATATCACCCTCACATGTTTTTTCTCCTGGTCTGTTCTCTAGAAAACTTCTTTTGCTAAAGTCATCTTCAAGGTAGGGTAGGGGACTGCTGGTCTGCTTTTCAAATTGCTCCTCACCTTTGTATTCACACACCCTTATCATTGGGCAGTCTCCTGTTCTCACCTTGTAATCTTCTGGTTGTTTCTGATAGCCCCAAATTTCTCATTTCTTTCAATGCTGGATCATTGACTTGAATCAGTTCTTTAAAGAAATGGCCTTTTTGCAGACCTCTGATGGATTTCTTTCTTCTTCTCCAGGGAATCCAAGACAAATTGCTTTATTCTAAAGGATTTCTTTCACTTCTAAATCCTTGATCCTCAGCTTTTTAATCAAAAAGAGGTTGTGCTCTGCCTCCACGGCCAGATTTGTTTACCAATAAATACTCAAAAATTATCAAGGCCTACCGTTCTACTCTCTCCCAAATTCCTTTTTATGCATGGGAGGAATTTCTTTAATTAATTTCAGCTCTGAAAAACTCTTTGCTGTAATTCCAAGCAGCCGCTGTGCTGTCCCCACTCTTAATGAGCTTTGTCTTCATATGACTCGGAGAAGGACAGGCTAAAATTGTTTGAAATCGGTTTGCAGCATGCAAAATAATCTGGACAGCTCCTGTGTGAAATGGATTGCAGTGTCACTCCCCCCACTGTGGACATTTAATCTGTCTGGCTGGTGAGAATGAGACTCACAGCAGGGGCAGAAGGTATTGACTTTTCCACTTCTTTAAAAAAAAAAAAAGTTATTTTTATTTTGGAATGGACTGGGGCTGTTTCATCTGAATTGTCATTCTTAAATAATTGTCTTAGTAGAAGCAGTACATTTCAACCCTCTGCCATCCTTTGAGAATTCAGGCTAGCTGTTTGCTTAGAGAGATGCAGCCTGACACTCTGAACCTACACACAGTGTGAAAAATTGCTTTGATCAGCTTGTGTTTATAATTTAAGGCAGAAAAATAGAATCCTCACTAATTGTGTTTAAGGCATGATGTATTGTGTAATCCACAGAGAGATTCGTTTCAAAAACACTGTAACCACAAAAACATCTGTTCCACTGAGTCATTTTCCCAACGTGCAACTTAAAGCAAAACAGAGCAAAACCCACTCTCAGTTGTAACTTACTTGTGTTGATGCAGTAGGATCATGCTGGAAATGTGGGGAAAAACAACAGAAAACTCATCTCCACATTCCTTTTTATACCAGAAATTCAGAAAAAGAAAAGAAAGAGTCTTTGGAGTTAAAAAACCCAGAAAAAAACTCAGTTTTGAAGAGATATTGGTATCCTAATTAAATTACGAAGAGCAAGCCATGCATTGATAGTTAAAAATAATTTGCAAAGGTAGGAATGAGTTTAAAATTAGGTGGAATGGAATTAAAATAACAAACCAAGATGCATCAGTGAAATACCTAAAAAATTCATGTCACGGAGGTGCTTGTGTGCATATTTTCATGGTATTTAAGCCCCATACAGGCTCTGGAAGAGAAGCTAGTAAGAACTGGCAAAACAGGTGGAGGAAACTGCTCATGAAATGAAAGAAAAAAAATGATAAAATGTACTGCAGGCAGTACTCTTTCATCAGTAAGAAGTTGAGTGAGCAAGTGAACAACCGCCCTTTCACATTTAGAATGATGTGAAATTTCATCCCACCCAGCTTTCGGAGGGAAATTTTAAGCTAGGTTCAGGTTTTATACTGAATTCCAAACTTCTTCTTTTCCCTTGGGGGGATGGAAGTTAGAACTTTTGGAATTAGCTGCTGGGGTTCTTTCTGACCACCACGTGTTCTTAGGTCCCTAACTCTGAGCTCTTAGGCTCTTACTTGTCGGGTAATCTTAAATAACAAAGCAGCTAGTAGTTAAAAAGGTTATTTATTGCAAAGCACATCTTATTACAAAACACATCAGTCTCAGTAGGCAATAGCAAAAGCAATGGCGAGCAATGGCAAAAGCAGCAGCAATAAGCGAATGGCTAGAAACCAGAATGACTAAAGCAAGTGGCTAGAAGCTGAGTAGCTAAAACAACAACTCTCCTAATACATACTGTTATATAGGATTTCTCCAACAAGCTAAGATGCAAACTCAGAGCACTACTCTTTAACCTATTAGAATTCTTGTTTCTTAGCTCACCAGGTTATGAATAGCATTACACATACACTCTATTGTGTTCTATCTAAGAAATGTAAGTAATATTCTTACTATAGCTCTATTATGTCTAAGTCCTGTCTACAGCTGTGGTTCTGGAGCCTCTACTGAAGATATCAAAATGTTTGCAACCTTCAGCAGAACACTCTCTGCTACCGTGGTATTTGAGGCCTTTTACTTGCTAAAAACATCAGAATGCACTCTAAGACTTATTCAATCCCTTCACTCTGGTTTCTCTCTGAAGAGTTCAGAGAGACCCTAACTCACTGACTCCAGCATCACTTTTGATGAGTTTGTGTTTTATGGCTGTTGCCATCAATTTGGAGGTGTTTGCCTGCCCAGCTCCGACGCGGCCGCGCTCCTCTCTTTCCGCAGACATCTCCGTCAGCTTGCTGTCCCTGGTGGTCACAGCCTGCGGGCTGGCTCTGTTCGGCGTGTCCCTGTTCGTGTCCTGGAAGCTGTGCTGGATCCCGTGGCGGGAGCGGGGCCTGCCCTTCGGGAACAAGGACAGCAAGCAGGAGCCGCTGCAGTACGCGGAGGCGGAGGCCGATGGCCGTGAGTACAGCCAGGATTTCCTGGGGCAGCCCGCCGCCTTCCCCGAGGCCTCCATGAAGATCAGCCACACCTCGCCCGACCTCCCGCTGGACACCCAGGCTGGGGCCAAGGAGAACTGCCTGCCCAACGTGCGGATGCAGCGCCAGGTCACCGAGCCCACCTCGTCTGCCCGGTCAGTAACCCCAGCTCCTCTCTGTTCTTCATCAGTGCAGCCCAACAAGCACAGCTCACTCATAATATCATATATCTCATATATCATCTTCTTGCCTCGTTCCTTTAAAAAAAAAATAAAATATACAAAAGTTATCCATTGAGGATAACCTCATAGGTTGAAGCGACACCGTCACAATCCTGTTCACTCTTCTCTGCCTTGTTGGGGCTACCTAAATACAGAGGCCAGACAAAATTAAGGGAATAAAAAGCAGTTATATTTGTTGGAGGGCCTTCAGGTATATTTTGGGCAGACAAAGCCCCCAAAAGCTGCACCCAAAATGGATGATGGGTCAGGGGTTTTCACACTTCTATAACTTTTACAAGTTGGGGGTTGATCTCCCAATTACAGCTTCAGGTAATGAAGTTATTTACCCCAAGTTTGCTCTCCCCCAACTCACTTTTGTTTAAATTTCTGAGGCCTGAGGCAGTGAGGTGTCCTTGATTCCCAGATCTGGAGAGGAGTGGTTGGTTCTGAGCAAACTGGGAGAGCAGTAGCTACCACTCTATATGGAGTTTAGAGTTGTGCACTAAAGAATGGCAGGATTAGAAATATTTGGAATGTGTAAAAGCTGAAACCCTAAGGCATGACAACTACTGTCTCATTGGTGCTTTTCCCTCAGGAGCTGGATAACACAGAGCCCTGCATCCCTTAAAAGCACCAGGACAGGCTAGATTTAGCTTGTAAAGCATATTCATTTGCACTTAACACTGGTGCTGAACACTCAGTAATATCTCCTCAAAGATTTTTCTGAAGAAGAAAAGTAGGGCAAGCTAATGAAACTCTTGCAAGAGTTAGAAATAGGATTTTAAAAATCGTAGATTTTAGCCACTATCATGCCTAAATTGTGGGGGGAAGTGTGACTGAACAAGTCAGTGAATTCTCCAGGGGAACTGGAGAACCAGGACATGAGGGAAGAGAAAAGGGGCAGGCTGAGAGTGTGTGCAGGGGCAGGTATAAAAGGATCATGTTTCATACAGCAAGAATAAGAATCAGCATGTGAAGAGCCAGTAAATATCTGAGTCAAAGCAGATGCACTTCAGCTGTAGAAGGTACAGCACCAGCCCAATAGCTCTTTGCTAGCCTCTTCTTTTTATTCCTCCACAGGATATTCTACACCTCTCACTGCCATGAGGAGCATCAGAGTTAAATTTGTAATTTTTTTCCCTTTGGTGACATGATAATATTTTATACTGGAAATGACTAATGTAGAGCCATAAGATTATGTATTTATTATGCAACATGAGAAAAAAAAAATTAGGATGGCACATAAGAGGCTGTTCCTGCTTTAAGCATGGGTAAACAGATATTTACCAGGAATGAATGAACAATTATAGCAGAGGAACTACTGCTGATTACATTCAATATAAATAGCTTTGGATTAATCCTGTGCTGGCATTTTCCATGTGCTCTTTCTAAGTTCAACCTGAGCTCCTGGTGCTCCAATACACGGAGTGATTGCTGCATATGAATAGGACAATAAAATATAACTCATAAAAGATTAGGGTTTTACCTAATCCAGCTTTCACTTTCACATCTCCCTACCTCAACAGGGATGGCAAATTTGATTTTTGTTACCATCCATGAAGGAGAAATTTCAGTCACAGTAAGTGGGAATTATTAAATTTCACTGGACTGACGCTAAAAGCAGCTAATGAAAGTAAAGGAGCTTCTCAGCCAAAGTACCACAGAGTTTAGTAGATCAGGTGTGAGAGAAAAAAAGGAAAACAATTGTTGGGGTGGTCAGCTAACCATGTATCCTGGTTTGAGGGACAGATATCTGCCAATAAAGGCAGAAGCTTCTCTTTGAAATGGAGAATGTAAACCCCATCCCTCCAAATTATTATCATTTTGAAATTAAGGGGCTCTCAGGCAAAGATACGGGAATTAGGAATAACAGTTCTTTACTAGGAAAATTAAAATAGAA
>JAOTQP010000251.1:3376136-3392990 GCA_026413545.1 Cichladusa arquata
AAGGCTTGGCTCCTCCCCCTGGCTGGAGCATCTCCCAGTGGGATGATGTAATTTTATCAGTCATACACTGGGACTCACTGGCCATTAACAGGAGATATCTCCTGGAGGGAGGATGGGCTGTGGGGAAGATAAAGATGATTGCCCCAGCTGGTTTAAAGATGGCCCATTAGCAGATAGTATGTGCCACAGAGATAAGGAATCACTGCCCCACCCGGCTGCAACAGATGGTGATAGAATACACATTTCTGGCCACATCAACCCAACACACCATGGGAGACATGGGAACAGAAAATGGTGTGGCATTAGCAGTGTGATGACACAGATGTTGTGTCTCAGGGTTTATCCCTTGGTTAAAAATCCGACCCCGGTGTACATTACAGAAAGGCGCCAAACACCAACAGGATCTGTAGTGTGTGTGCACAGCCTGTTCCAATTCTTTCCTTTCCTCTCCAAGGCACAACTCACTGCGGAGACAGCTCAACCTGTCCAACCCTGACTTCAACATCCAGCAGGTGCAGAAGCAGGAGCAGCTGACGGGCATCGGCCGCATCAAGCCCGAGCTGTACAAGCAGAGATCGCTGGACACGGACGACGGCCGCAGGAGCAACAGCAAAGCCTGTGGGAAACTCAACTTCATCCTCAAGTACGACTGTGATCTGGAGCAGCTGATTGTGAAGATCCACAAGGCCGTCAACCTGCCAGCAAAGGACTTCTCTGGGACTTCAGATCCCTACGTGAAGATCTATCTGCTCCCCGACAGGAAAACAAAACACCAGACTAAAGTGCACAGAAAGACCCTAAATCCAGTGTTTGATGAGGTTTTTTTATTTACTGTGCCGTACAATGATCTCAACACAAGGAAACTCCATTTCTCTGTATATGACTTTGACAGGTTCTCCAGGCACGACTTGATTGGCCAAGTGGTAGTGGATAATTTTTTAGATTTGGCAGATTTTCCCAGGGAATGTAATATTTGGAAGGATATTGAATATGTCACCAATGTAAGTATTATAATTTTTCTCTTTGAGTTTTATTTGTTTCTGACTTTATTTCCCTAATCTGATTATAATTGAAATTCTCTGTTGAATTTGTGAAGGGAAATAACTCTATTCTCTCTCTTTCTCAAGCTTTGACCTTAATCCAGGGAAATTGACAGTGCATTTTCAGTCCTCATTTCTTGTTCTTTGGATATATTGAAGAATGTTTTATGTAGGAGACAGTGGGTTTAGTCATTTCCCTGCTGATAGGGCAGAAATGCTGGAGAATGTTTTAATCGTACTTAATCTGAAATTTACTTAAGGAAACATTACTTTCCTTATTTTGCCTGTCTTCCTGTTTTGCATGATTTTTTAATGTAACTCACAGCACACTAATCAGCCAGAACTGCAGATTCAACATTTCTTATGTAGCAATCTTCAGTTCTTCAAAAGACTGTTCCCATAAAGTCAGAAAACCCCCCAGCTACAATCTAGCCAAACAGAGTTCAGCCAATGCTGTTCCATGGAAGCAGTGAAACTCAATGAATTGGTTTAACTCTTTATCTGGCATTGCTGTGTTCCTGGGGAAATGGGGAATGGATTTTAGAAGTCTTTATTTCAGTTCTCCCAAAGTCTCTGTTATCGAGTTCTATGCAGAAATCCAAACAGTGATTAGAGATAAAATCATGGAAATTACTTCCAAAAAAGAAGGAGCTTTCTACTCAGAGCAGGAGCCAACCTCCTTGTAATGCTATTAGAGATGGATCCCACGCATCCTTGGGAGGACAGACCTTCAGTGAGAAGGATACATAACCCACAGGGTGAAGGCACCAGTGCCAAGTGTCAGGAGATATTTCATTTGCTGTGTCAAACCATACTCCAGAGGAGTGCACATTTTAGAGTCAAATAAACCAGACATCATTAGCAGTGAGATCAAAGGGTGAGTTTGTTAGACCTCGGTTCAGGAAAGCACTGAAGCATCTGCTTAGTTGAGAATAAGGAGTCATTGAAAAGTAAAGGCTGTTCTGAGCCAAATAACTTGCCTAAATTCAGACCCTCCCCTTATACCTATGTGGTTTGGTAACACGCTTGTATTACAGACCAAATTGATTAAATCTTTTTTTTCCTTTGGAAAATTCTTTATGAAGATGGATATTTTCCTACTTTTAAGGTGAATTCTCTGCACAATCCTGTCTTACACGAGGATGGAAGTGCAGCAGCAGCAGCACAAGCAGTTCTTCACTCAGGGTACATGGACACTTGGTGTCAGGGAAGATAAACCTGGCTTTTGTAGAAGTTACTGCTTTTCAGCTGCAAGGCAAAAGTAAGGATGTGACAGAGCAGCTGACAGTCATTCCAAGTGAAAGGCTGCCTTCATACAGCATTAAGTGTCCAAAGATCAACTTCATTTTTTACAGTCAACTGCAAGTGGAACGTGCACGCACACTGGAGCTGCTTTGATGTGAACAGGTCCTTTCCCCTGCTTTAACTTAGGCAGAAGATTGGCTCTGGTGTTCTCCTTTGATTCACTTCTTCCAAATTTCAGAAGTGTTGCAGCATATCGTCTGTATTCAGATTTTCTGTAATATCTGGAATGAAATTCAGGACTGAAACATGAGTCATTTGTTAATTCCTCCTGACACCAATTCTCCATGAAGTGTAGCCCTGTTTATCCAAACAGAACACACGACCTGCCATCTAGACTTGTCACTGGCTTTCCAGCCAACAGAGGCCTTTTCAAATCAAGTGACTCATGGTACCTGGGAGACACATCCAATTTTGGGTAATGTGAGCTCTGAGATAAGAGTATCAGATAAATGAAAGTGTGGAGTACTCATCTTACCAATTAACATTTCCAAAATGCAAAGGTTAGAATTCATTCTGTGAGGTTATGAGAAATACTCCACGCACCATTTAAGAATCCAAGCTTCAGCCTGTTCTCTTGCCTGTGTAGCTGAGATATCCCAGCCTGACAGCAGAAGCTGTCCTGATCCAGGGCTACTCTCTCTGCAGTAAATACTCCTGTGGCTGCACTCCAGACCAGCAGGCAGCATTAGTGAAACTCAGAAAGAAATTCTGGCAAAGTTTGGAGCCCTGTTGGGCAGCTTGTGGTTGGAAACCAAAACTCTATCAACTGCAGCAGGTTTTCAGTAATTTGTATTTGAACGTCGTCTCGTTTCAGAGCATAATTAGAGAACAGAAAAATGATGGGCAAAGTCACTGAAGGGAATTCACTTTATGTAGGTCAACAAAAAGTGCACACAGGAAGGATAAACCTAGGAAATGAATGAGAGAAAGAGAAACTCCACACAAACTGCACATGACAAGTTTGTCATGCTTCTGAAGAGTACAATTCATTTTAATTCCTCATGCATCTTTATTACACTGCCTAACCAGCGAGCCCAAAGGCCTTTATTTTACATTCTCCATTTTATTATGTTCTAATCTAATTTGACACAGCAATATAAAAGAATGTATAAAATCCTTCTCTGCCCAGCAAAATGTCCTGCTTCAAGTGAGCACTGCAGATTGTGCCTGAAATGTCAGCTTTACTGCAAACAATGCCATTAAACTGACCTATTATGCCACGTTTTCTAATAGCACTGGAAGGGGTTTTTATCCTAAACCAGCAGTTTTCATTCTTTGGACTGTAACATCCCAGAGTTTGAAGTTATTTTGTAACAAAAACACGTGTCAGCATAAAAAATTTTCACATGCTTAAAAGCAATCTGGTGCCAAAGACAAATCTCCAGCATCAAAATGACTGTTCTTCTAATCCCAGGTCCTCTGAGCATAAAATATCTCTCCTGTAACACTGACTCTTTTTCCAAGGAGGAAAAAAGCAGCAGTGGTCTGTATAATGGTAGAAATAATTAAGTGGATCAACTTTAGCATGAGCATGAAATGAACTAGATAAGCTTTTTTTTTTTTTTAATCTACCAGTCAGATTACACTGGTTTCTGGCTTATCAAGAAAAAAAGACACTTTTTATTTTTAGCCTGGGTTTCTCTTGTTGGTATGTTTTGTTTTGAAGCATCTAAACATAATCAGGGTTTGAGGTGGGGTTTTTTGTTCATGAACTGATGGCATGTTTGAAGAGAAAAAACAAGTGGTTGATACTTCCTTGGCTTCCATCTTCAAACTCAAGTGGGATCAAGCAAAAACACATGGCTTTGTCTCAAGATAAAATGGAAAACCATGAAAGAAGAAGGTGTCAGATATGAAACAGGAAGGTGTCAGATGGTCCATTTCAGATAAAGGAAAACCTTCTCTTTCAGAATGTGCCAAGTGTCCTCTTACATAACTTGCTGTGCCCCTGGAAAGGAAAATCCTTTGACAAGAATTGCTTGTTAAACATCACGAGGCTGATGCGGGGCACAGAGAGCATTTCTGCCAGCTGGAAATGCAGCTCTGGTTCATCCTGGCTCTTGGGATTCTCAGAGTGCTCAGCACTTGATAAGCAGGTGAACTTTCTTGAGGAGTTTTCTCAACTTAGATGAGGGGGTAACGGAGTAAGGAAGTCATTTTAGCAGGGAAATTTGTGGCTTTGGTCATTTTTGAATGTATAGCTTCTGCCACTGATGCTATTTTTCAGTTGTCAAATATAGTTATGTTTAATATCTAGGCATGGAATAATCAAAACTGCTCTTTTTTCTGAATGTTTAAGTTCATATATACACTTCTTTTAAAAAATCCTATTCCTAGCACCCCATTGGCAGCTTTCTCTCATCCCAAAAAAACCCCATAGATCAGGGTGCAAAAGGAAATGGAAACATAGGGAAATATTCCTGAATCTAAGAGAGAAGAGAGTTCAGAAACAAGACCCTGGGTAATGCAGATAGAATTTAAGAAGTCACATGCCACAGACTTTAAGGAATGTGTTTACTAAAACCCAAAAGAGAGTTATGGATAGTTCAAAGCCATGAAGAGACATGAGCTGTATATCAAGTTTTTCACATTGACATGCAGAAAGAGCCAGCAAAGAATTCAAGAAATTGATTTCATCTGTTTGTAAGAATCTTCAAGCTGTCTTATGGTCTGGGTCAAAAATACAGCAGTGTATCAGATAATGCTGAATTCCTTTTGCACAGATTCAGTAAATAAAAGCATATTGAAAAAAAAATAATTAATTGAAGATGCACGTTAGTGTTTTGACAAGGAGAGAGTTAAAAATTAGGGTAGTTGTAAGTATTTGAAATTCTGCATTCTGAAAATGGTAATTGTTCACTGATGTTGTTCTTGAGTTTGCCTGAGCAAGAAAGATTTGAGAATTTGTGATTTTAGGGAATTATGTTGTATAACTGAGATGCAACTGGAATCATAACATCACCAGAAGGAAGTTTCAAGTTCCCTGTTTCAGAGATGTTAATGCCAACCAGAGTATGTGTGGAAGAGAGACGAAATGAGGCTAAATTTTTCAGTCAGTTGTTCATGACAAGCATCATAAAAGTATAAAGTACTGAAATCTGACTGAGCTGAAAAAATCTTCCTCAAAGGCTGCATTGCTCAGGTCCATCCCTGCTGAGAGCTGTGAGCAGCTCAGCATCTGCCAAATGCACATGAATAGGTGCAGGTCATAGGGCTTAAACCCTCAAAAGGAAAATTTTTTTCCCTCGAGGAAAATAAACATTCTTTGAAAGAAATAGGTAAATCCTGCCCCTAGCTCACCTCCAGATGGACAAGCTGGGCCAACAAGGATGTGGCTTGCTCAGGACCCAGTGCTGCTGATGGCAGAGATGAGAGCAGGTCCAGGATCTGCAGATTCCTGGCAGCAGCTTTAATCCACTCTGCTTGCACTGCTTATCTCCCTCGACAGTGTGCAGACTCTGGAGCTGGCAGCAAGTCAGCTAAGTCCACCTACTCCAGTTCTAAAAACTGTTTAGCTTGTCAAGATGTTTTAGCTAGTATTTCTGAAATCCCTGTTCTGGCAACTTGCAGGGTTTGGAGAAGTGATGGCATTGAGCAAGAGCTCAGAAAAGCCTTTAAAATATTTACAGTGGTTAACAAAATTTTTGAATTTGAGGAGGAACAGAAACAAACCAAGTCTCTGTCTCTGCATCCAACCCATTAATGCCAAGTGCCATATCTACTTTTTTTGTGTCAGTAAAAGGGAAACAAAGGTTGATTTTTTTTTAAAATTTTTTATTTTTAATACAGAAAACCTATCCTGTATTAACCTGGTGTTCTATTTCTTTAGGCTTTGGCATCAGGGAAGCAAGGAGTTATGGTTGTGGAGATGTACCTATTTAATTGATTTGCAAATGCAAGCCTCTTTAGAAGAGACAGATTTGCAAACCAAGAATCTTCCCTGTTTTAAAACATGGCAAAAGCATAGCAGAAAAAACAACTATATTATGGCTATTTTAAGGCAGTAAACACAAGGGATAAGGTTCACCTTGTTTAATAATTTTGTTTAAAAATTAAAAAAAAAAATCAAAACCAGAACTACTCAAAAAAGCACAAAACCAGAAGGCATAATTGCCTGTGAGAGCAGTCCCATGGATATTCATCTTCTTCTGAGTCACAAGGTCACCCTTTGTTGCATGATTTTTTCTGTCTATTCTTAATCAACTGTTCAGGAAAAAATGAAAGTGCATGTGTAATGAATCATTTCGTAGCCAAAAGATGCTGGAAAGTCATAGATCTTTAATCCTTCCAATTCCTAAGGGTCACCACAGTAAGGATGAAATAGAAATTAATTAGGCTTCAGCATCAGCACAACAGGTATAGTACTTAGTGTACAGTAGGGAACAGCTGCAGCCAGTGTTTTTCTTTCTGAATACCTTTTTAACTACTATTTAAATGTATTAATTTTCAAAACTGGGCTTTTCCTTTTGTCTATTGGGGTTTTTTTGCTTTGTAAACTTAGTGATTGTAGTAATGACTTTAGTAGGAGAAGATTTGTCTGGAATGCCATACATTTAAATGATTAGGGGCCAGCACTCAGCATGGCTGAACAATGACAGACATGGTTAGGTACAATCACCCAGGGTAGAGATAAAATATTAACAGGTTCTCAGAAAGTTAAAGGCAGCATATGCCTAATTCTGCTGGACCAACTGGGTAATGCTGAGAATAATAAACAGCAAAACTTGGGGAGGGTCAAGAGTGAAAAAAAAAGTCAAGTGCCTTGGAGAGCAGTGGTTTGATGTGGAATTTTTTTCTGTTGATTCTAAGTCAGTGGTAAAAGCACTGCAAGCTTGGCTCTAATAGGAGTGAAGACTATTTCATGCAAGGGATTTCCCAACAGCCTTGTAATTCCACAGGCATGGCCAGAAACAGGATGGATCCTGTAATATCACTGAGGCTTCAGCTGCCATTGACTGGGGGCTCGGGAGCAGTTTGAGGAAATAATAATTCAGAGAGTTGTGTCCGTGTGGTTGCAACATGTGAAGATTACAGAGCTCAGGAGCGTGGCCATCAGAATTTCCAAGGGAGCTTTTTCAGGATAAATATTCTTCTGCAAAAAAACAAAACAACCCATACATACAACCAACCAACCAAACAAAAGAAGCTAGAGCAGTTAAGAGAATAAAACCAAAACCTATGTAGTAGAAATGGCATCATTTCAGTTAAAACTTTTAATAGAAAAGAAGGTATTTCAAAGTTAGTATGTTGAGAAAACTGACATTTCAAAATAAGATATTTTGATTTCTCACTTGGAATGCCCTTCTATGACTATATTTTAAAATATTTTGAAAGCAAATTGTTTCGAGTCAAGTTGTGGCTACCCTGCTTCAAAATGGAAAGAACTTGAAATTCCTTATCAAATTAGAAGGCTGCTTTCTAAACTGATACCTTCCCTGCCCATCAATGCTGCATCTTGTTGAGTTCACCCTGGTCCCTGTATCCTCCATGTTCCCCTGGTACAACAGCCCCAGAACAGCAGTAGTGTATGAAGAATATTTTCTCCACACATTAGCTGCATGCTGAAAAAGGTCAGACACCATCTTAAATTCCTGCTTCCTCGTTAGTGGAAGTGTCTCTAAGTGTCCCTGTTCCACACGTCCCCCTTCTCCTTTCTTCTCACCCTCCTCTGCCAATCCTTTTTTTTTTTTTTCCCAGAAATCTCTCTCAACCAAGGCTCTGGGAGAGAAAAAGCTCCCAGCAACACTGACTGCACATAAACCAAAGTCAAAATGTGATCCTGGTCAGCCAAGCCTGTCCTTCAATTATACCATCCAAAATTGTCAGTGGGAGCTGCAAATACCCCAAAAAATCTTGCTCCAGTATATTACAATTCATAGGCAGCAAGTCTTGAAGACAAGCAAAGAGCATTTGCACAGTGCTAAGACTAAAATAGCTGTATTAGAGGGATCTTGGTTGTAACCATTCTGCACATAATTCAGGATTAGACTGCCATAGCCTTTTTTCTACAGGGTTATATAACTTTCAATTTAAACATGTATTTAGCCAGGCAGGGGGAAAAAAAAATTGCTTCAAACACACATTTAATTATTGAACAGTTTTGGGAATGCTTACTCTGTCTTTTTTTTTCTAGCAGAGGTCACAAAAAGCATTTCAATAGCTTATGGATTTATCAAAATTTCTGCAAAATCCTACTCTTTAAATTAAGTTTCAATATTTGGAGCCAAACTTGAAAGTATTCTTCCCTCTGAACATACTGTGCTTATGTGAAAAGCCTCAAGCCATTTTTAGCCTTTAATCCCCACTAGATATCACAGCCATCAGGCATCTTTCTCCACCAAACAGGGCATTGCAGAGTTTTACAGCTCCCTCTCTGTGCAGTCTGTTTACCCAATTCTCATGTTATTTTCCCAGGGCCTTTTATTTAAGAGTAAGTGGACTTTTTCTGTTACAGTTTCCTTAGGGATTCACTGTAACTGTGCCCTGAACTCACAGCAGGATATCCTGGTTATTGGGGCAGGGCTGTTTGGGGATCACACCACATCTGACAGGCTGGCATCCTAACACAACCTGAAATGTGGATGTGCTGGGCTACAGCCTGACTTCATCTTCTCCAGTACACCTGTGACCCACAGTGCCACTACACACAGGCTCTTTTCTCACCAAAAGAAGGATTTGTCTGACCCCTTCAAAGTCTTGTTAGAGGATGTCACCTGTCTCACATTTCAACCTTTCAGGATTCCAGGAGCTGAAACCGAGGACAAAATATCATCTGTACAGAAGGGAGGTATTTATGGATCATAACTGGTGTTAGGAGGCACGAGATTAAATTATGGATCTTGCCAAAATTAAGATAAGGCTATACCATTTGCTAAATAATCATGTGAGGACTGTCTTCAGACCTCTCCACTGCCTTTGTAGGGGAAACCATTAGAAGCTGCAGCCAAAGTGGGAGCTGACCTGTGGAGAAGGACATATTATTCCCACATTATATGTATCTATAGCTTCTCCAGCTTTTCTCCTCATCCAGGAAACTTTGAACTCCCATAAATGGCAGCAAAAACCTCAAAGGAGACACAAAGCATTTTTCCTAAGACTTAGTGCAAGATGAGCTCCACTGGTGCAGATAACACTGAGGTTGTGGGTTCAATCCCTGTGAGGGCTGTTCACTGAAGAGTTGGGCTGCATGGTGCTTGTGGGCTCCTTCCAGCTCAGAATATTCTGCCATGCTGTGAGAGGTGTAATTCCAGATGTTGTGAAGGCCTTGTCATTGCAGAAAAATCCAGAGCTCTGCTCCTCCACTCCCTCACTTTGTGAAAAATAGGCAGCCAAACCATCCAGGGGAAGAGGGGTGAAATGGCATCACTCTTTTGTGCTAAGTGAGCTGTTTTTCCTGTTTTTCTGAGAGCAGAGCTAAAGGAACAATGGCAAAACTGAGCATCTTGACTGAAAGCTTTTTCATCGAGATTTATCAGCCCCAGGTTTATGACATTGTTGCAGCAGAGAACTTCATTTTAACTCACTGTTTCATTTCATTTCCTGTCATGTGCACTCATTTCTCTAAACATTCTGAATACATGTGTATCAGGAACAGCATAAAAAGTGTGGTGTTTCCTGCAAAAAATCCAAGAGGCCATGGCAACATCACTTTGTGCTCGCCTGAGGAAGATTATATGGCAGAAACACACAAATCTGATGCACGCTCAATGCACATTCCAATTCTAAAATCAGGGATATTATGACTTCTGTAGCTAGTCTTGCTGAAGTTACTGGAAGTATTCACAAGGGTAAATGAGGCAGAGAAGCTTTTGCAGTGCTGAGCCTTCCTGTGGCTCCCTAACAAGAGATTTAGAGTGAGCATTTCACACCATGTACTCTGCAGAAGTGACAGGCTCAAATGATGGGAATGCATTAGCAATGTCTGTGCTATCATGACATTTGAGATTTGTGTAGCTACATTCTCCTGACCCTTCATTGCTTGATTAAACACCTTGCTCTATTTACTCAAGAAAACAGGAGTCACAAGCTACCTCTTACCTTAGTGAGTGCTTAATCATTCACTGCTCTCTTCACCAGGCAAACTCCAAATTAAAGCTATGAACACCATCTGGAAGAAGATTCCTGTCTAGTGATGGGATCTTGCTTGTGATGGGCAGGGAAGCAGAAAACAACTGACAGCTGGAGGTTTTCACAGTCCATTATATGAACTATTGGGGGAAAAATCCCTCACTCAGATATTTGGGGCAAATCTGGCATCTAAAAAATAGCAGTTTATCACAACATCAGGAAACATCACCTTGCTTGCTAGGAAACCAATTACTGACACCCCCAGAACCTGAAGTCATTGCCCCTCCTACCTAACATCCCCTCTTGTTTCCTGCAGTAAAATTATTTGGAAAGGAGCAGTGAATAGGAGAAACTTTGGAGGTTAACTCCAAAGAACAAAAGAACAATTCTCCATACTGTATTTTGTACATCTGTTTTTGGAATTCATTGAAGTCTATATGTGTTTTCTCTTTAAAAGCCTGCTGGGGTTTTATAAGTATTTTTAAAAGCCAGCTGTGATTTAATCAACCATCTGATCTGCATTATGATAACTCTTCTGAATAACTCCAACAATAAAATAAATATGTATGCAGTAAAGTGAAACAAAGGTGTGCAAAAATGATAGAAAAAAACAGCAGACTTTGGTTTTAAGCACCCTAGGGAGTTATTTATGATCATCAGGAAGAAAGGAAACACTTTAAAATAATGAAAACCTTTCAATATCTGCACTCCACTGAGCACAGAATCTTACAGTAAATTCTAAGTTAACTATAAACTTCGCTCTATTGAGACCACAACATTTTGTGCAGGTAGAAATTAGTAGTGCTCAGGATTAGATCCTGACTCTACTGTAAGGTCAGGGAAAGAATTCCCACTGAAGCTCAGATTTCATGCACATCCTCTTGGTATAGTCTGGAAATAGCATCTTGTAAACACTACAAAAAAAGCCAAATCAAATCATGTACAGAGGTAACCCGAGATGTACATCAGGAGATGCAACAGAACAGAACACACAAATTACCATCCTTTTATTCCTCTCTGCAAAAGAAGTACCTGACAGTGACCTACTCTGCAAGGATTTGAAGGTGCTCCTCCTCCCCCCAGGTCTGATGATTAAAATGTGAGCTCTCAACTTTGGTTTTGAAGGAAGCAGATGGAGATCTCTCCATCAGAAATTACTGAGTTCTACATCTGCTTCTTCAGTTTCTGGCTGGCTGCTGCCATCCTAAGGGAGTGAAGACAGATTATTTTCCCCCAGGTTTTCTGCTGTGAGCACTCTGACCTTTTGGTAGCTCAGCATCGTTTCTCATTTTCCACCTCCTTTTCCAAATCCTTCACTTTACTTCATGTATGGAGCACCAGCATTCTTGGGAAAGCCATGGAAAACTCTTCATTGGACACCAAACTTTTATCATAAAAGGACATATGAAAAGCTTCTCATCCCCATCTGTAACAGTAATACTTTTTTTGTTACAATAGAGATATTTTTAAACACAAATGTCTGTGTGGCATTAGATGCTCACTGTCTTCATCCCCATCATCGTGTTCTTTTCAAAAGTTACTTATTTTGGGAAACCTTTCAGTGCTAAATCAGCACACACATCCTTCTTTCCTGACTGTTTTGAGTCAGGATGGTCAAAGGTAACTACACTAACTTCTTGCAAAATCATACTTCCAAAAAATTGAAGTTGGGCCCTCTTAAGGTATCAGATCAAGTATCCAAAATCAGATTAACTGAGTTCTCATATACTCATCATTTAGTTCAAGCCAGTTAACAACTCTGATTTAATCTAAAAAAAAAAAAAAAAAAAAAGAAATAATTTAAATTACAAAAAAAATCAAACTGATTTAACTGAACTGAAAACTTGAGAAGGCATCTCAGTGACCATGAGATTTTAAATCACAGGCTGCCTAACAGTGCTGCTTTTTTTTTTTTCCTACCCACAAGTGAGTATGTAGTGAGTAATACCATTTATTCTGAATACAATAATAAGCATCTCTAAGTCTGAGCACACTCATCTCATAATTCCATGAGGAAGAACAGAACAAGCTGCAGAAAACAGTCATTTTCCTCTCTAGGTGTGTTTCACAGGTAGCACGTGTAAGGTAAAACAAGTTAGGAGAAAAGTCTGCTAGGAGGAGGAGTTCTGTTGACTCATCTTTACAGACTCAGAGCACTAAAGCACTTCTATATTTAGTGCTCTCTTTATCTCACATCTTACACTACCCTCAGTGCATTCTGAGGAGAAAAAACATGCTCACTGAAGTGTCCCTGAAATTGCCTCCAGTGCACATCTAAATGTAATAGGGAGGCACGAACACATCTGATGGAGAACAAGTGTTACAGGAGAAGAGCTGTTACCACACTCTGCACAATCACATCTTCCCCTGCTCACACTAGACACCTGGATGGATGATACACTCGATTTCACAGGCTGTATTTTCTAAAATGGATTCTGTCTTCTGTCTTCACCTTCCTTCAGGTTCCTCAGAGTCTTTTTCATTTTAAAGATCTTTTTTTTTTTTTCTGTTAAATAGATGTAGTGCTGGGTTGCTAAACTACCTAGCAGGTTCATGATTAAAATATTCTGTATCTTTGTAAGGTAGGTGGATGACACACAGCAACAGCATAAGTTCTCCATGACCAGATCCACATATATCTACACCTCAAAAAACCATCACCAAAACCCCAGCATCTCTCCTGATTCAAATGTGTAATTTCCTTTTTAGCATGGTTTGAGAACCAAAGGATGAAAACTGTCCTCTCATCCACACTTCTGGAATGATGCTGTCTGGTTATTATTAATTTTATCATCATCCTCTTTCTTCCTCCCTCTACTGCTTTAATTCCTTTTGTATTTGGGAACCAGAGAGATTCTAAGATATAAAACGAGACAATTTTGCAGGTGTAAGGATATAGGAGCTTCATCCATATTGACATATTTAATAACTGGGTTTTATAGGATTAAAGTCCCTGATTCTGTTCTTCCATTTAAGTTGCAATTAAAATGGAATGGCTGTGCAAGGACACTCAACTGCACACCTTGGCACCCCACCCATTAACAGAACACTGCCAGCAGTCAAGTATCCTCTTTACCTTGGCTGCTTCACTTGGAAATTTGCAGAAATTTGAAATTTTCTTTTCTATATCACCCATATAAATGAAACTTCTGTGGAAATTGTTTTCTCTGTTTTTATAAGTGGGCAATTTTGTAGAGGAGTGTTGCTAGTAAAATGCATGTTGTGAAATTGAGGTGTGCATTCGTTCCGATGGAAGGTTACATGGAATGCTCTCAGAGTTGGTTTTAAGTCAAAATGCTCCCTTTTCACCTTTTCTTTGGAGGAGGCAACTTTCTGTGGATGGTGCATTGGAGCCTGGCACTGTTGGTATTATACAACTGTTAGTATTATTTAGGTTACTGTTACACAGGTGACAGATCAGAAAACGTGTTTTTGTTAATTTAGTGGTGCCACTTAATAGCAACCAAGTCAAAGGTAACAGAATTTCAGCATCAGGGAGCTCTAGAAATGAAGTTGCTTTCTGGCAGCAAACGCCTGAAGTATTGCCTGACCTGAGACATGACAAAATTGGCTCCAGAGAAACAAAACACATGAAGAAATTTCAGCAGAAAGACAATTGATTGTTGGCTTTAGAATCACAAAGATGCCTATTGTAATTGTATTGTATTGCCTATTGTATGTATTGTATTTCCCTATTGTAAAGGAAAGGGGAAAAAAACCCAACCTTTCAATAGCAATGAAGAAAATCACTTTGTAGCTCATAGGAAAAAAAAGTAGGAGAAATAGGTTCATAAGCCCATGCTTCTTTCCCCACCTGCTAAATTGACATTGAACTTAAAAGCAGCTGCTCACAGCAAATATAGCTTTTGAAAAGTCCAACTTAGGTAAAAATACTTGTATTACTTTTTAGTGGGATGAGAAGCCAAAAAGGATCAGAGAGAGAGAGAGAAAAGGCACACCAGGGATTTCATTGAACGTGGATTTGATATCCTGGTATCACAGAATCACAGAATTGTTCAGGGTGGAAAAGACCCTTCAGATCACAGAGTCCAGCCATTAACCCAGCACTGCCAGGGCCACCACGAACCCTGTCTGAGTGCCACAACTCCACATCTAAATCCTACCAGGGGTGGGTGACTCCACCACTTCCCTGGGCAGCCTGTTCCACTCAGAATTTTTCAATGATCAGGCAGGGTTTGGATTAATGGCACTAAAGTTCTTTTTGTGGTGTGTGAAGGGAGCACATTATTCCCAGGGGGTCAGGATCTAGGGGCAAAGTGCTGCTTTGCTGCCTGTTTGCAGGGAACAAGGCATGTCTGCTCCTCCAGCTCCTGCATTCTTTACACTGGCCACCAGATCTTCCTTCCCCACTGAAATCACACCTGCAGATGGAAAAATCTGTCAAGAAACATCTGATTAAATAAAAAAATTAAATGTATCTCAGAGAAAATTTCTAGAATGGCAGGCTACTGCAGCATAGAATTTGACATTAGCTTTATATATTTCATGCATGATACTATTTGGATTTCTCTCTTCTTTGTATCAATTTCTGCAAAATTGTAGAGAAGACTAATAACAGTAGATTCAGATTGGTGAAAATGGCCTTTCCTTATTACCCATTTTGTGAACACCCTGTGCTAAGCCTGAGCAGCAAAGTCAGCACAGCACACCTAATGTGAGTGTAATGAATATAGCCACAACACATTATAGGTGCTTCCTCAGACTGAAATAACATTTTTTTTTTCTTGATAGTGTGACTTTCTCCATCTTTTTTCAGCATAACCCAGCTACTTAGTTTCTCTCCTTCTCGGAGTGATGTGCTCAGAATACAGGATGTAACAGACAGCTGCTTTGCACAGCACAAAATGCCTGCACTGAGAATGACATTGATATTTTAGTGGAACTCTAAGTTCACGTGCAGTCATTGTAACTCAAGGTAGAGTAAAAGGCCAATCCATTCATTTGCATACAGATCTAGTTTAAATTGACATTTTCATTTTAACACACTAGAGGGGAAAAAATTAACAGGGAAGACATTTTGGATTAAAACATTTTGATTAGTTAACTTCCTTTTAGAACCAGCTTCCTCCCTTGCAAGTTTTCTTGGATGTATTTGAAATTTTCATTATTAGTGGTATATGGAGATAATTGAACATATCTTTCAACTTATGTCAGAATGGAAGCAAGAGGTAACTGGCAAATAATTCGTGGTAGAAATAATTTTATGCATTAGAATGGATTTACTGCTTCATTTTCTTCGAGCTCATGTTTGCCTAGAGATACTGAACACTTAACACATAATTTAGCCTCCCCTTCATACAAACCAGCCTTTAGCCTTGAAACCATGGGGGTTTATTTTCTCATCTCCTTCTGTCTCTGTGATGTTCACCAAAAGTTTTCTTTTAAATCTGCAAGGTTGGCCCCCCCAGGTTAAATTGCTTTAATGTAGTGCATTCTTCAATGCCATTAACCTCTGCTTCACTTTGATCTTTTCAGTCTCACTATTTCACAAAAAATAGAGGTCTAATCCAAATCAGTGAAAGCCTGTAGAAAAACTACTGAGTTTCACATGACAGGTGCTGATGGGCATTCATAAAAACTTTTGTCCCTGATTTAGGCAGTGAATGCTTCAGAACAAATCCAGTTAGTATCCTCATTTTCCAGGTTGCCCTGTGACCCTGCCCTCTGTGAAACATTCCCTGTCTGCCTGACCCACCTGTCCTTCCATTCCTGCCATCTTCACCTGCCATCAAAACTCTCATTTGTCCCAGTGGAAGCTCCCTCCTCATTTCCTTTCAAGAAAGCACTTGCCCTCCAAACACATATTGCTATCTAGAGCAATTTGCATTTCATTGCTATTCCCAAGCTTGTCAACATTTCTGAAGCAGCCACTTCCTTCCCTGCGGAGGGAGAGGTCTGAGTCAGCTCTGTGCCTGTGCTCCCCCTTAAAGCTTTAGCAGTGGGAAATCAAACCCACCCTCAGGAGACTCTGGAAGTGTCATTCCAAAGGTGGCAAGGGGTGAGCACTGGCAAGGTGGGAGAAAAGGAGAAGCCAGTTCCTCCAGAGCACCTTGCTTGTAACCTCACATCTCACAGGTTATGACATTTTTATACATCCCATCAGGAAGGTGCAGTTACTTCCTCTGCTTTTCAAGCCTTCCTTGTCCCCCACACACCCACAACAAACACATGCACCCCCTGCCTCCCAACATCTATCAAAATTATCCAAGGTAATGCCTGGAAAACAAGGGCCAGGGCAGAAATTTTTGTATTGTTAAAGCTATACTGAACTTTCCATTTTCTAGAAAGTGACAAGTCACAGAATAATTTAAAAAAAAATAGTAACAATTCAAGGAACTAAAATATCTTTCAGAGGAATAGTTTAATCTGCAAAGGCAGCTGTCCCTCCAAAATCTGTATTCTCCCCCTGCTAAAGTGACAG
>JAOTQP010000251.1:3393090-3450396 GCA_026413545.1 Cichladusa arquata
CCATCTAGCAAGCCTTCAGAGCCAACTCTACTCACTCTTTCCTTAATTACTGATGAGGGAGTTAAAAATTACTTCTCTTGATTTTCTACAGAAGTTTCACTTTAAGAAATCCTCATTTCTGGTTTTCCCATGAAATCAGTTTCTGACATAGGCACACACACACATAAACAGGACAAGTACTCCAGCTTTTCCAGTCATGTCTCTGCTTATTTTCATTAGCTCAATTCAGACCATCTCTGCAGTTCATCAATTGAGTTTGGAACAAATGAAGACATTATTTCTATCTCAACAGCAGGATAATTCATTAGATTCACTGTTAGGCCCAGATTCAGCAAACCACTGTAGTTGTTGTGAATTGAAAATCTGCATCAAGGGTCCAAAGCCAGTAAAATCTATAGGATTGAAGCATATGTTTAAGAACAGGTATGGGATAAAGTTTATCTGTACTGAAAGGAGGCTTTTTTTAAAGGATCTAAATACAGAAAAATGTATCAAGAAAGTCTTCAAAGACTCTGAGAACAAGTATATCCTGTAAATGCATCCCAAGGATGGTATGCAGCTCACCACTTGGAATGCTTCAGTTAATCACTGCCACCCTATTTCTAAGATATAAATGATGACAGTGGAGATGTTGGGTCTTTAGGGAGGTGAGTACATTGACTGCTCACAGGAAAAGGCCTCTGACCTTGGTTCTGCTGAGGACACTGTGGCAAGAGAAAGTCATGAGTATGTTCTCCTCAAGGACACTGACTGGATTTGTTCATGGATTCATGAAGTGAAAGGCTCCTACTCTGGCTCCCACTACCCCCATTTCTGAGGCATCTTGAATGACTGGCACAGCACAAAGTTGTGGCTGGAGAATCCTTCTTATGTGGCCTGGATTAAAGAAAAGTAGTCATGACACAAAGATAATGGAATCAAGAGAAGAAAAAACCTAAAAAACCTCAAAACAGTCTCTAAAAATCCATGTTTAAAGATCTTCACACTCTGAAGACAGAGGATATGGTATTGACTTTGTTTTTGATACCATCTTTATAAAAATGTTGCCAAAATACTCAGGAAACTACGAATGCAAAATCCAGAGTGAATTACATGCAAACACTTCAGTTTTCTCATATTCCTTCAATGCAATGAAACCAAGCTTCTGAATTGTTTGTTCATGCTCTTTCCCAGTAAGTGAAATCAGACATACCAGGCTTCTTTACTTAATTGCTCTCATTTTTTAAGAAAAGCATAAAGAAAAGAAATAGAGACAATGAATTACAAAAAAATAGAAAATAAAAGAAAGTGAGAGAATGATACCACTTGAAAATTAACTTAAAACATGAAATATAGCCTGACATTGATGTATTGAAAGAATAATTCTAAAAGATAGGCCATTCCCATTTTCCACTTACTTCACTTAATCACATCTCTGTAGATATGGATTGATTCAGGCATTAATAAATATCTACTTTGCTAGAGTTCATTTCTTTGATTTAAGATGTCATGAAAATAGAATTTTCCAGTCATATCTTTTCTATTCATCTCAAAATGTGTAATGGGAAGCAACTGGCAGTCTTCTAGTCACATGCAAATTCAATTAAAATCCAACATTTCAAAAGAATTTTTATCGATATCTATTTCTCACAGATATAACCCAAAATTACTCTGTGACAAAATTATAAAAAATGTAGAGCTAACTTCACAAATTCTTCATGTTAGATACTTTAGATTTACTATCATTCCCAAACAGATTATAGTCTATGGGATTTGCATAATATTTTTGTCCTGAACATGTTCCTCAGCAGAATTAATATCTTATCACTCAAATCTTATTCCAGGCTGATGAGCAATTTAATAAATGTATATCCCAAAAAGCTGATAAGACTTCTTAAAGCATGTTTAAGTCATTTGGGCTTAACACATATACCTAGTATGCTTAACTCATCCTTGTCTTAGCTGAGTGAACCTCCTCTGAAATAAATCCTTGCAAAATTCAAATCTCCACATTAGCAAGTGTTAGAATGATATACAGTGAAACTTATCTTGAGCTGTAGCAGTATAATTCCCTTAATTCCAGGAAAGATTTGGAAGTAACCAGGAATAATTTTTTGTTGTTTAAAATGCTACTAATGCTCCTCAGCTTGGAGGGGAGAAGAAAGAGAGACTTTAATAATGTAGGGGCAGTCTGTCCTTTCTGTGCTTCAGAAACTCAGATGATACCATCTCCTTCCATGAGACCTCTGCTCTGTTTCTGTTTTCTGTGTCCTTTGCAGAGACAGCCCAACTGCTAAAGGAGGCAGCATGCAAAGCTCTGGCAGAGCAGCAGGAATTCAGCAAATCTGTAAAACCACTTCTGCCTCAAAAACCTCTCTCCAGAGTTACTAACTTAATGGGAAATAAGCAAGGGCATCAGTGCCTGCTAAGTGCTCCAGTTAATGTTAGGTTGGTGAGATGCATAAAAATATGTGTGGGCACCTCACAACCCATAATTAGTTTTGCAACATAGCAGAAAAGTGGAAAAAGTAGTGTCTGAAAAAGTAGTGACTGTCTTTTTATAGCTGGAGAGCTGAGGGAGCTGGTGTAATTGAGACATATGCTTTGATTAGAGTGGCACAGGCACAGCTCCCCTGCTCCAGAAATACAGAGCTCAAGGTGCCAAAGAAATGGGCACAAACCTTAGGAATGCCTGACTGGGGCACAGCAAACCAGATCAGAGGCAGCAGCAGAGGATATAACCTATAAACTGTCTTGTTTTCTTCCACCCCCTGCTGCCTGCTTTACATATCCATTTTCTGCACTCAAATGTGTTTAGGAGAAGGAAGAGGAGAGCTCTGATCCCAAATGCCATTCCCATTTTGTCAGAATACCCCTAACAACCAGGTGACTTAGAGGTTTCACTGGGAAGGTTTGATCCAGCCTGAGCTGCTTAATGCAGCCTCAAAGGCATCATTTGGGGACCCTTAGTCACCATCCTGTGTGAGGTCACACCTCTCCCTGTTTAATATGCTGAGTTCTACTCACCAAGCAACAGCATGGAGCTGCTGACACAGTACTGGGGAGTGATTTATCCTGCAGGCTAATCTCCAGCAGAATTGAGTAATTTTTAAAATTATAAATGCTGTGTGATTATAGACTAAAAGCCTGCTAATGTTACTATTAGAATTCAGCATTTTCAAAGGTGTATCTGTTTTTGGTTAGTTTTACAGGGGAGAAAACCTGAAATGTTTTCGAGGAAAAGCAGGAATGATAACCCTTTCAGTAGAAGCCACTGAAAAGCATTCCAAAAATATGACTTTTATAATGTATCAAGTATTTCCAGCACGAAGGAAGCATAATATGAGAAGGGGGGATGTCACCATGCTCCTAACAGCAATCTTACTTACCTTGAGGTTTCATGGATTATGGGATTCATCTTCTTGGCAGTTTTCAGGCAAACCTTGTGATTTACACCTCTGGTTTGAACTCTCCCAGGTAACACTGGGACATTTTCAAGGAGGAAGCTTCTTGCTCTTGCTGCATTGAATAAAGAACTGCATGAACACAGCAAGGGCTCAAAGACAAATCCAGGTGGGATTATCAGAGCTCCCTGTAAGGCACAGCTCACGACATCAAGGCACTCAGCCTGGGGCACTGGAAAAGCAAAGCCAATCCCAATCTTGTTTTGCCTTTTTTTAGAACACAGGAACAGGCAGATAACAGAGTAAAAATAAAGGCTGTGTTTCTAGCTCTGAACCCGGGCAGTTTTTGGGGAAAATGGGAGAGCAGTATGTTTGTTAGAGGATATTTACTCACTTATGCTTCCTGCTGAATGGGACCAAAAGAAAACTAATATAGGGCATGTACATACCAGTAAATTATAATTGCAATTTCATTATATTCTGATTATTTTCTTTTGAGTTATTAATAAAACTGACCAGCCTTTTGGTCTGGTTAGATTAGAGCTGTCATGGTTGCACTGCAACATGCCCAGTATGGCATTACCACCACACTGAATGAGGCTAGGCACAAATTTGTAAAGCACAACATGCATGACTTGATAACCTGCACAATTTATGAAATCTTCTCCTAAGCAGGAATTCCAGAATGTCTCAGGCAGTGCAGTGCCTGCAGTGGAGCATATCCAGTAATGCCTAAGCACTCAGTTTGAACAGTAACTAATCCTTGCAGAAGATCCTGCCCTCTGTGCTTGTTAATTCTGTTCCTCGAAGCGATTTCTTGCTAATACAGCACACCTTTAGTGACAATCCCTGGCTTAAGCCGTGTAGCTCAGTGATTTTAAACTTGTGAAGATGTGCACTAATCCTCTCTGTGCTCTGACACATTGGCTTTGCTTTGTTAAAAAAGCTGAATTTGTAGGAAAGGCTGGATGTGAGGGTCATGCCTGTGACAACCCAGGGGTAAGACAGGGAGGAAGAGGCAGGGCAAGGGGAAAGGCTCACTCTGTTATAAAAATTCTTTTCAAACTTTAGAAAACCTTTACAAGTAGCCAGTATGATGGAGTAGTCATTAATTCCCTACAATTTAAAATGAAAGTATTTAAAAAGAAGACAGGGCTTCTTTTTCAGACTGAGAGAAGGATTTGCATGGCAAAAGGTTTCTGTCCCCTGCTGCTGCCTGCAAGCTTCCATTCAGTCATTCTCAGGCACTGGCTTATGAACAGACAATCTCATAATCATCCAACTTCTAGAACTGGAAAAGACTAAAGAAATCATAGGCTCTGTTTCCTGTCTAACTCTGTTTTTTCCCATATAATGCCCAGTGCAGTTTTTCAGAAAGCATTAACAAAGAATTGTCATCACAGCATTTGCTAAAAAAAAAAAATAAAACTATAAAAATTGGATAAAGTTTTTTTAAATGTTAATTCAGGATGATCAAGTCTGGAATGGAAACTTTTTGTATTTGGTAGTTGGCAGTAAACTTACAGTACTCACACAGTGAATTCCTAGTCACCACGTGGAGCACTGGAGTTGAAAACAGAATGACTTTGCCATGGCTGACAATACTGAAGGATGTCAAAATACATGGTTAAAACTACAGATGCCTGATGGGCTTCTTTGTGGTCAGGAAAAACCTGACTGATTCAATAATGCTGTCTTCTATAGGAAGAATTCAGGAAAATTCAGGCAAAACAACCTATCAACATTTGTGAGAGTGACAAATTGCCAAAAGCTGGCTTCAGTCAAGAATATCTTTCAATGCCTTATGAAATTCTGGTCCCTCAGAGCTGCAGCACAAGAGTGAATTTCACAGCTACAGAATCTCAGCCCCTCAGAGCTGGGGAAGTACATTTGCATGTTGGAAGTTGCTCTCACAGTGGGAAGGACAAGTGAAAACTTTGCTTCCTGTTTTCCTGATTATAGGTATCAAGCTCCAGCTGATGACTGGGAAAATGTCAGAGATCAGTTATTTTCCTGCAATGTCAAGGGCAGGTGTCAACCAAGGGAAGTAAATTTCTCCTGGATGAGCTGACACCTCTTTAACCTGTGGGACTTCTCACAGCATCCCAAGCAGCACTTTGATCCTCCCACCAAGTGAATCAGTGACACAGTTTGCTGCAGCAGCTTTGCTTCCAAGTGGGAGCTATCAAGAGGCACTAAACAGTCTGAGTCATAGCATCCACCTCGGTATTGTCCCAGCCTTTATTAGCTTTTCAGCCACCCTGAAACACTGATCTTTAGAATGGAAAGGGTGAGAGGGTTAAAAGCTGGTTATTGCTGACAAATGGCCCATAATATCAGCCTTTTCCTTCTTTGACTGCATCTCTTAAGTAACAGCACAAGGAAAGGAGCTACTTTTGAATGACTGTGCATGTTTGGTTTTTTCTTTGAATGAGCTGTGAGCTAAAGCCTCTCTTGAGTAAGGGGTTGCATCAAGTGACCTCAAGAATTCCCTTCTGAATTTTCCTACAGCTCTGTGCCAGCAATGCTTTCTGTCCTGCTTATGTCCCCTGCTAACTCCTGAAGAGACATAAAGTGACTGCACAGGCTCTGGGCAGCAGCTGCCTCAGAGAAACCTGTGCTAAGGGCTCTTTCCAGGTGTTTTCCCTCTCCTTCTGTGTCACCCACCACCCATCAGCTTTTGGTGATTGACAGAGAAGGAACCAGCTTGGGAAAGATGAGAAGCTATTGCACAAAACTAAGCAAGATAAACATACTGTACAACAGCTGCATTTCCCATTCCTGTAACACCTGGAACGTGGCCTTGAAATTGGTAATTTCAGGATCAGGTAAGTTTTTGGGGTTTTTTTCAGTCAAGAATAAATGTTAAGTTACAGGAAGCAGGTCTATAAAAGTGTAAATTCACTACTCAGTCAAAAAAAATGCAAATCAAATCAAAGAAATAATTTGATCCAATCCTTCCTTTGATATTTTTTAATGAAAGAGCTGTATTTCCCTCTTAAAAAAAATAGTAATGCTTTGTAACTGCAATACAGGGTTTGCAAATTTTCAAGTACTTTTCTGGAACTTTGATGTCATCAACACAGGAATGGGTTGTAAATCACTCTATCAATGAAACAGATGGATAAGTCTACTTAAGGGAGCTTGTCTGTGTGATGCACAGGAAGTTGTTATTATTGTTATTATTATGATTAACAATTAATAATAAGCCTTACTTTGCTTCTGGTGGAGACTGTCCCATTGCCATAGACACTTCAGACCTGTCACACCTGAGTTCTTGCAAACTTGAGGGTTGCACAAAGCTTTGTCCTGCCCAAACCATAGTTTTCGGTTTTTTTCCTGTGAATGTCTCTGTAGGTTTCCTCCTGCAGACCAGAAGGAAAGGCACAGACATTTGTGGCTGCTTGTCAGTGAACCAGGCATATCACTAAAAAACATTAAATAGAACAAAGGTTTTCCAGTCCCTCACAGGGCACCTCATCATTTAAATGTGTGTCATCTCCAAGGACTGAGTGCTGGAAACTAGAACCTCATTTACCCTGGAGAACTTTGGTGCTCTAGCAACAGAGTGACTCCAATTTTGTGTGCACGTGGATGGCTGGTTTTTTTCAGATGTGTTTCAGAATGAGAATTCAGCTTTAACTGCTTAATTGTAAAACCCCAAAGGTATTTTTTTATCTTTAAATCCTGCTAAGAGTAGAAAAATCATTATTATTGCTTCACATGATCTTTCTTTTCTTGGAACAGGATAACGTGGATCTTGGTGACCTTATGTTTTCGCTCTGCTACCTTCCAACAGCTGGTAGACTAACTATTACAATAATAAAGGCAAGAAATTTAAAGGCAATGGATATCACAGGAGCATCAGGTAGGAATGAATTTAATGCTCAGTGTGGATTTCTGTCCCATTTTCCTCTTGAGACACAGAATTCAACACTGTCAAATCCCAGAATGATTTTTGAGAGGAGGGTTGTTACACTGTGAGCTCTACTTGAGTACAGGAGTTTATGAGAAATAAATATAGTTTGCTTAGTTCCAAGCAACAGTTTAAAATAGGTTGCTCTCTCAAAAAGACTGCAAGATTATTATTTCCAATGCCACTGTAATTCAGAGTAAAACAAACTGGCCAAAATGCATTCCCAACACTGGGAATTTGTTTGTGCAGCAGACTGTTACAGCTATGACACAGAGGCAGACTGGCCCTTTCTGACAGTCCCCAAGAGCCACTGAGCCAGTTCTGCTGTTGCTGCCATATGGAGAAAGCAGTGATCATCCCAGAATCCTTTCAGCAACCCTTTCAAAATCCCACAATAAATATAAACATAAATAAGATGTCATAGATGACTTTTAAATACTAGCAGGGAGTTGTAGAGCTCTCAGAAAGGAGCTACAAAGAAATAGCTTTCTTTTTTGCAACATTCAGGAGTTTAAAAATAATTATAATTCTCTTGAGAAATATAAGCCACTAATTGTTACACTTTGAATTGTATTTAACCATACATCAGTAAATCCTGTTGTGAAAAACATTGTCATCTTCTGTCTGTCCTACAGATCTAACAGGTAATTAGGCTGCTATAAATAGGCTGATACACAGGCTGTTGTATAAAGTAGTCATGTACAACACGCTTCAGTGGATATTTTAATACCCTTTGAGAAGCTGGTACACAACAGGGAGCTTCTTGAACCTAAAAAGTTCATTATAAGCAGTCAACCAGGTAAAGCTTTCAAAGCTGCACTGCCTCCCGTGCATTCCATGGTAACAGAGAAGCTCAGATTCCAGGAGATTAATCCTGCAAGCAGGTATGGGCACACAAGAAGTCTCCCTTCATTTTCCATTTGCATTTGTCAAAAATCAACATTGTTCTTATGACCCACACAGATCCCTACGTGAAGGTTTCTTTAATGTGTGAAGGAAGGCGGCTAAAGAAAAGGAAAACTTCCACCAAGAGGAACACCCTAAATCCTGTTTACAATGAAGCCATAGTCTTTGATGTCCCTCCAGAAAACATTGACCAAATTAACCTGTCGATAGCTGTTATGGATTATGACCGGTGAGATGCCTGTAGCTGTCAAATGTTGGCTGATAAAGTCTTGCACGCTAGAAAGAAAGTCATCTTTTTTTTTCCCCATAAGCAGGGAATTAATGCCATGTTGAGCTTGGTAGAAGACTCCAATTTTTTGTTTTGTTTTGTTTTGTTTTGTCAGGCATAAATTCCTTCCTAAATTTTAAAGTGCAGATTTGCATCCATAACTGATATCAGTACGGTGCATATGTGTTTAGCAGGGCTGAGGTAACTGGGCATTAAATCAGAGAGGCCATGCACTGATGTTCTGTTGGCACATTTATGCTAAGCCTTTACAAGCTCCATGTATAAAGTTGTGTCTTAGAGCCTGTTGGCCTTTGCAGCTAATTACAGAACACAGGCAAAGAACCTTTTGTGTGCTACAAGGGGGGAAATACCAAATTGTTCTAGCAGTGGGAAACACGACGAGCAAACCTAGCGCGTTATCTTCTCCAAGCAAGAATTAATCCTAAAAAATCCACTATTAACGTTTCTGATGAAATATGCAAATGGTGTGTGGTTCCAAAGGTAAAATTTTAAGAAAAAAATATTATGGACCATTTTCACAGTGTAGGTCACAATGAGGTCATTGGAGTTTGTCAAGTAGGCAACGACGCAGAGAGTCTAGGTCGAGACCACTGGAACGAAATGCTCTCGTACCCTCGGAAACCCATCGCTCACTGGCATCCTCTTGTGGAGGTAAGGCTTTGATTTATTGCTTCCCCCTTGCAATAATCATAAATATTCTCCCACGTGGTGTTAGAAGTTGGATAAAATTTTATGAGCAAGCCCAAGATCGGCGCGCATGAAGTAAAGCCTAGAAAAGGGTTTGGAAATGCTTTAAAACTGAAACAAAACACCCAAGTTAAGTCTGCTCCTTTCAATTTTAGGGAGGCAGAAGGTAATTGTTGTCTATAATTTATCAACATGAGAACACCAAAGATTTTACACTCAATTGAGGGTTTGGTTTTGCTTTTTAAATAAGATCTTGGGTAACTTTTATGTTAATTGATATAAAGAAATGGACCTTGTTTACAGAACAATCAAAACCTTTTATTTTTTTTTATATACAACAACCTAATTTGACTTCTTTTCTTGTAACAATATATCATCCATGGCACTAGCACATCTCAAAGGATGCCTAACTGCACTGAAAAAAATATGTTTAAGTGTCTCTGGAGATCTGAGGCGCTGATAAGAAGCGACACAATCAGAAAAGCTTTTCAAGGTTCCTATGGTTTTTTTTTGTTTTGTTTTGTTTTGTTTTTTGTCTTTAGGGCCCTATTCAGCAGGAATGTTATGCAGGTCTTCTGCGCTTGGATGGCTGCCGAAGAGGCTTCCTCACCCTTTTAACCTATTCAGCAGAAATTTGGCATTCCTGTTGAACTCTTTCTTAGCCATATCCTCAGGGGCTATTCCACAGAGTCCAGTGGGGTAAAGATGTCCTTTTAATCCCTCTGTCTAATCCTCTCCCCAATACAGGGAACACTAATCCTGATTCATGAGACACAGAAATTCATCAAAGATTGAACTAAATTGCTTCCTAGTTACCATGACTTATTACCATTGCTGCTCTCACTGGCTGAGTCAGGCAGTAGTCCCAATCAAAGGGAATTATCTTGTTCGTGAGCAGCCCCAGAGTTATCCTCAATGTTGAAAGACTAGGAAAGATCACAGTACCCATATGAAGTCAGGAATGATGCTGTGGGCACTAATACTTGTAGTCAGGCAGTTCACAACCCCTCTGAGTTTACTTTCTGCACCACAGTGCAGCTGTGTTACCACCGTGCCACTCAAGATTTCCCTACTTGGTTGTGAGCCATAGGCAGTTCCAGAAAAGATTGTCAGGTATTATGAAGATGCTGCAAGCTGGGAAGAACCCCACAGTCATGTCTGTAAGGAATTGCATTTCCTGGTACCTGGGCACCACAGCAGCACGGTTTGAGCAGGGGAGTGGGCACGGGCTGTGTGGCAGGAGAAAGGCACAGGTGCTGCCAGCATTGGGCAGCTCTGCCCAGGTGTTTGTGCCCCCAGTGACAGGGTAGATGCTGGCTGAAGTGCCACGCTTGAAATGCTGACCTGGGAGCTCTCAGCTGTAGCCAGGTGTTGATAGGAGTGTCCTGGCACAGCACACGAGGTGCAGTCTAAGGGTTACTATTGCCCAGAGCACAACAAGTGTCTCTTAGCAGAAGTTGTCTACATCCTTATATCCAACCTGTCTTCCCTCTTTGATAAATTTCATTGCAGCCAGAGCCCACAATTAGGTTTTGACAGCTCTTCCCTTTTCACAGGCATCCTGTTCTTTTCATACATGCCTGGCTAACTTCTTTAGATTTCATTACTGTGGATTGCTTTTCATGTCACTGAAAGCTAAACAGAGACATATTTTTTTCCTTCCCAGGAATCAAGTGGGGGAGGGTGTCCAGCGCATCCAGGCTGTGCAGAGAAATATATACACAGCATATCATTTTGGTTCCTGAATCAGGATTAGACTCAGCGAGAGCTTCTGGAACCTCTGTGGCCACAGCCATAGGACCCTGAATATTTGCTGAATAGGACCCTCAGTCTCCTACTGTGTGAAGAGCTATTGGTTTCAAATAGCGTGATGTTATCCACTTGTAGCATTAATTCTCCAGCTGAAACTACTGCTACTGATAGATTATTTGTATGGTCGTAAGCATTACCCAAATTCAAGTCATCGTTTCTCTTCAGTAGAATAACCCAGGTTTTACAAGCAAAATGATAGCAATGTAAACCAACAAATATGGGAAGCAGCAACAACTATTGTCCTTGTATTTGCAAAAAAGGTGCAGTATTGTGAATGGTTAGCTTTCTGAGTAATTTTTTTTCAAGAATGATTGCCACAGGATATTTATTTTTTGATGACAAGTTGTGTCCTCAGTCTCTGGTGCCTCCTTTCACCTGACGTGAAAACAAATTAAAATGGTTCCTTGCAGAAATCCTTCAAATCTGAAAAACTGTAAAAAAAGTTCTGCTGGGTGAGAACAAGATGCATATGGTATTTGCAATGACAGCATGTTCTTTGAGAAAGGAGATAACCATCTGTATAACATGGAGGTTGTTAATCCTTAACCTTTGTGGATGATTTTCCAGTCAACGTTTCTGAGTCGTGTCCAGGACACTGCAAACTGTTGGAAATGTGTCCCAGGTGGCAAGGCTGGATCATCCAAACAAACACACACCCCCCATGTCATTTGAAAATGCTGTTCCAAGTATATAGTGCCTGTGAAGACCTCCTTTATTATTTGTGGTAGAATTAGCAGGGCTGTTTTACATGGTGGTATATTGTAAATTCTGACAAATTCTGACCATTAAAAGAAAATGAACCAAAGCACTGCATTCTGTCACGTAATGAAATTTGTGCCCCAAAGCAGGAGAGCCTGGGATAAATTTTTCACCACTTATTTAGCCACACATGGACTTCTCTCGTCCTCCAGTGTTTTCTACTCACATCTCTACAGGGGAATTTTTTGTTTAAAAGATGCTAATGCAAAGTATGGGTGTTTTATACAACACAGCTGTCTGCTATGTACTTACAGAGAGAGGGAGGCCTGACTGTTAAATAGAGTTCAGATAAGTTTATGTGCACACACATTGCTTCACATCTTGAATGTGATGAATGTTCACCAAGCATTTTGGATCTGCAGCTCTGCTGACACAAATATGCATGCACAGATTGAAGAAACAGCTAAAATTTCAGACTCAAGTCTGAAAAACTAGTTTTACAACCTATCAATGAGGATCTTCCATAAAATCAGAATTATTTGTGGGTAAAGAATATCTTGGAACCTGCAGGAGATTTTGGATCTTTTGTAAATGTATGCTGCAGGTATAAATCAGAATTCCTGTAAGCACAGATGTTCTCAAAAATCTCTTGCCATGCTGTGGAGAATACAGCTGCCACAGGCAAGGGTATACCTGATAAAGTAAACAGCACTTCCAAACCTGCCCAAGCACAATTTCAGGAGGGCAACCACTGGGCATTTCCAAAAGAATGAAAATAATGTTGCCATGGCAAAGCTGCTTCACTGCACCTTCAGCTTTCCATCAGGAGGCCAGTGGTACATGACAATGTGCATATCTGTTCATGCATGAGCCCCCCCCTCGGGCAGAATCCTGTGCTCCTTACCCAGGCTCATCTCCCAGGAGCTCTTCCTTTGGAGTGCAGTTCTCTGATTTCCTGGACAAGCCATTCCACGTTGCATCTCTGCCTGGAATGCAGAGAACGCTTCCCACTGCAATACTGGCAACAGAAACTGCTGGGAAGGGGAAAACACCTACACAGCAGGCTCAATTGGTGTCCATGGAAAAGTGCAGGAGCCTTTCTAGGATTTGTCCCCAGCAGCTCAAAGGGACATCAGCTGAAGAGTGGTATCATTATAACTGCCAGTGGGTTGCAGTTCTTTTATTTTATTACCCTGCTCAGTTTATTTAATGCTCAAGGGTCTGGCATCAAAAGAATTATTTTGAACAAAGTTCTACTAAAACAGGGAAAGAAATCTCTCTGACAGTGAGCATTTAAAGTGAAATCCAGCAGACTTCAAAGGCTTAGAGATGAGGAAAATCCCCTAAATTTATTGAATTCTCCTAATTTTTGCTCATGACTTGCAAACTGTTACTCAGGCTGTGGCATTACTATGTGCTTTTTACAAATACCTGCCTTATCATAGTAGTGCATCTATGGAATGATAGATATTTTCTATATTTGGATACTTCACTCTTCACCTTTATACTCCACTTAACCAGTGATATTCCCTAGACCCAAAATATTTTTGTGTTCTGGTTCTGGTTGGCCAGTAGACTGCTGCTGTTTTTGGACTGTATTACAATGATACCACAGCCTGGTGGAAGGACCAGAGGATAGATAATTCTGCTACAAAATCAGCTAGAAACCCAGGGAAAGCTGTGGTCCCAATGCTGCTCAGCCTTTCTTTTCTGAACTGTGATTCTCAGTGGTAAATTAGCAGTAGACTCACAAGAATGATTTCAAAGCTGAAACCCTCGTTTGTTTTCTTATTTGCTGTGAATGCATTATTACACTGTATGACGAATATCATAACTCTAAAATAGAAGAGAAAACCGCTTAGAAATGCATCTCAGCAAGATTTTAATCCCATTTTGCTCTTTAACAATGTGCTGTTAAATTGTTACTTTTAGTTTTCCACAACAAGCCTCCATGTCAGGTGTTGTTCTGGGAAAAAGCAGGGAGTGGCAATGGGAGAATATTCCAAGTTGCTGACAGGGAGGCTGAGTACCATGGACAGTGGCCTGATAGTCCCATAACAAAACACTCACAGCCCAACTACTCTGCAGCTGAGTGCTCAAATATTTCTTTATCTGCTTCCACTGAAATCACAAGACATTAAAAGCATTGCTGTTTCCTTTTATTTCACTTTTCCCTGCAAATAGCCCTGTCAGTGGATAAGCAAACATTCAGCTCAATCTGGGGAAGTGGAGACTACCAGAACAGAAAACCAATATGTAGCATAAAGACCCAGTGTTAAAACTGTTCTTACCAGCTATTGCATGGCTCAGTTTTCCATGCCAGCAGATCCATAAAACACAGAAGCAGCACATGTCAGACACTTGTTACACAGAGGTCCCATAAAACTGCTGGTGGGGGAACTCCTGGATCGATACAAAATGAAACATCAGTAAAGGGCAATGCAAAAGAATGAAAAAAGAGGTTATTTCAGTCCACCCTCCTTGGCTTGAGGGGATGGTTGTTGTGGGGGCTTTTGTGTTGTTTTTATTCTTTGGTTTGGTTTCATTCATGTGTTTTAAACACGAAGCATG
The DNA here is from genome assembly GCA_026413545.1 of Cichladusa arquata. Classification (NCBI taxonomy): domain Eukaryota; kingdom Metazoa; phylum Chordata; class Aves; order Passeriformes; family Muscicapidae; genus Cichladusa; species Cichladusa arquata. The sequence continues at coordinate 3,407,354 of JAOTQP010000251.1, forward strand.
GTATGTAGCTATGTTAACATGGGCACCCAAAGCCAGAGACACAACAGATATATTGGCTTATATGCTTATCACCTAGCAACATTCGAGCACTGAGGGGACCTGTCTGCAACTGAAATAAAAAACAGATGAAAACTCTTTTGGATTAAAAGTAACAAACAATAAACGGGGATCAGGAAATTCAGCTGAAAAATCTGTTTGACCCAGCTAGAAATCCATCTGAAATGACTTTGCTCTTAATACATTTTGTTTGAACAGATGGAAGTGAAAAAAGTGGATCAGGTGACTCCATCTGAAGTGTCATCGATAAAAAACTTTTTCCCCTTTAGAACAGTCCATTGCGAAATTATTACATCTCAGCAATGGATTTCTTATGTAGTAGGGAAAAAAGTCCGTAGAGAAAGTAATCCTCAAGACTGTAGAATTTAACAGAGGTTCCAACAAAAAGTTTGCTGGGGGTGAAGGGATCAAGAAAAAAAGAGCCCCAAGCAGTGCTGTGGACTGGGTTAAATACAGAGGCAAATCAATGGGTGGGTACAAACAGATAACCAATAAGGAATCCTTAGAGGAGGAGTGAAGGGCAGCATCTTACAAAGTGCAAACCAATGGGGGAAGCAGGGGAAGAAGAAAGGGTCACATGGGCCAATGGGGCATCGAGTAACAGGGGATTTCCAAGGGGGAGGAGCAAGCAGGGATTGGCCCAGGGTGGGAATACAGGGAAGGTTCCAGAACAAGGGGCAGGGTTACAATGATGGACAAGGAAAGGACTGGAACAAGGGGCAGGGTTACAGTGATGGACAGGGAAGGAACTGGAACAAGGGGCAGGGTTACAGTGATGGACAGGGAAAGGACTGGAACAAGGGGCAGGGTTACAATGATGGACAGGGAAGGTTCCAGAACAAGGGGCAGGGTTACAATGATGGACAGGGAAGGAACTGGAACAAGGGGCAGGGTTACAATGATGGACAGGGAAGGAACTGGAACAAAGGGCAGGGTTACATTGATGGACAGGGAAGGAACTGGAACAAGGGGCAGGATTACAAAACAGACAGGGTAGGTTCCAGAACAAGGGGCAGGGTTACAATGATGGACAGGGAAGGTTCCAGAACAAGGGGCAGGGTTACAATTACAGACAGGGAAGGGACTGGAACAAGGGGCAGGATTACAATAACAGACAGGGAAGGTTCCAGAACAAGGGGCAGGGTTACAATGATGGACAGGGAAGGTTCCAGAACAAGGGGCAGGGTTACAATGATGGACAAGGAAAGAACTGGAACAAGGGGCTGGGAATGCCATACAGGGCAGTTTCAGGGGTGGATACAACTTAGGGACAAACCAACCTGGGGAAAACACAGGGGCTAACTGGAACAAACCATTATAACTATGAACTTAATAAAACAAACACGTACCACAACAGGGAAGGTGATGGGAGGATCTGGGCTCTTCATTTGTTCCTTTGTTCTGTCTGGGCTCTTTAGTTGCCTCTCCTTTTTGCTCAAACGTAGACATTGTAAAACGGAGATGTTTTACTCGGTTGCATGCTGGCCATCTTCGATACCCATCGCCAAAGGTGCGTGAAGAGAGGTGTGTTGTTTTTGGTATACTTTTGGTTTTGATAACACATGAACATTGTACTATACTTTATTATTTCTTGTTGAATAAATAGTCCTGGTATCTCTATGTTTCATGTCTAATTTTGGAGAGTAGGGCCATACCTGTATCAAGGCTCTCTCAATTAGGTGGGCATTTTGTTTGTTTAGTAGACATAATGCATGATTCCTTTCGCAGTGATGGTTTGAGGGACAAAAAAAATTCTTAATTTTGTAATATGTATTACAATCTTCTGAACACAAGTAAAAATGTACTGTGATTTATTTATATAAATCTAGTCTGAACAAATAAGTTTTGATCTTAATAAAAACTGTAAGAAATTGTGCAATTGTAATTTATTACTATTTTGTATTTAATAAATATTAAAGTTCAATTCATTATTCAGAAAGCCAGCAAACACCTTGGAAATATTTTTGCTCACTTTTTCTCCACATATAATGTGCTTTGATAAAATACTTGAGGCCAGAGAGAAAAAGCTTTTAACTTTGCAGCACTCACATATTTTAGGAGTTTGAATACTGAAACCTCCTCGTGTTTCATCCCATGTCCACAGTCATCATGGCAGAAAGATCATTTGGCATGGCAGTGGTGAATCTCATCTGCTTCATATTAAGAAGAAAATCAAGAAGTTACATCAAGTAACATTGTGTTAAATTACCAAAATTAGTATTTAGTGTGGCATGCTGGTAAAATTAGCAATCCTCCTGTCAACACCTGACATGTAGCTCCAGGAAATTCCAAGAGGTCCCTTGGCAGAGCCCAGAAACAAATGGAAAAGAGCAAAAATGTATCTGGTATGACCACACAAACTGCACCCCAAGAGGCAACACTCTTGTTCTTTTTCTTCTCTTTTTCACCAATTGAACTTACACATCCATCAGCAGAAGCCCAACATGTGCATGACTTCTAATTAAGTAAAAGCCTCTCTGTCTTTAGGGATAAGCTCAGTCTCTCATTTGGAAGATCTGGCCTGCTTGTCCATTAATAAAGGGCTGCTGACATGTGATATAAGGCACAAAACAACATTTCATGCCACTAAGAAATTAATTTCCTTCTGCTCTCTTCTTGGGAACGTTTGCTATCACAGAGGCATGGAAAAGAAAGAGAACTGTAGTTTTGAATTAGGTACTGTCTTTAGTAATGGGAACACCTTTAGGCTCTGGGTGAACTCCTGATTTTCCACAGGTGTGCTGGGGTACTGGGAGATGGAAGATTGACAAGGGGCACATCTATAGGCATTTTGTCCCTGACAGTGAATGTAGTGCTAATTATCCCTCTCTGACCCTCAAAATACACCTCAGCAGAGGAGGAGTATGAACTTCAAAATGGTTTTTAATGTCTTTCACCAATACTGATTTGCATGTCTCTATTTCTTTGTTAATAAGCAAGCAAAAGCCTCTTCCTCTGTCAAAACAGGCCCACACATCTCTCCTTTCAGGACACTTTTCCAGCACAATCATCCTTAAAGCCTTTTTATGTAGCCTGCAGACTTGGGGGGAAAAAAATTCACCTCTGACAATATTATCAATTAAATTTGTCTTTGTGGGCCCCAGCAGAGGTATCTCATGTAAGCAGCACATGTTTTTTTATCCCTGATTGGTATTCTTATACTACCATTTAAACAGAATCACATCATTCTCTGGGTGCACTTATGCATTTATCATTCCCATATTAATTAACTGCACACTTCAGTCTAGCCCACCACACCATCTTAAAGGTCATGGCTTTAAACCACTTAATAACATGCCAAAGAACATTCAGTGGATCTGTGTCCCAATACCAGCACATGTAGGAAAATCTGTCAGGTTCCAAGACATCAGAAGTGCCTGAACAGTCTGGTTCAAAGAGCTTGACTAAAGCTGTCTAATGTTAAAGAGGCATTTAGTATTTTCAGAAATGTCAATAAACTAACTATAATGTTAGATCCTCACCCAAAGATAAAACTGTCAAAAAAAATATTTTTGTTGGAGAAACCAGTCTTAACAATGACAAAAAATTCTATACTGAAGTCTTATTTTGTAATTTTCAATTTAGCAGGTGAAATTCTGTTTCAAGAATCTTACTGTAATCCTATCATTTATATCCTGGTAACTGACACAAAAACAGTTTTAAAACAATATATTAAATAGATTAAATAGATTAAATACTGAATAGATTTCGTCTGCATTAGGTCTCCCAAAAATTGAACATAGTTTTAATAACCATCTTTTCAAAATGCAACGGTTTCAACCCTTTTCAGTAACTTGCCTAAAAATATTTATATAATTCCCAACATAAAATAGTATTAAAAAAAATACTGGATAACATTTGAAGAATAATCACATAGCTTAGGAAAAAAATTCCAAACTCATCAATCAGTTTTTGTATTTTAGTGGAAGTCAAGTCCAAATATTTTCTTTTCTGGTGGAAATACCTCTTCCACCTGCCAGAAAACAACCTTTGATACTGCTATTTCCTCACTTCAAAACCTCAGCTCTCCAAACATGTTGGCATTTTCCTTTCAGTTCAAATTGGTTTAATATAGATCACACTTCAGGAAAAGAACAATAAGTCCTCAGAACAGCTTTTCTAAGTCTGGCCCTGAATCAATTAGAAATACAGGTACAATTTTGGACAATAAATAAAATAAGTTTTGCTATTCTTAGCAGGAGCTAAGTTTTCTGTCACATTTCCCCAAATTAATTCATTTCTTACATCTTTACCCAATTGTTTGTAAATGCCCCAAGACTTCTTCCCTTTCTACACTACTTAAACTCCATGAAAAGTTAAAGTGGATTGAAACAGAAGGAGTAATTTCCAGTATGACACTGGAGCTGTATCATTTCTTGGTGAGGAAGGACAGGAACTTACTTCCTCCTACTCTTACTATAAACCCACTTTAAATAAAAATTCATTGTTCCAAATAATAGGTTGAGATCACTCCAAAAAAAGAAAAAAAATCCTTCCTTTCATCAGGAGCATCTTTATGACTGGGTGTGGGGCTCTGCTGAATTGCTTTTCCATTTCCTCCAACCTGTGCCACTCTGCCCCACTCCCTTTTGTTACCCTGCCAAGGCAGAGCAGCACATTTCAGCTAAACCTTCAAAAGCTCTGCAGCTTTGCAGACAGGAGCTGAGGCCATTTGCCTTGGGAATTCCATTGCAAGCAGAAATAACTTCCAAATCACATCCAGATATATGCCTGATTGATTTTCATTTTATTGTTGACTTATAATTTGGTTTTTTTTACTTCTGATATCTGCCTTTTTGCCTCCTCCTGCCCTCAAATTCTTTCTCTCAGTGATTTTTACTGGACAGGTGGGTTCAGTTGTTCTCATTATTCACATGTAAGTTCTCCCAGCCAGCCCAGATCCAACAGATGAGCTGTTTTAACCTTTACTCACATTTCATCTGCCACTCACCTCCCAGCAATAACATTTCCATTACAAAGGTGTGTATTATCTCTTCAGGTAACAGTCCAAAATTGTAGGGACACAAGGGCTGCTGCAGAATGTGAGGACATGATAGAATTAAGTTGCCAGTTTTCAATTTAATGAGTTCACAGTAATGGCCAGGCCTGAAACACTTTTGATGAATGCTGCAAAATCCAGGGTGACAGCAAATCACAAAATCAATAGCTACTCATGTCTGTTCCTAAAGACATCAAACATTTGGTGTGTCTTCAGGTGCTTGAATAAATACCTTAATAAAATGTTTGAGGCCATAACACAGCCTGAGATGTCAGAACATTCTGACACCTGTCTGATGCAATGTTCAGCCACACAGAGAGCAAACAGACAAGGGAAAGAGCTGTGTCTATACAAGGAGTTACCAGAGGATCCAGGGGAACAGACACAACTCTCCAGATGTCCAAATAACAACAAATTAATTCACAAATATCTTCTGGAAGGTTTATTTAAACCAAAGGCACAGCAAATTCTAATGAGGCTGTCCTTAAGAGAAAAGATCTCTATAGAGAAAGGAGATTTGCATTTACAGCTCTGTATTAATTTTCTTTCTCCTTTGGCACCTGCTGTGAACTGTTTCAAGAAGGGTAAATATTTGTGACAAGGCAAAAAATAATTCCACCCAAACCACTCATGCTCCATGACAATGACCCCAGATAGAGGTTATTATAATAATATATAAAATTTTCTCATAGCAATTCATATGTGATACCATATTAAAGTTTAATTCACCTTTCTGCCTCGAGTGTTCCAGCAGTGGTTTTGTGTTTGTTTGGAATTTCCTAGTAAGCAGCAAGGGTGTGCTGCAGACTGTGCCTAAAATAGCATCTGGTTTGTAATTACTGTCTGGAACCTAAATTACAAAAACCTGTTGCTCCATGAAAAGATATAATTATTGAAAAGATCTTTTATGCACGGTTTGTCTGCATGCCCAACCATCAATTAAATCATTACCATCCAATCCTGCTCATAAATAGAATTGCACGGATTCCCAAATTCCTGAACCTACAAAAATTTGTTTCCAAGTGAAAAATTACCACGTTTATTGAATAACTAAAGAAAAGCACAATTCTTCTGTGGAGATTGGAGCTCCAAGCAGAGCCTTTTATCTCTTTTTCTTCATGGTGGCTGTACAATTGCCAGGTTGTTAATTGGGGGGTAAAATCAAGTCTGGTTTATCCACTGCAGGCACATGGGATAAAAGCTAATTGATCCCAAACCTATTTTGTGGGTACCAATCTGCATCTGCCACAACTTCAGTCTGGCAGCACAGCCTTTTTGCTCCAGAATTTTGCCCAGACTTCCCAGTTTTGACCTTCAATAATATATTTTTTTTTTCCTGCAACCAGTCACGCACATCAGACGCTCATAAATCTTCTGAGCTTTCTTCACTCTGATCTGCTTTTACCAAAGGAACAGGACAGTAGAGGGGGTGCATAAACACATTTTTATGCTGCCCAGGGCTGTGTGTCAGGAAGAATCAAAGGACTGGTGTGTATTTCAAGAGCTTAAATAAAAGATGCTCAGCATCCTCTTGATCTCCTTCCACCTACTGACACAATTCCTGTGCCAAGTGTGGCAGCTCTGAAGCAGGGCTCTGCCAGGGATGCTCTGCAGGGAGCCAGCAGAGAACTCGGTGTTCCCTTTTGGGGATCTTGTGGAAAGAAGCAGCAGAGTGAGTGCAGGAGGTTCTTTTCCTTCCCTGATGGGCTTTGGAGCCTTCCCAACACCATCAGTGCCTTGGAGCTGGTGGGAGACCTTGAGTTTCCAGTCTTTTCCCTTATGCTGCTGGTAGTGTTTCCCTTATCTGTCTGAATCTCTGACACAAAGACTTCTTTTCCTCCAATGTAAAGATTTCTTCACCCCTCTGCTGCTGGCTGTGCCTGTGTTACAGCAATTGTGAGTAATATCAGGCATGGATGTAAAGGAATGCCCCATTTCCAGTAAATACCAGCAGGGCTCAGGGCTTTGCAGTGTTTCCTTTGATCTGCCTTTCACTATAAATCACAACCTGGGTGATCATGTTTTATTTCCTCATGTTGTATTATCTAATTACATGAGCCATAAACATGTTATCCAACATCCTGGTGTCATGAGTGGTGAACATCACTCCTGATTATGTAGAGGACACTGAACAAAGCCAGAAAAGGAAAATGTTGGAACCCTGAAGCCTGAGAGTTTTGAGCTTTCTGTGCTCTCTGGAACTGACCCCCAGAGGAGCACTACTTTTGATCTGAGGCCTTGGAGAAGGCTTCCAAAATTGAGTGATGGAGTTGGGATCACTGGTGTGTAGTTTGGTGTGTATTATCACATGGTGAAGGGTTTGGAATTTGAGGTTTTAGAATATAATAGTGGGTATAGGAAAAAATGAAGGTGTTAAGGCAGAAGTTTGTTCTTCCTTCTTGTTCCTTCTTCTTGGTTTTATGTAGTAGTTTTTGATTAGGTAGAAAATACCACACTGCAAGTGTTTGGTCATTGGGTCAAAAGTATAAATAATATAAGTGTTAGCTTTTAATTAGACCATTAAGCCTTGAAAGACCTTGTAACAAATGAGGTACAGCTCAATTTTTTCACTTTTAGCTTATTAGCTAGAAGTGCTGTGGCACTCACTGTGCTGTAAATAAGAATTAAAAAACAGCTGAGTCCAAACACAAAAATCCTATTTCTCGTGCTTCAATCCCAACCCTGAGTGAAAGCAAAAAAAAAAAAAGATAAACACTAATAAGAAAATGACCTTCTTCTATCATGAATCCTCACATCATTCTCTGTGTCTCTGGAAAAAGCCCTGTGGTGGCTTTAGAAAGATAAAGGTTTGGGTTTTACTGAACTGGATGAATGAATTCCAGTATCACTGTAGACAAAAGAATGTAATCTGATACTTTGCCTTCAGTCCCTGACATTTTCTTCTGCACTGCCTACTCTGGGCATCCCTCTTCTGTGCCTTGGTTTGTGTTCTGGAAATAAAAGATTTTCCCTTAAGCCCATAAAATGAAAACCACAGGACATATCCTGGGAAATGCTAGGAAAAGTATAGTGTAGACCTATTTCTCATCTCCAAAATAATCTTACTTCATACATCCTTTTACAAGAAATTTCCTCCTTCCTCTGCCTTCCTGTAACTCCTTTGGCTGCACTAATAGAAGGTTTTCCGTGGGTATTTATGTTTTTCATTAGAAGTGCACTTCTCCTTCAGACACACAGAACTTATTCAAAATGTGTCCCTCTAATCATATCTCCTCTAGAAAAATGCATTTCAAGGGATCAAGCCTTGATTTCACCTTCTCAGCAAGAAGCATCATTGCCCTTGTGCAATTCCTGGCACATCAGGAAATGTCCCCTTTACATCCCTTTACAGGGTGGGTTTTGCATGGCTCATACAGGCAAATGTGAATATTTATAAAAATTCACATGGCTGGGTTTGGAGCTCTAAGCCTTAAACATAACCAGGGAAATGAAGATCAAGGAGAGATCATTTCCAAGTGGCACAGCTCTGTGTCAGAAAGTCTGGAGTATTTGGGTGAGAGTTTATTTTACAACTAGTTTTTAAATTTTTTTTTTATGCCTCATTACTCTAAATTACTCCTGAAACAAATTCAGAGAAAATAGAGCTATTTCCAATAACCCATCATTATGTTTTCCCACTTGTAAATAAGACACTATAAAATTTCAAAAAATACTTGAAAAGGGAACATTTACATAACACAGTTTAAGATGTTATAATCTTCAACATTTTGTACAAGTGTGATTATCTAAATTACTGACAATTTCAAAGAACAGTAATAAAAGAAATCCTAAAATACTTGGAAACTTATAAAACTAAATACAATGGTTTTTTAGATAATTTGAGTCATTTTATAGCATTTCCTGCATAAACTGTTATTATTTGAGCAAGACTTGACAGTGCACAGAGTGTCCAGGGCTGTTTCTTCTCTCTTGTATTTCCAGCAGACATCTAGTCAGCTGAAGTCCAAGGCTTTTTCTGTATTTTTTTTTTGTTATCTTTCTCATATAAAATATAACTGGGTATCCAGATCTTCTTCAGACACTGATTCTCCACATTCACTTTTGGTAAGTTACTTAAATCCTTGTCATCTCACAGGTCTAATCCTTTTTCAAATATCACATAAATATATAAATAGCACTGAAAACTGCAGCTCTGGATTTGGGCACCTCAATTCCATCCAAATGCTTTTGTTGTACCTTTGAATGCATTGAATGCATTCTGGTTTTTTGTGACACAAAATATCACTTTTTTTTTTTTTTTTTTTTTTTTTTTTTTTTTTTTTTTTTTTTTTTTTTTTTAATCAGTGCGACAGGTTCAGAATTTTTCCTTACAGTCAAGCTAGAACCAAGACACTGGGTGAGCATCTCAGATCTAAGCTTCTGAGAAACTATCTGGAAAAATCAGAATGTCAGGATGAGAGAGTAAATTAACTCATCCATATTAGCTATGTTTAGACTTCAAGACATTTTTCATGTGGCCTTCTGTGATTTTTGAATTTGTGACTTGTAATCAGCTTTTCTGTTTGAATATTTATAATTTTCTGCAGTTTTAGGTCTGCTGGAGCTCACGTGGCAGATTCCACTCGGGCAGTGCTGTAACCTTGTCACAGCCACGACTTTGAAATGGCAGAATTGGAGTTAAATCTTTCAGGTTTAACTTTTGGACACCTTCTGGCCATCTGCTGAGAAGCCACAAAGTGCTGCTCCCTCCATCTAACCTCAGAGGGAAGCTTTCCCTTAGGCTGGCCACAAGGTCCAGACTAACCTGGATTTTTGTCTCTTTGCTCCCCAATTGCAGCAAACAATTCCTGTTGCAGCTTTGCATCGTGATCCAAGCACTGTTTGCATGGCACAGTCCTGCCTTTTGCATATAATCTAACACAGGAAGGCATCAGTGCAGTCCCTCAGTGACTCATTAAAATATTTTAATCAAGTTTTAGTGCACTTTTCATGCAAAGAGTGGCTGCATGATGCTATCTCATTAAAAGCAAAACAAAACAGAACCAAAAACCAGTGAAATCCCAAACAAAAAAATGCTTTAAATAGGCTCCAAATTCTTGAAAGAATAATGTATTGTACCCTCATTTAATTCAGGCACAAGCAGCTGTCTGGCCTGTTCTTGTGTTTAATAACACTACTGAGAATTTTGCCATTGACTACAATGAGCAAAAATAATACCTGGTTTAATATATGCTTCAGCTTATAAAACAATAATTCATCTAGTTGCTTAGCATGGTTTTGCTTAACCTGTTCATTTATTTTCATACCTGAAATACAAGGGTCGGAACACATAGGAAATTAACAAAAGACTGCAGTGCTTCTTTTTGTTCAGTACTAAAAAATGAAATCCTCATTTAAGGATATTTTTAACTTGTGTAAATCATCCTTTTTGGAGTTATATGTTACAGCCAAGGATGTCAGAAAAGAACTGGAATGACTGGATGGGAGCAAAGCATTAATGGTTTCTGTCAGGTCCATTATGAACCACAGGGAATTTCTGCCAAGTCACAATTTTAACCTTTCAACATCTATATCAGAATCATGGAATCATGGAGTCACAGAATTTATAGAATTAGAGAATAATAGAATTATAGAACAATAGAATTAGAGAATTATGGAATTAGAGAATTATGGAATTAGAGAATTAGAGAATTAGAGAATTATGGAATGGTTTGGTTTGGAAGGGGCCTGAAAGACCAACCAGTTCCAACCCCCCCTGCCATAGTTCCACTATCTCAGGCTGCTCAGAGCCTTTTCCAGCTTGGTGTTGGACACTTCCAGGGATCCAGGGGCAGCCACACCTTCTCTGTGCCAGGAATTCCTTCCTAATACCCGGTCTAATCTCGCCCTCTGTCAGTTTAAAGTCATTACTGCTTGTCCTGTCTCTACAAACCCCTACAAAAAGCCCCTCTCCCCCTTTCTTGCAGCCCCTTTTGGCACTGGGATGTGTCCCTGTGTGGGAACCCTGAAGCCTGGAATTTTTCAGTTTTCTGTGCTTTCTGACACTGACCCCCAGCAGAACACTGCTTTTGACCTGAGGCTTTGGAGAAGGCTTCCAAATTTGAGTGATGGAGTTAAAATCACAGGTGTGTAGTGAAATAGAAGTGTGTGATCTCACATGGTGAAGGGTTTGGAATTTGGGTTTTTTAGAATATAGTAATAGGTATGGGACAAGATGGAGGATTTTGGGTGTTGTCTGTTTCTGTCTTCTTCCTTCTTCATAATTTCAGGTAGTAGTTGTTGGTTGGACAGCTAGTGCTGCACTAAAAGGCACAGGTATTTGGTTATTGGGTCAAAAGTATAAATAATATAAGTGTGAATTCTTTATTGGACTGTTTAGCTTTAAGAGACCTTGTAGCTAGCTAGGTTCAGCTCCATTTTGCTCACTTTTAGCTGGTAGCTGGAAGTGTTGCAGAACTCTGTGCTTTTGATAAGATTTAATAAACAACCAAGCCTGAACACGAGAAAATTCTTCTCCTTTGTGTTTTTAATCCTGACTCTGAGTGAAAACAGAAGAAAATGAAGACAAGTCACTAATTAAGTGATGCAACTAACCCATTACATCCCTGGAGCCTGCTCCTCTCCAGGCTGAGCAGTTACAAGGTCTGCTGCTCCAAGGCTGGAGTGACAGTGTTCAATTGCTCCATTTTGTGTTGATAACTTTCCAAATGGTTTATCCTGCACGAGCCAGCCAAGGGGACTCACACAGGCTGATGGAAACAGCTCTGCCATTATCCAGTCACCCTGTGATTGACTCCCTGGTGTTTCCAGACAACTTGCTCTGCAGCCCTGTGCACAATCTTCTGTCCCTTTCTCCACTGATAACCTGCTATTAAATGGGAGCACTCTGCCCCTCTCCTGCCAAGGCAGCACAGGGACTCCTCTGAAGGAATAGAAATTAATTCTATTCTGCTGTTCTCCTCACTAGTCCCATTGTTCTGTTATCAAACCCCTTACCCCGACCCTTCTCCATCAGAATCCCCCAGGTGAGGAGGCTGAGAATTTTCTCCACAATAATTCCTGTTAAAGCAAAATTAACAGGTTTTACTGATTCAGCTAGCTTCTATTTTTGGTGCCTAGCTGGGAATACATGGAGGGAAAGAGAGGAATATAATTTACAGCAAGAGCTTGGAGCAGGTTCCCTTGTGACATCAGAATGTAGACACTAGAGGTTACTCATTATTTCTGAAAATCTTGTCCCATCTAAGTGCAACAGATTCAGGGGCATGGTTGCAAACAGCTCCCATTGCTCTAGACATTTTAAATCTAGTTATCTGTCTGTCTATATTAGATAAAAACAGCATGTATTTGATGTATTTCCCAGTCATACAAGAGATCATGACTAAAAATATCAGTGTTGAGCCTCTGCAACACATTCCACAACAAACACACCCCCAGCCCCAGCTTTTAGCCTTGTTTATTTCTACCAGGATTTGCTTTTGAGTGTTTTTATTTTGTTGCAGTGTGCTCTCTCTTCATATCAAATTCAGAGTGGTCTTCCACTTATCTTGTCTTTTCTACATTACTGGCAGTCCTTTTGAGTTTGAACAACATTATCAGAGGAGTGATCAATGTTCTGCTGAAACTACAGGGATTTAACAGATTCTCTTAAACCACATTATTCAGAAGCTCCTGTCCACCATTTGGGATAAATGCCTGTGTTTGAGGAAAGAATATATTGTGTTATTTATGCCTGTGATTCTTCATCTTAGGGAGAAAGTTTTACTTCAAATAATGAATCAGAAAGCAAAGCAGCAAGAGGGCTGTAAAGAAAAAACAGGAGACAACAGCAAGAGAGATGGAGAGGAGAGGAAAAATGTGATGGGGGAAAAAATGAGACAGGACTGGAATTAAAGGCAATGATGTAGAAAAAAAACCTGACAGCTTTAATGGGTTGTCAGAGAAGATCTGCAAAGGCTCCAAAACAAATGAAACAAAAAAGCAGAGCCATAAAAATACATATAAAAATGAAAATGGAGCAAAGTGTCTCATCTGTTATTTCAGGATGCCAAAATTAAACTGCTCTACCTAATAAACTAAAATTGCTGTTTATGAAATGCTGCTTTAGTTTATGACATATGCAGCCTGTACTGGTTCTAAAGATTAACCTGCATCAAAACCTCCAGTCTGTTTCTCCTGGAAAATTCCCTTAGCTCCCATGGTCTCTGGTGCTAAGAAACCATAATGTTATAGCTTCCATTATCCTTGATTCAATCAAATTCATTATTCACTTGGTTTAACTAGACTCCATACAATTCATGTGTGTGCATGTGAGTGGCTTCTTCCTGGGCTGGTGAACAGGAGGAACAAGTTTTCTTAATATCCTCAGCTTCATCAATGTATCTACAACAGCAAAGGAGAACATTGCAGAAGGGAAAAGTGCAAATCATGCCCTGAGGACTCTGCTGTGGTCCCCAGACCCTGACCTACACCAGGATGTTGTGACACCTTCAAAGGAGTGTGGCATCAGCTGGGTTTGCTGATGTTCCATTTCATCTCCAGGCACACCAGGAGAAACCTGCCTGTTCCTTTAGCAAAAAGGAGAATGGAGAATATCAGCTTTTATGTGCCTCTATGGTACAGAATAAACAACCCCAGGTAGGTGAGAATTAGCAGATGATATTTGTGACTAGTGAGAAAACAATCTTTCATTGCCTTTCTAAGTCTCAAGAAACGCAGCTTCAAAAAACGTGATCAGATAAAGTTGGAATGGGAATTAATGCATGCACTAAATGGCTGATGCCACACTAAAAATCTTTCACTATTAGTCCTGTATGTATATTTGTACTCACACACACATAATATTGAGAAAAAGTGTACTAGAGAAGCTGTTTTTCCACAGTAATTGTCACCCATGAGGTGCTAAAAATACAGCCATAAAAAGCAATCTGTTTTTCTAAGTTCTGTACTTCCTTTCCTGACATTTCTTTAAATGAATGCCTTTTTATGGAAACCAGATTTTTTTTTTTTTCTTCTGAGTTAATCTATTCCTACAGCTCCCTGGCTGTCTTTGGTTGGTATTTCTGCACCCATGAATTGTGTGGGATAGTGGCAGGAATATTGAAGGTCCTTCATGGGTTCTGTTTCCAAGCTAAGATCCAGATGTTGCCACATAATTACATTTCTTCCATAAACCTCCTCTTAAACCTAAAATTAACAAGTCTCTTTAAAGCTACTTGTCAATTAATGGAAATCATAGCAATTAACTTACCATTTTAGTACCTGGACAAAAGGAATGGAAAACTAAAAAAGTGATGGAGAAAAGAAACTGTAACCCTCTGATCTCCATTTTCTGCATTTTTCTGTCACCATCGTTCACAACTCTCCCACAATTACTGCCCCAAACTTTAGGGCTGTTTGTTTGCAATCCACAGATGTTTTTGCTTAGGAAAAATGATTATACTCCTATTTATTATAATTTTGATTTTTCAGTATCTCTAACTCAAATAATTTCAATTAATATTTACATTATTTGTCAATGATGGTTCCTCCTTGTACCTTGCATATTTATGTTTTAATTGGTATCTAAATTTTTAATTTGAAAAATCCTACCTGATACAAATATTACTCAAGAAAGAGAGAATTTCCATCAACTACTCAACCTCTTTTTGTTTCAGGTTAAGCCCAGAGGGCTCAGCACAGTGTAAGAGCCATTCTTGAAATGATTGCTGAAGTCAAAATTTGTGTTTCTGGGGCTGGATTTTCACCAAATGAGTTAAAATTGCAACTGGGAGAGGATTGTGCATTCTGAAATGCTTCTCATTTTCACTTCTTTTTTCACACAATTTAATTTTTTCCTTTCGTTTTGGAAATATCCTCTATAATATAAGGGGCAAACCCCAGCATTTCTGTAGATGTAGAACCCATTAGGATGACTAAAAATACCTGAAGTGGTTATGACTATTAATTCTGAAAGCAGATTCTCTATTATTGTCTTGTACTATTGTTATTCTGCACTGAGAATGAACCAGAGAGCAGCCAGGTTTTTCCTACCATGTTTTCTGCCTGCAGGCACTTTAGGAGGTGAGGTGTCACTCTTATGGATTTTATAATTACCCATCTGACAAATAATGTGCAACTTCCCTGTTCTCTTTGGCCTTTTTTAGGAGCCCCAAAATTCCTACAGCAGATCATACTTTACTTTATTTTTTAAAAAAAACCAAAAGCTTAGCTCTGAATTCTCCTGATATAAAAAGATGGGGATGTCAAATATAAGAAATGTCTTCTGTAATAAGTCAGGCACGTGAACAAACCACAATTAGATGAAAAAAGGTCTGAGAGCCTCAAGCAGGGACTATTGCTATGTATTTGTAATATTCCTGGAAAATTATAGCTGATCTCTTTGGTGACATTAAAGGTAAACATTAAATAAATGCCACCAATGCTGCTGCTATTAGGTTTTGGAGAAAGCAATGCCATTGTGAATGGGATGCAGTCACTCTGCAGCACATAGAGAAAAACAAAAAACCAGATTTTAAGCCAGGTTTTCTCCAGTTGGTGCTCAGTTTCATGGCAATGTACAGATTTATGGCTGTGCTTTTTGTGCAAAAAACACAAGCAAGCTGTTTACCTGAATGGAAGCAGCAAAATGCCTGGGTCAGCTGGCACACAATGCATGTCTAAATCTAAATATTTCCTCCAGCACAGGGGACTGAAAGTTCTTTTCAGTGCAAGCCAGGACTTAGACTGGCACTTTGTTATTGTACAGGTGCATTGATAAATTAATTATTCCTCTTGCACAGCTGGGGCAAGGGTTTTGTTTGTACATTTTCCATGAAAACAAATTATAAATTCTTTATAGATGTGATCACTACTGGGTGGTTATGTTGGAGCAGCAATTTACACTCTCCAAAGTATCTGGGAACTGCTTTCTCTGTGTTAGGTCATTATAGAGTGTTATTTTTAGTCGAAGTCACAGCATCTTTGCTGTTCCTTGATTTATTGAAGCTTGATTGAAACAATAGGAAATGTTCTTAAAAATACTCCTCACTGCTGCATCCAAACACCACCACAACAAAAGCAGCAGTTCAGTCATCACATTTTCCAAGGAGAGGGGGAAGAACCAGAGTGGGACACTGAGAGGACAGACTTCAATTCCACAAAGCATCTAAATCAACTCTTGCTTTGAAGCCTGCCATTATGTGGAGTTTTATGCACACCAACTTCAAACTCAGATGTTTGAGGGGAAAAAAAGTTGTCAGTAAAGTAAGAATTAAAAAAATTGAAAATCATATTGAAAAGTATCAGAAAGCTGTAGAAATAGGTTCATAGATCTCTTGCCTGTCCTGGCACAATTTTAGCTGTGAGTTAAAGCACAGGTAGTGACAGCTGGCCAGGAGCTCTCCAACCTGGTCTGGGTCAAATATCAAGAAATGCAATTCTGTAGCCCTAGCAAAAATTGACTTGGTTGACCAGAGTGAAGCTGCTGAGTAAGTCTAATAATGACTGCAACCAGAAGAGCTGTGCAGGTGACTGAAATGGCCCCAGAGCCATCCTGGGATCAGACAAACACACACAGGCAGGGAGTGACCATGGCAAAACATTTCTGGAGCACTGTGGGCTTGTGTCCAGCAAGAGGGAAAAGCCTTGAGCTGTAATTCATCTCTTTGCAGAAGTGCAGATGCTGCAGTGTTTTGGAAAAACAAATCATTAATGGCACCTGTGGGTGCAGGAGCTGAGTTCCAGGGGTAAAATGGGCTGTTTGCATTCATTTTGCCAGTTCATTTGAAAGGCAGATGCAGACTCTAGGTGTTCATCTCCTGAACACCAGAGAGAGCAGGTTCCTATTCACTCCCAGGATCCTTTTTCAGTGTGTTAGACCTAATTCTGCACCAGTCTGTAGCCACTGAAGTAGCCAGGTACCAATCCCATGGTATGGAGTAAAAAGCCAAAGAGAATCTGGTCTGTGGTGCTGGGGTTTGGTGTCAGTCCCTGCCTCAGCTCTGAAGCCTCTGCTAAATTAACATGAAACAAACAGGAGGGGCAGCTCAACTCTGCTGAATGGCCACTGCAATAATGCAAGAACATGAGACTTTTTTGTTGTTGTTGTTAAGTGTTTTGCAATGCAAAAATAAAATGTGATGATCGCTTCGTTAAAAAGAGGAATTAATATGAGAAAACACAGCTGTAATATCCACACTGAGGGCAATGCTGGAAAAGGAAAAGCTGCTGGCTATTAAAATCCTCCAGCATTACATTTTCCCCATACCTGACAGCATGTGAAGTGTGATGCACAAACACTTTTCTAAATAAAAAAGTAAGGAGCAGTTGCCATGGAGACATCATGTGCTCCCTTGGGCTTGAGGAAACCCAATTAGCCTGCAGGATGGTTTTCAAACACTTCAGTTTGAACCTTTTGGAGTTTCAGCAGTGCAGTGATCTGCTGAAATAACTCTTCATGCTGTCTGCATTTTTACAGCCCATACATATTGCTGTGTGTATGGAGGAATAGCTCTCATTCAGTTATT
The DNA here is from genome assembly GCA_026413545.1 of Cichladusa arquata. NCBI lineage: Eukaryota > Metazoa > Chordata > Aves > Passeriformes > Muscicapidae > Cichladusa > Cichladusa arquata. Next base: position 3,424,877 of record JAOTQP010000251.1, read on the forward strand.
TTAAATTGGGTTTACAGAAGGGAAATCTTCAGCTTTGATGTTTTATCACTAGATTAAAAAACACCATCAGTTAGTGCAGAAATCTCTTTTTTTTTTCTCTTCAAACTTTTCTGGTTTATTTTTCTTGCACCGTAAATGGGTTTGGATAAAGACATTTGCTTTTATTTAAACTTCCAGTGAAGGAAACAGTGGTTTTCCTTGGCTATTATCCCAAGTCAGCTCTCATTAGAAAGGAGTAATCAAAGATTTGTGGAGAGGAGTGTGTGTCATCAGATAAACACTCTGCTTCTGATTTGACACTACTCCCTGCTTGATTATACAGGCTGAAGCTGAATTCTGAATTTCTGAAGCCTTCTGTGCCTTCTATCTGTGCAGCTTGCCTTCATTAAGGGGTGAAGGGAAATAATTCTGATAACTCTTTAACCTCCATCCCTGTGTTGAGGTGTGGATGGAATGGAATTATTATTCCATTATTTTTAGCCAGGTCTTGGGGAATAATCTGAGCTTCCAAACAGAAACCTCAAGGGATTAATCACTCAGCCTAAAAGCTGTTATGTGCTTTTAACACTCCAGATGAAATGAGCTGTGCCTGATTGTCAGATCTACCAAAAGTCTTTGTATTTCTGAGGATTTACACCTTCCTTTAATTGTCTGAGCCTGCTTCTCAAAGGAAGCCAATTAGCTTAAACACATCTTTGGGTATCATTGCATATAAATAAAAGAAACCCCTACTTCTTGATAAATTTTCACTGTAATGGCAACTCTACCTCATTTTCTTTTCTTAAAAACAGGCTAGTAGGTCACATTGCTCTGATTTGAATACACAAAGAACAGCTCTCCAGAAATGATGCTAATAAGGACAAATACAGATAAACTTTCTATTTGCACACCACAAAAAATGTCATGTAACAAAAATGGTTTGAGGTCCTGTGCAGAAAAGCAGCTCTGATTTCATTGCAATTAATTGTGAAGCGCAAATGGAATCTCAGAAGATGATTTGTAATTGTTTGTTTAGCAGGAAGGATTATTAAAAAGCCAGAAAAAATAATTCAGCACACACAGGAGAGTGTGTGTTAGCTGATGATCAGCCTGTCTGTGCTGCTGGGAATAACCCATTTCTGGTACCCCAAACAGCACTGAGTGCAGCTTTCAGTGCAGACAGTCACAGTCATGCCAAAACCTGCAATTTAAACATTGTTCTACTCACTAGCAGAAGCTGCAGAAAGTTTCAGTGTGGTATCAAATAGCTAATAAGCAGCTCAGGAAGGCAGAAAATGGAGGTTTGTGAAAAATGCAGCAAAGAGTAAAAATATACAAGGTTATAATCATTACTTTCTTCTTGCATATCCAAATCAGGCACATGCAAGAAGTCAGAGATCAAATATTTTCCTCTTTGACAAGAAGGACATGATCAAGATTTTCTCAATGAAAGCCAAATGCCTGGACACCAGAGCTATAAACCAGAACATTCACCATCAATAAGGGCATAATATTTCTTGAAATATGATTCATGGAAGTTATGAAACAGATCTGCTGGAGCAGAACTCTGACTTTAATATTGTGAGCAGCAATTTGGATTTTCTCTTTAAATGATGTGTCATCTCCTCTCAGCTGACATATGTTCCAAGATAAATTATATCCAACATTTTAAAATACACATTTTAATCTCTTAGCAGTTAGGCAGGAGAGCTGTCTTCGTCCTTAGTCTACTGAACTTTTTTTGATTTACTTTATTGGTTAGTTCAATTTTTGAAATGTATCGTTAAAATTATTTTACACGTTTGCAATTTGCTGCCATTTGAACATGCACTTCATAAAACCAGAAAACTTTCTGATAATTTTAGGATGTGAACTAAAAGGTAATTTCAAATCCTTTTTAGGATGTATCTAGTAAGTTTTCACACCTAGTCATCAATGAAACCAGCAGAGATGAAGAGTGTCAGATAATTTTAAAGTGCATTTAAGCTATTCTCGTCTTATAATTTTAAAGTGCATTTAAGGTATTCACATCTTATTTTCATGTGTCTAAGTCTATTAAATCCTTGATCCCCAATTTCCAGCCTTGAAATTTTGAAAAGACAATTTGTGAGTCCAAACAGAAAATAGCCTACAAAGAAAATAGTGTGCAAATATAGAAAGCAAGCATTAAATGCAATTCATTTCACAAAACAGCAACCTGATCAAAGTGAAATAAAACCAAAAACCTGAAAAATCTTTACAATTAGGTAACAATAATAATAATAACCAAATAAATAGCATCTCTTTTTCACCTATGACTGCACATCACCTACCAAATTTGCTCCTTGATAATAAATCAAGTGCACAGTACTTCTTGACTTTTTAATGATTCTGGGATTCTCTTAATTTGCTCTTTTGGTAGGATCATGTCAAATTTTCGTAAATAGAACCTGAATTTCAAGGATTTTTGAATCATGAGTGATAGGAAAACCTGTTTTATGTGTAAGCCTAAATATGTGCAACCAACAATTTTATCAAAGAATAGACAGAGTAGAGAGGCAAGAATTCCATTTTTTTCCTCTTCTACAGTCTTGAGCAATGTGTCTTTACTAGGCAAACATCACACAGCACAGGACAATTAACATATAATTAATTCTGCCATCCATCAGGCTTCTCTCTGTCCTGCAATGCTACAGGCACTCAGTTTATTCCTTTTCCACAAGATTTCAGCCCAGAATCTCAGCCTAAAACAGAAATAACAGTGGGAACAAACTGCAAAACAAGATTGGCTGTGAGCATTTCTTCAGTTCTATTAATTTTCACATTTTCAGGCAGGTGAAAACTGAGAATAGATTTTAGAACATAACAAGCCATAGTTTTGAGTGACAGTCCTTAGAATTAGAAATAAAATCATATTCTCCCATAAAAGATACCTTCTTTTTGATTGCTGCCAATGAAAGTTTAAAAATAGAAACCTATTGACTCTACACTAAAAAAACACCTCCAGCCCCCCCTTCCTTTTTTTTTTTTTTTTTTTTTTTTTTTAACCTTTTTGCCTTATTTGCTTCTATGGTCTGAGTTTTGTTAAACATCACAGCAAGGCAGCTTCTTCCAGAGAAAATACATTACAATTACTCAAGGGTTGAATTTACTACTTGAGCCTTGTGGATTACACTGTGAAACACTGAAATTCTGTATTAGCCACATGGCAAAACCTTCTTGAAGCATAGCAAATGCACAGGTCAGGAAAAAAAAATAATGCAGCAGGGTAGAAGTCCTGTGGTTTTTATTTTTCTCTTGAAAGGTGTATTGGTGATGTAATAACCATTAGAAATCTCCTGAAAAAGAATTCTGTGTTCTAAAGAGTGAAGGCATCTCAGCCATTCATGCTGATGAAAAAATCAGGCTGATTATTTAGCCCAGACCTTTTTGACAATGCTGCTTTACACACACAGATTGCAGTTCTAATACATACTTCTGTGTATTTCCTTGAAATATTCTGCTTTGAATAAAATGCATTGGAGAAAGTTGTGATCCAAGCTACCTCTTTTATGTGATGTCAAGGTACTTGGTTTCAGTAATGCACTGGCTGCCTTCTGAGAAAAGTAAAAAGGCTTCATTTTGCTCCTGTTGCAGTTTTAGAGTAAATATTGTAATGATCTATACAGAAGATTTACTGACTGCAAGAGAACCATGTAATCAGCATTAGGTTGCTGTCCCCTAAACAGTGTTATAACATCTGCTATAAAACACAAAATACTTGTAGAAGAGAGAACCAAAAACAGGAGAGAGAGAGGTCTGTGCTTTTTCCAGTGTGTTTGTTGAGTTTAAAGTGATGATAATTTTAGTCCTATACAAGCACTAAAGGAATTAATGAAGACCCAGGGAGGGGGTCATAGTGGAAAAACTCTCATTTTTCCATATCACAAAGGCATTTTGATTAATCACCAGGGATTTCCTCCTTTATTTTTTCCATCATCCTTCTGCATCTAGTCCAGCAGGGCAGAGTTCTGCTTGGTGTGAGGCAAAGATGTGTGAGTTAAACACCCCCAGAAAACTCCCAACCTGGCTCAGAAATGGGGTTCTCATGGGATACAGCTCTGGCAGGGCAAATCTCATGGCAGCTGCTCCTCACCCTCCTACTACAGCAAGAATTTTAGAGTAGGGTGAAGCATTTGGAGCCAGCAAACACTGACAATTCTCCCCACATCCATTCTTTGGAGGCTGTGCTTGAGGATGCCTTTAATTCCAGCCCATGCCAGCCACGTGCTGCTGCTTTTAGCCCTCAAAAAAAACCCCTCCTTGGGTTCTCCTAAGAAAACATAACACAGATAATCCCAAAGGCCATTTCCTTTTCCTCCAGATGCAGTCTAAGCTGTCTCAAGCTCTGCCCCAGATTAAGTACTTACATGTACAATTAAGCCTTTCTATCTGCACACAAATTTCTTTGTGCTTAATCCTTCCCTTGCAAGTTATATTGCCATTCCCTCCTTGTGATTGTGCAGTGTTATGGAAATCTGCTCCTCAGAGAGGAATTTAGCCCTATCTACCTTTCCACTCTAAATTAAAAAGCTGCAATCCCTCATCTGCAATTTAACCATATCCACACCCTTTTAAAAGAGAGGAATTCTTTGCCCCTCCCATGTCAGTGTTTTTTGTGCTGTAATCCCTGCTGATATTTTAGAAATTAATCTCTCCTGGGCTGTTGGAATGTGGAAGAAAAGCACAGCTCTCATCAACCATCTATGCAGGAATTTTTAACATTATTGCCCTCCATACATTCATTTCTCTTTCCAACAAGAGGCAGCAAGACTTTATCTTGGTGGTGCAATATTACTGATACTCCAGCCAAATTTTTCTAGTAGAAAGCAAATCAGATTAACAGGTTTCTCCTCAGATTCATCCACTTAGCTACAATTTGAGGTAAACTGATACCTTTTCCTCTTAAATCAAACACCATCTTTGAAAACTACAACATATGGAATTTACATCAAATAAATGTTGTACCCCAAACACGAGCAAGATCTTATGAGTAATGAAATGGCCTAAAGCAGCCAGATAAAGGATGCATGAAAAATTCATTGCCTCCCTCAAATGTGCTGCAAATTTTATTTGTCTCTGCAGCTCTTTCACAGAGCAAATTTATTCCCCACAGTGATATTTCCCCCCACCATCAGAAGTTATCAACTGCATTTTAAGTGCCTTGTGTAATGGATATTCCAACATTTTCCATGAGGAGATGCTTCACAGCCTAATAGCAGAAGATCCAGAAAACAAATCCAACTTCAGCATGCTCTTTACTTGGTGCCTGCTCACATAACCTAGTAATTATCCTTTTCCTGAAATGTAACCCTCAAGTGAGCTTTTATCTGGCCTCAGTCCCTTTTGAAGCAAACCTTAAGAAGGTGACAGGAGATGACAGGCAACATGCTTCTTCTGACAGAGAAATATTGTATGAATTATTAATCTGACCCAGAAAAGATCATAATCAAACACTAGCAGGGGCTCCCTGAGCACTGTCAGTGCATAATTCCACCCTCTGAACCTTGAAAGTGTAGGGAATTCATGTAGGAAGGAGCAGAGCAATAAAGCCAAAGTGTGTGTCACTGCTAGAAAGTTTAAAGGAGAGTTGTAACACCTACTGTGGTGTTATTTATATATATGAATGTGTTTCAAATTATTCCTCTCTTGCCACTTCTTAAAAAAAAAAAATGCTTTCAGTCCTTTAAGAACACTACCGAGGAATTCCATATTTTTGAGGAATAGAAAACCCAAAAAAATGGACCAGCAGAATGAAAAATGTGTCTCCTAATTACAGAATCTTTCCCTCTGAATGAACAAAGAAGTTACAGCCACCTAGAAGAGAGGCATAAAGAGGATTTTAGCTTTATTCAGTGCTGAATGCATTAACACTGTGGGCATCCTCAGTGGTGGAAACTTCCACGTCCTGGCTTTGAGTGAGTGAAAAACTAAGAAAAGAGATAACCAAAGATTTTAGCTTAAACATGTTCAGTGATAGCTGTAGCAAAGTTTCCTCTACATCTGCCTGACACAAAAATGAAATGCTGACAGGAGTTGCCACTGTATTCCTCCTGCTTCTGGAAAAAGAAAAAGAAAGAAAGAAAAAAAAAAAGGAAAAAGAAAAAAAGGTGGTTTTGACTACAATCTTTATGAAATAATCAGAGAAATCAGCTAAACTGTTCCTGAGTTTCTGATCTTGCTCAGCTCTTCTTAGCACAGCAGGTCCTGCTAACCCAGGACAATGAAAAATATTAAAAGTTCTAGTGATCAGATGTGCAGGTGAGTGAAAGGGAGCAAAGGGAGGACAGTAGATTCCGGATCCTGCAATGCTTGACAGGATTTCAGAGCATGTATTAAATGAAATATTTCATCAAGTGCCTGAATGCAGGACATAACCTCTGTGGCATCTTGGGTGGATAGAAACAAAAAAAAAAAAAAAAACAAACCCAAACAACACAAACAAAAAAGGAAGTTTCTATCCCCTCTCTCAGGATATTACCATTGTTACACCTGAGCTGTATCAGTTTACAGCAGGCTGAGGATGCCCTGCAGTGCATTTGTTCAGAGCACACACACGAGCTGCCAGCTGCCTGCTCATCCATCCAGGAACATCCAGCATGATGGAAAACACAGAAAACTCCAGCCAGAGAAACGTGTTCACACCACATCTCATCTGAGAAAGTCATGTAAGGCCAAGCTCTTATCCCAGCAGGCTGAGATCCACAGAATTGTCTGGAGCTCTAAGGAAATGCAGCAGCTCTGCTGGTTCCTGCTGCTCCCGTGGGACATTCAGAGCTCTTACAGAACCCCCAGGCAGGCTCAGTCTAATGTACATTATTTTTATTATTTATACTACAGATAGAGCATTAATTATTTACACTATGTGTTTAGTCAGGTACACATTTCCTTATATTTCAAATAATTGCTTGCCATTTGATTAATTTCTCACTGTTTCCATCCACATGTTCCCTCATAAGATTTTGGAAAGCAGATTTTGCTCTGGAAGTTCAGGGTTGTGTATGAACAGGCCTGAAACCCTCCTTGTCCAGAGGATGGAAAGATCTTATGAGCCTCCAAGTGAATAAAACACAAACTAGGGAAAAATTCAGAGCAGACAACAGTTTTGAGCCAGCCAAAACTTGGACCCTTCAGGTCATATTGCATCAATATGAAACTTTCTTTGTGTGCATCTAGACCATGCCCATACTCAATGTGGTTTTGATCTGGAATGTTTTTGGAGGGTGGATTTAGATAATCCTTATTACAATGGTTTCTGAGCACTTCACAACTCTTCATAGGATCATTTTCTAAGTATTTTCATAGAGGGGAAGAGGCTCAAAGGTAAAGTGAGAAGACAGTACCTCACTGTCTTCTGGAAAGTGATTTTTTTTTACTGTGACTCAGAGCTGCAGCATTAAAATCTGCAGCACACCAGGACTGCAGCATTCACATGGCTCTCATTCTCTTGTCATTAATGGCACCAGAAACCTTTAAAAGACAGGACATATGAATAGATGTGACTGTTTCATGGGTGTTATTAATTTACTTGATGTTTTTGTCGCTGTAGCTGCTCAGGAATGCTCTGAGCAAACTCAAGGACTGATCCTGGAAGGTGCTGGCTGGTCCTGATCCACCTATCCCAGCCAGGATACACTCTGAGCACACTGAGAGCATGAGCTACAAAACTTGCATTCAGCTGGCACAAAAAAAAAGGTTTAGCATCTTATCAGATTCATTTTATAATTTTATTTATTTTATGATATGTATTTCTGACACAGAAGTCTCTGTCTTGAAGACACCTGGACATTCCTGGCACACAGTTCCTGTGCACAACTTCCCTCCCCAGGCCTTGCCCAGCCTTTTTCTGACAACTCTGCTGTTTTACCAGAGTTATTCCTAAATGATGAAAATTGCTTTTGGAGCTCCAGTCCCAGACACTGATTTCCCAAATACAAGCCTTCTGAAAGAGTTTTCTGTAGAGCCAACTTTCAACCATGTTACAAGATTTATTCCCCAAGATCTTTCTGACATAAAGGGAATTTATTTTTAGAGATTATGTATAGACAGAGACAACGCAGCAGCAAATGCAAATCAAACATTCAGAGGCATATTCCTGGCAGAGGTTTTGGAATTCTGACATAACTTTCACTTCTAGCACATTTAGACAGGGGTGACAAACACCAAGGCAAAAATCATTGCTATTGATTGCAACAGGTCCAATAGTACTTGTAAAGCTGAATATCCCTCCAAAATATTGAGAGGCCATATGAATTCCAGTGATTACATAAGGCAATCTTTAAATTTGGAACCAAAATCATCTGGGCACTTAGGCTTGGAGTCTCTGATATAAATTCCCCACTGGGTACAAGAAGAATTCCAGAGAAATTGGCTGTGTTGGCTTCATTATCTACCCACGAGCACTTTTGGAGAGCACTTTATTATTTCAGATATCCCCTTTTCTCAGTCACTTCAGCTACTCCTGCAGCTCTGGTGGAGCTCAGAGCACATCTGGGAGAGCTCTGCAATCCCAGCCTCAGGACTCACAGGACTGTGTTGAACAAAAAGCTCTGCAGGTGCCCAGGCTCCAGCTCCCCAGGGACCATCTGTCACACCTCCTAATCACAGCTGCCACCTTCCATCTGATCTCAGGAAGGCTTCTAAAAGCCACTATTTGTTAGCTTTTCTGCAAAATACTCAGAAACCACACTGAACCCCAGACCTTATTTCCTGCATTCAATTCCAAATTCAATTTCCCTTAGCTTTGCCCAGGTGGACACCTGCAGAAACATAGCTGTTCCCAAGCTTTTCCATCCACAGCCTTTGGGTGAAACAAAAGGCTCTCATTCTCTTACTATCACTTTCAGTGTCAGCTAATTGATTTTTGGGAGTAGCTCTCCTAATAGCAATCTGCTACCAATCTCTTCCAGGGCATCTGAGAAACCCAGCATGCTGAGCAGCCCCATAATTTAATTCCTGTTTTCTGCAGCACTGAGCCAGGCTCAGGCAGAGGCAATACCACTGCTCTCTTCCCTCTGGCCACCCAAAAAAAACAGCCTGACCAGTTTCTGCCCTTGGATCCACTCCCCCAGAAGATCTCACATGGGGAGAACATTTTGTCAGTGGCACCAACCTCTACACTGGTCATGCTTTGCAAAGTTCCTGCTAAACCCTGGAATTCTCAATAAAATCTGCCAACCTGCACCTTCTCCTTGTGAGGAACGTGAAAATAAATGTGCAGCCTCAGAGCCCCACAGGGGTGCAGGTGATGCTGGGGAAGTCAGCTGGAAATGACTTTGGAGGTCAAAAGGAACTGATTTTGAGGTCAAAATGAGCTGACTTTTTTGGTTCTGAGGTCAAAATGCCATGGGAAGGAGTTTGATAGCTCACCATTTTCATTCCTCTCAATCAACATGTTCTTTGGTGTTCCCCATTATCTCACCAGAACAGGGACAGCAGCACTGCTATGTGCAGGGAAGGACAAGGAATTAACAGCTCTGATAGTGCTGAGATCATCACCCAGAACTGCAAAACATTATTCTGTGATATCTCCATCTTCAGCAAAAACTCATCACTGAGAACACATTTACTGATCAGCATTGAGACAGAATATAAAGAATAAATCATTGTGGCCACTAAAGGAATAGGTTGGTGTGAACTATGCATTTCTAGCAGATTTTGGGTGAACAGAAGGCAGCCAGCATAAAAAGCTAAATAATCACTGATTTATCAATGGTTTATGAAAATAATCCCATTATGTAATGTTCTGTTACTTTCAGCTGATGAATTTTTAAATGGGAAATCTTTTCTCGAGTCCCTGCCACAAATGCAGATACTCTTTTGTGCCCAGAGGCAGGATATCTCAAAGGATGTGCACAGGCACAGACTAACTCACACAGGCACATGCTCATTTTTCACAAAACCCTTTAATTCCCTGTGTTGCTCTCAATAAAAGCAGAATGCAGCCTCCAATCATTTCAATTTTTCCCTTTATGGCAAATACAACCTTCCATGTGTACTCTCCAATTACTTCACAGATCATCTTTGGCATTAAAATGAGTTGAAGGAAACTCTTCAGTGTAAACTGTGTGGCTGAGTTTGGGTTTCATGCTGGAAAACAATGCACAGAAAGAAGGTTTATGGACATATGAATAGTGCAGGGTCTGATGGATTTGTCAAGAGTTTCAGAGATGAAGCTGCTCGTCTGTAATTTTAATTAATTACAAATTAAAATTCAAAATAAAATTTAATTTTTGTGAAAAATAAACTTACAAATTAAATTAAAAATTAAACTGCTCTGACCACACCTTGGCCTTCAAGCTATTGATTTCGTGCCCCAAAATCTGTGAATTTCCAACTCAAATGTTTGGTCAGGCTCTGTTTTCACAGCCCCTCTGACTCTGAAATCCCTGGGAGTTTCTGTGCCAGGATTTTTGCAGCTAGCAGCCTTTCTGCTACTTAACTTGCATAACCTCCTCTGTCTTGTTTTATAATATACACTCAAAAGACCCAAAAAACACCCCATAATTTATGACAGCATCGAGAACAGCTAGAACAGGAAAATGCTAAATACATTCCTGTTCTCACTGGTGAACAGAACTTAAGACATTTATTTCTGCCTCTTAGATGAGAGTTGTTAAGAACCTTTCAAACTTTTAAAATTTCCATGAATTTCAATTAATTTTATTTCTGATTCTTAGTGCACTTCTTCTGTTCAGGTTTTTTTTTTTTTTTTTGTGGCAGAACTATATGAACACTGGTGGAATCTAGAAATAGTACAGGAAAGCAGAGGCAAGGGCAGATTTATGCCAAATGAAAAAAAACAGTGCTTGGGTAATATATCTCAAGATATGTCCCATATGTATGTATATATATGAGATAGCAGTTTATTTATCTCACTGTGTTTGAATTTTCACATTTCCATCAATCAATCTACCAGTTCAAGTTCAGTACTGTGATCAGGCAGAGGAAATTCTGTGCTGCTAAATGGCAGAAAAAGGTTTTAAAGATTGGTTAGAAAGCTTTTCTGCAGGGAGCAGATGTGCCAGATTGTACCAGATAATCAAATAAAGAACCATCTCCCAATGTAGGAAATCTCAAATGCATCCATTCAACTGCACACTGCCTTTCCAAATGAGAACACTCACACCATTGCTCAGAAAAATTAATGGATGTAACACACAGAACTTGCTCAGCAGCTACCAAATCATTCTGGAACTTGTTACTGAAAAAAAAATAAAAATAAAAATCAGGGCACTGCTGAACCTCGTGATGGGAGTGAGGAATCTTTCCAAAGTTAAAAGTAGAGGAAGAGCAAATGAGAAAAAAAAATTAAAAGAAAAAAGGAAGGAAATCAGGGATGCTCAGTGCTTGCTGACTTGTATTTAAAACACTACAAAATTACTTGACTGCAACACAGCACTAACACTAGCACAGTCTTCAGGGACACAAATACAGATAATTATATAAATTTGCAATTGCCATAAATTGAATGGGGAAAAAAACCCCAGCCCCTGATGCAGGAAGGAATTATAACTTGATTTATCAGTATTAATTTAAATAAAAGTAGGAGTGGAGTTTAATGCTGCTGTGGAGCAGCTCTCTTAAAAGCTCACAGAAAAATTATTCTGTAAAGAGACTGGGGAGTTTATGTGGGAGGGGAATTGAATGAGGGACTTGCAGAAGAAACCTTGCAGAAGTTCACCAGGTTGCTGCACTTCAAAATCTCATCAAGCATCTCAAATGCCACTTCAGCTGCACCATCCAGCCTCTTTCAGTAGAAACTAAAGTTTCTGCTGGTTCTGCCCTGAATCAACCATCAAATTCCTACTTGCTGGAATAACATTTTTAATGACTGGAATGATGACACAAATTTCAAAATAGGCCTTATTACAATCACTCAGTTCTAAATCCAAAAAACAAAATACATGAGCTTTTCACCTGAAAGTATTTTGAGCTGTTTTGGTGGTGGGTTATTTTGCAAGGACTGCCAAAAAATACAACAATTACAGACATCTGTAAAAATGCTGGATGTCCTACTCACCAGCTTTTCAAGCAGACAAATGCAAAAGCAATCTCTGAATTAGAATCAGTGGGAAATCTGAAATCTGAACCTAGAGCAGGTAACAAAAAATTAACCAAAGTTAATAAACCAAAAGTTTTGAATCAGCAGCATATTTAAAAAGCCAGAAGCTTCCAGGTATTTAATGCTTTACACTGATTAAAATAATAATTTAAAAAAACATAATCCCTTGCATAAAATTCCAGATTCACCCACAAGAGAGTGAAGAGCAAATGCCTGACAGTATTTCACAACAGATTTGTCAAAAAAAGAAAAAAACAGCTTTTCCTTTGCTCCAAACAAACCTTTTCTCAAAAGCTGCCAACATGTTCTAATGAAACAAAATAGAATTTCAGGCACTGCTGTGACAGGACCATAACTCAAGATGATACAGATAAATTGGATAAATCATATGAAATTAGTGATATGACATTCTGTGAAGATAATAAGTGGTTGTGGAACTGTTAACACTTTATGCTCCAAAGCTGAGCTAATACCTCAGCTGAGAATTGCTGTCTCAATATTGCATCATTTTACTTATGAAAAATCAAGATAAAAATATTTTGCTACTCTTTTGGATATTAAATTTGGATATTGGATATTTGGATATTTTAATATTTTGGATATTAAATAAAAATTCAGTCATCTACAAGTGCTTCCAAGCTAGAACTAGTATTATGGAAGGTGAATTGATTTTACCTCCAAAGAAACTTTACAGTTTGCATGTTTTAGGCTTATTTGTTGTTTATTTCTGCAACAAGCACTAGTTTGTCACAGCAAGTCATAGATTGCAAAATCAGTTTTTCCTCTTTTTTCCACAAAAAGCACAAGGCATGTCCTGATCTGGTTTCCATCCTGTCTAAATACTTGGATTTTTTCATCTGTGTTCAATGGTGGCAACCTAGAATTTTTCTGCCTTTTCTCAAAAACATGAAGACCCAGTGGAAACCCTTTTAATAAATAATAAATAAAAGAAATTTAAAAAAAAAATTACTGTGGTGAGTGCGAGATACAATGTAATGCATGGTAATAATATGCAAAATCAAATAAAAATTCATAATTTGCTCAGCAGTATCTAAGGGTTTGTAGCACTGGTGAGATACTGTGAGTGAAAGCTTCAGCACATACAAATTTTTCCATTGTGACAAATGCTCCTTCTGCACTTGATGATGATTCCACATTACATAAAGTCTTTTTCATTTCCCCCATTTAAGTCTCTTTTATTCAACACCACAGAAGGAATTCTTTTCTGCTTGGTTTTGCTTCAGCCTGAGGGATTTTGGAGGCTCATAACCACTGACATTATTAATTGGACAACACTATTTAGAGAGATGAAGGCTGGACTGCTCCACTGCTGCAGCACAATTGCTGGAAATGTGAAACTCTGATGGATTCCTATTGCACTGCATGGCCTTGCTAAATAATGCTTCTATGGAGGTTGCTTCTTACCAAAAAAAAAGGGATAAAACTGTGAGTTTCCTCTGTGAAATTGAATAATTGCACTGAAAAATCCACACATGGGGTCAGCAGCAGCACCCAGGATCATTTTCCCTCAAAGCTCTCACTCAAACTTTCTTTCACTGAATTGTCTAAAATTTTGGATCTTAGGCATTCATGTCCCACTTTATTTTTTGTGTGACAGCTTGAGCTTTGACTTGCTATTTCTGTTTTCAATGTATTTTTTTGGAATATAAATCCAGAGGAAAAAAAAAAAGATTTATTCCCCAATATGAATCTCCCTTGCCTCTATATTTCTTCCTTACAATTACTTAAGGTAGCAATAGCAGAAACAGGAAATGATTGTTTCAAGTAAGGAATTAGGATCAGGAAAGAGAAATTCCAAAGGATGGATTCCAAATCTCTGTAATTGAGTGGGAAGTCCAGCTCTTTTCAGGGAAGGCAGTGTCCCTTTTGGTACCAAAAACTGTCCTTTATTTTGTGCACAATAATACCACTGGTGGGGTTTTTGGAACTTCTGGGAGGGTGATGTGCACAGTTTTACTGAAATTGATTGTTTACAGAGGAGCACAGATGTAAAAACCTGCCCCAAACTACTCCCATTATCCTTCAGAGTTCATTCAAATTGTTACCACCTAGAGAAGATTTTGGGCTTGAACATGGACTCCAAGCAATTCTAATTAATGCCAGTGATTTAATGATTAAACAGCAGTAAAAGCAGTGATTTACATCACTAGTTCAATAATGTTAAAAACTCTGCTGATCCTATTTCAGTTTTGGAGAAAATGAATTTTTTTTTTTTTTTTTTTCCTTCAACTGGAAGGATTGAGCAGATCTGGCTGCCAGGAGCTTCATGGAAATCTCAGGCTCTGAATTAACCTGATGGCCCAGATCCAAAGCAGAGGGAATTCAGAAGCTGTGGCAATCATCATGAAAACATCACTGGCACAAATAAACTGTGGAGAGTCCAAAAGCAAAATGTTTAAAATGTGTGTGCAGCCCTGACCTGGAGGGACCAGAACACTGCTCATCTGCAGCTTGCAAAAAAAGCCAGAATCACTAATTAGGAGACAAAGAGTGTGATTGAAGTAATAACCTGAAAGAGAATGGCCAATATGGATTTCAAAGGGAATTTTTTTTCTGCACAAGGATGGTTATAAAAGGTTATGGAGCTGATTATGGCAGCTGGTCCCAACCATTTGATATTCAAAAGGCATTTGGTGGCACATCTCCTGCTGAAAGCCATGGAAAAAATAAATTTGGGTCACATAGAAGGAAATCTCCTATGGTGAGGACTAATTGCATTCATCTTTTATTTATACATGGAAACCTCATAAAACATTCCCTACCCCAGTGACATCCAAACACTTTCCAGGCTGGGCTAAATTTAGGACTCTGCTCTGCTCCCTGGAGAGGGAGGTTCTGCCACACTCCAGGATCTGGCTCATGAAAGATCCTCAAATTCTAAGAGCAAAGGGACCCACTGGCTGCTGAAATGTCATATCTTTCTGAATTTCTCATTTTACTAAGGATCAATGTCACATAAAATCACAGAAAAATTCTGTTTTCTTGTTCCATACAAGTTATGAACATAAAGGATTGTGGGAGCTAAAGCCATTCCACACTTAGAAAGAATTTTGAGCACTAAAACTTTTCCCAAACCATTTCAGAGAAAATGAAATTTATTTGCACACATATGAATTTGTGAGTGATTTCATCAAAGACCTGCTGTGTATTAATGCTGGAACTTTTAATTTTGGCATTTTGAAACTGAAGGCCTTGACTTTTTTTTTTTTTTTAAATGAAAATTTGAAATGGAATTCCATTACAATTAATTTTACCAAAAAAAAAAAAAAAAAAAAAAAAAGAAAAAGGAAAACCTTTAATTATTTCTTTGCTATGCTGGTTGGCTCTCAGGCCACCTGGAATAGCTCATGTCACACTAATAAAATCCCTTCCCTGCCAAACCAGGCTGTGTTCAGATGGCAGATTGGGAAAGCTCCTGACCAACACTGATGCCTGAATCCTGCCTAGCTCCTGTTTGGGAAAATATCAGTGAGTTCAGGCCAAAAGGGAGCAGGAGACCTTTTGAAAAGTGTGACAATAGAGAAAATACTATTCTGATAAGCACTGAAGTTCCCTGGCACTGTTTAACTTGTGAGAATCCACATATCCTGAGTACTCTTGAACTGCAGAAATGGATATTTGTAGATAAATACCTGCACCTTGCACACCAACACCAGGTATTTTTACACATTTGTATTCTATACATATTTAAGCACTGCCAATTGAAATAGAAGTTGCACAGGAACCAACGGGTCAGTCAGTCTGGGACTCCCAAAAAATTAATTTTAAACATTCCAACTTGGAAAAGGGACAGTGGGCAGCACAGCAGTTCTGCTTTACTTCCTCACATAAGGGTTTTATAAAGATATTTTTAGGGAAATGACAAAACAGTCAGTTCAAAGCCCTAAAACTGCTGTACCAGTTCTGTTGGTGTTTTGAATGGCATAAAAGACAAGGCATGAAGTTCTTTTAGCCTAAGAAGGAAGTCCTAAAGTTGAGCTAAGCCCAGCTTTAAACTGTAAAAACATTTCTTTGTTCACTAAAATTCAGGAAAATATTTTAGGCAGCATTTATCTCTCTGTGAAAGCTGTGGATGTTGCCTGCTCTGAGGAAGAAAGGCTGAATGGGACAGGAAGAAAATGGGATGCTGCTTCTTAATTTTGTACAAACCTAACCAGGATCCAGCTGCAGACTTTCAACACTAATGCACTGATTTTTATGAGATATCCTCACCACCATGAAATGCTTCTTCACCTCTGCCTTTGCAAAAAAAGGATCTCCAGAGTCTCACACAACTCTCAGATCTGACTCTATTCTATATTCTTGCAGCAGCAGATAAAGCAGCTCATAGCAGGGCTGGAGCAAGAGCATTCAGCAAATTTCAGCCTGCTGATATTACTTAACTTCCAGACAAATTTTACTCTCAACAATTAAATCTTGCTGTTTGTTTTAATTAAACGCTCTCTTTGCTCACTCAATGAGGTTAAAAAATTGCTTAGTTTAACAAAGCTCTTCTGAGCACAGCAAAGGAATTTCCCCTTTGCTATCAGCCCTAATCTTCCATCTCATTAGAAAATATTTTTGCTTTTCAATGCTTTCTGTTGAGCTTTTCAAAACCATCAGCTTCAAAATCTTGTGCAGCCATCTTTGTGCATATATGAAACACTGCACACACACAGCATGATCACAAACTCTGAACATTTTGAAAGGTTTCTCTATGCTAACTGGAGCCTGCAGGATGAAGTCTGCCTGTCCCTAAGTGGGACAGGTGGAGAAAAGAATCTCCCAGCTGAATGTGGTGCATGCAGGGTTTGGTGAGTGGCTGTGATCCCAAGATGCTCGTTCAGAAATCAGCAATTATTGCTGTGCTGTGTGCACTGGAATTGCTGGAATTTAATGGAATCAAGGGATTGGGTGGGTCAGGCATCTCTGTGTTAGGAGCACCCTGGGAAACCTGCCAGCAATCCTTTCCTCAAAGACTATTTCTTACCCATTTCTTCCATTCTGACATGTTTTCTAATTGCTGTCCTGTGACCCTGCTCAATTTTCATTTTTTTTTTTAATATTACCATAACATCAAGGTTTTACCTGTTGAGACCAATATTCAAAAGTCATTTCTTGCCTTGTGACAAACCATAGGTTGTCACTGCTTCCTTTTTCTGCTCCCAGAATACTGGGAGTGGCTTGAAAATTTCCTCATCCCAGGAAGTTTCCTGCAAACACTAAAGTCCCCTTAAAGGAAACTTCGTATAACTAAATTTCATCTCCATTTATACTCAAGTGAGGGATCCTAAAAGAGCCAAGCCAAAATATCTGGAGAGGTTTACTGAAAGCAGGAGAGTAGTTTTGGCTTGATCATCTCAATCTTTAACCAGAAAACAGATTTTTTTTTTTTAATGTTGGTGCTGGAATTAAAAACAAACTTCTATACTGAACAATTTTTTCTTGTATCAGAATTTTTTTTTGGCTTATGCAGATTTTGTTTAGTCTGTGTACACTTAAAATCCACAATTGCAAGGGGAAGAGGGAAAAGCTTACTAATCTTATAAGCAAAATTAATTCAACTTGATTGTACTAGAATGCAAAGTCAACTGTGTTGCATAAATCATTGTGATATCAAAGAAAAGAGAAAAAAACACCTCACAAGATCAAGGTGGTATAGCAGATTTAGCATAGAATCAGCATGAAAAGTCACAATATTAATTAAGTTATTAATAATGTTCCTAGAGCCTTTCATTAAATTTTGGTCCCAATCACGTGACTGAAAGTTTTGCTGCAAACTTTGCTGAGTCCAGATTTTACTTTCCTGGTTTATTTCTCCTCCCCTTCAGTCCCACCTTTTACCCAAAACCAGAAATACTCACAATAATTCCTTGACTGCATGCACTTCAAAGAAATAAATATCTACTGAAGGTATGACAGAATAAATTTTTTTTATTTTACTCAAAAAAAGTAGAATTTTTTGGAAGTGTAGAAATAAAACAATTTAAGCATATGACAATACTGCCCATTTAGCCTGATAAATATTCTGGAGTAGAACTAACCTACTCCAGTGACACGAACTTTAAATTAAAAATATAAAAAATTAAATACCTCAACATGAAATAATGAACACTGTAGCTCCATCCAATACATGTTATCTAAGATTTAGCTTCTTCAGCAGAATGCAACTTGAATGACCTTTAAAAAATCAACTTATAAATACTAATTGGGGTAAGCTGTATAGACATGTATGTCTGCTAAGATGAAAATAACTTCCCAACCATATCCTGATGCAATCTTCCCTCATTTCAGACTTTCATATCTTGGGATATGCCCTAATGCTTCTCCAAACCTGGCAGTATCATGTTTGTAGGTGTGAAATACTGCAGAAATAGATGATAAAAAAAACCCCAACCTTATTTAATCCAAACAGTGGACAAAAAATTATTTGTCCTCTCTGCTATCAGTCTCACACAACATTTCTCTGAGATTCTGTGATTCCAGGGAGAAAAAATTGCTTGAGTCTGGAAACCTGGAACCATCAAATATTAAAGAGAATGAGGGTAGCGTGAGCTCTTGCTGAAAAAAAAAAAAAACCAAAAAACATTTTCTTTTTTTTTTTAATCATATCCTAACAAACTATAACAACCCTCCTATAGCCGGGTCACAGTTTGGATTTGTTCATGAATATTGGTGTCCAAAGTTCTCCTAAGAGATCTAGAGATCTCAGGGGGAAAAAAAAAAAGGAGGTGTTATAAATAACAGCTAAAAATAAATAGTAACTTGGTTTTCTTTAATGGTAATGTTTGGTCCATGATAATCTATCAATGGAAAAAAATAGAAACCATCACACAAACCCCACACCACACAGTTCCTGCCCTCCTCTCAGACTGTCAAAATCTCATCCAATTTGCTGCCTCAGTTTTCAAAGTTCTCCCAGGACATTGAAACTTTTTACTTCTTAATTTTTAATAATAACTGCAGGCTCCCCATTTTCAATTTCAAGTGCTACATATCTTTTTGATTAATGGACTTTTTCCTCTGTCTTTTACATAGGAATATTCTCCAAAAAGTTAGTTTGTGGCAGTCTCTTGACGTACCTACTCAAATATGTTCCAATAATCAAGGAACCAAATACATCCATTCACTTATTGTCTGTTAATCTAAAAGTTTACACCAATATTTCATTAATTTTCCTGTGTCAAGAAAGATATTTCCTTATGTATTTCCATACCTAATGGTTACATTTCTTAAATACAGTCTTGGAATCATCTGTTCTAACTCCCAATACTTTATTTCCATCATGACTGACCACAGGAGGTTCTTGTTCATACAACAGACCAAGAAACAGGAGTTCTAAAATTAGAGTTGGTTTGAAAAGATTTAAAATAAAAATCAGCTAATCAGGTAAAAATCAGTCCTTGTTACCTCCAGTGCCAAGTGGAAGTTGCTGCATAAATCTGTTTGTATAAATCTGAAGAACCTCTCACTTTGGCCTTCAGAGAGTCTTCCCATCATGATAAAACATGAACTCTTCTTCAGTTTTAAAATTCTGCTAGTGACACAGGAGCCTTTCCTTCATCAGAAAGGGCACAGTGACCCCAGAGAGGACCTTCAAACCATGAATCTGAGATGCTGTTGCATTGAATGTTAAAAATTACGAGCTAAATAGTGATGTAGCTTTTCCTAACTGTATATTCTTTACATATTTCCCCAAAATTAATACTTTAAACAGCAGCCTGGCTTCACCTCCAAAATTCAAAGCAGTTTCCTTCTGCTCCAGCAGAGGGAAAGGTGGGCTTGCCTTGTCTCACCAAAGTCCAGCTTGTTACTATAAAGGCTTTTGTGACTATGGAAAAAAAAATTTTTGATTTCACCATGATTTAAAACACAAAATCCATCATACTGGCAGCTGATGTGACTACAAAACAGGTGTATTGAATGGTTCAGCTCTCTTCTGCATTACTTAAAGCTCCTTTCTCTGAAGTATAGCAAAAAGTGCTCCTTAAACAAAATCATCCTACTTGCTTTGATTAATTAGTGCAGTCAGAACTCTCTTACAAGTCTAGTATTGTATCTTAATTAATTGCTTAATGTTTCTTTTGCCTTGGGAAATGTGATTAATGATCTTCAAGTCAAACATCTGGTCATACACAGAAGCAATCACTTACCCCTCTAATGGAGTGTGCAGGACATAAAGGCTGGGAAGGGGGCAGATAATGTTGGTTCTGCACTCAGTGTCCATTTTAGGGGATTTCCAGAGAAATATCTTCCTGGCCTTGATGAGGAAACCAGTTCTGTGCTTGTTTGCACGTGTAAATCAGTGCAGCATTCAACAAAATTTCCCCCCACACTCAATGTTGCCTTTTCAGAGCTGGCACTACAAGGAACAAATACAAAAAAACCCCCCTACATTCTTCAACCTTGGCTGATCCCAGCCCTCCCTTAAGGATTTTCTGTCTCTACCATCCTGATTCCTTTTTCTTCAGCCATCCATACCATTTCTATTATTTTTCTGCAGATGAGGAGCAACAAGCTCCTATGCCAGTAAAAATCCCAGTGGCTTGGATGAGTCCCCCAAAATTCCACCCCAAAATTCCCCTCCCACAGCTGTACCCCTGTTTCACACTTCCAGCCAAACAGGAGCCATCCCTATTCAGTGCATTCCCAAAATTTTACAGCAGGTTCTGTGGCTCAGCTTGAAAACCAGACAGAAAATTCCCTTGCAGTGTTCCCTGGGATCTGATGGAAGTGCCCAAAAAAAGTCAGTGCAGCTCACAGTGATCAGGACAGCTTCCAGAACATTCTCAGTCCCTCCAAAGCAGTTTCTGTCTCTAAACTCTAATTCCTGTAATTTTGAAGCATTTCCACAGGGCCACTTAAATGCTCAGGATTTTTGCCAAGAAATTATAAACAAAAATGGAACATTAAATTGTAAAATTTTGTGGATTTGCTTAAACTCTTTGACAAATCACCTTGAATTAAGAATTCAGTTTTTATATTCTAGTTTATAAAATGGGGTTTGAAGGTTAAGTATTGGGCTCTAATTTTCAAATTAAAAGTGATTTTAATAAATATACCAGTCACTAAACTTGCTCCTAATGCCTCCAAATGCTTGAGAAAAAACAAAGGGACTTTCAAACTCGTAGAAAGATGAAATAAAACTAAATGATAAATGAAACTAAATGAAAGATGAAATAAAACTAATAATAAATTTTCTTCCCCTGTACGTGTTATTGGATATTTTTCACAATTAACATCCATAAAATATCTTGAGGTCCCTGGCTATAAATAACAGGCACGTGGTGCATTTATGTACAGCCTATTGTGGTTATTAAATACCACATCAGATTCTGTGAAAACAACATTTTCTGGTGCTAATTACTCTTGAGAACACTGTGATGCCTTCAGCTTCTCAAGGAATGGGTTGTCTTTGTACCTAGAACAGTGAAAAGAATAAAAACCAAAGATCAGTGCTTCACTCAGCAGTATCCATGCACTCCTATCCTTCCAGCCCAAAAAGCTGAAAAGCACCACTCACTTATTGGGAGCTCATATGTGCCCCCCCTGGTGCAAATATTTAATGATTTATAGTGATGCATTTCCAAAATCCTGTTTTAGGCGGCTCTGTGGGAGCTGCTCTGGGTGCAGGAAGGCACCTTCATCTTCTGAGGCTGCAAATGTGAGAAAGCAGTCAACAAATGATGAAGATAAGGTCATATTTGGAATCAAGACAAAATGAAGAGTAAAAGGTACTGCCCAAGGAAATGGCTGTTAAGCTATTTAGAGTGCTTTCAATTGACAGTGCCCATTTTTTATCCTCCTGACTGGAAGAAGCCAAATGACAAAACACTCATTTGAGTTAGTCAGTGAGAAATCATGTCTGAAGCACTCAGGGCAGAAAATTCCAGTGTTTATTTTAGCCCAAATTAGTTTGAAGGACACCTGAGAGGCAAATGATCATCAAGGTACATCCCATAATGGATGATCTACCCTGATTTATCTGTGGCATTGGGAGAAAAAGAGAAAAGAGTTTGGAGATTTGTGGTAACATTTTAGAAAGCAAGAGAAGAAAGCAGCTATTCTTCCTGGCTCACTTCAGTCAGCAAAGGGCTGATGTTATAAATATTGTGATAAATTAAAGCAAAGAATTAAATTATATCTAATACCTGGGTGGAGTTCTGTGTTATTTCACTACAAAAGCTACTAGTAAAACAATGCATGGTATGTAATATAAAAATGGAGCTACTGAATGCCTTTTGAATTTCCTGCTGGTAATTTTTATTGTCAACTTGCACTGAACAGCAGCAGAACGTGGCTTTTAACTGGAATTGTTGAGCATGTGTTTAGCAAAGGGTGAGTAGTGAATTATTCTGCTTATTTATTATTCAGATTAAGTCTTCCAGAAACATTTCCTATTCTATTAATTAATAATTTGAAAGCTACTCAATGCAGAAAGCTGTGAAGAGACATCTTTTTTAAATTTGATTGTTTCTTGTGCAGAATATAAAATGAAAATGCAAAAGTGCAGAATTTTTTGCTGAGATATAAACAAGTAGCCCTGCTACCCATCCCCTCTGCTGGGCAGCTTCTCCAGCTCTTCCTACTTTGTTCTGGCTACCAGATTTTATTATTTAAAAATAATCCAAATAGTAACATGTAGTGGATCACATAATGCAACCAATTCTGTCTTATTTTCTATTTCTCCCCAGTCTGGCTGAAGCACACGTGCAAAAGCTGGCAAATTAGTTAACACTGCTGTAGTTACAATAGCCTGAGGATATGAGCCAGGCAAGATTTATTGGGAGACATGATACCTTTTATTACATCAAGGGATGCAGCTGGGGAAAAAAAAAAAAAAAAAAAAAAAAAAAAAAAAAAAAAAAGACAAGCAAGACTTTCAAAAGACACAAAGCTTAATTCTGAATTATTAGCGTGCATGCACGTACCTGCACACAGGCCAGGCAGGCAGAGTTTAAAAGCCTCAGAACATGGACTGTGTGCAGATTTGGCCTTTTTTGCTGCTGTTTGACTGCAGAACTCCTGTGTTTCAGGAATCTCTGAGATGGCAGAGCTGCATCAGATGGGTTATAATCAGTTCTGGGGGAGCCAAGGCTCCCCAGCCCCCATGGGCAGCTCTGAGAATTAAAAGCCACAATCTGCCCAGCTCCCTCTGTCCACCAGCCATAACCAAATAGGCCTTCACAATTTGGATTTTCTCCACAACATTTTGCATACAATGAAGGTTCTTTTAAAATTAGTCTATCAAAACATGTTTGCCTTCTATTTATAGCAAGGCAGGGTTTCCTTTTGTTTCTCTCAGCACCCAGGAGCTCACGCTGGAGAGTGATGTTTGAGATTACAACAAACTGTTTGAGAATTGTAAACTGGGAGTCATTCCTGACATTAAGACAGATGCACCAGAAGTACATTCTCCTCCCTGTTTTCTGACAGTATAAAAGGTACACCAGCTTATAAATAAAAGATTTAACCACGCTTGGAATTGCAAAATTTATGACTGCTCCTGCAAACGCATGTGGTCCAGTGGAATTCAACTCCCTGAACCAATCTTTTACAAAAACACAATTAACTTCCTTCAGGCAAGAGAGATGTTTTTTGGGGTTTTTTATTTATGAGCATATAGTTAATATTATGCAGTAATAATTAAGCAGCTAGGAAAGGGAAGAAAAAAAAAATCAGAACACATGAAGCATCGGGACATTTTAAAATAGGCAAGCAAAGATCTCAAAAAAAAGGCTTTTAAAATTCAACTGGAGGGCCATTCTATATTGGACACTATTCAGAAAACTTGCTGTGTTTGGATAAACAGACTTTCACAATGCCAGTAGACTGGCATAATTATACAGTTCACAGCCATCAGCTCTCTCTCCCATTCCATTTCTAGGTGCATCGTTCTTGTGAGCCCTTTATTTGAATACAACAGCAAGGGGGTGATGGGGATCTCACAAATCTGCACAAGTTCTCTGCCTCGGCTCTCAAGGACTGGGGGAAGCTGCAGCAGGGCAGCACCACAGACATTAAATCCTCCTGAGCACACTGCTCCTCCTGAAAGTGCTGAACTCCTGCCAAAAGGAAAATAAAACTGAAAGAGGTGCCAGATGGGAATGTTTGCAAATTTTAGGCAGTTCTTTACTTAAAAATACAATTCCACGCAATGATTGCTTGCCCTAAGGCTCTAGATCCAGCACAAACTGTCTGCATGCTGCTCTGTATTAAACTTTGTGACTTTTTTTCTGTGTGCATGTGAGCTGCTCAAACAAGAGATCCAGCACATACATTCATGATATAGAACCATATTTCCTGAATAAAGAATCCCCAGTGAACTCCTGAAACCTGCAATGTTATGCTGGACCAAGAGGAATTCCATCCCCATGTCCTGCTTGACTGTGTCCTCAACTCTGAGGCTGCAGAACTTTCCCCCCCTCCACTCCAGTGCTGCTGAAGTGAATCCCACCTGATACAAGCAAAAAGCAGCACTACAGCAGCCAGCCCACATGTGTCACAATCTGGGAAAAAAATGGGGAGTTTAGAGCTATTCTACAGCATCAAGGATACTGCTGCACAGAGTAGAAGTACATCATACTAATCCTTTACCTGTGTGCTTCACACTGAGCATAAATCAGCACTTGCTGCCCAGAGGAATCACCCCAGGTGTTTTAGAGTGGATTGAAATTCCTTTCTAAGAATTAGTCTGTGCAAAAGTCTGATTTTTCCATGTGCATTTTTTCCCATTTTGCCTGTATTCAGTTAGATTGCAGAGGATTGGAAATTCCTCTTGGGATGGTGCTCATTGAAAATAGGTAATTGGGATAGCACAGCTTGTGAAGCTTTGGAGCAGCAGGAATAAAGGCAAATGTTCTGTTTGTACCACCAGCACTGTAAAATCCTTTCATGGCTTTTAAAGTTTATTAGCCTGGTTGTAGACAGAAAAACGAGGTAATTAGGTAGGCAAAAAAGACTCTCAAGTGTACATTTGCATTCCCAATAACTACAGAGGAAACAAGTCCCATTACAGCACTCAGTGGTCTGTGGCATCTTTCATCCAAGGTGCATTTCACCTTCCACGTTTATGACTGAAACGCAGTAACTGTGAAAAACACAACTGCTTCATAACGCCAAGAAACCAGGCAGAGCTTAGAGGGAGAAAGGAAAATGGGTTTCAACTCATTCTGGTGGATGCCAGCCTCAAGAAGAGAGGATTTACCCAGAGCTCACTTTTGCCAGAGCATCCAGTTGGAGCCACGTTCCACCAAGCCACCAAGCTCTCTGTAAGATCTGTAATTTACTGACCCACCAGTGCTATCTCTCCCAATGCCAAACCAGCCCTGACTGCTGTCACAAGTGGCCCAGGACAGCCTAAGGGGGTGCACATCCCCATATCCACATTCTTACTGGATTTGGGGCTGTGTTTGTGCCCCCCGCCCCAGCCCACCCCAGCAGATGCACCGAGTGGTCT
>JAOTQP010000251.1:3466247-3485606 GCA_026413545.1 Cichladusa arquata
CATATCTTTGCCTGAGAGCCCCTTAATTTCAAAATGATAATAATTTGGAGGGAGGGGGTTTACATTTTCCATTTCAAAGAGAAGCTTCTGCCTTTATTGGCAGACACCTGCCCTTCAAACCAGGACAATGGGGAGGCTGCATTTACGTGGGGGAGCCAAGAACAAATGCTCCATCCCAGAAAGTCTCAGCATCCCAAAACTCCATCCCAAAACCTCTCAGCCTGACAAGTGAGTGATGTAAAGGCTGAACACGAGATGGCGCCAGGTCCTTGCAGCAGCAGTACCTAAATTTGGGTAATTCCAGCTAATTTTGGATAATTCCACCTGTCTCAGGTGCAGTTCCAGTCACAGCATTAACGGCTTGCTTAAATGTTTTTTAAAATGCTGAACGAAAGGCACAACACCTTCCTGAAAGGCTTTAAGGACTGCATTTATCAATGAAAGCTTCTGGAATAAAAAGAGAAGATTGGCAGGAAAAAACCCCAAACTGCTCAACAAGTAGAGTTCTCTCTGGGAAAACTATCTACATATTAAAGATTTTTTTTAAGTGTATGATATCTGTCCTAGTCAGTAGACCTCTATATCATGTGTTCTGCTAAATTATGACAAAGGGGGAGAAAAAAAAAAACAGTTTTCCTATCAAATAGCTGTAGCTATCCTGCAAAATCTCAATATTCTATTTTCTAAATGCAGAATTTCTACTTTTATGTAGGGGCAAACCACCTTTATTCAAGCTATCAACTTGAAAGTTTCAAATTAATTCCACCAAATAAAATAAACCATAAGGCATGCCTTGACCACTTTAAAAAGAAAGGTTTCAAAGGATGAGAGAAGCTTGAGCCAGAGGAAATTGGTGACGTGCCTGGCCACAAATCTCTGCTGAAGATAAAGCAGGCTACACTTTCTAGAGAGACATAATGGATTAGCTGCATGGAGTCCTTGGGGAGGGATTCTCCAACACTTTATTTCCTTTCTGCTGCTGATTTGTCCCCATTCACATGAAAAGAAATCCCTGAGCATTTCAATGGGTCGCTTTTTTTCAAAAACAAGAGATTACAGTATTGCAGCTCTCACAGTCCTGCACCACAGTGTTTATTTGTTGTTTTAATGCTGGTGTTTCACAGCCTGCAGTCTGTGAGGACTGTGATTTGGGGGAAGCAGTGAAACCAGGCTGTGACTGACCTTTGTTGTAGCCTTGGAGTAAAGATTTCATAAAGAAGGATGTGAGGTCTTGTGAGAATTCTTGAGCAAATTGGTACTAAAGTATTTGAGTTGTTGGGACTGAATTCAGACCACTTTAATAGCAACTAATTTCCTCTCCTTTATAAACAGGAAAATTACAGCTTTATAAAAACCTTCCAGCAAATATAACAGAAATTTGGAACATACAGCAAAATGATGCATCAAAAGATGATTTTTTTTTTTTTTTTTTTTTTAATTCCTGCCTTAGAACCACGAGTTTCTATCCATTGCTAGCTATTTAGAGACTTCATCTCAGAGTCTGTTTTGGCCCTTACCCTTCAGGGACTGTGATCCGTTTTGCCACTTTCCTGCACAAACCAGTGACAGGGAAACAGCACAAGGAGAGAACCACTGGGTGCATCAGCCTAAGCAGGATCAGGAATCTGGCCTGAACTGAAACTCAGCAGTGTCAAAGTGACCCATAATGTGACTGTGATGCTGTTGCTCAATAAGTTTTAACAACATAAAAATGAGCCCTGATGGTTAAATCTCATTGAGGATCTCAGGTGTGGGATCTCACAGATAACTCTGTTTTTTGAGATGGAAGAAATGAAGATGGTTGGTAAAGCCATGTCCAGCAGTGCTCTGCTTTGGGGCTCCTAATATTTTTCTTTTTTTTATGTCTTTTCCAAGAAGGATGATTCTGCTCTCCCTGAATAAACCCCATTGTTACACAAGAGAGGCCAAGGCTCTACACAATGCCAGCTTTGTCACAGTCATGGGCCTGCACCACTGCAGCAAAGACAAGCCACTCTCATTGAAGGGGGCACTTCTGGAGTGGTAATTAGCCAAGAGGCCAGCACAGCTCAGAGAACCCACTACACTGAGAGAGGTGCAGGATTAACTCTCTTATTACACTGATATTAAACAGGACAGACAGCACCAACAAGCTAAAGGCAGCCCAGAGCTCAGATTCCCTCTGCTTCCTGGTGGTGCAGCAATATTATGTCAAACAATAAGGAGACAGAGCTGTAAAACCATGAGAGCCATGAACAGACAGGGGTTTGTGCTCTGTGCTCAGCCTCCCTCCACTCCTGCCTGCCCTTCCCAAGGGAGTGGCAGTGATTGCAGAGCCTCCCCATTCCAGCCTCAGCACGGGGGCAAGGCCATGCCTGACTCTGCTGCTCCCAGGGAAACACTGCAGGACAGCAGGGACCAGCAGGGGATTGGCAATTCCAGGTCAGCAATAGCCAGGACAGGAGGAGACAACCCTGCATCACAGAGTAAATGAGGTCCCAGGTGCTGTTCTATCATGTGGAAAGTTGTCCAGACCTAGACAGTTGTCCTAGACCTCCAGTGATTTGGGAAAAAACAGGCGAAACTGAGCTGTTTTCAACCAAGTTTTGCCCAGATTGTTCTAAATTCCACTGACTCTTTCCCAAATGGTTCAGTAATACTCCACAAGCAGTGCTGCCCAATAATTTTTGGTATCAGTATGATGAAAGATGCACATGTTATCCACCAGTGCCATTTTCATCTCCCCCCTACATGACCTATTTGAGAGGACTACCTCAAACCTGAGGGAAAAGACAAGAAACATTCAGAAGCAGAATTAACAAGCAGTCTGTGGATTCTTGCCAGTTTAAATTATTCTTTAGCATGTCCAGAGATGTTTCAAAGGTGTTCTACTTCACTTCCCGTTTTCTCCCTCTCCCACCTTGGGCATGTCTGCTCTGTACACGAGGTCCAATCCTTTATCTGGAATATCTTGTATGTGATTCATAGCCTTGGTGTTATGTGTGAGTTTAAAGCAAAACTGAAATAATACAGAATTCTTCCAAGATCAAAGAGTGGCTGAGCCAGTAACAGGGAACAAGTTTAACACACCAAATAGACTGGAAGTTTATTCTAGGCAAAAAGAGGTTATAAGACTGAGGAGAAGTGTTATAAGTAACAAAATTAGATTAAAACATGTATATTAAGCCTGTATATTAGACCTGCTTAAACTACCAGGTGAAAGACATCACCACCCCAGAAGGAAACTGTGGTGGTGAAAATACAACCACTCCACAAAGAGTGAAAAGTGTGTGTTGATTGCATTGTATACATGTCTGGAATCTCTTGATCTCTGCTAAGCTGTTACTTTTGTTTAGCCATCTCCATAGAAAACTGAAATCCTCAGAAGTACCCAGCCCTGCTGTGAAGGAGCTGTGCCACTACAGCACAGGTGACCCCTTTGGCCAGCACAAACCCTTTATCAGATTTTTTTACTCAGCCAGGCACCCCAGGTGCCCAGGGAACAAAACCTGCAGCACTTTTCGTATTTCTACAAGTGAAATCTCCAGGGAATCC
The DNA here is from genome assembly GCA_026413545.1 of Cichladusa arquata. Classification (NCBI taxonomy): domain Eukaryota; kingdom Metazoa; phylum Chordata; class Aves; order Passeriformes; family Muscicapidae; genus Cichladusa; species Cichladusa arquata. The sequence continues at coordinate 3,469,782 of JAOTQP010000251.1, forward strand.
TGAAATTTCCAGGGTCAGAAGAAAAGCTACACTTCATGAGTGTGCTTTTGTTTGACGTTTGTGTACTTGGAGCCTTCCTGCACGAGAGATTTTTTTTTTTTTTTCAGTCATGGACAAAGCATTAGAGGCTGATTTTTAAGCAGGAGTCCACAGGGGGGTGTTATGAAATAGCTATAACAATATAAAAGCGCTATGCTGTTATTTTCCCAAGAGAACTGGAGCAGGTAAGAAGTGCTTTAAGTAGAGGAACACCTGATTTTTAAATCTTTGGAGCAACTAGTGCTTTTCTGACTCATTACTGTGATGTCTGCGATAAAGTGGAAAAAAAACTGGAAAACGCACAAAAAAAAAAAAAAAAAAAAAAAAATTAAAAATTAAAATAGAGCAGTTTAATCCCAGCAATAGCGAGGGGAGGAAATGCAGAGAATTCCCTGAGCGCAGGAATTCAGGAATTCCCGGGAGCACCTGCCCGCACGGGGGGGCCGGAGCGCCGGAGCGCCGTCATTTGGGGGCGGCACCGGCATCGGGAACGGGATCGGGAACTGAAACAGGACCGGGAACTGGAACAGGACCGGGAACAGGACCCGGGATCGGGATCGCGACCCAGGGATCGGGATAAGGACCCCGGGATTGGGAGCAGGACCCAGGGATCGGGATCGGGATCGGGACCCAGGTGAAGCCGGCGGAGCGCTCGGAGCGGAGCGCGGTGCTGCGGAGCGCGCTCGGGATCGGGATCAGGATCAGGATCGGGATCAGTATCGGGATCAGGAGGATCAGGAGGAGGATCAGGAGCAGGCCAGCGCTGTCCCAGGGGCCGCTCCCGGCTCTGCCTGCCGCTCCTGTTGCGCTCCTCGCCCCCGCTCCATCCCGCCCGCAGCAGCGCTTCGGAACCCGCGGCTCCTCCGAGGGAAATGTTTGATTCTCGCGGTGAGAAAAGCTCCGAAACCCCCCTTGGGCTGGCGGGGTGGGGGGTGAATAAAGCGCTTTTTTTTTGCCTTAGGGCAGAGGGTTCAGTAAGTGCTGTCACCCAGCTGCTGCCCCGCTCTCTAAGGTGGGATCCCCCTTCCTCCCCTCCTCCGGTTTTTACAGCTTTTTTTGTAATTAGCTATAAAATAGCGGCATGTGGGGTGCCATGGATGTTGTTTAAAGGGTGTTCAGGGGGAAAGCAGCTGGAAATGAAGCGGGCTATTCGAGCAGTGCAGAGATAAGGGAGGTAAGGGGATGCCAGGTGATCCCCAGTCCCACGGGTATCAAAAATACCTCCTCCTAATATTTACAAGAAAGATAAGGAGCCACCCTCCTTGCTGCATCTTCCTTTGCTCAGAAGAAGATGCAGTGTGATTTTTGGCAGGTCAGGAGCTGCAGGTCTGGCTGTGCATGGGTGCAGGGCAGTGAATGGGTGCTTTGGGAGATTTGCATGTGCCACACATTTTGTATTTCCACAGCCAGAAAGGTCGTTTGCAATTTCAGGTTTTTGATTTCGAGGTTGTGGAAGGAGGGGAATCAATGAGGGGCACTTTTCTGGGGTTGTTTTGTTGTCCTTTTAAAAAAGGAATATGTGGACAAGTGCATAAAGGACTTCACTCTAAAACTTGTATGGAAATGTGGAAAGAGCAAGTGGGAGAGCAAAGAAAGCAGAATTCCAGCTTTCCATGTTTATTTATTGGCTTTGCCTGTGTTCCTGATTTTTACTTTCATCTGCTGTATGAACTTGTTTCCAAACCAATGAATCTTTATGCTTCTCTCCATCTTTCTAATGGAGAAATACTTGGAGTAAAACTTGCTATACCAGGAAAGTGAAAGGTCAAACTGGGACAAACAAAAGCAAATATGGGTTGTTGTTTTTTAAGTGATATGGGTTTTCCATCCACTTGCTCATGATTCCAGTTGAGAACAGTTGTAAAGGCCTCTTGAACCTGAAGGAACCCAGTGTAAGTTAAAGCAGAGGGAGAATTCAAAAACCTTAGCTTTGTCTAGAGGACAGGTATAGCTTGGTACCAGAAAATGAGAAAAAATAATATACAATAATAATAATAAAATTTATAGCATATAAAATAATTTTAAGTAATGAGACTTAAGTTGAGGGATAACTCAAGACTGCTGAAGTTTTATTCTGTTGTAGAGACACATGACTTGCCTGTAACTCTTCAGAACTAATGTTAGCATCACTTCTGAAAACTTAAACGCTTCATTTACCTGAGCCAGGTAGTAATCAAGTGCCTTGACAAAACATACAGCAGCTTATCTGTCACACATCTGGGACTCTGCCCTATGGGAAGCCCAAATTAAAGGGAGGGGGCAGGAGCTGGCTGATCTGTGTGACTGGAACGTGGTAGGAGTTGGGCTGGGAGCATTGTCCCCTGATTCCAGGTTCCCTGGCTGCTTTCATCTCCCACACCAGCAAGCAGAGGAATTAGGGGGATGCTGCCATCCTGATTTCATTCCAGCAGCCCCATCCACAAGAGGACAAGCAGGGAGGACAGGAAAGAGGTAGGGAAAGAATGAGATAATAAGAGCTATCTTCCCTTTACTCATCCTGTATCTGATCTCACTTCACCTTTCTCCACATGGTACCAGCAGTGTGGAAAGGTGATCAGGATGGGTGTGTGTGTAAATAAACAAAATGAGAATGTTTTGGTGCTGGCACAGACCACAGAAGTGTTTTTGGGTTCTTGAATCCATTCTCCCTTTTTCCTGTCATGCTTGTCACATTGAGTTGGGGTTTCTCCAGGCAGACCATGCAGGCTCTGAGGCAGCAAAATGTGACTCCTTGTGGCAGAGAGTGTTTGAATGGAGGATGGGAAGAGAACAGATGGACAAGAGTAGAGTGGAGACCTTAACAATCACCTTCCCTCAACACTGGTGGTGCCAGCAAACAGGCAGGAAAGGCACAGAGACAATGTCCTATGAGTGCACAAGATGAGGAAATTAAACAGAGCAAGAGACAGCAGCCACCTCTTTGTTATTCCATGTGCAGCTCTGCTTCCAGCCCTCATTTACCCAACTTGTTTCCTGTTTGCTTCTTTCTGGTCTCTCTCCTCTAAACAAACAAACAAACTCCCACAAAACCCACAAAAGACACTCATCCCCAGACCCTGCTTTCACTCTTGTCAGGCTGCTCAGAGGCAGAGCAGGAGCTCAGTTCATTTTCCCTACAGCTAAGGATTTGTCTGAGCTCAGGCAGCCCTGACCTGCTGAGATTAGCAAAGGACTGTAAAGCAAAAAGACAGGTAAAGCAGGGCTTCCATAGGGCTCTGCCTATTAGCAAAAAATCCACCTTCCTCCTGCTCATTCCCCAGAAAAGACATTTACAGCAATAAGGTGAAACCTGCTCCTTGCTTTACAAGTCTGTAATGTGATGATTTAGATTACCAAAGCAGAGAATGATGAATAAGGAAATGTGTTTTATGGTAATGGTCACTCAGTAAAGGTGCAAAATCACTGGAGGTGCTGTACAAAGAAAGCTTTTCTCTGTTTTCCAGAAGTACCCAACAGTGTGGAAATAGCAATGCAGCAGAAGATGACCTTGTTTAAGACAGTCAGAAGTCACTTTTCTATCAGTGAAGTGGCATCAGTCCAGTCTCTGGAGATGTTTATCATTCCTGTTTGCCATCTCATCCCCAGAGATCACTTCAATCTCTTTAGGCATAACCTTGAAAATCTCATAAGCTGCTGAAGAGGGCTCAGCAGCAGTGGGTGTCCCTGGAGGGACACTCACCAGAGTCCTGTACCTGTGTATGAAATAACTGAGAATGGAAAGTTTAAGCAGTAAATTAAGTTCTTTAAATTCTCCCCAGTTTGATTTTGTCTGTTCAGGGCTCCCAAACCCAGCTGCTGCTTTGAAGCTGAAGAAACTGAGAGTCCCACCTTTGCTCAGTCTGTTGTTTAAATGGTGTTCTTTAACACCAGTTCTTTAACCTGTGGCAAGTTTAATTTCTTCCTCTCACACCTTTACAACATTTTAGTTCTTCTTTTACACAGATGCACACTAAGCAACAAAATTAAGGTGCTTTTTTTCTTGTAGCTAGATGCTTCTGCCTATATGTTTTTATTTCAAGTCTCTCTGACCTTGTAACATCACAGTTACCTCTCGTTTCCCTCTTCACGTGTTTATTTGCTATAAAGCCATTTCTCAATAGCTCACTTTGCTCTTATCTGGCAATTCATTGATGCAGAGAACAAAGCAGTTCAATTAGAAGGATAATTTCTTTCTGAAACAAACATAAAAAGTAAATCCTCATGGCACTGTTGCCAGTCTAGGTCAATTTGTGTTTATAATGTGCATCTGTCAAGTTCCACTGTGGTGGCTTAGAGGACTTTAACCTGGATTTTAAACTCTAATTTGCTAACCTGTAAATCAAGATTTTATGGCTATTGTGTGGGTTGCTAGTATTTCTGCAAAACCTGTGACTGAACCCTGCTGAGGGGAAAGAGCTGTATATTTTCATACTGATCAAAAAGGAAAATTTGGTATCTTCAAATGCCCAAGACAGGGCATTATTTCTCTCTGACATCACCAACAAACAAATGGGGAACCATTAGTGGTTTTCTCAACTCTGTGTATAGAATATATAAAATACAGTGTGTGTCTCTGTTTAGGCAAATTTTCCAGGTTAAATCTGAAGTAACTGAGGATAAAAGTTGAGGATTGAATACAGGTTAAAACAGAGTACTTTATAGAGGGGTAAAGATAAGAAACTTGATGTGGCCAGATGGGATGTGTCATTCAAGGAATGGTAAATAATGGATCTGACTTGCAAAAAGCTGCAATTACGACCTGGTGGTTGTATGGGGAGACTTTGGCAAATCACCCAAGGAAATGGTGGTAAATTGATGATGGTTTCCTGAAGCAGATGTGAATTTGGAGAAAACAGATCAGCTGACTCTCCTTCAACAAAACCTTGTGTTGGTTTGGAGGGGTGAAATCAGACTGAATGCTCAAAGCCAAGAAAAAGCCAGGTCCAAAGGATGCCTGTGTCACAAGTCTTGCTCATCCAATGCTGACTGTGAGCACTGTTTCCATCAGAGCAACACAAAGTGTATGAATATTCACAGAATGATTCACTTGCTGCTCAGGTCTTGGTGCTCCTTAAGATCAGCAGATTGTGTGCAGTTAAAGTAATTAGTGGAGATAAATCTCAGCTGTTGCATCCTAATCTGGATTTCCAGCACTTACAGTGTGGGAACTCCTGTTTTACCTTATCCTCTTCTGAAAACAAGTCTGGTTGGCCTCTGCATTCAGAGCTCACTTGGCTGGGGTTGCCTCCTTTCTTCTGTATGTACTGCTCATACCAAAGAGAAAAGTAATTTTATTTCCAATTTGCACGATTTTCAACCCAAACTTTATTTCAGAACTCTTATCTGGACAGGGGAAGATATTTGCCAAGCGTCTTTTGAATGCAGTGACTCATATTTTTATTCCTCTACAGTGCAGATGGCAGCATCTGCTTTAATAAAGCTTAATCAGAACATCTTATTCTAATGGCATTGCAGTAAGATTTATGAGTGTGTTTCTGGGATGAGCATAAACTAATGAACATAATCCAGTCAGCTCCCAAACAGAAGAATTCTGATGTTTCACTCCAGACAAAGAAAAATATAAAAAAAGTACATGTATAGTAAATAGAAGTAGATGTACAAGGTATTTTAGTATTAATGCAAATTATATTAAACCTGTAAATTTCAGTCACAAACATTATAAATGGTTAGTTAAATATTTCTTGAATTAAAACCTTCTTTAATTTGGAAAACTGAATGCATGCAAAGTAGAAATTTTACCTGAAATTTTAAAGTACAATTTTCAGTCTGCTCTGGCAGACTTTGCCAGAAAAAGAAAACTCTATTAGAACCTTTGTCACTAGAAGAAAAGGAAGTTGTTCTAACAAGCTTTTGTGCAAGAAGAAGGTCTGTCCTGGCCTGCTCTGCAGAGCATAATGCTGCTCTCTTGTGAAAAATACTGAATTACCCTCTGCAGTTGTTCACCCACACCATGCCCAGTGTGTGCAACATTTCATATTAACTGTAAATCAGGCTAAGGATTAGTAAACTGTTTCAAGAATTGTGGTCCAAATCTGTTTTGCCTTGATTGCCTTCTCCATTTTAATTAGGAGACTTGGTAGCATCTCCAGTTTCCTCTGCAGGTTGTGAAGAGCAGCTGGATCTCATTTAACTGGCAAAAGGCAGATTTTAGAAAACTGCTTTTTAAATTTATTTTCTTTTTAACACGGGGAGAGGAGTTTGTGTACAGGGTGAATGGTTTGTTATAAAAGGAATCCATATTCTGAAATTTAGCTGGGATCCACAAGCCATTTGCAGTTTTTATTTAATCAAAGCTTCTGATTATCCAGGACTAATTGCAAATGGGAGTAGCAGCTGCTCACTTCCTCTGGAAACCCAGATTTGGGTACTTAGAAGAAGAGCTCCCAAATTAGTAGAGACTGATAAAAGTGCCATGCTAGGCAGGATGCCCAGTTTGCCAGGCAGAATGTTCTTAAATATCATTTCACTCTGAATGTACTTTATTTGCTTTTCTTAGCTAATAAGTAAACAGAACTGCTACATGTGCATGTTTACAACACAGTTTTGAAGCAAAACTACCCCTTCTCAATAAACACTAATAAAATTTCTTCATTACAGGACTGTATTTTAGTGTTTGTCAATGTGACCATATTCCCCTTTTCAAGTAGGAACGGACAGGATCTATATTATTTTGAAATTAATGAAACTGTCTTGAATATTTCCACTTGGAGGTTTGAAAACAACTGAAACAAAGAGGACTAAATCTCTCTTATAGAACAGCAAATCAAATTTTCCTTGCAAATTTAATAGAAGAGTACAAAGATGCCACAATTACTGACATGGAAGCAGACTTTGATCCATTTTCTGGAAAATTAAATAAACTGAAGGAACTGATAGTGAATTCTGATTCCCTTCTCTCTCCTGAAATAGAAGCCAAAGATAAGGTTATCCAACAGGTGGCCATTTCAATACTTTGGTCTTTTGTCTAGATTTGATTTTGATTTTCAAGCAAGTGGTCCCAAATGCAAGACACTTCTGAGAAACTTTTCATGCAGGCAAATCAGCTGGTAGCTGGTAGGGATTAAAGGACTTTGCAGGTCATTAGCCTGAAATAATTTCATTTTGTGGCTGTGTTATTGAACAGGTCAAATAAAGGCATTGTTATCAAGCATTAAAATACATTATTAAGTTATTACCTCAGGAAACTCCATGGGTGTATTCACAGACCCAATATGAGTAGCAGAGCATGAAAGAACATGAAATACTCTGTGTGTATAAATGTGTAAAAGCCTGGCAGTCAGCATGGCCCCAGGTGTCATTCCTGGTTTTGACAGTGCATTTTATGGCTTCTGGCCTTGCTGTGGTGACATTCAGGCCCTCTAAAGTAATGTAAGAATTCTTCTTCCAATATTCTGCTATGTCAGTACAAAGGTGTTTAGTGCATTTATTTCAGAGGCAGTAAAATTTGACTAACTTTATAACAATATATTGTTTTGGCTACAGTTATACTCTAGTATATGTAATTTTTTTTTATCTATTTAGCTATATGGAAAAGTTTTTCTTGAGACTGGAAGTAACATATAGCAGAATTTTAGCTACAGTTCTATTTTTTTTGGCAAATCCTTTTGTGTCAGTGTTGGTGTTGAAGTAGTAAAATACTTATCAAAATCTGGAAAGGAATCTAGAGCAGCCCTGTGTATATTCATTATAATGGTTTAACTTGTGGGTTTTTCATGCCCTAAAAGTAATGGGAATTCAGAGAACAAAATATAATATCCTTTAAATATACCCCAGTGATGAAATGTGCTGAGAACATCCTGACCTTCAGCTGTAAATATGAACATAAAACCCAGAAGAGCTCTGAGTTTATGAACAGGTCAGTTCCTAGGTGCAGTTCTTGTATTCTGTTGATTTGCTAAACTTCCAAAAACTTTCTGAATTCAGTGTTTTAGCAAACCTGGGAGCCAAAATGACTGAACTGGAATATGGAAACTTTAGAGACTCGTAATTGGAGGCTTGAAAGTTTTACTGAGTAATTAGTCTCCATCTGGAAATGACACATACCTTGAGTTTTGGAGATCCAAAAAAGCATCCTGATGCATGGGACTGGGGCTTTGCTTTTTCCTGTCTGTTTTTTAATCCTTTGTATCATATATAAGGTATAATGAGAAGTTTACATTGATCTGGCTTACCCTTGATAAGATGATTTGACACAGAAAGGTATTTGTTTTACATTTGTATGGAATTTAGAATGAATACCTTGAAATGGTTGGCAGACAGAGCATGAAGGGCTTTGTGGATGGGAAAACCTTGAGAACACCTCTCATAGAGGATCCTAAAAGGTGCAATATATGAAATGAGAATTTTGGGATCTCTTTTGTATCCTGTACCATAGGAGCATCCACTTTGTGGAAGCAGAATAGTGAACACAAGTCTTTTTAAGCCTAAAAAACAGATATTCAAAATTGGATTTACAATTACCTTTTTTTTTTTTTTTTAAGTTATCATCTTATTATTACTTAACTTGTTTTACTTGTGATGATAGTCAGACCTTGAGAACACGTCTCATAGTTGATGCTTTTTAAAAGGTGCAATATATGACCGGAGAATTTTGGGATCTTTTTTGTATCCTGTGCTATAGGAGCATCCACTTTGTGGAAGCAGCACAGTGAGCACTTCAGAGCTCTTTACAAGCCTAAAAAATGTTGTCTCCAGATATTCAAAATTGGATATACAATTACTTTTTTTTTTAATTATAATTTTATTATTACTTTACTTGTTTTACTTGTGATGATAGTCAGATCTTGAGAACACCTCTCATAGTGGATGCTAAAAGATGCAATAAGGAGAATTTTGGGATCTCTTTTGTATCCTGTGCCATAGGAGCATCCACTTTGTGGAAGCAGCACAGTGAGCGCTTCAGAACTCTTTATAAGCTTAAAAAATGTTTTTCCCCAGATATTAAAAATTGGATATACAATTACCTTTTTTAAAATTATAATCTTATTATTACTTGACTTGTTTTACTTGTGGTGACAGAGTCAAAACAGTGCCAGTGCACACAGATGAGGGGGAAACACAAGAGCTGAGCACTTGAGTGAGTTTTCAGTGAATGCCTGAGGATTCTCCCTAGGTAAATATGTGTTTCTGTGAGCAAACACAGCTCCTCCATCAAACAGGTCTTTGAGGGGGCCTCTGTATCTTGTCACACATTCATTGTGGGCTGCTCTGCTTCCCTCCAAAGTCAGCTTCTGATGTCAGTGCATGCCTGATCTGTCTCTAGGCATCTTGATATTCACTGGAAAAACAAGGATAAAGGGTTCTTCTTGCCACCTGTAATAATGTTTCTTCAGCTGGGGGATGTTCTGTGTTTCTCTCACCTCTGTGAAACTTAAAAGTATTAAATGCTGCTCTTGGATGTCTTCTATCTGTCTTTCAGCATTGCCTATCTGCATAATGCCTTTTTTTTTTTTACAAAATTAGAAAATCAAGTTGCTCCATTAAGCATTGAAAGCAAGTATGACATGAGGCTGGGATTTAAAATCCAGCTGTGGGCACAGGGTTTGATAGAGATAATTTCTTAGTGTTGGCCATTTCTGCAGGGACTAAGATGTCCCACATTCTGAATAATAGAGAAGCAAAACAAACAAAATATGTCATTTAAAATCAAGGCTTTACTTGCCATGAAGAATTTTCTGCCTCCTGGTTATGATGCCCAGGTGTTGGAATGATGAGTCACCTCTCCACAGGACTGTCTTGTTAAAGTTTAGGGCTTGACATGATCAATGATCTCAGACTTAAGGGGAGCTTAACAAAGCTTGAGGAGAAGGATGTACCACTGATATTGGGCCCAAAAATGCAGAATTTACAGGCCACAGGGACTTTGGGCAGAATTCCCAAAATAAGGAAAGAAGTAGCAAAGCCAGCTCAGGAACTGCTGCAACTCTGCTCTGTGTGTGGGTTGCTCTCTTGCACACCAGGTAAGATAATTTTTTGGGGGACAACAATTAAACCTGTTCTTGAGGCAGAGAAAAAACTTGAAGATGGCTTTTTTCCCCAAAGATATTTTCAATAATCTTCAGGAAGCAATTTATATAGGAATGTTTTGTTTGTAAGCACAGGCAATATAAACTGGCACAGCTGTTAAAATTTATATTTTTGTTGATATGCTGAGCAATGTGGAATATGGTGCTTTTCACAATGATCCATTTGCTGTTCCCACTTTAGTGCTGTTAATCCAAGAGGATTCAATTTTGTTGAATTTGCTGTTGCTAGCAGAAGTATGTTTTTCTTTTCTTTGTTTCCCACAGACACTTTCCTCAAAATAGCTACTGAAGCTTCAATTTATACAGAAGTGCTTGATACTGTCAGTTCCTGTTTGTATAAATTCAGCATATTTGTACCCACACATGCAGGTTGGGTAATAGTCAACCAGCCCAGTGATCCTTCCCTTTATTTATAAATTGCTGCACAGAATGTTTCAAAGGGGGAAAAGAATAATCACATGAAGATGAATTTTGCAAAGTCAAAAAGTTCACTTTTTAGTACCCATTTTTAGCCTTTACATCTAAAGCTGAGTTTAGACTTCACAAGAGCCTTGGTGTCACATTTGTAAAGCTGAGGGAAATTCAGAACTGAGTTTCATAATCAGAGTAACCCAAGTGTAGATAGTTTTATAATAACAAATATTCATAAGAAATATTTCTCTTCATTGTGTCTATGTTGAACTGTTTCTCTGTGCAGTCTAACTCAGGTTTTTTACCTTAGATATCTTGTGGATGAGAATTACCTCTTTGGGTTGCAGGGAATCAGTTTCCTAGGGATCAATCCTGCCCTTTGTTCTGAGGTTCTGCTGCAGAAAATCCCATTTTGGGTACCCCAGCATCATCCCCTGGTGCACTGATCCTCTCCCATTCCAGTGTCTGCCCATCTTAAGGGGCATTTAGTGCTCTCCACTCTTCTAAAACTCCAGAGTGAGTTGTTTCTGTCTAGATTCCTGCCTTTCACTCTGCATGGAAGCATCCACACCTTCCCCTGTGTCATCATGTGATTCTTCAGCAGCGTTTTTTCCAAAAATCAGAAGTGTAGAATTTCTAAAAATCGTAATTCCCAAGGCTGCACGGGCTCTACCAGCTCTGCCTGGGGAGTGTTTGCTCTTTGTTGGCAGAGCAGCTGATTTTTACAATGATCCTCTTTGTCCATCAAGGAGCTGAGGAAATGGAGAAGATTTGAAAATTGGACCCTCAGCATTTCTTTGAGACACAAGATCTTCTGGCCCTGTGTTGGCACTGTTTAGTTTGTCTAAATTTTTAGTTTTACAGAGGCTAGCTTTGAAAATTTTGCTTGTCATATCTACCTAATCTCTCCCCACTGCTCTCAAGGGTTTGTCCTCTGCTGTACTCTAGGGCAGAATTAATTTGGGCATGAATTCTGTGTTTACTTTCACCATAACTCCTCACCTTTCAATTTACCAGAGCATGAATTTACTTTCAGGACATGGGGAAGGTGTGGTCTGAGCAGTTTCCCAGGCACTGGAACTGGGTTTAAACAACTTCAAAGATCTCATGGAAATGTTGACCTTCATGGAAGCAAATTCAGAGCTGTGACCTTGAGGCCAGTGAGATTGCAAGGAAAATTTAAAAAGCAGAGTTTGTTTTAAATGATGAAATTTTGAGGCTCTAACTTTTCTTAGTTGTAAAACTCTCTGAACTAGATGTGAACTGCAACACCAAATCTGACTCCTGTGTGTGTTTATTTTAAGAGGAGAAATGTTCATATGTTGGCTCAGAAACTCTCCTCTCGTGAATTTTATCAGGTAGGGTTTTGTTCAGCTGAAGTTTATATCCAAACTATATATTCATTGTGTTGCTTTCTTTTTGTTAAAATTTAACTAGCTAGCAGCTGGAACTAGTTAGGTGACAGAGAAGCGAACTAAAATAATTAAATTACTTTTTATTAAAATTGAAATAATTTTTGAACTTAATACAGTAACAACTAATGCAATTTTGCTTTTAAGATTTGCAAAATCAGAAGCTGTAACAATTTTATACTGCGTATAACACAGAAAACTTCCTGTATCTGATACCAGTATGAAATTAAATGATGAAGGGCTTTTTTTAAAGCTTTTCTGGACAAAGTTGAAAGCAGCATTAAGGAATGAAGGGCTTCCTGCAGCTGCTGGGAGTGTTAGAGAGAGGAGCTTTGCACATGCCATTCTGTCAGCGTCAGCTTTTATAAGTAAGGATGAGACTTTGTGCAAACATGAGTCAGGAAATTTGGTTATGGTACCAGTAGGAACTGTAACTCAATATCCATCAGGCCTGTGGAGGAGTTGCTATGAGGTGATCTGTGTTTGCAGCATCAAATATCAGTCAGATCTAGTATTTTTTTAAAGGGGGCTTTCTTTTTTCCTTCACCCTCTGTTTCCCCCAAAATTGAAATTCAGATTTGTATTAGCAAACCTAATGGGTTTATTTTTGAAAAGAGATGTTTGGCTTTGACTTGGCCACTTCATAATGCAGTAAGTCTAACTGTGTTCTGTTCCCTTCGTATTTTAAATCAAATTATTTAGCATATTATGTTTAAAAGCATCATTGCTTTGTGCTTTTTATGCTCTGACTCATCACAAATCTGGTGGTTTTACAGTGCCAGGGTGCTGTGCTTCACTTCAGGCTATCCTCTCATATAATGACCCCCAGAAACTTGTTCAACAGAGACTTCAGCAGTTCTGTCACCCACCTGAAGTAATTTGCTATCAGGTCTTTGTTCAACTTTGCCTGATCTGTATTTCTCTTCAGAGCTGCCCATTCTGCCTTAGTGTGGGCACTTTACACTTTCCAGCTTAAAATAAACTTGTTTTTTTTCATTCCTATTCCAGCTATTCTTTAAAAACCCTTTGAAATAGCCTTGATTTTACTGATTACAGAATAGGTAATCAATGAAAGAAGAGGTTTTTTTACCTTTCTGCCTATTCCAGTGAAGCATATGAAGGGAGAATGGAATGGAATAGAATAGAATAGAATAGAATAGAATAGAATAGAATAGAATAGAATAGAATAGAATAGAATAGAATAGAATAGAATATCTCTCCCCTGTAACCCTTTAGGTACTGGAAAAATGCTGGAAGGTCTCCCTGGAGCCTCCTCTGCTCCAGGCTGGGCCTCCCCAGCTCTTCAGCTGTCAGATAAATTGGATTTCTGGCCAGAGAGCCCTGGAGGATCCTGCATAAGTAATGATCTAGTGACCATCAGAAATTATTCTGGTCCCTGGATTGTTAGTTAGGACTAAGGATTATCTTAATTAGAGAGTCACAGCAGGTTCTAAGGGCCAGGATCCAAACATGAATTTAGAGTTTTTGTAACTGATGGTGCCATGGGCTGGAGGGATGAATCAGTGGCTGTGCTTCTGTCTGGATGCTGCACAGAGAAAAAGAAAGGTGGGGATGGGAGGGTGGAAGTTGAGCACATTTCTGCATTCCAGAGCAGGAGTCACCTTGCAGCTGAGGGAAAGCTTGGAGAACTTCTGAGGCTTATCCAACTTGATATTTCATTATGCCATTAAGTACAAAGCAATGCAATACTCAGATCTGAGTGTTTAAACAGTCTACAAACATGTATTTATTCATCCTAGGGAAAAAAGGTGGTGGAAGTTAATTACCATGTGTTTCTGCCAGATTTAAGAAGAATTCACAGGCCACAGACAAGATCTGGATTTCTGGAGTTTCTGTGGTCAAAAAACCACACCCCTTGTAATTGATAAAGCTGGTAATCTCATTATTATGAGGAACCTTGGTAAAGCATCTGAATTGCCTAAATTCATGTTGTTCATGTTGCTTACCTCTGGGTAGCTGCTGATTCAAGCCAGCCATGAAAGATTCAAATTTAATTAAGGCTTTCCATAATTCTGAAGGACATCTTGCTCATAGTGAGTATGTCTGTTAAATAATATGTTCCTTTTGGACACAGTAAATTGTAGTTTTACATAGAGGATGTAGGTTAAGAAATTTGCACTGGGCACTACAGTTCTACCAGAGATTTTTCATTTTATTTGAAATTCAAATCTCAGATTAGACAGACTTACAGTGTAAAACTAGTTGGCAATATAAATTTCAGGAATTCAGACCAGTTTGCTCTGTCTGCACTTCCTGGAAGATCTCATCACTTAGGCAATTATAACAAACAGGGTTGCAATATCTCTGTGGGCTGGGCTCTGAATTAGTATGAGCATGTGGCTTAGAAGAGATGATAATAATTTAGACTTATGTCTGCTTAACAGTAAAACTTTGGCTATTAATAGCAAGGAATTTTTACTAATCAGACAAAAAAGTAAATTCTTTTCCTCCTAGAGACCTGGAAAGGTGAGTAGCCTGGTTCTTCAATTTTGCTGGCATATGAACTAATCTAATAAATCCTAAAGGATTTATATAATTTGCTATTATTGAAGCTTGTACTGCAATGTGAGAGGTAGGTTTTGTTCAGTCCTTAGCAAAGCTGCAGAAACTTGCTGGTTTTTTTTTTTAATAGGTGTATATATTTACATAAGTAAATATGTCATGGTGTTCTGCATCTGTTCATGCCATTCAGGAATGAACTGTAAAAAATATTAGTAATTAAAATACTAGCAAATAGATGGATCCTGTTCAAGAGACTGTTACAAGTGTCTTGTTATTTAATAATATTTTTTAACGATTTCACCTTTGAAGGTATTTCTATAGAATTAGATCAGAAATGGTAGCTGAAAGCCCAGGAGGTCTAAAAAGCTCTTTTCATAATAGTGCTCAGGACAGCCAAGCTCTAAGAAGGGAGTGTCTGGGAAAGTGAGACTTGCCTGGAGCACAAGCAACAGGTCTGTCTAGAAAAAGATGTCAAGCAAGTAATATCACATTATCTCTGCAGAGCAAAGAACATTGCTTTTATTAATAAATCCTTGTTTGATCAGCAGGTTTTGCTCTAGCTCAGTGCAGTTAAGCAGCAAATACACTGTGGGTGCAGGTGATAAAACAGGCTGGCTGTGCAGGTGGGGAGGAATTAGAAGATTCACTGCTGGTGGAGAATTTCAGCAGAACTTTCTGGGTTTTGCCAAGCCTTTGATGGGAGGTTTTTCCACCAGTGAATCTTGGAGTTTGTAATGCAGTGTATCAGCATTTTCCGTGCCTTTGTCAATGGAAATGATGAAATGCTGTATCAGATGTTAGCAAGAAATGTAGTCCTGCATTTCCTGTTTGAGCAGACGTCCTGTTCCAACTTTCATCACAAATAAAAGCATGGAATGCAACCTAGAAATAGAAGCTCTATGCTATATTTAGCATTTTTCACTCTTTTCCTGCCTTCTAACTCTGAGCCAGAAGTCTGCTCTGTTGGAACTCTAGAAACTGAGAATTTTAGATTTTCTGTGCTCACAGGCACTCACCCCCAAGAAAATTCTGCTTTTGACCTGAGGCTGTGGAGGAGGTTTCCAAAATAGAGTGATAGAGCTGGGATCACTGGTGTGTAATTTGAATAGAAGTGTGTAATATCACATGGTGGCAAATTTAGAATTTAAGGTTTTAGAATATAATAATATATATGGAGCAAGATGAAGGTTTCAGGGTTTTTCTTTCCTTTTCACCTTCTTCTTCATGGGTTTAGTTGGTAATTTTGTCATTGGATATAAAATTCTGCATTGTGGGTCTTGGGTGATTGGTTATTGGGTTTAAAGTAAAAAATAATTTAGATGTCTTTTCTTAATTGGATAATTTGGGCTTAAAAGGCCTTGTATATATAGAGAGAGAGATAGTCTTTTTTTTTTTTTTTTGTATCTTGTTTTCTT
>JAOTQP010000251.1:3490935-3501007 GCA_026413545.1 Cichladusa arquata
ATATAAAAATAATACAAATATATACTAAAATATATATAAGTATTACAAATATATATATTAAAATGTTGTATATATTAAAATATTACAAATATATATTACAAGTATTTTCAGATTTGCACTTTCCAGTTCTAGAAGCCCTACCCCTTGCTCCAAGAGGTGCCATCTCTCCTGCACAATCCTGATTTATCCAAGCAAAAGCCCCACTGCAGCCTGTGCTCGTTCTCTGAGCACCACAAAACCTATTAGTGCTCAGACTGCAGGAGGGCAGGGCTGAGAGGCAAGATTAACAAATTGGATTTCCCTGGGCCTGATCCAATTTGACAGATAGGTCAGTGTTCCCAAAGTCTCTTCTGCCTCAGCACATCTGCACTGATAACCCACCCTTGTAGCTGTATCAATTAGGCACTGAGTGATTGGCCTTATTTGGCTCAAAGAGCAAAAAGGGCTAATGTGATTGTGATTGTCAATGCACATCACTTGTCCATTAGCTGGAGTGATTTTCTGCCCAAGCAGAGGCTAAAGGAAGCACCATGTATCACATCCATCTGCTCATTCTTCATTTAAGGTGCATGGCTTTGGCATTGCTCCCCTCTGAGCTTCAACTGAGTCATTACTTCTCCTTTTATTCAGATTGTACCCATTTATTAGAATGTGTTTCCTCACAGGACTGTAGATTTTTGGTTATTTTTCTTCTCAATATATCATAACAAATTAATACACTTTTTATTTTACAATTATTTTATATCAAACTTCTCTCAATCATCAGCTTGTAAACCCATGATTTCCCTTTGTGATTAGTGACCATTAATTGTAAGGTCTAATCATCACCATATAGTTTTCTGCAGCTACAGAGTCTCTTCAAATTCACCAAGCCACCAGTGTAATTACTGAGTTTCCAGTATTTATGGAATATATATATGGAATATGTATGGAAAAATAACCAGAGCTCCTGCAATTATTGCTCACTGGAAAATAATGAGAAAGTTAAATGTGTTATCACGTGGGTCTGTACTGATATTTGAGTGTTGGCACAGAAAGATTTAGAAGTAAATGCAATTAAAAAGCTGGGCAAGGAGTTGTCCAAGGAGTATGCATGTTTGAATTCCCTTCTCCTGAGCTGGCAGAATGCTGGTGTTCATTTCATGGTTTTGGAAACCCAACCACTTTCCCACAGCCTTGCTGGAAAAGGGATCTCCAGAGGAAATTGTACTTAAGAGATAAACAGGCCTTTAGTTCAACTTTAATATATTTTCCTCATGGGATTTACCAGCCAGAATTTGAAAGAGGACCTGTTTGTGGGGATTATTAAATCACCTGTAATTAATGATTAGAAGTTGAATTCCAAACAAAAAAAGAATGCTGACACTCCCTCAAACTCCTTTGGACGGACTTTAGGCTCTGTGAAATAAAGTTTCCTATTCAAGGTTCACAATACTTTCAAATTCAATATTTGGTTTTTATATTTATATAACTTTTTATAATTATAATAGGAGTCTTTATAGAATTTCACTTCAGAGCACTGAACTGACTGTATTTAAAATAATGATGAGCAAAACAGAACAATTTAAATACTTAGCAATTTCCCTCATTGTAGATCACAGTAAGTGGACAACAACAGCTGCAGTGGTTTTCTTGCATTTTCCAAATAAATTACAATTGTGTTAAAAGGCTTTGCTTCAGTTATGATTAGTGCATTTCCTTTTGATTTCCTGTTATTTTTCAATCAATGATTTAGGCTGTTTTTTCTGAACAAAAGAAACAATATGTCTAGAGCACTTGTTTATCTTATTTCTGCTATGCATCAAGTAATTTGCGAGCATTTGTGAAGTTATAATATTGTGGCTTTTTTAACCATTAACTACAGTCTGTTTATGCATTGATCTTATAGCAATAGAGATATGAAAAAGGAAATTACATAGAAAATTGCTTGAAATTAGGTCTTTGATAGAGGAATACATAAATTCCTGTCCTAACAGTTCCAGAAAATTACATGTCATGAATGATGAGGGCTTGGGGGGGAAGGGAAAGATAAAAAATTGTGTGTGACCTCTAAACATCCAGGATATTAAAGGAGGAAATATAAAAGCTTAACACAATATTTATAGTTTATAATTTGTGGGGTTTTATTTTATAACACTTAAAAACTTGTTTAAAATGCTGACATTTATCTTCAGATACTTGACTTCAGAAAAGCTGATTAGTTAATTCCTCAAATATCAAGAATAACCAATTTATAGCAATTAGAAATATTTTAGATATTTAAAAATAGAGCAGTTCATTGTTTTTCTATTTACCTAATTCAGCATTTTTCATGTCAGCTCTCTGTGGCCTTGCTTTTAATTTTGTTAACAGCTCCTAAAACAAATGTACACGTTTGAAGAACCATTACAGCCATTTGTTGCTATAACCAGCTATTTATTAAGGTTATCCACATGCTGTAGCCTTCAGGTTAAAACCTTCTATAAGTGTCCAGGTGCATTTCTGATCTGTGTTTTAAAAGCATGTGAAAATCAGGGCACTTTGCATGCATGTGCAGAACTCACAGAGCTGACAGCACTGAGAGCATCTTTCCTACAAATACTTATTTATCATCTAAAAAATCAGGTGTTTGAAACTGTTTGCTGTAAGGCAAAGTGGTCCTTTGAAGGTCCAAGTCAAATTGATTTATGGATCAGTTTGGTCTTTGACTTTCCTTGCAAGTGTTCCTGCTGCTCCAGCAAAACCACAAAAGTTAGAAGTTTTCTTGAAAATGGGAGTTAAAACTAATTCAAAATGGAAAAAAACCTTTAAGTTTAAATATGCTACTTTAAATTCCTTATTTCTGATGAGAGATAGGAGGGTTTTTTAGTGTAAAACAGCAAAAATACTGTGGTGTCCTAGACACCTACACCAGCTTACCAAACTGCAGCAATGCTTTGCATTTACACCAAATAAACTCCACTCATCATCCCTGTTTGTGCTGAGTTTTGAGGAAGGGCTGAAAAGAAACAGAAACCCAAATAGCTGCAGATCCAACATGTGACAAAGTTAAACCATGATGGCCAAAATCCCAGGGGACTGAAAATCTGAGACACAAAGGTCCCTGTGTAGTTTGGATGATGTGATCTGTTTTTCAGTACATGAGTGAGTCACTTGTTTAACAGGCCAGTGAACAGATTGCTAAGATTTAAATTTAGAGAAGTCTGATATCACTAAATTCAAAATCGTGTCTTGTCCGCTTCTTACTTTAATCTAGTGAAATTGATTTGA
The DNA here is from genome assembly GCA_026413545.1 of Cichladusa arquata. Lineage (NCBI taxonomy): Eukaryota > Metazoa > Chordata > Aves > Passeriformes > Muscicapidae > Cichladusa > Cichladusa arquata. The sequence goes on from JAOTQP010000251.1 coordinate 3,494,185, forward strand.
GAGTCTTTTTAAAAATGAAAGTGTAATCTTAACGAAACCAGTTTCCTTCATTTCCTCACAAACTGAAGGCTCTTACTACTGCTTATTACAAACTATTATAGATTTTGTGCTAAAAACACAGTTTTACTTAGACTACTGGTTTCACTGGCCCTAAATACACTCCTTTTTTATGTGTAATTAAAAAAACAAAAAAAAAGAGAGAGAGAAAATTCTTGCAAGTATTTTTAATTCTTTAATGAATGGGTTGGTCCTGTTCTCCCTGTGCAATGGAGACTCACAGCTCATAATCCATTCTCCTTTTTTTCACCAGGCTGCTTAGCTTGTGTTTCTGGATAGGAGAGACTATTTTTATTTTTGTTGTAGCTGTTTGTGTAAAGTGCTGCACATCACAGCTCAGCTTCTAGAGGCAGGTAGGAAAGAAGCCTGAGTAATTACACCTACAATTTGCATAAGAAATTATAGACAGTTCTTGGAAATTGTCTCAAAGATTCCACGTGTGATTGTGGGCAGAGCTCAGGTGAAAATCACCAAGCTCTCATCTGAATGTGGTCATTAGCCTTTCTAGGCTTGGAAATTTTTTCCTAGGGCTTCCTGCTGATCCAGCTTAAGAGTTGCTTTTCCCCCTGTAGTTAAAGATCTAAAAGCAGAGATTTGGGGAGAAGTTAATGGGAGCTGTGATTCAAAACACACGGTTTGTGATGTGTGCAGTGTGAGAAGAAAGGGCTCTGGGAGCTCCCTCCTCGCTCATTCTGCAGGAGGCTGAGCAACCAGGAGGCTGAGATCTGTCCTGTCCAGCCCTTGCTTTACATAAATTCACATTTTCGAGGCTGTCTTCATGAGAAAAAGAAAGCTGGGCTTCAAAGGAAAATTGCACTTTGTAGTCTCGAAGGAGAGAGGAAGGACTTGGACAACCTATATGCTCACTGGGTAAAAATCCAGGTAAAAAATCCAGGTAAAAATGTGTTCTCTAGCAGTGTAATGATTGGCTGGAGGCCAGAGGAAATGTATGTTTATAACTTTATTCTAACCACTGTTGGTCAGATGTCAGAACTGTTACTCCTGAATAGCTCAGCTTTATAGAAAGTCATCCTTACCCAGCATAAATGTAGGGGTTTTTGTGTTTCCTGTGGTGGTTTTGTTGTTTTTTGCTGGTTTCTGACCTATAGGAACCAGCAGTCTTAGGAAAATCTCTTTTTAACCACTAATGGTTGAGCTGTGCGTTACTTGGAATTTTGTTTTTTAAAACTCAGCCAGTTTGAGAGTGAAAAAATTGAGATGAACAGGATGAATGCTGGGGATCAGAAGTTAAGATCCAAGAGAAAGTGAGAGATGGATAAATGCATTCAACACAGGCTGAGGAGAGGGGGTTTTCAAACTGGTCTTTCTTTTTTTTTTTGCCTCTTTCTTTACTTGTTCTTACTAACTTTTTTTTTTTTTTGCAAGCTATTGGCAGTGCTATTTTCTGAATAGGTTATGTATTTGCCCAAAAGGAATGTTTCTTTGAAGCCACTCTGCTAATTGCAAGGGACTCTGAGAGAAAAATGCCCTTGTACGGTCAGGGTGTAAGAAATGTGTAACTTAAAAGTTGTTTTGCTTGTTTTATTGCTTATTTTATTATTTCTGCCTGCATATAATGTGCAGCTGCCTTTAACCTCCTCTACTCATTTTCTGTTTGGGTAGGCCAGGAGTGAGCTACTTGGAATGTCTTGGTTCCAACACTTTTTCTCTCTTTCCTTCTTTTTTTTTTTTCTCTTTCTTTCTTTCCTGCTCTTCTAAAGTGAACTTTCATGATGAATAATGGTGTTCCAGTAGTACACTAGGAAACCATGGTGTTGGGTATTAGATAAACATCATGACAAAAGATTCCCCTGGGTCCTGTTTACCCCTGGAAAAAGAAGTGAGGTACCAGAGGACTGTGACTTGCTCAAGAAAAAAAAAAAGAGTCCTTTTGCAAGAGTTCAAAATTGCACTCATTTTTCCTGAGTATTGTTAAAATTCTGATTTTTGAACTGCATTCTTCTCCTCTTCAGTTATCTGTAATAAAGCTACATATAAAGAGCTGTTAAAGATAGAGAATGCTGGTAACAAATAATGTTATGTGGCATCTTTCTTTTTATTTCCATTAATCTGCAAGAATATCCAAATTCTTGCTGTCTGGTGCTAAAACTCCATGTACTTTGCAGCACAATGATGTTAGGGTTTAAAGCAATGCAAAGAAATACAATTATTTACTCCTCCACACTTCTGTTTTCCAGGGTGTGTTCTTGTCCCTCTGGTGAGCAGTGCAATCCTACTTAACATGAAACTACAGGGAAGGCAAATAAGAGAAGCAAGCCTGTGATTCATTTGAATTTTAGCAGTAAATCAGGAAGTTTTCTGAATTGAAATGCTGACTTGGGTTCTGTATTTCTGCATTTCTGTACCTAGTAAAAAGTGCATTATTTGCTGCATTCCAACGAGTTCTCCATTTTCCCCTTGCAGCCAGGAGAATAAAAGGTGCCACGTTAACAATCCATAGCAAAGCAGCTTTAAGGAAATCTAAAATTTTGCAAAATGTGAGGATGCTCAGAATTCTGCCAGTCTGAGCTGCCAGTTGGAGAGCCTGGGATAACTCAAGGATGCATATGGAGCTTGCCCAGTCTCAAGAAATCACAGAATTCCTGCCTGTGCTCCAGCACTTCTGAAATTTTATCCTTTATAGAATTGTTCTTAAAGGTGACAGTCCATGTGTATGTAAATATTGTTTTCCCTGGTGTGTTCTTAGAGGCAAATCAAATCAAGACATGATGAAATGTGTGAATATAATATCACCAGCCCTGAATTTTCCTGTATAACCTGGGATTGTTTTGTGTGGAAGGCAGATGTTGCCAGGAATGCTGTAGTCATGATAATGCAAGGATTGAGGCAAGAGGTGACACACAGTGAGTCACCTGGAGTGGTGAACAAAGAGCTGCCAATATTGTCCAGGAGAAAGTTACAGTGGTACATTTGATGCAGGATATTTGTCTATATAAACTATTTACCTAGTGCAATTAACTGAGCAATTGTTTTAAATTATATTTAGCTTTTTTTTTTTTTCCACCTGAGATATTTGATGCAGGCTTGTAAGTTTATGTGGCTTTGTTTGGATCATGTGGGATTTTGTTTGGTGTTTCTCTCTTGTCTATAAGTAAAAAATACTCATTAAAAAAATAACATTAAAAATCAACAGCAGAATTCTCCTTTTGGTTTTCCCCATTCCATAAATACTTTTAATTGCCAGTTTAATGAAGTGGTAGCCAGCAAAGCTGATTATGGAAAAGCTTTGAATCCTGATTTTCTAGAGTGAAAAGTTCTGGATAAGCAAAAAGAAAACAGTGGCATGGAGCTTCTCAAAAGAGTGAGAAATGGCACAATAACCAAGGAATCAATGCTACTTGAGAAGTCAGTGTCATGTATCAGTTTGTGTGTGCATCTCAGAATTAAGGAATAAACCACTGGTTGAATGAAAAAAGTGTCACTGGCTATATGATCCAAATGGCCCTTATGCAATTTGGAAATCTGCTATTTTTAGTATATTAGTATAATATATTAGCATAGTATATTTTAGTAATATTTCTGCTCTTATTAATCTCCACTAGGAGATACATAAACAGAAACAAGCTGGCCTGAGAGGCTGAGAGCACAGAAATACAGAAGAAATACAGAAATAGAGAGGAAAATATCATTTATTGGTCAGGGAACACAAGTCCTGCAAAGCAGAAAGCTGATCCTGGAAATAATTCAGGAAGCCAAGGTTGATTTACAGAGGGAGACTGTCTCCTGTGGCAGCCTTTGGGGCACCGGATATTGAAGAAACTTTATCTTGGACCTGGTCTTAGCCAGAAATTAAGATGAGATCTTGCACTTGAGGTATTAAAATAAACTCATAGGCAGCGGAAGTCAGCAGGCTCAAGCGGAATATTCTGTCTGAAAAGAGATTAAGGAAACATAAAATGCTCCAGTTGTGAAAATGGCTGTTGCTTTACCAAAATAAAAAAAAAGAAAAATCCTACTACAGAGCCCTGCAAGATTTCTAGGGAGGGCTTTTCATCATTTAAAACAGTGAGGGGGAGGAAAGAACAAACCCCACATCAATTGTATGGTAGAATTCAAGCCACACAGTTTTTTGCAAAGACATGAAAGTCTCCTTTGGGTCATTGAAAGAGCTTTTGAAGAAAAACTGGTTAATATTATTTAAATTTTCCCAAAAGCTGTGAGTAAAATGAAGCATTCACTAAATGTGAAACCAAGTATTGTCTTTGTTAAAAAAGTGGTTGACATGGAGGATAATACTAGCATTAAATGAAAAATTAAGCTACTTTAGGTGCAGGAGTTCTTTCTGTGTGCTAGGTGCTGGGTGTCTCCATGAGATGTGTATCAGGCTACATGTAAAATGAAACACTGGGTTCAAACACAGTTTGCAAGGCCCAGATGATGATAAATGACCACAGCAGGCAAACTAACACTGATTAGTCCAGCTAGTGTGCATTCAAGGAGAAAATCTGGATTCTTTATACATTTGGACATCACATTAGATGCATCTGCTCATGGGAAAAATAAACTTAGCAGATCGTTTTCGAACATGTGAATTGTGTTAAACACAGGAGTAAAAATAATAATAGCAAGGAGATTATTCAAATCCCCTTGTGTACATCACTTATGTAGTCTTCTGGTGAATGCTAAATGCTGTGTGGAGCCAGTACAATGAGAATGATCAAAAACCAAAAAAAATCTCTAATTAAGTCAAATGGGAAGGGAAATTGTGATTGTTTATGCCAGAGAGAACATGAATGAAGACATGTGTACAATCTGTTATGTACACAAGGCAGTGAATTGCAGATAAAAACTTTTTAAAGTAGAACAAATAGAAGTTTTCTACCATATTAAATGAAATCAAGGTCTGAAATTCAGGACTTAGAGAAAAGAGAATTTATTTTAGTGTGCATCTCATTGAAACATAGAGAGTACTAAAGAAGTTTTGGAGATATTAGAATTTGTCTTATTTATAATTCTTCCATAAGTGAGTTATGGGTTATTTGTGCCTATTGTTTTTGAGAAAAAAAAAATATTGGTGTTGGATGACTGGAGACAGTACAATTTACAGAACTTCTTGTAATTTACAGAGCTAGAGAAGTTTCATTTGCCATTTTTATTGCTAACTTTTTTGGTGTTGCTCTCTGTGGGAGAGCTCTAAGCCTGCTCATGGTCATTTATATTTTTTCTAAATCTGGTACCATGATCTGTTTTGATCCCAGTTTCCCAGTCAAAGAGCTGCATCATTCTTGCATTGCTTGGCAGAGTGCTGTGTGGGAAATTTTGTGATGTAGCTGAGAAGTTAGTGACATCTCATGGTAACTGAGGAAAATTACAGGTGATTTGGGATGAGCTTTGGGGTTTATAATTTGGGCATTGCAAATATGATCTAGGTCAAAATTCTTTTTTTTTTCTTATATGTGTGTACACACCTTGCATTTAATTCTCCAGATGTCGTGGTTTATCTAGAGCCTAGTTAAAGTATTTCTAAGCCTGAAATGAAGGTTTTCATAGAGTGAGACCTGTCAGTCTGAAATCCAAATATTGTCGTGTGCGTTGTGTTATTAATTTTTCGCCTCCAAAGGAATTTTGTGACATTGTGGTGTCTCTTTATTTTTTTGGTTTTAGGCACAAAGTCAGCCACAGAGTATTTAGTTCTCCGGATTTCATGATTTATCTAAAGACTAATTCAGAGATTTCTAAGTTTGAAATGAAGGTTTTCAGCCTAGAGTGGAACCTGTCAGTCTGAAATCCAAATATTGTTGTGTGCATTGTGTTAATAATTTTACACCTCCAAAGCAATTATATGGCATTGTGGTCTCTCCTAATTTTTTTTTTGCTTTAGGCACAAAAATAGCTGCAGAGTATTTAATTCTCCAGATTTCATTATTTATCTAGAGACTAATTCACCTGAAATGAAGGTTTTCAGCCTAGAGTGGAACCTGTCAGTCTGGAACCCAAATACTGTTCTGTGCATTGTGTTATTTATTTTCCACCTACAAAGCAATTATATGACATTGTGGTCTCTCTTCTTTTTTTTTTTTTTTTTTTTGTTTTAGGCACAAAGTCAGCTGCAGAGTATGCTAATGGTGGTTATGATATCGTGTCACCAGCTCCATCAGTGTACCTGGGCACATTCCAGATTTTGCACCTCCTGGAAGATCTGAAGATGGCCCTGGAGATGCTGGAGGACCCCCAGGAGAAAGAAGCACTGAGGAACCAAATCCCAGGGGCCACAGCAGTGTGTCTGAGAGAGTGGTTTGAGGAGAACTTGGTGAGTTTTTATTTCAGCTTTCCCATTTTCTCTGCAAACAGGGCTGGGGTCAAGTATTTTCATATAGTTTTGATAATAAATATTAAATTATAACATTAGAATAATGTAATTAATAGAAATTTTATAAGATAATTTATGTAATATATAATTAATATAATATTAACTATATCATTATAGTATCTATTATAGTATGTTACATTATATTGCATAATATATAATATATAATATATTGTATATAATTATATGCGATATTTAATTATATATTATATATAATTATATATCTTATGATAATTAATATAATTTAATTAATATGATATTCATTATTGTATTATTTTTAATAATACTTGAAATCTGCATGCTTAGAGAACTGCAGGGGGTGGTGAGCAATAATAGCTGAGGATATCACTTCTGTATGTGCTGATTTCTGAAGCAATGCAGATATAGGAGAAGGGACCTAGAGTGGCTTCAGACGAGCCTACAGCTGCGGCTGAAAAG
>JAOTQP010000251.1:3514457-3536062 GCA_026413545.1 Cichladusa arquata
ACAAACTCAGCTGTCTTTGTCTTTAAAAATGAACCTCTAGGATCAAACTTGCAGCAAATGGCAATAGATTCTGGCAAGTGCTTGTGCCTCCACAACAAGCCCTGCATGGTCCAGCAGAAGGGAGGAGAGGCTCTTGTTTGCCATGCTGTGCTCCAAAGGGAAAAGTTTCCTGCACCAGCTCTTCCCCTGAGCGCTTCTCCATCGGGGGAACTGCATGAGACCCTTCGGGATGCCTTTGTCTCGGGTAAAAATGGTGCTGGTTTTCTTCTGTGCCTGCTGCTCTGCTGAAAAATGGGGTTTTTTTACAAGGCAGGGCTGGCTATTTGTTCTGTTAGTTTTGTTGATGAACTGCCCAGACATAGATTAACTGCATGAGATTGTTTACATCTTCCTTGTTTTCTTTCTTTTTTTTTTTTTTAATAGTTTTGTGCAGCTCTCTCATCACCTTGAAAAAATCACTTTGTTTCTGTCAGCTTTAAGATTTTATGTTCTCAGTAGTTGTTTTTCAGTGCTAGAAAAATCCATGAATGGGACGTGAATAGTTCCCTGTTTTTAAAATTAGAATGTGGATCTAATTGTGTCAGGAAAGAAGCACATTCTCTCCTTATTCTTTTAAAATCTGTTTTAGCCTGTGTGTGCTTTTCCTGCAAATTCTTGCCTATGTGTATACATACATGAATATGCATGCAAATGCTCTCTTGGGTTTTTTACTAGCTGTATAAACATAAAATATCTGTCAAATCTAACGTGAAACACGTTATTTCGGGTATGTTCTTGAATAAGTGTAAAATATTAATGATCAGTCTCTAGTAAGAGCTTGAGAATCCTGAAGTTAATTTACCAAACATTTGCATCAGATTCTGGAAACTTTCACATTTCTGGAGTGTGTCTGTGGAGGGGATTAAATGGGAAGTGAGTGGATAGTGAAGAGACAACAGGAAGTAGCTGCTGGTAACATTATATTATTATTTTAACCTGTGCTCTGAGCAGTTAAAGCTAATCACCTCTTTAAAATAGTGTATCTTTAAAATAGTACCTCTTTAAAATAGTATCTCTTCAGCTCACATATTAATTTGCTATTTAAATGAGGTTGTGGATACAGCATGTCTGCCACTCCTGCTTCCAGAAATTTCATTTTTCTAAAGACAGGCTTGCTAACAAAAAGTTTAATAAGGTCTGCTGCCACCAGCTTGTTCAAAAAGGACACGGTGCTCAAAAGCAGCTCAAGATTTTGGAGGAATTAATAATGCAATTCCCTTTATCTCAGGTACATAAAGGAGAATATCAACACTGCTGCTTTTCCCTGCAAGCTCTTTAAAGGGGTGAGCACACGAGGGGGAAGGGAGGAGGACTGAAAGTGATCTTCCATTGTTCCCAGGAGAACTTCAGCAGCCTGCTCCCAAACTCCTTTGACAAGTGATTTAGAAACCAAAAAAAGTTGCAGCAATCTGAGTTGCTGGGTCGATTCTCCCATCCAAGAATCCCAGTGTCTCACACCTGGCAGTGCCTCTTGCAGCACATAAAGATTCCAGTTCCTGCACTCACAAACTGCTGCCCTTTGGCTGATAATAAAATTATGAGTTGCTTTCAGAGTAACACATGGCATTTTAGCAGAGGATAACTGCAGCAGAGTTCCATAAAGCCTTGGTGAGGTTTGCCAGAGCTGGCTCAAGTTTCATCATTAGCAGAAATCCCTTCAGAGACCCAGATGGGTTTTGATGTTGCAGGGGTTGGCTGGGCTGGATTGGTGTGGTATCTGTGGCTTGGACTGGGTTAGGGCAGCAAACAAAACCAAAAATCACGAGATGCAGGCAGGCAAAACAACAGATACAGCTGCTATTTTCAGATGCTCAGAAATGGAGGGTCTGGTTTTAAGCAGAACATTATTGTAATATAATGTGTACAGTGGCATCTTGCAACAGCAGCAGGGGAAAAAAGCACTATTTAAATTTTTAGAAAGCACTAAAAAATAGCTTTTTATATCAAACTGAAATAATCTGTCACCACAGTTCAGCTCTTTCCACTGGACTTTGCTGGTGTCAACACGTCCTGTGGAAATTCTGGGCCAAGGATGGATAGAGGGATGGACAGAGCCAAGGAAGGAGGAGAGGGAGAATTCCTTGTGTATAAACATTGTGCTCTTAGATCCACAGCTCAGGCAGCAGCAGCACAGCCATAAAGCAGTGGTGGGAACTTTGGGGGAAGTGTTTTGGCAGGTAATTAATTCTGGGTTCTTCCAAAGGGCCTGAGTGTGCATCTGTTAAAAATTTCTGCTGCAAACAAAGGGACCTGAGATACCCCCAACACCTGAAAGTGTCTCATTTTTAACAAATATTCTTTTGTCCTCCCAAGGGATTTGGGAGAGGGTCACACATATTTTGTGTCATCCTGTTGTTTTATTCTTATCTTTCCACCCACCCTTAACTGGAAGGCACCATTCAAAATAAAAACAGTACAACCCACATTTTGATATGTAGACATGTAGTTATAGCTCAAAATGATTAATATAAAATGCTAATATTCACTGCATAAAATGCAGCACAGAGCTGGTGGCTGGTCTGCAATTGATGTGCATTGCTTTTATGCCTGCCTTTTTTTCTGGAGGAGATTCTTAACCTGCTCCAGCAAAACATGGAGTGGTCAAACCCATGATGTAGCCATTAAATTCAAGATATTGAAGGTGAATCTTATGACTTCTGCAAGGATATTTTCTTTTAAGACATGTAACTGTCTGGAGGAAAAAAGTAAGTTTTGGTTTCCAGAAAAAATATCCAGATAAAATAAAAATATTTGTTTAAAATTCTTTTGGTTTAAGGGCTACCAAAATTTACCTAGCTCTCAGTTTCAGACTGTGCACTGTCAGCTCTTTTCAAGTGACTACTACTTTCATTTAACCAACCAGTAACAATGGCAAATAAAAAATCCTGCTGTTGATTTACTAATTGCCTTCAGATGAAAGGCAAGAATTACAGATCCAGAAATCGTGTTCCAGCCCTCTCCTCCTCCTCTCAGGCAGCTGAGGGAATGCACATATATTGAGATGGGTGTGTATCTGAGGCAGCACTGGTGTGCCAAGAGATTAAATTTGTATTGTATCCATAGCCAGATGCAAATAAAAATATTTACAGTGTAAGCTGCTCACTCATCACTCATCATAATACAACTCCTTGTGACTCAGAACATAATTCAGTGACCAAAAAGAGTGCTGCAGAGGGGCAAAGACCATGCACTTCTAAATATTTTCAACTCAGGCTGGGAAGAGTCTGCAGTGTACATTTTGTGGTGCTGGAATGCAATACTGAGGTTTGGTAGTTTGTGGTAAAGCTGACTGGCTGGACTCTGCTGGCCAAAATCCTTGTTTTCAGCTTCTAAATACAGCAAAAGGCAGTACATCAAGCATGTCCCTCATCTTCCCTATTCATACAAGTACTGTGGTTGCCATTATAATAATTCAATTATCAGTGAGCTGGTTCATGTGGCTGAGGAGGAGAGCAGGGTTGTGACATAATCTGCCTCCTCACACAGGAGGCTGACTTGTTGAAAAAGCTCACAAATCACCACGTTAACCAGCTGCCAGGTTTGTTTTCCCAGCTCCTCCTTGCTCCACAGCTCAGGGTGAGATCCATGGGGTCTGTGACAAATGTCTGAGTCACAGCTCTCTGGCCAGCGCCATAAACTGGTGGGGTTAGGATTAAAATTAGCTGAGCTGGAGGATCTTGGTGCTGAAAAGGGACACACAAGGAGAACATCAACTGACCAACATTTCCTTTGATACTTTTGCTGATTATCCCCATTTTAAATCAAAGTTATGGAATTGTTCTCCAAAGCCTGATTTTTTTTGTGTGCCACATAAGAAGGAAAATTCAAGCCATTTTCTTGGAAGAGGACTCAGTAATGACTGGATCATGCAAGTGATTCTTAAGACACTTGGAACTTTCCAGCAGCTTTCTACCATTGTGTTTATATTAAATCAGTGAGCATATTCCAAAGAGAGATTTGGAAAATAAAAATGGGAATGTTAAAGCAGGTCATGAAATGCTTTTTGAAACCTGGCTGGGTGTCCTGACACAGTGGATGGTGCCACTTCCAGCTGGGGTCTGTCCCCAGGGATGTTCCCCAGGGATCAGGGTGGGACCCAATCCTGTTTGGGGTCTGTATTGAGATCTTCACCCAATCCTGTTTGGGGTCTGTATTGATGAACTGCACCCAATCCTGTTTGGGGTCTGTATTGATGAACTGCACCCAATCCTGTTTGGGGTCTGTATTGAGATCTGCACCCAATCCTGTTTGGGGTCTGTATTGATGGTCTGCATCCAATCCTGTTTGGGGTCTGTATTGATGGTCTGCATCCAATCCTGTTTGGGGTCTGTGTTGATGATCTGCACCCAATCCTGTTTGGGGTCTGTATTGAGATCTTCACCCAGTCCTATTTGGGGTCTGTATTGAGATCTTCACCCAATCCTGTTTGGGGTCTGTACTGATGATCTGCACCCAATCCTGTTTGGGGTCTGTGTTGATGATCTGGATGAGGGCACCAAGTGCACACACAGCAAGTGCAAAGATAACACCAAGCTCTTCTCCCAGGAAACAGTGACAGGATAAGAGAAATGGCCAAAGTTGTGCCATGAGAGGTTCAGATTGGATGTTAGGAAAAATTTCATCTCAGAAGGGATTATGAAACATGAGAACAGACTGCCCAGGGAAATGGTGGAGACACCATGCCTGGAAGAGTTAAAAAAAAATGTGTAGATGGGGTACTTGAGGACATGGTTTAATGGTGAAAATGGTGGTGGTGCTGGTTGGATTCCATTTCTTTTCCAGTCATAAGAATTCTATGATTCCTGTAGGCAAACTATTTATGGCATGCAGTTGATTGTTTATCTGCAGTGCTGCTGCCAGCAGCATATTTTTAGCTACCTTGCCTTAGCATATCTTTCCTTCTACTTTATCATGTGTTATCATAAGCTTTTTCATGTGTTTTGTGCAATCTCTCTCATTCCTTCATTGTAAGAGGCATAGTTAGCATATTTGGCTTATAGTTTGTTGAGTTCAGGTAACAATTTTTGGTCTTTAATGCTGGATCTGAAGTAGCAGCTTCATAGGAAATCCTGGGGATCCAGCCTTTTAGACCTGTGTGGCCACATGACCAGTGTTTATTTATTGTTTGTGAGTTCTTGGAGCAGCTGGAACCCTCTGTATGTGCTTGGTGCTGTGGGTGCTGTGTTCAATTGCTGCTGGTCCATGTGGCACCTGGCTCAGTTTCTGCTCAGCCCTGGCTCTCACAAGTGCAGAATGCACCCCAGCCCTCCACAGATGGCCTTGGCTCGTGTTACACTGCTTTATCTTGTCTTTATACACACCACCAAGAATTAATGAGTCTCAAACAACTGCTCCACGTCAATCAGACACTTTTATTTAGCAGCTCATTTTTCTGCCTGCTGTACCTTCCTGTGCTTGTCTGGCTGACCTCACACCTGCATATTTAGGGCCATTTCTGTGAGGTCCTGGACCTTAGTTGTACTTATTATGTGGTCAAAATCTTGTGACAAAAGTGTATTTTTGAGTAGAGTTAACACATCCATCTTTTGATGATGGATGCTGGTGAGTGAGGTGAGGAGTGAGCACCTGCACATTCTGTTTCCAGTGCTCCTGCTGACCCCTTAACAGGGACAAAAAACAAGGTTGTTGAATTTAGAGGTGATTCCAGTTAAAGGCCTTGCAGCTGAAGGGCATGATTAAAACATAAGAGCCAGATGCATAGGAAAAGAGTATAAATAATAGAATGCAAGTCAGTGCAGACTTGCTCCAAGTTATACATTTGAGCAGAAACAAAGAGTAAAAGCAGAATGAAGGATGGGCTGGCAGCTGAATAAAAGCATTTTAAAGGGATCTGGAAGTTATGGGTCCTAGGCTGAAAATATATCAATTCTATTTTATGTTTAATATGGATAGAAATATGGCCTGAGAGTCTGTGAAAAGGTTTTACCACTCAAGCCAATTCCAGTTGGAGTCCTGTGTCTCCTCTTAGGCACTTGATTTCTAAAGTTGGGAAATACTTGGTGAAGAAGAACCAAAAGAAAGCAACAAAACAAATCTTGAAAAATTAACCTGTGAGAAAAAGACAGAAAAACTATTATTTTCTTTCACAGCATGAAGAGGGATCTGCTAACTAGAGATGTAAAGATAATCTTCAAATATGTAAAAAATCTCTGAAGTGAACAGAAGGACCTATTTTTAAATTTATGGTGGTATGATAACCATGAAGCTAAAGAGATTATTCAGATTAGGCATTAAGAAAAATGCTCCAGTGATGGGTAGGTAAGAAGTAGATGGAGAAGCTGTAAATTCTATTTCTGGAGGTCTTTAGGAGGAGACAAAACAGGAATATTGCACATAATTATCAGCCCTAGGATGGAATAGATGGATGGAACCAGATGATCTCTTCAGATATATTTCATTGTGATTCTCTTCATTTCTTTCAAAATAATCAGAACAAGGGTGCTCAGTTTCTCTCAGCTTGTAAAGGTGCCACACTTGTATCTAGTGCCACATTTATATCTAGTTCAGCACTTTATGGATTGAAAAGTGTCTTTTGATTGGTTGAAAATTTGATTTCTTGAGTTAATTAGCACCATGTTTATTTTCAGCATCTGTTTTACCTTTGGGCCTGTAGACCTCAGTATAGCTCAAGAAGTCATAAATATATTATTTTTTTTTTTAAAAAGACCTGTTCACAAACATTCAGCTGAAAAAGAAAGGGCAGGTGGGGAAGAGGATTATAATTCTCTGGGTGCCATTGTGCCAGGAGCTATAAATGAGCAGTCAGCTGCAGTTGGAGGGAGCTGCTGGGATTCCTGTGTTAGCTGAAAGCCAGGCTGAGTGTTGGGTTCCCTGCCAGAAATGCAGTGCCTGCACTGGAGCTGGGAAATCATCCTCTGAGGGCTCAGGTTTCTTTTGATGCTCTGAGCAAACAGCTCCACTCCCACAATGTTTCATGTGCAGGATGAACCTAGGAGACACTTCTAAACTTAAATAAATGTGCAGATTTTTTCTTCATTGTGGTGTTTCTATACAAAGTATTAAAATTCATAGGAAATGGGGTATAATAGTTAAGGACAGGCTGTGTTTTAGAAGGTTTTGCTCCCTAGAGCAATCCAGAAGTGATTGGGTGGCTAGAGTAGCTCCTTATAAGAATTTGATCATTTGAATAAATTTTTAATTGCTAACAAAAAACTTCTAGTTTTCTTTCAGTAATTTCTAGGAATAATACACCTTTAGCAATTTTTACCACTTGAAAGTAAATGCAAGATTCATTGAATTTGGCAAAAGACCATGGAGACTAGATATTTCAAATTAAAAGGGTTTTGTTTTGGTAAGATGGTATTTTCCATTGAAATTATAATTTTCCAGAAAAGATCAGTCTGTTCATTTATCACTCTTGAATGCTGGAAATTAGAGAGTATTCAAAATACAGCTAAAAAAAAGGTAGATTCTTAATGTACATTAATTTTTAATGTACATTAAGTACAGGCATAATACATATGAAATAAACAGTTCTGACCTATGCACACATTTTCTCATTTTTTTAATCTTATAAAAACTGCTTAATGTACAAAACTCATATTAACTTGCTTGAAACTTTAACTGTGAAAAATCTCACAGGACTTTTTTTTTTCTCCCAGTCACAGGTGAACCATCATTCATCCAATAATGAAACTTATCAAGAAAGGCTGGCACGATTAGAAGGTGATAAAGAGTCTCTCATACTGCAGGTATGTCCAAAAAAGAGAAGAAAATTGTCTGCACAGTTGATATTTAATGCATAAAAGTTGAAGTGGCAGAGTATTTTCTGTTAAACAAATGTTAGCAGGTCGCCAGAGGTAACTGATATTTAACCAGGAATTAATTTTTAATCTGTATAATCCCTTTAAATGGTGGGGTTACCTGGTAGAGGAGAGGAGAGAGGTGTAGCAGCAGTAAAAGTGGAGGAGATGACAAAGGGAATAAAAATAATTCTGTCCCAGGCCACTACTGGGGTGCTGGTTCTCATTCTAGATTTGCCAGGTCCTGCCAATTTTCTAGATTCTGTGTGACACCATTTTTAATGGACCAGAAGACCAGCAGGTAGATAGAACTGGGGTTTTTCCTGTTTATATGCTGTACCAAAATTGTTTACATCATTGAAAAGCTTAAGGGGGAGGGAAACAGGGAGAGAGAAAAATTGACAGTAAAATGCAAGGCTAAGCTCTAGCAGGTTTTCTGTTTCTCAGTTTACCTTTTTCAAACAGATCCTGTGTCCTATGTAAGTTCTCCTGGAGAAAACACATGTTGCACAACTTTAAAAAAAAAAAATCTGTGTGTTTTTTGCTAGTACTAAACTGTGCATGCCACACTTTTTAAAAACTGAAGCTGGAGGTTATTTAAATGGCCTTTGCATATCCTTTCCCTTCATGCTTTCAAATGCATATTGCCAGCACATACATTTATATCAAACAGAACTGGAGTGTGTTGGGTGGGTGCTCTCCCTGCTTTCAGTCCCAAGTTTCTGTAAACATGTTTTATCCTGTATGTTCTGCTCACACTTGTGTTCACTTACTGAGCAGAAAACTCACTGCTGTTGTTAAATAAACAAAACTTGTTTTGCGACACAAGCTTTGGCTTGGTTGGGATTTTTTCTTTCATTACTGTTGGACTAAGTTGTTATAACCAAATTTAGGGGAAAAACCCACCTGGCTGAAAAACAATCTCCTTGTTGGAATTTAAGTGTGCACTACAAATTCCCTTTACAGCTGATATTTATTAGCTCATCTTTTATTGATCAGGGGGTTGTTAATGGTAAAAACTTGATTCTCTGAGTAACAGCAAACAACTTTCCACACTGTGCATTCATGTCTTGAACACCTGAGCATTTTATGAGTGGTGATGCAATTGGGAGCCAAATCCAGCTGTTCCCTGCAGAACTGGGAAAAATCCCAGTTCTATCTACCTGAGGCTGGAGCTGCTGCACCTGTGAGGGAATCCTTTGTTCCCCCCATTTCTGTGCAGCCCTGTGCACCAGCTTTTGTGGATCTAACAGTGCTGGTAAATCCCTGCAGACTGCTCAGGATGTGCTTTCCCTCTCTCTGCCCTGCAGATTTTCAGTGACAATTTCTTCATCCACACAATGTGGAATGCAGCCAGCCAAATGCACTAAACACAGGCGTTTATGACACACCTTGGGACCTGCCTAGAGCTTGTCTTAGGTGGAATAGAGTAAAATCAGATCTATAAAATGTCTCCCTTGCATTTTACTCCCATCACTTCCACCCCCCACCAAACCCAAAGGCTTAGTCAATATTTATGCATTTCCCTTTCATGGCTGCAGAGCTGCAAAAACCCCCAGGCAAATAAGATAGACCAAAACCTCAGCTGGAAGATGAACATCAACAACAACAAAGATGCCAGGGTGGAGCTGGGTCTAGCACCTGGCTTTTACACCAGATTTTCTCTCCAGGCAGTCAAACATGAGGAGCCCCAAGCTGAGGTCCATGGCCCTGGGGATGCTGCAGGGTGTGACCTGTGAGAGGAGGGGTGGGAAAGGAATGGGAACAGAGCTCCTCCATTCTGAACAGGCTGAATTGCACCAGTGACTGGCCCATGGCTGCAAGCTGGAGGGAATGAGAGCCTGGGAACACTCCAGTCTTGCTCCAGACTCTTAAACCTTTCCAACATTCAATTTTTAGCTAAGTGTTCAATACCCTCACTTTTAGAGAAAATATATCACCTACAGGCTGAGGCTTGCAGGTGTTGCACTCCTAAGGCAAAGATGGAATTGCCAGCGTAGCAAAAACTGGGATTTTGTTCTGGGTGCAGCCTTACAGGCTCCTTGAAGAGTCTGGCAGATGTGATCCTGGACAGAGAGAGGAAAATATGAGCTCCAAGTGGCTGATGTGCCTCTCAGCCCAGCTGCTGGAACACCCAAGACAGGCTTCTAAAGCTGCTAAGCTTCCACTAAATTCCTTTGCAGGTCACATTTAACATCCAGAGTTTTCCTTCCAGGTTGCAGTGGTATTTAAACCTACCCTGATGCTCTAAATAAAGCTGGTTTTCTTTCTCTGGAACGTGCATCATGCTGAAGGAGAGAATTCAGTTTATTCCTTCGTGCCTTCTGACCTCACATGGGGCTTTTTGTGTATCATCCCTCATTTGATGGGAGCAAAACAAAGCAGGCAAGCTGCAGATTTCCTTGCAGGGAGTTCTCCTGCCCAGCTTGGATGTGTGCCCCTGCCATTTGCCTCCACCCACTCCTTCCTATCACCTCTCATCCTGAGCTCAACTGCACTCTAAGCTACAGCCAACCACTCTAATGGAAAAAAAAAAATTAAATAGTCTTTTCTTTTTCATTATTTTTTTCTGTCCCAGGCATGCTTGGCTTTGTGTCTGCAGGTAAAAGAAATACAGATCTCTCCCTCTGCAGCCTCCCTGAACTGAACTGGATTGCTCATTGGGTTTTTAGACATGCTGCTTGCTGGACATATCTTAAAATTTCACTTCCACATACTGTATATTTTTATGGTTTTTTATTAATAAAGGTGCTGCAGGGTTGGATGTGAGAGCATATATAAGTGTTTGTTAATGCTTTCCCTTCAAAGTGGAGTTTAAACACCTTAGGCTCCTTTGTTTGTTTGTTTCAGATAATATTTTTCTAGAATAATCAAGGCTTTTATATAACTAAATAGTCAAAATGAATATACAGAGTCTATGTTCTTTTTAACATAAGAATTATCTCTGGGTTTTTTTCTGTATCTTTCTAATGTTATCCTGGTTGCAGTTTTTTCTGCTTTGTGAGATTTGGGTTCAGCTGCTGGGCTTTTTATATTGCACACTCACTTCTCTGTACCACCATTCCCACAGTTCTTTACCAGGATTGCTTATTTTTGCTTTTCCTGGGGTTCATTGTCTGTATCTCCCTGCTTTTGCTTTCACGTTTTGGCTTGCCAAAGCCTGGGAATTTTCGTTGGAATACAACTTTGGCACAGCTAAAACTCACTTTTTACTCATGGCATTCTTTATAGCTGTAGACAGGTAAGCCATCAATAAAGTTTTGTTCTTGCAAGAAGCAGTTGGGTTGGGAATGAACAGTTATTCTACTTACCTGTTTTAGGGAGTGAAATGCCAGCAGAACCCGAAATGGCAATGCACTCTCCAAAACCACACAAAATATTTCCAGTATCCTCTGCTCTTGCTTGCTCCTTTCCAATTTTCCAGCCTTTTACATGGAGGGACCCAGGCTTACCTATAGGCAGCATTCCACCCTTTCTTGAAATGCCCTTTCTTTTGTTATATCAAAACAAAACAGTTGCAGGGGAGGGGAGATGGGAGGGCGGGGTTGGAGCAGAAATAGAGGTAAGGCTGCAAAACCCTGTCTGGGGAGAGCAGGTTGCTGCAGTGCACAGGAATATTAAAGCTCTGAGGGCTTTGAAAGGCAACTTCTTGTCAAAACGTGCACTGGGATGTTACATGCATAAGGTAATTGGAACTTATTTACAGCCAGTTCAGCAGCACTGTGCTTCTCCTCTCAAATTACAGGTGAGTGTGCTCACAGACCAGGTGGAAGCTCAAGGAGAGAAAATCCGGGACTTAGAAATCTGTCTTGAGGGCCACCAGTTGAAGCTGAATGCTACAGAAGAAATGCTCCAACAGGTAAAAATCTGGCTTGCAGAGCTTCCTGCACGACCCTCTCCAGCAGTGGGGTGAGCACACATGGTCAGCTTGTTAGCTTTGGCAACAGGATAAAACAGGGAGGGAAAAAAAAATCTTCTTTTATTGTTCTCCTGCTTTGCACTTTTTTTCCTCCCCTCCTATAAATGTTTCTTTGTTTTCCTGTTGCAGAGAAGTTTTGCTGGCTGGTTGCATAATGCTGTACGTGGCAGCAGCGTGTGGAATGAAACTGTTGTATCTTATTTGAACTGTGCTTATTTGGACATGGCTGAGTAACTGGTTAGGCAGGTTAAATGTATCTAATACATTTAAGAGTTAAAGAATTAAAGAGTTTTATTTAAATGCCTTCTGTTTTCCTATGGCTTTGAAGTTGAACAAGCAGTAATTTGAAATGAATTACTGTATCAAGTTCTGTTCTAGAGCCATTTTCACTTAACTTCGGAGCTTTCCCCTTATCTTGATATGAGAAAATTAATGAATAAAGACTTTTTTTCTTTATTTCCATCAACAGTTCCAGGCTACCTGATTTAATTTTTGCTCTTTGATGTTCTATGTTGAGGGAGCAGAACAAATGATAAATTAAATGCCTTACAGAACTTGCAGGTCTGTCGATGCCAAAGTTCTTTCCCTGTGCAGTTTTCTGTTACAGATGCAGATCACCCACTGTTAATGCACTACATAGATACCAAAAATAGATTTGAAACTGTAAATGAGCCTCAAAAACCTATGCCAGAAATGTTTAGGATAGATGCTGCTCTTGATGAGCCTAGTTCTTCTCTCCACATATTTTGTGTTATTAATTTGCTATTTTGGTCCATGTGAAATACACAAACCTTTTTGTAGCTTTAAATTATGGTAAGGATCCTTGTGCATATGTACGTAAACAGCAGCAGTTTCTATAAGATAAAATTGTATCCTAAACTGTTTAAATTATAATTCTCAGAGGTTCTTGGAAAAAACCTTCCTTCTCACACAGTCCAAGATGCTTCTAGCTGAGAAAGGCTGTATTCTGAGGGGGTGTCTAAAAAATGCAAACAGTGAGTGCATGTGGTTTTCCAGTGAGATCTGAAGTGAAACTCAAAGAACAGGGATTGTTTAAGTTGTGAAAATCTGTTTTCAGACTCCAGGAAGGCATTCCCAGCAGAGTGCAGAAGCTTCCTGCTCAAACTAAAGCTGCAGAGTTGTTCTGTGACTTCTGCTAAAACTGTTCATTCTTTCCCTGACTTTAATTTTTTTTGCCCAGATAGTCTTTTTAGGAAACTGTGAACTTAAAGCCTTATTTCCCAGAATACTGAGGCATCTGAAAATAGAATATAATATTGCATTGAGCATTGCCAGTTCAGTGAAAATGTTTGCATGTGCCTGTCTGGAGTTAAGCACACACAAAAATTGCTTACAAAGCTGATCCTAAGGTGATAAGCCACAAGCTAAAGAAGCCAGAGAATCTCCAGATATGTCTAAAAAAAGACTTAAATCTAAATTTTGGAATAACTTTGAGCAGCTATAGTTGTTTCTCCCAGTAGACAATGGGATATGGGAAGCCCAAGTTAGATTTCTCAGCAGTCAGAGAAGTTGCAATTTATTTTCTCAGCACAGGAGCCTATTTAATATCATTTATTTTGAAAGTTCTCAATTCTTGTTGTTGAAAAGATTATGGGGGATGAGTTGAGATTTGGGCAGAAGAGAATGAGCTGATCATGTGGTGATTATGACATTCATGTAAGATATGTGGCCAGTGGGCTTTTCTGCAGATAATTTGTCAAAAGTAGAGTGAGTGTGGTCTCAGGAGATTAAATAGATGGATCAGTCAGGTTTTGGGGAGAGTTGGGTTCAGATCTCCTCATCCAGCTGCTGCTGCTGTCCTGCTTTTCACAATTACTCATGTTACCATCTTAGGAGGGGGTGTAGTGTAAATTCAGGTTTATTTCATGGTTCTGCTTCCTCATTTACAATATATTTACAATTTGCAATATATTGAACTCCACTGATTTTTGCCTTTGTCAGCTTAAGTCAGCTGCTTCCTCTAAGTGGAAAATGGAACAATAAAGATAAAGCCCTGTCTTTTCAGTTTTGAGAACTATAAGAAGAGTGACTCATAATTAATTCTGTGCAAAAAATGCTTCAATTAGAAAAAAAAAAAAAATAGAAACTTCAAGATAACCTAATGATGGTACCTAGAAGTTCCATGGCAGAAAGTACCCTTTTAAAGTATCCTTTCTAATGCTACCCTGCAAAGTAGTTTTTGCTGAATTTGTGCTAGCAGAGACTTGCCCTCTTTGGCAGGGTGGGGTTACTGGCAAAAAAATCCTTCTGGCTTATGATTTATGCACAGTTGTTTTGAACCCTGCTACAAAGTGATCACAGAACCACTTCTGAAACAGCAGCTGGAATAAAAGTTACACAAACAACATAAAGTGGCTGCTCAGCATTTTGGGTGGGCATCTTGAACGTGGAGTAGCAGCAGCAGAGGGGAAGGTCTCATTCTGCTTTCATCCTTCTCCTCCTCCTGACCATGTTTTTCTGCAAATTATTTGGGATTCTGGTGCTCAGCAAACCTTCTCCCCAATGACTGGGTTAGAACTAACCTGGGGTTTGGAAGGAAGGGGCTGTTTTTGTGATGGCTGAGTGAAACAGCTCACAGCAAAGGTCAAGGTGTGGCAGAAGGGCAATGCAGAGATGTGCTTTGACCTCACTGTTTGTGGAACAGTGCCAAGGAAAATTCATCTCAGCAGCATTTGGGCAATGAGAGGAGCCTGTGTGAGAGACACAGAGATGCCCTGGTGTGCACGGTTACACATAATGCCATGCTTATGGCATCAAACCCAACATTTTACTTTTTTAAGGACTTTTTCCGTCACAGATTGTAATGAAGAAAAGTATTTTTCCACCTTGAAGGTGTCTGCATTTTCTTCCTTCAAAAAAAAATGAAGCAGGCCTTTTCAAAACTCATGAGAGTCAATGGCAAAACTTTAATTCAGTCATAAAGCATAATTCAGGCTTGGGCCAAGAAACAAGGTCATCCTTCAGAGTAAATGGTAACAGAAAATTTTCTGGAGCATGACTGGGAGCAAAACACACATTTAATTTAATCTCATGGAATTACCTTCCAGTGGGGTGTCTGTCCTTCTGCTGAATGTAATAAATAATAAATGTAATAAAGGATTTGGAAATGCTGGCCTCTGTGAGCAGCTACCTGCCTTTCCCCTTAGCACATTGTAATGCAGATGTCTAGGAGTAAAATTAAAAAAACCTTCTAGAATTATACTAGGAAAACAATTTATGCTGTGACAGTCCACTTGCAGTATATCAACTGCTTTAAATTGTAAAGTTGCAGCCAATTCTGCAGAGCAATGATGGGTGTGTTTGTTCTAAGTCACTTTGTGGCATTACTAAGTAAATGCCACAAACTTTTCTTCCAGTCAGTTTTAAGAAAGAAATTTTGGGTTTGGTTCTTTGGGTTTTGTTTTTGTTGTTGTGGGGGGGTTTTTTGGTTTTTTTTTTTTGTTTTGTTTTTTTTTTTTTGAGAGGGGCGCAGGCTGTGGGGGAATCTCTTATCAACCTGCTGTAGAATTGGAAAGCAGAAGCAATTTTTGCTCTATTAAATTGCCCTAAACTGCCCCATAACAGAAGTAGCAGCCATGCCCACTGTAAACACAAGTGCTGCGGAATCTGTGCTGTCAGATTGACAGCTGTGCCATGTCCAGCTGAAAAATGAACCTTCTGCACACACAGATTTCACCTCCATGGTCCCTTTACATGCATTTGTTGGTAATTTTCATGAGTAACTCCAGTGTGTTACCTCTGTGCTACTCCAGAGCTGTGCTTTATTTGTTTAACAGATTGTCATTTCCCTGGGAGCTCTCTGGAATAAGGGACAGCAGTTTGCTTTGCCAAGGACAGTCCTGGTCTGGGTGGCAGGATCTTTCCTGAATCAAACCCCAGATGTGGTCTGACCTGGTCTTTGTGCCTTCCAAATGATTTCTGACACAACCTAGGGCACTCTTGTTGGGTAGTTTTGTTGTGTGAACATCATTGTGTCTTCAACCAAGTGAATTCTCTTGGAAAAGTACAAATGACTTGGTTTTAGGATTCTTTGTGTCTTAAAAAAATACACACAAAACCATGAAATATTTGGGTGCAAACGTGTCAATTTACGTCCCATTTCTGTCTGGGTGCAAGGAACAGAGGAAGGTGTGCCAGCAGTGGGGAACATTTTAAAAAACTGGATCAAAATAATGAAAGGGGAGCTGAATCAGAGCAGGAACTTGAATCCAACACTGTTCAGTGTGTACCTGCTCTGGTTTTGCAGCTGTCTCATGCTCAGAGGAGCCAGGATCCTGTCCTGGTTGCAGGGCATAAATCTGGTGTGCATGTTTGCTCCTCAGGAACTCTGCTGGCTGGCAAAGACCATTCCTCCAGCTTTCAGTTGCCTGAGTTATCTGATCTTAGATGAATTTCAGCACTTGTTTATAGCATGCAGGAGCTTCTTGCCAGCAGCTGGCTCAGTGGTTCAGATTTTGTAGCGTGCTCTGGTTGAGCTCTAAGGTTTTTTCAGAGCTTGCTCTCTCAGGCTGTGCAAGCTTTATCTCTCCAGGTGAGCATTCCACAGCTTTGCTCCTCTGCACTTTAAATCTGCTCCAAGGGCTGCTGGAGCTGGCAGGGTTTTGGAGAGCTCTGTCCTTTCCCTGCCTTAACCATAAAAAGGGCAGATGATGCACTGGAGGGCTGTAATTCCCTGCCTTGCATCATGCCATGGCTCTCAGCTGGGTCTCCAGCTAAGCATATATCTCATTTCTGCCACAGCTGACTGCTGAGAAGTGCAGCCCTCCCTAGGGGTGCTTCTGGCTGGATTTTGCTTGCCAGGTAGGTAGCTTGGTTTGTCTGTCTCTCTCCAGGCTTTTAACAAGGGTGAAAAGTAAGGAAATTTTGCATTTTGTACAGTGCACAAGTGCAAAGCAGGAACTTTGGGTTGTTTTTTTCCCCCTCCTCACTTGACTAAAATCTCACTTATGGTTTCTCAATCAGTGTATGGCATGATTGTTTCTTCTTGTTTTGTGGAGAGCTAAATATCCTGGAATTTTCTGTGCTTGCAGCTGACAGCTTAAAAAGTTGTGGTGTCCTCTTTCCAAGCTATTTTTTGTCATGTTAGATTTTATAAACTTTTATAAGAGTTATACATTTCCAAGACAACTAAATGTGAGAGTGAGATATGCAGAGTGTGCTGCAGCTTCATTGGGAATATTGGAAAAGTTGATTAAGTATTTTAGAAATCTGCAGTGTGAGTTTTTAAAAGCATGTTGTTCTTGGCAATAGTTTGCTATTCTTTGATCTGTCTGGTACATGTATATCATTGCTCCTGCATGCCTCCTCAATTTTTCAAGTTAAAAGTTGAGTTTAGAAAAGGAACTTTAAGGAGGTAAATTGCACTTACATAGTATAATGTATAGGACATTTTAAAACTAAAAACAAGTATCTTGTTTCTAAAGAAGACTCCCTAGGATATGTTCTATATCTCTTCTATTTTTCAACTAAGATCCTCTTAAAGCTGCCACAGCCCAAATTACCATTTTGCCTGTCTTATATTATCTTTTTTTGCTTCAAGACCAAAAACATAAATTTGTATTTTCTCTTCTTACAATTGCATATTTATTCTGGCTGGATTCAAGTTGCATCATACCACTGAAATACACTATAATTTCTCTGTAACAAAATGGTTCACATTCTTAATGGGCTGTTCACTGTGAGCATCTGCTTGAAGATGAAAATAATTGCTTCCAGATGTTCCTGTTTCAAGAGGAGAAGTTTACTTCAAACAGCACTTGCTTTCAAAGCAAAAGTTGGGTCCTCTGGATGCAAGGGGAATTATCAGCTGCTTTAAATCAGTGGAGCTCCATTGAAAGCAAACCAGGGGTAGTTAGCTGCTCTGCCTGTTTTGAGGTTTATGCCAGTTTGCTCCAGCTGAGAATATCTGACTCCCCAGCTCCAGAGCAAATTGTAAAATTTTGTTTGAGCTGATTAAAAACAAAGCAAGCCCAAGCAGCTGCCTTGATGCTCACTTGGACCAGGTAGTGCTTCTGTGCCTCACGCAGAGCTCCTGAATTTGGGATGAGAGGAGTGAGTGTGGATTGCTCTACACTGCATGACTGAGGGTAATTTAGGGGTCTGTAACAAAAATAGGGAGTAATGCCAGATGGTGCACTCAAAGGATAGATCTTTTGTTTAAAATCCCCAGGGGGATGCTGTGGCTCCTTGCCTTATTAAGAAATCTTCCTCCCATATCATGGAACACCATGTCAGTGTCCAAAAAAAATGCTGAATGTTGTTTTAGCTCAAGAGTGAATAGAGTCTGTCCACGGGGCCAGAGTTGCCCCATCCTGCTCTTCTTTCTGATGTTCAGTGGCCTTATTTCATATCAAAGCTCCCATTTTTAGCTCTGCCTCAACCTGCAGCAGTCTGCCACCTAAACTGCTGTGCAGAGCCTGTTCTGCACTGGGATGTGCCTCTGAAACTCCTGCAAATGAGTGTTTTTTCTGGAAGACAGAGGAGCTATTTGTGATTACAATTGTAATTTTTAATCACCTGTGTAGAAAGCAGCTCCTCCTGGTATTTCATTAAGTGACTGCCTCTTAGAGTTTCTCAATAAGAAATTCAATGCAATGTCTTTCCCTGATTAGTGCTTGATTTATTTCATTCAGAGGAGGAAAAAAAAAAAAGAAAAAGGCCAAAACCGTGAGGCTACATTTCTGTTTATTTTCCCATCCATCCCCAAATATCATTGCCAATGTCAGCAGGAACAGGCATGGCATTGGGAATAGTGGGTGGCTTGGATAATTGGTGTTGCAATACAGATGCAAGTTCAGTACTATTTTTAATTTGTGCAATATTCCCCACCAGACTAAAATAACTTACATGCAGAGAAGATTTTGAAATAAACTTTAACTCTTTGAAATAGCCTTTGTGGCTTCTCCAAGCCATGGTCACCAATGTAGTGTTCAGTTTGGGGCAGAGGGCGAGATGAGAAAAGGATGATGGACGTGGTGGTTTCTGATCCCTCAATAACATCAGCATAGATCCAGATTAACTATGGCAACTCCAGTTAAATCATATTAATCCATGTAATTCAGAGCACAGTCTGCTGTGATTCCTCAGTGTGATCCACATGATCAACACACTAGTGGGATTTATGAATTATCACAAAATATTTTAACCATTTGGAAGCCCACATTCTTTTGTTGAAAATTGTTTTGGCACTTGGAAAACTAAGTATGAATTTTTCAGTGAGGCTTAGACTCCTGATGGGACTTTTTTTTCCTTTTGAATATTTGGGTGAGAGAGGCATTTGATGTATATAATAGTGTTGCTTCTGCTGCTCAGTTTGGTGAAGGTGCTCATTCTGCAGTACATCCTTTATTGATGATGTGACAAAAAAAGTCTACAAGGTAATACTAAGGCATGGCTTTGGCTAATGTGGTTTAGGAAGGCACCAACCCTTTTGTAATGTGCCATTGTGTGGGTTTGTGTCTGTTCAGCCTGAGTATTGTTTTTGATTTCATGTCTAGCCCAGGGATTAACTTTGCCATACATTTGCTTGAAACAAGGAGGGAGGCACGGTGGTTTGGTGATTAACACAGAGCATTTAGATGAAAATAAATGCAGCCCTTGAGAAACACACTGAGGCTCCAAGTGAGGGTTTAATGTGGGCCTGCCAACAGAACAAACACATGGCAGGCTGTCAGTGCTCACAGAAATAACTGGGGGGATATTCTGCTTTGCTCTCAGGAGCTGCTCAGCCGCACGTCGCTCGAGACTCAGAAGTTGGATCTGATGGCTGAAGTTTCAGACCTGAAGATTAAGCTGGTTGGCATGGAAAAGGAACAGAGTGAATATGAAGAGAAGCAGAACAAAGCTGAGGTGAGCTTTTTTTTTTCATCAGCTTGCTTTGATTTTTTTCCCTCCTGTGTCTATGGTGTGCTGTCACCCACCTGAGCTTTTGGGCTGAAACCAGCACAGAAAATCAGGATTTTCCATGCTTGCAGCACAGCCTGGATCACTGATGCTGTGAATTCGGTGTGCTCATGCATTTTCAGGATGGGGGTTCTTTTCCTCTCTCTCATTACTCTTCAGAGGTTGCTGTTTGGCTTTCATCAAGGCAAAAGAGTCTGGAGTTCCTTCCAGAAGCATTTATTGCAGTGGGTGTTGGCTTAACCCTTTCCTTTCTCTGGCAGCTGGACTGACATGGCTGTGCCAGGCTTAGCAGAGCTCTTCTCATGTTTTTGTGGCAGAAGGGACTCAGCTCAGTGTCAGGGCTGCCACAAGCACTGAGATCAGGGATTTTAATGCATTTGTGGCACTTGGGAGGGCATATGCCTCAAAGATATCTTTCCCCTTTGTGGCTACATAATAAATAGCAAAAAAATATCGTGGGCTGGAGGCAATTCCAGCCCTCACTCCCTTTCAGATGTGGAGAGTTCTGGACATCAAAGGAGCTTTGGGTTTCGCTATAGTGGTTAAGAAAGGGAGTATGAGACAGGGAATTCATCTGAGCAGCATCCATATCAGGGTGGTGAGCAGCAGGTGGGAGCAGGGAAGGAAAGCAGCTGTGGAAGAGAGAAATTCATACAAATTCCCATGTGTTGCCCTTCTCTATGGTCCTGTAAGGGAACCAGCTAAGCCAGCAGGAGAGGACTGCCTGGAAAGGAAGAATTTCTGGGTCTGGGATTTATGCATTGCTGACTGGAAAAAAAAAAAAAAAAAATCCAAACTTTGTTCCACATTGACTTAGGAGAATTTGAAATGCAGGCAGCATTGGGAGCTGTTTGCTCTCCACAGCTCTGCTAGTGGAATGGCTGATAGCCATGCACCAGTGCTTTGCCTGCAGTGACGTGGCTCCTTTGGGGTGTGTTTGCTTTCCACTCATTTATTCTCTGAAGTTTTCTTTAGAGATTCAAAGATAGCACAAAGAGAGCGATTTCTGGCAGAGCTTGCAAGCCAGAGAGGCACCAGCAGCTGGTTTTTTACCACCTGTGGCCCTTCTCCTGCCCTTTCAGGCATAATTGCCAGTGCTTTAGAGAGCCTGAGCACTCTGAAGGTGCCTGAAAATCTGAGCAGCACCTGCTGGGTGCTCCCAGTGCTTCCCATGGTGTGTGGAACACAGGGGTGATGATCCTGAATTACTGCAGGGCACACACAGCCAGCCTGGACCCTGGGAAGCAGAAAAGATGTTGGGTGCATTTTTTATGGAGAGGATTTTTAGGTGGTTTAAGGAGGTTTGGACCTGTGAAATTCTGATGCTGCAGTAAGGTGTGTGTGGAAAAGTTGGGCTTGAACAGCCTGGGTGCCTTCATGGTATTGCTCAGTGATAGGACACCTTCCTGCTGAGATGGAAAAAGGGATTCTGGCCTGATGGAAAAGTTGGGAATGGCTGTGTTGAGTGTGTGCTGAATTATTAACTACCCCAAGGAGTGATTAGGTTTCTGGTGTGTTGAAAGTCACAAACCTTTGCATGTGCAGAGCAAGGAGAATGGGTGCTGTAAGGAAAGCTGTGGGAAACAAAAAGCATTTTTGGTTTGCTTGTTGAGCTGTTTGTGTATTTATTTCAGAGTCTCCTGAATGAGCATTAATCAAATTTATCAGAAGTTGCTTTCAATCAAATTGGATGCTTAATTGAATTCTAATCCTTTGACCCTATTTCTGCTCCTTTCCTGTAAATTATACTAATTTTTCAACATAGACATGATTTCAAACATCAGGATGAAATTTATTAATGTTCTTTACATTATTAGACTACAGCTGCTTAAACTTGGTCATATTTTGAGTGTTTTCCTGAACTCTTTGCCTCCACTGCCCAACCACATCTTTCTAATGAAGCAACCAATTGGACCAAAAAAAAAAAAAAAAAAAAAAAA
>JAOTQP010000251.1:3544593-3570627 GCA_026413545.1 Cichladusa arquata
TTGCCCCAGCTGGTTTAAAGATGGCCCATTAGCAGATAATATGTGCCAGGAGATAAGGGTCACTGCCCCACCTGGCTTCAGCAGATGGTGATAGAATACACATTTCTGGCCACATCAACCCAACACAGATGGGCTGTGCTTCCTCCTGCCCAGGGCTCCCCAAAAACCTCCTGCACTTCCCCTCCAACTCAGCTGCAGAGCTTGTGCATGTGGAGAGCTGCATGTCTAACCAGAAAATTAGTTTGTCTAACAGCAGTGCTTGGTAGATGAACCCTTCTACTAATGGAATTTTGTGCTTTCTGTGGGATTCCCAAATAATTTATGGTATTTCAAAGCAAAGGTAGTGTGGTATGACAGTAAACCTAGAACTTGGCAGCATTCAGCTTCTACAAGTGTGGTGAAACTGTCCCTGATTCCAGTGGCAGAAGAATCAAACCCTCTACAAAATCCATGGGCTACACTCAAGGGAAGCACTTAGGCTGTATTTGAATGGAAACAGTAACAACCCTTCTGAAGAAAAATAAATTATTTAGCCGAATTTTAGGTGGTCTCCTCAAATAAAGCTGAAAAAATGATGTCAATGTGCTTGTAGTGTGCTAGAATGCATATCCTAATTAAATTGCAAAATTGATCTAATATGTGCTTTTTCTACATACTTTATTTGACTCTCACCACTTACCATCGTAGAGGAAGCTTTTAGGAGAAGGCTAAAAGAAAAACGTAAGCCTTGCCCTTCCCCTTTTGGCTTTACCTCACTGCTCCTTCCCCACCAATGTTAACCCAGATGCATTCTGCAGCAATAATTCCATGTTTGTTTGGGTTTGGCTGTCTGATTGCAATATCTGATTGTAATACACACTGCTCTGCCTTCACTGCTTGCAGCAAGCAGGCAGCTCCTTGCCCTGCTCAGTAAAATTTCGCTGCAGAAATAAAGGTCAGAGCTTCTCAAATCAAACTGTTGCACTTCAAAGGGATGTGGTCAAGGTTAACAGAGCCAAAAACTAACAATTACCTTCTTTTATTTGCACATATGTAAAGCCCAATATTTAATTTTGGGAAAGATGGCTGTAACTGAAAGCCTTTCTCTTTGGAAAGGAGGATTGAAGCTTTTTTTTAATTTTTAAATCACCACATTAAATTTAAAAAAAAAAAAAAATCTGAATAAATGTCCCCATACTTGATTATGTTAATGAATACTGTAAGTAAAATTTGCTTTAGTATGCTTAAATCTACCTTGACACCAGTCCTTTTTGAAGTCTTTTTGAATATGTATAAAGAGAAATCAGTGGGACTGTGATTTTTTAAAAAGTCTCCCAATTGCTTGCCCACTGCCTGCTGGTTTTAGTTTTTGATTTGGCTTTGCCTCTGCATGTCCTGTGTCTCCTCTTTGAGAAAATGTGAGGTTCATTTACCTGTTTTAAACCTTAACCACTGCAAGGTGTGCGCTGTCCAGAATCCCTGCAATAAAAACTAATTTCAGCTTTTTCAGATAGTTCAGCTGTGATATTGAGTGTTCAACATTCAGTTGTAAATCCTTTTTTCACAGGTGCTCTTTGGCAATGTTGATTTTCTTTCCCCTCTCTCCCTTCATATCTGTTTTCATGGTTTTTTTGGGAGCAGCTTTGATGTCAAAGCATGTTACAACAGAGGAATTCTTTCAGGTTCTGTCTCCATCACTTGGTTTAGTAAGAAGGTCTCCTGGGACTATTGTGCAGAGAAAAATGAGAGATTTGGTTCAGCAAAGTTAGGATGTGATTAACAACCTCATACATTTCCAGAGAGTGTGTTTTAATTGGGAAAACATTACTAGAAAACCTCTGTCACTAAATTGTGTGTGAGGAAATTCTCCTCACATAGATTTTAATCAAGTTATTCATACTGAAACATTTAAGTAAACAACATTTTACAGGACTTCCTTGTATCAAACCAGCTTTTTGTTATTTTTCATTCCCAAGTTAATGGATGTACTTTAACTGCTTCTCAGAGGGAATGTATTTTCAATCCTACTTTAAATCATTTCATAAAGTATATAATAGCAAACACACTTCATGCTCATCTTTTGCAGATTGAGCTTCAGTGTTTCTTTTCTCTTCCATTGCTTGACTTTCATAGTTTAAAATAGTATTATGCAGTCTTTTGGAGCAAAACCAGGACGTTTGTCTTGTGCAATGCTTTTAATGGTTCAGCTTCTGAAAAAAATCTACATTAAATGTAGTTTAGTAGTGCACTGGCCATGCTTCTGACATGGTTTGGGTTATTAGTAAGAACATAGGGAAAGTATTACAAAACTATTTACAGTAAACATGGCAAGTCTTGTTTTTCTCACAACATTTTAAAACATTTTTAGACCAAGAAGTTCAGCGGTTGAAGATAGGAATGGAGACATTATTGGCTGCAAATGAGGAAAAGGTGAGAAAATAATCTTTGTTCTGCATATTAAGAATGAAATTATGGTTTGGAATGTTCCAAACAACACACTTTCTGTAAGGATTACATGAGAAAGGGGGCTCATTCTTCAGGATGCTGTAATTTTTGTGGTAATAAATCAAGCCATGGGATTTTCCTGGATGGTGGTACACTTATATATGATTACATAGATAATAATATGCATCCCTAAAAGCTTCCTTTAGCAAATGGGGAATCCAGACAGGGCAACATTAATTCTGGAGAACACTGATGTGGTTCATAATATTTATTTCTCAAAAAAGCCCTCTGGTTTCCTTACATCTGTAATTTCACACTGTCCAGCAAATATTGTGTACAAAGGCAAATAACATTCCTTACAAGGAATGTGAAAGACTGAGCCTGTTTTCATGAAAATCACAGAGATGTAGCAGAGTGTTTCTGCAGTTAAAAATGAGGGATTTAAAATGTAATTTTATTTTTTCATGTTTTGCACAGGACCGTAGGATAGAGGAGCTGACACTACTGCTGAGCCAGTACAGGAGGGTCAAGGACATCATGATTGCAGCTCATGGTAAAATGTCTTGTGAATAATTTCCTGGCTTTATTTTAAGGTTAGGTGGTTTTCCCTATGACCATGTTTTACAGCATAAAATGATACTAGAGAAGGAGAACTCATTTTTTTCCCTTCCACTAAGGAAAACCCTGACAGCTGACAAGTTTTGTTTGGAAGGAACAACTGAAAACCCACCTTGCTTTGCTGCACACAATTCTGTGTATTTAACTTCAAAACCTGTGGGGAAGGAAAAAAAAAAAAACAACTTTGTCCCAGTTCTCATTTCCACTGTATGAAGTGGAATGAGTTTTAGGACAATCTCATTTTAAGTTGCCACCACAATTTTCAGCACTGAATTTAATCTGGGAAACTTGACCTGCTGAAAGGACAGTTTTGTTCCATTCACCCCATCACATTAACAAGTAATAACAATATTTTTAGGTCTTGCATGGCAAAATGGAAACTTGTGTTTAACACACAAAAATACAGAATGAGAGCAAATGTATTTAGCATGCAAAATATGGAATGAGAGTGGATCTCTCTCTGAATGTTCATTAAGTAAATAAATAAAAAGATGCAAGGAACAAGCCATGATGCTCTGGAAAACAAACAGAAAACAAACTTTGCCTGTTTCTCTCCCTTTCTACTTCTACTCTCTGATGCTTTCAGGCTCTTCTGTCTCTGGTGGCAGTGATGAGGAACTTGAGGCAACTTTAAGGAAGTGGAATCTTTTTAATAACTCCCAAGGAGAATTACTGAAAACAGAGGTACACATGCTCTAGAAGCAGATTCTGGTGTATCAATTTTTTTTTTTTTTTTCTTTTTTTTTTTTGTTCTTGGTTTTTCTGTAGCAATGTAGATGACGGTTCAGCCCTGGCTGAATTTTTGTATTTCTTGGTATGGAGATTCAGCAGCAGACACCAGAGCTGCAGGTTTGAAATCCTTGTATCTCACCCAGGTCTCTCCAGGAGAATTGTCACCAGCTGTGCTCCCTCCAGTGCCACACAAAGCCTTGGAAATCAGGCAAGACCTTGTGTTTCGTGTGGGTGATGATAAATTGTATTATTTAGACTGTTTTTAACTGCTGGCATCTTGTCTTGACTGGCTTTGCTGCGTTTTTGGGCACTTGTGAAAGCTGTGCTTGTCGTGGAGGTTTGCAATGCTTAGATGGTTAAGGTTTCAATTGTAGGAATAAATCTGCATTTTTATACATCAGAAGATACATACTCTGCAATCCTTAAAACCATAAAATTTATTTCTATTTAAAGTGGAAGCATTCCAGTACCTTCAAATAATATAACCAATCAGCAGGAAGAATCTTTGGACATCACAAACAGGTAAGGATGACTAACTTTCATTGAAATGTAAAACAATTTTCCTTTCTAAAATCCCTAAATGCAGCACATTGCTCACAGAGAGTTATTTCTGTGCTTGTTAAGAGCTTCTAAAATCATGCACAGATATCAGAATAAAGCTGCCCTCTGGGCCTGGCTGCCTTTCACTGCTGGTCAGAGGATGCCTTGTTGCTCTTTCTTTGCAATTCTCAGTGATTTTCAGGCTAAAAACACAATAAAATAAACACACCTCTTATTCTGAGCTATGTTTTATGCAGACATTATGTGATTTCTGCAGCTGTTGAGCAGGAGACACTGGGGATACCCAAACAAACCCTGTTGTATTAACTGCTGCTTTTTTTGCCTGTCCCTTTCCTAAGGGTTCCACAGAAAAAAAAGTCAAGCAGTTTAGAAGACTTGCAGAGCGAATCCTTGGAAAAGGTTGGTTTATTTGTAATCACAGCTTCTGGTGCTTAATGTCTCAGCTGAAAGACCAAGATCAAGTATAAATATTCTTTTTGTTATACATATGGTAACTTTAACCACCACTAACTCTGGATGTGAGCAAGGAGCCCTAAACCAGCTCAGGTTCTTTTTCCCCCTCATTTCCAAGCTGACACACCCATGTGGCCACACTTTCAAATTCAGG
The DNA here is from genome assembly GCA_026413545.1 of Cichladusa arquata. Lineage (NCBI taxonomy): Eukaryota > Metazoa > Chordata > Aves > Passeriformes > Muscicapidae > Cichladusa > Cichladusa arquata. The sequence goes on from JAOTQP010000251.1 coordinate 3,549,536, forward strand.
TTTTGCCCTGAGAGAAACCAAAATATTTACGTGAAGTACAAGAAATAATGAGGAGTCATTTTGTTAAACTGCAGTATTCTGTTTATGGGTGTTTTTAAAATATTTTTTCACTTCCAAATCACCAAATATATTAAGGCAGCTAATCCTGAAAGTAGCTAAATGTTGGAGCTGAGTATTTCCACACTTTTTGTTTGTTTGTTTGTTTTTGTTTTGTTTTTTGTTTGTTTGGTTGGTTTTTTGTAACTGTGTTTTCCCTTAGCTCTCTGGTACAAATGGCACTCCTGAAGATGGCAGTGATGCTGCTTTAGTTAAAGCAGCAGGAGCACCACAAAAGCTTTCATTCCACTCCAGAACAAAACTTCCCCATTTGCAAAGTCTTGTTGTACACCGACATTTCTCTACACTTTTGTAATTCTACTTTGTGAGACTGTTGTTGTTTTCTGTACTCAAATTAGGCTTAAGACCAGGTTACCTACACCCAGTAATGCCATTTAAACCAGATACCAGTAATATGATTGCTCCAGTTCTTAAATTTTTAAAAGTTTTTCCTAAATATTTTAATATTCTTCTTGAATTGCTGGAGATGATAGTGGTCAAGTAGAATGTGTGCTGCATTTGTTTGATTGTAGTCACACACACATGTGACAAATCAGAACTAACCCTTCATTCCATTAAGAACTGATGAAGGTTTTCTTGTCACAACTTTTAGTTGTTTTCTTGTCTTAAATCAAAAATCTGAATTTGAATGTGTGTGATATGCTGTGATAAGGCTGAACCTACACATTCATGATGGAGGTATTCTGCTTTGCTCAAAGCTCAAATTCCCATTGCTTCCAGCAATAATATTAATATAATAAAATAATAAACCACATCAGTGTCCCTGACCTAACTGTGGTGGAATTTTGATCACTTGGTTTCTATCAGAGCTCTTTATGGTTTCAGCTGGATCCATACAGGATTGTGTGTGTTATTTTATGTCAGTTGTTTTCATATTGGTCTGTTAAACAGCTGTTATTGTTCCCAGCTCAAAGTAAGTCTGAAGGGGCCACCCAGAAACCTGGAAATAGCAAAATTCCTTTGATCACAACAGAACTTAAACAGGAATTTTGTAGAATGGGGAATGAACAAACAGAATTAGTATAAAATATTGGATTGAGGTGAAATCATGTTGTCCATCCATTAAGCACCATGTCCATAGCAATAAGACTACATTCGATGTTCCATGTATGTTTGTTAATACTAACATTTGTCTGTTGCTTTTTTTCCATAAAACTTTGAAATTGCCCTCCCTGAAACTCCATAGTATGTAGATGGAAAACCACCACAGCCTGTTGTAGAACAAGAGGTATATTAACTGCATCCTTCCCTAAAAATTCTCTGGTGTGGTGTGATGTGATGTGATGGTATGGCTGGTTTGCATTTTATATTCATTTTTTCCTCAAAATGTTCACGTAGTTCCAGTGCTGATGAACAAAACAGAGGGTAAATATTCAAGAGGAAAATATTTTAGTTTTTTACTTTTTATCCAGAAGTTTGTTACATGAAGCTGAGTCAGGCTCAGAATACACACTGCTGATGTAAGACACAATTTCTCTACTCTTACTCTTAATATTTTTGGTACAAGTCAGGGTGTACTCCTGCTGTTACCAAAAAGGAGCTGGAGTTGAGGAACTGAGCAATCTGGCCTGCAGTTGTAGTATCCAAAGAATCCTCTAGGCCTTGGAATAAGAACAGATAAAGCAGTGCTTATCTCATTGAATTTTTAATGTGTCATCCTGTCACAAAATTTAAAACAATTTTGTTGGAATGGGTTTACTGAATAGGAGCACACTGTACATTCCTCTGTACTAAATATGGTTTGCATATTTCCAGTGCAAAGTTCTCCTATGAAAACTCCATTCTGATACTGAAACATTTACCAGTGTGAGTTTATTCCAAAGCACATATTGGATGTACACACCATTTCCCCTGTTAATGTCAGCTGGAGCTGCAGGTTCCTTGCTTGTCCCAAAAAGCATTTCTGCCCTACAGCTTTCACCCAGAGCATTGGCTTGGCCATCTTTTCATCTGGGTTCAGTGCTGAAGAAATCCCTACAAGCCATTTCCAAAACTGTGGGCAAAAATATCTCTGTGCTTTGCCTGAAAAAGTAATTTATTAGGCTCAAAACTATCAGATTTATGGGAACATTTCATCTACCCTTGCAAAAGGAGCAAGGTGCCCAAGGAGACATCACTTGAATGTGAGGAAAATTAGGTTCTGTAATGGAACTGGCAATTTAATTTTGCTGTAATTTTTACTTTTTTAAAAAGACAGCACATTTGCAATTCTGTCTACGCAAAGAGGTTTTTGTCCTTACAAAAGTTAAATTTCTGTACCCTAGCTTTGGTGTTGGTTCTTTAACTGTTATTAATGGTGGTGGGAAACACGTCTGAGGAAATCTGAGGGGTAAAAATACTTTTGGGTTAAATTCCAGCGAGATATAACTATGAGGCAAAAACAGAGAAAGTCTGATGGAAAATAGGGGAGAAAAAATGATCTGAGAAGCAACTAAATGCATTTAAAACAGTGTTGACCTTAAATAGTGAGAGGGTCCTGGAGGAAAGGATGACAGCTAGAAAAATTCTTGTGGTAAACCAGGCAATATTTAACATGTATTTTAAAGTAAGGGAGGGTGGATGAAGTGGGGGGAGCAGATGAGGGAAGGCAAGGCTGTGTCTTATCTGGGAAACTTCAGCTGATGGATGGGTTTAAATAGAGTTATCTGTAAGCAGGAACGTGCAGGGAGTGGAGTCACTTTGAAGAATACTTTTTTCCTCAGCTTTAAGAACACTGTGTACCAGACTGCAGGTGCTGTGAGCACTTTGATTTTGTACTTACTTTATCTTTCCCTCTTTTCAAAGCAGCAGAGCAAGGCAGTGGGGAAAGGCAGCAAGTACCAAACTCTGCCAGGAAAGCTGCCCCGAGCCCTGCAGAACGGAGAGCAGGGGATGCACAGCTCCCCTGAGGGATGTGGCACGGGGGACAACGATGACAGCAGCACCCCAGGCCTCAGTATGTACCTGTGATTTACCCAGAGGGAAAATCCAAACTGTCTGAGGGGCTGGGACACAGCGGGGTACAATCTATGCCAGAACAATGTGCACATGGTTCACTTAGGGAGTGTCCTACTACTTCAATTAGGGAATGTCCTACTGCTTTACTTATTTATTTTATTTATTTATTTATTTATTTTAAGCAAATACCAGAAATATTCCCACAACTCATGGCAGATTGAAGGATGAGTTTAATTTCGAGGGTTTGGTGGTTTTGTTTTTTTTTTTTTCTGTTGCACCTGACAATACCATTTGAAACTTCACAGAACAACTATCAAAAATATGAACATTTTGGGTAAAAATCCCTCTTGCTTAGCTGTGCGGGATCCACTAGGGAAATTTTAAAATTTAATTTACTACGTGCAGAAAAACATCAGTGGATTTTGGAACTACAAATATATTTCTATTCCACAACCACAGCCCTGTGGAAGCCTGTATTAATTTCTTTTCAGTGGCACCTTAAACACAGATTTGTTGACAAAAAGGTGTTAAGAGTGAGGCACAGGACCAGGTATTTTTTAGAACTGAAGAGCTTGGGAGCTCAAGGAGAAGAGTATCCCTTGTGATTCTGAAGTCTACATGCATTTGGGGTGGTTTGGGGTTTTGGGGAGGGTTTTGTTGTTTTTTTTGTTGTTGTTGTTGTTTATTTTGTTTTGGGGTTTTTTTGTTTTGATTTTTTGGGTTTTTTTGGCTGTAGTTATTTTTTTCTTTGGTAGAGATTGGTTCATTTTAAGGCCTCTGGTCCCTAAATCTCCTAGCATACTGCAGATTCAAGGTTTTTTGTTCTTGTTTAGGGGTTTTGAAAGAGCTTTTCTGTGATGGCAACTTTGTAGGCAATGCATGAGTGTTTTTATCTGCAGGATTACCCAAGGGTGGGTGAGCTTGTAAAGGAAAATGTTCTTTTTCTAGAAACAAGCAATGGCTTCTTAAACACACTGAGTCCAGAGAATATTTTTTCTGCAGGTTGGTTTGTTTCTTGCATGTGCAGTAAGTTCATTCCACCTCCAATTCTGTATCACAGAGCAATTTGATGTTATCTTAGACATTGCTTCATTTCAGATACTCTGCAGGCTTCGTAGAGCTCTGTAGTCTTTGCTTAAAGAGCTAAAACTTCCCAGGAATAGTCAGGAAAGCCCAAACAGATCCATTTTCATCCCCACCTGCCCAAGATGATCTGTACAGAGTTCCTGGGGCTCCTGCACACCGATGCACATCCACTGCCACGTCGAGCATAACTGCTTCTTCTTCTTTTTGGTTCTGCTTTTAATGCTCAGCTTAACTACTTTGCCCTTCTGTAACTTTATTTTGCTGGTGTTTTGTGTCCTCTTTGCTTCTCCATCTGGCTTTCTGCTTCTTGGGATGACTGAAGATCGCGGCAGGAGTGTCAGTGCACCCGTGCTAGGTACTGTATCCCAACAAGATGCAACTTTTAACACTCATTTTGCTGCTTACTTTGTTCCTTTCCTCTCCCCCTCCCTTTCCCTACAAAAAAACCCACTAATCCAAACTCCTTACTGCAGTACTGAAATGAAGTAATAGCTCCTGCTGTGTGGCATTCACATGGGGTTTCTTTTTATGACACTTACCCCCCCGGTTTCATCCTGTTTTTGTTGAATTTAGAAAAATTCCCACTGATTTTGATGGAGGAGTTGAGGTATTAAGAGCAGGCAAGAAAAGCTTAAATGAATTCAAATAACGTGGTTAAATAGAAAAGACTGAAATAACAAAATTATTTTACCCCATGTTTTATTATTTTCCTTTTTTGTTTTTTGCATCAAATGTCCAGCTGGTTTTTCACCTTCTGAGCATGTTTTTTTTTTTTTTTAATACAAGAACAATTTTGTAGATCTCTGTACTTTTATATCATGTCCTGCATTTAAACATCAGCCTCCCAGACAACAGCTTTATCAATAATTGGTCTAAAATGTGACTGTAATACTGTTCTTAACCCAGGAGAAACAGAGAACATGGATGGTACAGTGGTCTCCGACGACCTTTCACCTCTCTCTTCGGGAACAGATTCAGGTCCTCAATCTCCATGGTCTCCAGAAAACAGAAAGAGTCCAAAAGGGATCAAGAAAATCTGGGGAAAGTAAGATTTTTTTTTTTTTTTTAATTCACTCTCAAAGCATTTCAGCTGAGAATGAAGCCAATTCCCAGCCAAACCTACAATTATCTATAGCAAGAATAACCTAAAATTTGGGAAAAGAAAGTAGCTCTGGGATTTCAGGGGTGTGTCCTTATGTACACAGCAGGGTGGAAAAATTGTTGGGAGTGTTCACAGCGTCATGCTGGTGAAAGAAATAAGGCACTGCTGTCATCTTGATGCTATTAATTTAGCATGCCAGCAGTTTCATTAGCCATGAAAAATTAAATTGTAGCAAGTTGCTCATTACAAAAGACACCAGGTAAAAAAAAAATAAGGGAAAAATGAAGTAACAGAAAGCAGAAAACAGAAAAATGTAATCTGCTTCAGCAACAAGTCTGGATTAGTAATTGGATCAAAGTGTTCCAGCTGCTCTGCAGAGCTCTTTTTTCCCCCTCCAGAGTTATGTCCAGACTGAATTTCCTAGAACTCCTTCAGCTGCCTGCGGAATTTGGCATTGGCGGCTCCCAGGGAGAGCTGTTAGTTGTCCCTGTAGTTTCCAGGCAGAACAAACATCCTCTGTCACCAGCTAACAGCCCTGTCGTGGCACTCTTGTCTTGCAAGAATTCGGAGGACTCAGTCAGGTAACTTCCCTGCAGACGACCTGGGGCTGGCAGAGTTCCGGAGGGGAGGGCTCCGGGCCACGGCTGGACCTCGCCTGTCCCGATCCAAGGACACCAAAGGCCAGAAGAGGTAAGGGCTCCTCCTCTCCTCCTCTCCCTGGCACAGCAGCCACTCCCTCTACTGCTTTTTATATTTTTTTTTTTTTTTTTTTTTTTTTTTTTGGTCAGGCAGGATTGAAAGTACAAGAGGAAATTTCGTGTTCGGACTCAGATGTTTGTTAATTTTTATCTATGTTACAATGAGTGCTACAGCACTTTTAGTTAGCAGGCCAAAAATGAAGCAATGGTGATCTATCTCTCTTGTTGCAAGGTTTTTTTAAGGCTTAATTGTTTTGTTAAAAACTAACACTTAACTTAGTTTTACTTTTGACTCAATGACCAAAACACTCATGATCCGCAGGGCGTTTTTTTTATCCAATTAAACATGATCCTACCTAGACCCATGAAGAAGAAAAGAAACTTCCACTCTAAAACCTCCATCTTGCCCCATTCCTATTGCTATATTCTAAAAACCCCAAATGCCAAATTCTTTACCGTGTGATATTGCACACTTGTATTCAAACTACACACCAGTGATCCCAGTTCTATCACTCAATTTTGGAAGCCTTCTCTAGGGCTTCAGGTTAAAAGCAGTGTTCTTTTGGGGGTCAGAGCCTGACAGCACAGAAAGTCCAAAACTCCCAGGCTCCAGAGTTCCAACATCCCTCCTCTTGGGGAGTTTGTCCAAGCACTTTGTGGGATTGCACACCAGCTGGAAAGAATTTCAAAATCATCCTGTGAATCTCCTCTGCCTGCATTCCTCCAGCTGCAAGGTGGAGTGTCAAAAATTCCACCTTGTTAAACAACAAGGAGAATAATTACCTCCTCTTCTGCATAATGATGAGGATTCAGCAATTCCTTTTCAAACAGAAAATGGGGAATTTTTATCTGCCCAGTTCCCAGGACACCCCAGAACACAGCACACTGACGGATTTGCTCCTCTGGCACACCGTGAGATATCCACTATGGACTTTCATTCTTTCCTTTAAGATTTTTCCCAATTTTTGTGCTTTCCAGTGACCACAATGCCCCATTTGCTCAGTGGAGCACTGAGAGGGTTTGTAACTGGCTGGAGGACTTTGGCCTGGGCCAGTACGTGATTTTTGCCCGGCAGTGGGTGACGTCAGGCCACACGCTGTTAACTGCCACACCTCAGGACATGGAAAAGGTAATCACTGCTTCTCTCCACCTGCTCATTCTGTCCATTCCAGCCTCTACCTTTCTGGAATCCACAGCATCAGTTTTGGTAGTTACCTGATTTAAGGAAAGGAGCCAGACTCCTTTGTTAATGTTAATGTTAAACTCTTTGTGAATGGTTTTTGTTGCAGGAAATGGGAATAAAGCATCCACTGCACAGGAAGAAATTGGTTTTGGCCATCAAAGCTATAAATGCAAAACAAGATGAGAAGTCTGCACAACTTGATCATATCTGGGTGACACGTAAGTGTTTGGGCTCTCACGGAATTGTTTGGGAAGGAATTTCTCCCAAAATTCAGCCTGATTCACATTTAAGCAGTTACCAAACATCTTTTAAAAAGCACTAAGTTTCACCAGAGAAGAACTGAGGATTTTTGTGGTGTTGTTGACATCCAAACATATGGCTTGTGGTGTGCTCTTCCATGGGGAAATCTGTCAGACAGGGAATTCAATGGGTGGGCTCCATCACCTGCTGGATGTCAAAAATCACAGGGCTGGTGTGGACAAAGCTGGGTGATGGGAATTGCTTGTGGGCTGCTGGCAAGGGGCTGTCCTCAGGAAAGGGGAATAGGCAGAATGAAGCCAAGCCAGGCAAGAGGGGAGAAGAGCTTCATTCTCACTGCTCTGGATTTGGTTCCCCATTGCTCTCACATCTGCAGGGTGGCTTGATGACATTGGCTTACCTCAGTACAAAGACCAGTTTCATGAATCCAGAGTAGATGGGAGGATGTTGCAGTACTTAACTGTGGTAAGTACAGTCCTTTTCCCTCCGTTTTACCAATTTTAACTTCAGAATAAGCAAAAACTTTTAAAATCTTCCTTTGAATGTGAGCAGTTAAACAATTTTTGCAAGACAGAAACAGTGCCAGTAATAACTCCTCTGTGCTGCCTAGTGCATGGAATCTGTTCCTAAGGGTCATAAAATAAGTCATGTTAGGGCTAACTTCTGCAAAGCCCTTCTTTCAATATCATGTAGCACCCCACAACTAAAAGTAAAACAGTCTCTTTTAGGTACAACCTCTGGAGCTCCTTGTTCTTTACCAAGTTAGTAAAAATATTCAGCAAAGTAACAGCAGAAAATCCAGAGATTTGTACAACTCTGACCAGATCCACAGCACATCATGAGCCACACACAGCTACTGTGTTTTCTTCCCATTCTCCTGCCCAAGTCTGGATAATTAAGGCCTGGATTTGCCTTAACAGGCTTATACCCCTGCCTTCATTCTTTTAGCCAGGTCTTGCTCTGGTGCAATGCTAAAAAAACCCCAACAAACCAACAGCAGAAGCCCCCCCAAACCTCCACCTTAACAAAACCCTCTTCAAAGTATAAGCTTTCATCTTTCCTAGACCACAGTAACTCTAATGTTATATAAAACTACACAGCAAATTTAAATTCTTTCCTCTTGGGCAGCATACCTCTTTTGATGTGTGTTCTGTGCCACCTAAAAGTCTCTCTCCTTCACAGAATGACCTCCTCTTCCTCAAAGTCACCAGTCAGCTGCATCACCTGAGTATTAAATGTGCCATTCATGTGCTGCACGTCAACAGCTTCAATCCCCACTGTCTACGCAGGAGGCCAGTTGAGGAGGTAAAAGGATGTAGAAATAAATTAATTTAAGCAAGCACTAATTACCTGGTTCCAGCCAAAGGGGATAGAAAGTCAGCAGTGTACAGTGATACAACAGAATCATTGCTTCTGGGGATTTGCACCTAAAGCAGCAGTTATGCCACTTATTAGTTGAATCTCAAGCATTTCTCCTCTAGTGGGGAAAAAAGTTAATTCATCCTCCTGGAGAATAATTTGGAATGATTTCTCTTTGCCTGACCTCATTTTTAAAATCTGTAAGGTTTTTGCCTTACGTGATCAGCATAGTTTTGTCTTAGCATTAAACACTCAATTACCCTGTTGTCAAAATCTTCCCTTTTCATCCAATCTATAATCTCTGCTGTGGGGTTCCATCTGTACTAGACCAGGTCTGGCTGCTTGAAAGGGGCCTTGAAGAGAAGCAATCCCTCAGCCAGGAAGAACAAGGAGGAAGAGGAGGGAGGCTGTTTTCATCTGAGCTACGAGCTGTGCACGCTCAGTGCAGGCTGTGTGTCATCACCTTTTGTGGTCCCTCCCACAGAACAACGTCTCTGCTTCCGACGTGGTGCAGTGGTCCAACCACAGGGTGATGGAATGGCTCAGATCCGTGGATCTGGCAGAATATGCACCCAACCTTCGAGGCAGCGGAGTGCACGGCGGCCTGATCGTAAGGATTTACCATTTCACCCCTAAAAACTGACAGGCTGTGACAGAAACCATCTTTTGTCTGCTGTTCATCAAGCAGGAAGAAACAAACACATCTGCAATATGACAGCGTGATCTTTATCTGACCCACGTATCTTCATTTTACAAAGGAAAGCTACGATAAAAAAGGAACAGCTGAAACACTTTCTATAATCAAAGCTGAGCTGTGCACAAGTGTATGACAGCAGCACATAAAAGGAAACCTGAACTGTGCTATGCAAAATTTGCTTTTTGATAAGGCATCACTGAGTGTTTGAGTGATTTACCAGAACTCTGAGCCATGCTAAATAACCACCCTGAAATCACAGCAGTTGAGAATGACATTTTTTAATTCAAAACATTCAGAACTGTTTGCAGCTCAGTAATGTCAGGGTTCTGAAATACCAGGATTCTACTGCTTTAGAACTTTTGCAAAAAATGCAGTGGTAGAAATTGTACTAAGATTAAATTTGTACCCTGAGTAAAGCAGAAAATTCTCAAAGGAAACTTGTTCAACCCAAACAAACCTATGGTCTGATGATAAATATAAACACACATTTGCCTGATCACGCTCAGCATTTTTTCTTGGCTCCTTTCAAGTATTTCCTATTCAAAAGTCAGTACCAATGTGAACAGGTACTCAGTGAGAAATCCTCTGCTAAGCACTGCAGTAGTTTACTATTGCATATATTTATATAAAAAATACATTTTTTTTAATCCTGCCCTTTTCCCAGATTCTGGAACCTCGCTTCAATGGTGACACGCTGGCCATGCTCCTGAATATCCCACCCCAAAAGACCCTCCTGCGCCGCCACCTCACCACCAATTTCAACGTGTTAATCGGGCCAGAGGCACAACAAGAAAAAAGAGAAATCATGGAGTCAGCAGCATACACACCTCTGACCACCACTGCCAAAGTTCGGGTGGGTACTGCTGCCAAAAAGGAGAGATGTGTGTGTCAGACTGCTCCACTCTGAATTACAAATAGGGGACAAACATGGGCAGGGAGAGGTGAATTCTAGGAGTGCTACCTTTCCCTTAATTCTGGACCTTTTACTATATATGTTTCAATCAGGTCCTGAAAAAAGGCATGCAGTCTGTTCTGTCTCTTCTGCATTTAACATCCACCATAACTCCAATTCGAGAACAGTTGGAGTTAATTCAGAATCTATGTACTTGAATAACCAGGGTATAGCAATAAATGAAAAAAGGGGAGGATTTTGAATGTTTAAAGAACAGCCTTACTTGTCTTACTCAAAACTACCTGTGTTGACTCCTTATTTTAGCCAAAGAAACTTGGATTTTCGCATTTTGGAAACTTAAGGAAAAAGAAGTTTGACGAATCAACAGACTACATTTGTCCTATGGATACAAGCCCAGCTGCTACCAATGGTACCTCGAAAAACTATGGTGGCTACAAAGGACTCAGTCCTTTCAGTGACAGGGAACTGGATCAGGTGGGACAGACAGACTGATGCCATGCTCATCTCATCCTCTCCATGCATTCCAAAGCTTGCAAATAACCAAATGTTGCCCTGTAACAAACTCTTTGCTACATCCGCATGAACTCACTGAGAAAAGTATTGCCTGTGGACACTGGCAAGGGTTCCAGACTAAAAAAGTTGGGTTGGTTTTTTTTAATCAACATCCTCCTAAACTCATCCATCCTCAAGCCCTTTTTCAGGACTATGACACCTTTACACTCCGAAGATCGAGGTATTTTGTCAGTCAAGGGCGTGGGTGGAGTAAACACAAGACTTTTGTACTTCTAGCTTTCATCATTTTAGTATGGCACACTATTTTTTTCGTTATCTTTATGGGTGAGTTTTAATGTAATGAATTCATTTGGACAAACTTGTACAAAGTTATATTAAAGTACAACTGGATTGTATTTTTTAACAGGCAGTAATTAGAGAATCCAACTGAATTTTTCTTTCACGGTGTACAGTGGGGAGTAGTTTTGCTTAGACAATATATGTGAAGACAATGCATCAGCAATGAACAAATTATTAATAAACCAATAGTTAATTCACTTTTGTAATGTAGTGGTGAACTTGTGAAACTGTCTAGACAGCATCCAGAGAAATGATGAAGCCTAAAAACCATCAAATTTTATTTCAACTTTGCTGTTGTGTAAAGGGCTGTAAACCCTGAAAAATGGAGCGCTCCTGGAGCCTTGTGTGAACTTTGGCAGCACACAAGAGCCACACAGAGGCAGCTGGAGCAAACTGGCTGACATTAAAAGTTTCAGCCTGCTAAGAGAATGGTCACAACATTGAAAAGACTAACTGCAAAGGTAATTTTTTCATTTGCATGGTTTAGTGCATCTAACATCTCATTTGTGTTCACTGGCTTGCCATGGTCCTTTCCAGTGAGAATCCAAACCCAGACTGTGTGGATGTCCACTTGCTCAGCTGAGAGTTGTGAGGGAATGCATTAACTTGGAGCCAAGAACTTGCACTGTGCAGTTGTTCAAGCATGACAGAAAAGACTGGATTTTTCTCTAGGAGCATGGTCTGTCTATTTAAGCATGACTTCTGAGCATGTGGGCCACGCAGGAAATCACAATGCCCTAGAACTGGGGACATTTCTATGTCAGAAAAAGAGGTAGGACTGTATCAAGGGCATCTTGCCTACCAGAAATCTGTGTTAGACCATTTGGAAAATACTACTTTTCATTGATAGTATCAGTTAAGCTTTTTCTTTTTTTTCCAAGTTTCATGGAATCAATCATTCTTAATCCACTCTTCCAATCATGCCTTTTCACGCATTTTTGTGAAGGAGCTTCTAAACTTACTTCATTTGTCCAGGCACAGATCCCTCCCAAAGCTGCATGTAGAGTGAATAAAATTGCACATGCTGTCTGATTTGAACTAGTTGCTGACTGCTTTTACAGATGGAGCACTCAGAAGGCACAGTAATGCAAATAGGGGCTCTTTCCCAAGGCATAACCCAGCTCACGGTACGTACTCATTCCTCTCTTGTCCCAAAGTCACAAATGTGTTCTGCCAAAACTCACTGAAACTTGGTCATTGCTGCTGCTGATGAAGAGTAAGTGGCCTCTGTTCTTATTAAATATCTCTGTACAGCCTGGGGGACATTCAGTCATAAAACCCCCCTGCTTTTAAACTCTAAGCTTCATTAAGGCCTCTCTAATTTGTCATGAATTCTGCTGACTCTTTGACAAAATGAGAGATGTTCATCTCCTTAAATGAAAACGCTTCTTCAAAGATTTTGCAGGTAACCACCACCTCAGTCACAGCAGCCAGGAATGAGGTACAGACTTTTGAAAACTTACATGAGCTAAAACTCTGTGCAAAACAAAACAGCTCACTTTTGCTTCCTCATTCCACAGAAGCTAATTTATTAAAAAAATAAAAATAAGCGACTGGAAGACATAATGAAAAATTATGAAATACAGTTGAGTTGCATGCCAGACGCAAAATCTCTAAGAATTTCCTCAAGCAAAAAAGTTTATTTAAAGGTGTATAATCCCTTTGATTGTGTGTGGGTGTGTGGCTCTCACCCTGTGAGCCTGAGCTCATGCAGCTGGCTCTCTGGGAGCCTCTCACCAAACACCCTCAGTCCTTCCCCCCTTGTTCTTCCAGACGCTGCTGAGCCAGGATGAAATGCTCAACGACAGCAGGTTTTTATCACCGACCTTTGAAGACTGGAGATGATGCTCCAGCATGACCAAACCACCACTTGTACCTCATGCCTGCAGGAGCAGCCAGGAGCAGCTGGGGGCCCTGGAGCAGCAAAGTTTTACCTCTTCTCTGCCACCTCCCACGTAGCAATTCCTGTTGTCAGTGTAGCCACACGTTACAGGTAACTCTCCTCTGTGCTGTTTTCCCACATCATGTAGTAGGAAACAGGTGCTGGGAGAGGAGTGGGACTCATGTCCAGAGTCTAGCAATGTTTTGTCCTTTTATTCAGTTGCCTGTTACATGCTATGTTGATGTACTGTTACACAGAAGACCTTTTGTAATTTTTTATTTTTGTAATTAACTTGCAGTGCAGAAGTCATTAATATGTAACTGTAGCATGGGGGCTAACCAGAGCTACCTGGAATTCAGCTGGGTGCTGGTGAGAGCAGCAGCAATGACTCACTCATCACTCCTGTAGAGGATTTTAATCTCTCCTCCCTTCCACTGGCACCTGTCCTGCCCTCTTTTTATCCAAGTCAGTGCACTGTAGGATGGGAAGAATGGAATAGAATACTGTCCATCAAGCCCTTGTTTTTATTAGGATGACAAGCTGCCATGTTCACAAATCTTTACCTAAGGCAAAAACAACTGCAGCAGGAAATTGTAGCTCTGAGACTACCAGGCAAGTACCAGAATAAAACAAGGATTTATTTTCTTTGAAACACCTGACAAAATAAATCTGCTGCTGTTGTACTGGGCTAGACAGGACTGCATCAGAGGGAAATATGACCTCTCACTTTCTGAGGGGCTGAGGGTGAAGCTGTCACCTTTACAGCACCAATTACTTGTAGCATCTGTTTACATGTACATCTCCTGTGTTAATGAGCTATTAACAAGCTCTCTTGGTAAACAGAGAAATGCCAGAAAAAACTCTCCTTAACTGTAAGGAAAAGTACTTTGTACAGGGCTGGTTTGCATTACTCTCTCCTTGCTGGCTGCAGGTGCTGCTTTAGATTCTGAGGGCAGGTCACAACCCTCCCAAATCAAGAGGGAAGCTCCAGGGCTGGCCACAGGATGCAGCAAGGGCTCTTTGAGAATTGCCTGGGGTGATTTTTACAGGTGATCTATCCTGGTCCTCACTTTACCAGTCTCTCATGACAGACCCTGCACTGTATGGTCAGGTGTAAGAAGATAAACACATGATTTCATTTTCCACAGTGGTTAAATCAAGGCAAATTCTTTTCAATCACTGCAAACTGCAAAAAAGGGGAATTCAGAAGAATGAGAAATAAGTCTAGGCATCAGTAAACTACTGCTGTTTAATGTTTAATAAAAGGTATTAAATGTACCAGTCTGGCAATGCAGTCAGTACCATGGGCATTTGAAATCCTTTGTCAGGTCAATTAGCCATCAGACTCATTACAGCACTGCAAATGGGACTGGCTGCTCCAGCAGCCCTGGGATATTCCAAACACACTATTTCCTATTTCTTTCAATGCTGTATTTACAACTCTGTGTCACTGTGCTAACCTGGCTGTGAATAGTCAATCCACAAAACAATTGGTTCTTCTTTTAAATATACGTAGTAAGAAGTATTAATTAGCACAACACTGGTATATATGGTTATTTTTTGACTGTTATGAATAAATTCTGAATGTTTCCCTCTCTCTTGCTGACCATGGAATGATTTAACACAAATTCATGTGGATGACCTCTCACCTTCATTTTTTTCCCCCTCAGAATTAATGTTTTATACTAATTTCAGAGGTCAGATTAAGTAACTCACAATTCAAGGTAATTTCTCAACTTCTTAGTGTTAAAACACACAAGGTAATTATGAAGTTATGGACCACAGAAATTATGAAGTTATAGACCACAGAAAGGGGTTAAAAAACACACACACTCACACAAATGCTGCACAGTTGCACATCAACTGCTCCTGTAGAAAAAATGCAGTACTTCCAGAAAAGGTTACCAGGTGCCATCAATGTTAATAAGCAAATGTACAGCTCTTGGGATAGCCAAGCTTGTCCAGGTTGGGCTGACAGGCAAACTGAATCATTGGTGGTGGCCCACACATGAGAATGAGGGTCTCACTGTCAGGGGGAGGCAGGTGGGCTTTCAGCATGTCTGCAGTGACAAAGCCAGAGCTGTACTTCCAGTCTGCAACAGAGAAATTAATTCCATTACTCTGAATCTCTTTAAAAAGGCTGAAGCCTTTTTAAACCTCATTAAGTAGCTGAAGAATCAAGTTATGGCACCATCACTGCAAACCAAGAGAGGGTTAAATTTCTCACTCAGCTCAAACCTAGTGATCCCCTTCCATAGGGACAATAAGAGTGTAGAAAACAAGGATCTGGTTAATAAACCATGGAGGTCTTAAAACAATAAATCAGGAAATTTAAAAGAAATGAGCAGGTAGGAATAAAAACAAAGAGTAAATCAGCTTTTCCAGTGAAGGGGGGTCACCCAGTGGCAGGGAGAGGTAATGAGACCTGTACGTTTTTTTTTTTTCTTGAGATGGAGTGGTGAGATGACAAAGTTCGGTGATAACAAAAGCTCTGCCACGCAGTTTAGTGATAAGAGAAAACAAAACAGGAAAGAAATGCTAAACTACTTCAAGCAGCACTATTGCTGAATGCATCTGCCATTTGAAGTGAGCCAAGTAGGAAAATGATGCCTTAATCCATACACATGGCAGCTGTTTCACCAGAATCTAATCTGGAGCTGCTGCACAACAAAGATGTGCACATAATGCTTACAGGTATTAAACAATTTAATGCAAACAACAGGCTGACATAACCTCATTTGGGAGCTAACCCAAAACAGAGCTGAACTTTGGAGGAAAATTCCAGAAACTGGAATACATTAAAAGATGCACTGAGTAACACATCTGACCCAAATGAAGTTAATTATGAGCTCCTACTTTTTAAGGCTCATCTGGCTTAGATCCCTTTTTAAAACAGGGTGTGGGTAAGGTTTGTTTCTGAGGAGTTTCAAAGTGTAAGAGAAGAACACTTGACATTACTCTGATGTCCCCTGGAGCAAGAGTGAAGCTCTGGCTGTTGCACAGGGATGAGCAAAGGCATTTCCATGTGTCCCTACCTTTTGGAGGTCTGTCCAGTGTGTACCACAGCACAAACTGCTCAGGATGCCTCTTGGCAATGTCTTCTAGCTCAGCTCTCAGCAATATGTCATTTTCTGTCTGCAAAATGAGAGCGCTGCCATTCACAACAAATGCAATGATAACATTTATGCAAATCAAGAAAGTAATTTGGTATTTTGCCCCTTCCATGATAGCTATTATCATTACAGCTTCTGTAAATTGAGATTATGAACACCAAACTGTGAGACTTAGCAGCCATCTAAACACAGTCCTAAAGATGGCAACTAGAACAACTTTTTAATCCAGGCTAAAATCCCAACGAGCTGGATTTGTCCCTGGCCCTGGCAAATGTCCCTGGAGCAGCATGGTGAAGGTTAACTGTACAGACAGATTAGTGGAAACAAATCCTGCTTCCTTGAAATCAGTGAAGGACAAAGATGAGCAGAGGGATCAGGATCTGGTTATTTATTCCCTAATGCAGGAATTCAATCAAACTATGAGGAGACACCTAAAAGTGTGAAAGAGTATGAAACATGTGCCATCAGTTTAAAAAGCTCAGAGGGCAGCAAAAACAATTGGGCTATTAAAGAAGAGCAAACAGAAGGGTCAGAATACTCACCTGATTAGCAAAAAGGAGGTAACATTTTGTGGAGTCCTTAGGATCATTTGTGATCTGACGGATCAGCTGCAACATAGGAGTTATTCCTGTTAAAAACCAAAATGGTTATAAAGTGGGTATTTCTTTCCATGGTTACAGCTTCGGTATAAATGCTCCTTCCCTTCAGTCTTCAATGGGATCTCAGTTTGCACATGGCTACACACCTCTGGATTTCTAATCCACATGGACTGCAAAGATTGGGGGCTTCTGTTATCAAGAACAGTTCCAAATCAAACCCACTATTCCTGTATGCAGGGCTTTTCCCTTCAGGATTATCTATCCCATAATTTTACCCTCAAGACATTCTCTTGGAATACTTTTTGTCACTGATGAAGTGAGTTGTCTGAGGTCACAAGGTAAATTAGTACTCAAACCTTGAGGTTGCTACTCCCCAGGACTGAGCTCAAACCACTGGAATGCCTCAGTGTTGCCACCATGAAAAGAAATGCAGGTGTAAGCACTGCTAAAGTACAGTGATAGTTCTCACATATATCCACAAAGATATTTTCACTCTCTAGACACTCCATATGATGGGATTAGTTTTACCTGTTCCTCCAGCTATCATCCCAAGGTGCTTTGCAAACTTCTTCTCTGCTTCAGACTTCTTATTAGGCTTGATAAGAAAGGTACCTAGAAGAAATATTCCAAACCTATAAGCACATTAGCCTCCAAACAAACATGGATACAAATTCCACAGGAATAAATTACTACAGATGATCAATCAACAAAGACAAATCTTCTGGAAATCCCTCCCTTCTGCTGAGATAGATTCATCAGGAGATTGTTGGTCACAGGAGGTCAGCATCCAGAGAAGTGCTGAGCACTCTGAGGTGAGACTTCAGTGCACAACTCCTCTCAGTTGACATCAGTGCAAAATCTTCACTTGTATCCTACTAGAGGATTACTTCTCTGAGATTATTTCCTCACAGTCAACTCAGACCTGGCTTGATTATGAAATGGAGCTGGCTCTCAGTCAGCTGGTAATTCAGTAACAGCACTGGGATTCTCAGAGGACATTTTAAGCCACAATCTCACCTGCTTAGAAGCATCTGGAGCATCTCCCTCTGCATGTATAGGTGAGGTATTTTATTTCCAGTGCAGACCTCTAAGTCACATAATGCAATAGCAATTTTTTCAGATTTATAGTCCCAGGAGTGAGACACTCATCAATTATTCCTTACACAAAGTACTCTTTCCCATCATATCAACTCTGACAGGCTCATGGTCAAGTCTAGAAAAGGTGGTTTTTCCTCTTTTCAACTTAAAAAAAAAATTCTCTACAGCTGTCAAGTTTTATAAAGCACCTCTGAAAATAACCAATACCTCCCTTTTGCTCTCCCACCTCTGTGTCACAGTACCTGTCCCCTTGTAGACCAGCAGTCCATTTGGCCCTCTGAAATCAATGGTATCTCCAATCTTCATGTTATCTAGGTACTGGGACATCTTCCCACCTTCTGGAAACTTGGGGTTCACATTTTTGTGGTAGACCTGTAAGAAAATCATTTGCATGTTATCAACCACTAACATTCTTGCAGCAGTATCACAAACTGTAGACCAGGGTCCTGCAGGCCTGACATTCAGCACCTGAGAAAGAAATCGAGGCAATTCTTTGCTCTCAGTTCTCTCTTGAGTCTTGCAACAGGAAGCAGCCAAAATAAATAAAATGTGCTGTTGGGCACATCCCTCTGCTCCCTGCAAACAGCCAGGATAACAGGGATGGGTGGAAGGCAGATTATGTGCTGCTGCCCTCATTTCACTGTTGCCTTATGTCACCCCATTTTTGTAGCTGCTCCTTCTGAAAACAGCATTGCTGCATCTTTTCCTTCTAAAACTTTCCCACTCAGCCACACAACAGCTGTTTCAGCTTTCAAAGCATGTAAGAAGGATTAAGCAGTTCATAACCATTCACTACTCTTGCAACACGAATAACAGAGCATGCAAAAAAAAAAAAAAAAAAAAAAAAAAAAGTCTGGATTTTTGCCTAAGGACAAACTCTATCAGAGAAAAGGATTAGGAGATCCAGAAGTCCTGGGATGAGATAATCCTGCATCCCCTAGCTTAAAGGATTTCCCTTGTTTGACTTGTTTTCTGCTTAGAGCTCTTTGCAGTAAGCATAGCATTAGCAGCAGCACAGGCATCTAGAGGGAGAGAGATCAGTATCCATGCACTGCCAAATAAAAGGTATTTGGGGAATTCCTAAAGTGTTGCCAGGGAAGTGGTTCTCTCCTCCCTCTACTCCTCCTCTGCCAGCCCACAGTGCCACACAGCAGATGCACAGGATACAACTTACTATTCAAGGGCAATGTGAAATGTTTGCCATGCAGTCACCCTATTTGAAAAAGATGAGATCCAATGAAAATGAAATTTCATGAAATTTGAATGAAAGACAATGAAATTTGATGACTAAATCAAAGCAAACCACCTCACTAAAATGAAGTACTTGCCCTCCTTCCAGTTAGCAACTCATCTATATCAAAGGAAGGCAAAATTTACCTTTATAATTAAATCAACATAACCTTTTGTCTCGTCACTGGAAACGGGGGTATAGGCTCGAATCACCAGACTCCCATCAATTTTTGCAGAAAGGTAAACATGTTGGCCTGAGGAGAAAGAATCACAATCTGATCATGCTTTTCATCCCTGGAGGACAAGAGGGAAAGGCAGGTATTGGAACCTGCTGCACATGCAATGACAGAGAAAATCTTTGCCATACAAATGCTCTATGAAACATTCAGGTTTTTCTCTTTTTTCAGCACAGAGCAGGAATCTCCCAGGAAGCAATACAATTTCAGGATCTTATTCCTAAGTTCTTAAGAATGAATCTGGATAAACACAAGCATTGCAGAGCACATCTCAGCTGGTTTACCATTTGTCTAGTTAATTCCATTACTCTTCCCCATATAAGGCAGAAAACAGCCTGGAAAGAGACAGGCAGCATGCAAGGCCATGCTCACAGCATGGAATGGGGTGTCCCTGACACCTGCCACACAGCACAGGGAGCTGCCAAACAGTGCAGAACAAACAGAGCCACATCTGCAGATCAGAGGCAGAGGCTTTCCTCTGCACAGATTATCTAGCACTGATTCAAGGTCCAAGGTTTAGTGCTATCAGGGTTCCAAGGTACAGGAAAGAAGGCCAATCCTAGGCTGAAATTTGTGCTACACAACTCCAGACAAAGTTGCATGCAAATGTCTGTAACTCAAAGGTAAGTGCATGCACAGAAAAGGCTCTGAATATTTCAGCATCTTCCCAGGCAGCAGAGTTGTCCTCTCTCTCCTCTACAAGTGTGACTGTACTTGCTAAAACCAGGAGGGCAATTGCCAATAGACTGAGAAGACCAGATGGAAGTAGAAGCAAATAAGAAATATGAAAAAGCTTTGACAGACACCACTCTTGCTTAATATCCTGACGGGTGACAAATTCCATCAGGATCAGTTCAGTTTCACTGCTCCATGCCTAACCTACACCACACAACTGGGCAAAGCACTCACAAAAGAAATACAGAAATACAACCTCCTGGGAAACCTGACATTTCTCTCTGACACAGCAGCATTCAGATGCAGCTTTCAACTCCTTGCTTTGCTGAGCCTTCAATTCACAGTCAGAAGTTCCAAGAACTGTGAGAAACCAGAAATATAAGTAATTAAGTGTTTACAGTACTTACCTACAGGTAATCCTAATACATGATTCGTTGAGGGTAGCCCGAATCTGAATTTCTTAGTATCATGACTGATTTCCTAAAAACCAAAGTTAGAACGAGGTCAGCATCACCACTTTGAATTTCAAACTCTACTCAACACAATATGCTTTAGCAAGCCTGTTGTTTGTTAGCATGCAAACCAAATGCTGGGACACGACACAGAAACAGCTTTGAAAAATCAAGTTGAAACAACCAGGACTTTCAGAAGCACTTTTCTCCTCTTTACTTCCACAAGGAGTGACCTGTGCCTGCCTGCACAATCCCTACAGCATCCTTAAACAGATAAAATCAGGAAACACTGTGCCCAGTGAGCACATTAAATGCTTGTGGCCAAAGATCAGGCAGCACAGGGCGTGCAGACGCTCAGGGTGCACCCAGGGCAGCAATCAAGGGAGGAATATGGCCAGCAGCACTTAAACACGCCAAGCATCGGCAAACACCAGCTCGCAGCGTGGCACAAACACTTTTACATACCCTGCCCCACCCCGGGAGCATCACAGGGTGGCTGAGGGGGTCACAGCCATCCTTGGAGGGCTCTGGGCCCAGAGCCCCGCCGTGCCCCCAGTCCCCAGAGCCCCGCCGTGCCCCGGGCCCCCCGAGCCCCGCCCGGCCCC
>JAOTQP010000251.1:3571761-3638474 GCA_026413545.1 Cichladusa arquata
GTGCCCCGGGCCCCCAGAGCCCCGCCGTGCCCCGAGTCCCCAGAGCCCCGCCTTGCCCCGTGTCCCCAGAGCCCCGCCGTGCCCCGGGCACCTCCTTGTCCAGCAGCCGCAGCGGGTACTTGGCCAGCGGGTCCTGCAGCGTGACGGGGCCGCTCGGCCTCCGCGCCGGCCCGCGCAGCAGCAGCAGCAGCAGGGCGGACGCCGCCACCACGGCCACGGCGATGGCCACGGGCGCTCCCTGTGAGGAGGAGGAGAAGAGCAGGCGGTGAGGGCACGGCGCCCCGCGAGGAGGAGAAGGGGGAGAAGGGCACGGCGGCCCGTGAGGAGGAGAAGGGGGAGAAGGGCACGGCGGCCCGTGAGGAGGAGAAGGGCAGGCGGTGAGGGCACGGCGGCCCGTGTGTGAGGGCACGGCGGCCCGTGAGGGGGCACGACCTAGACCTGGACCTGGACCAGCCCCAGCGCCATTCCCTCACCGCAAGCGCCTCCATGGCGGCCTTGCTGCTCTCAGCCCCCGCCTCACGCTTCCTCCTCGGGATCCTCCCCCTGGTTCCTCCTCCCGGCTCCTCCTCCCGGTTCCTCCTCGGGATCCTCCCCCTGGTTCCTCCTCCCGGTTCCTCCTCGGGATCCTCCTCAGGATCCTCCCCCTGGTTCCTCCTCCCGGCTCCTCCTCGGGATCCTCCTCACGGTTCCCCTTCCCCGTTCCGCCTTGGCTGGACGCTTGCCGTGAGTCCCGCGGGTCAGGCTGCCCCGGCAGCCAAATTCTTGATTTCAGCGAGTCGATGAGGTTGGGAAAGACCTGTGAGATCACCGAGGCCAGCCTGTGGCCGGACAGCACCGTGTCACCAGCCCGTGGCACTGAGTGCCATGTCCAGCCTTTCCTCAAACAGGGACAGTGACCCCAGCGCCTCCCTGGGCAGAGCCTTGCCGTGTGATTGTGGTAACTGCACCGCTTAATTTGTGCCTCGTCTTTGTTTTCTTCTGTCTTCACTCAGAGTCAGGATTAAAAACACGAAGGAGACTCATTTTCTCGTGTTCAGGCTTGGTTGTTTATTAAATCTCACCTAAAGTACAGAGTTCTGCCACACTTTTAGCTACTGGCTAAAAGCAAGCAAATTGGAGCTGAACCTAGCTAGCTATAAAGGTTTTTAAAGCTAAACAGTCCAAGAAAGAACTAACACCTATATTATTTATACTTTTGACCCAATAACCAAACTCCTGTGACCCACAGTGCAGCCACTGACTCTCCAACCAGAAACTACTGCCTGAAACCATGGAGAAGGAAGAAGACAGAGACAACACCCAAAATCCTCCATCTAGTCCCATACCTATTACTATATAAACCTTCAAATTCAAAACCCTTCACACACTTCTATTTTAACTACACGCCTGTTACTCTAACTCCATCACTCAAATTTGGAAGCCTTCTCTAAGGCCTCAGGTCAAAAGCAGTGTTCTGCTGGGGGTCAGTGCCAGAAAGCACAGAAAGCATAAAAATCCCAGGTGTCTGGGATCCAACATTGCCATTCTTGCTGTGAAGAAAAAGAAAAGGAAGGGCAGCAAAGTCAAACTGGTCACTTCAGATGAAGAAACAGCAGTATTTCTGTGCACCCAAAGCACAGCAATGAATGGATTCCTAAATGAGAAATAAATCTGCCCTCGAAAAGTGCAAGGGAAGCAAAGCAAGGGTAAAAGAAAACAGGGAAGATGCCATGGGAATGGGGTTGTCGTGTCCTTTTGGGCACAGAAAGGCATGGAATCTGTTATCTCCACAGGCAGAGGAGCACAGAGAGAGCAGGACACCATTCCAAAGCTAACCAGAACAACCTACAATCACAGATCCTCACCTAAAAACTAAATCAGAATCCCATTACATTAACCCCATTAAAAGTAAATTTTAATGACTTTTTAAGTTCTTTTTTATTTTTTAAATCAATATTTCATTTGCATCAGAAAGCAGTTCACATTGTTGCTAAAAATACTGGCACCTTACAAGAGACTAGAAGGACGTGACAGAAAAAAGCAAAAGTAGGCTCCTTGTAAAATCATACTAGGAGAAACACAAAAGGCCAACATCAAGCAGCCAAGCAAAAGGTTAGCTCCCTAACAATCAAATCAAAACCTGACATTTAAGGACAGAATTTAAGGCAGGAATTTTCATAAGAGATACCCATTTATCAGTATTATAACCACTGCATTCAATATCATCACAGCTGATATCATCTGTAGTTCTCCCCACACTTTTTGCTTTTCACCTGAAATCCTTGTCTTAAATTAATAAACAGGAAAAAGTCACTGTGTTCCTGTTAAGCAAAACAGCTTAGCAGCCAAGAGATAATGCAGATCTGCTCCCAGCATAAACTGATACGGTCAGCTAATGGCAACTTCCACCATAATCAAACATTAACAGGCTTCTAATAAAAATTTACAAAGGATATTTTCCCTCCATTTCTCTCTGAAGATCTCTTCAGAGAGTTCAGCAAAGATAGGACACACATACTCTATCAATAATGCAACACAGCTGTTAATCTGAATCTCATAATCCTTCCACTGTTAAGTATTTTCATAGCTTCACCAAAAAACTCATGATCAATATTTTGTGGCCTTTTGCCTCAAACTTTACAGTGAAGAGTAGAAAGTGGTGAAATGTGTTTACTTTATCCATTGGAGAATAGAGTCAGTGAGATTACTGTTTCCCCAGCTACAGAATAAAATTAAAGGTTTAAAAAAAACCCCAAAGAACCAAAGTTCAAAACTAATATAATAAAAAGGGAGGGTAACTGGCATCAAATACTGTATGGGAAAAACTCTCTAAATATTTTTAGTATTAATATCAACAAAAACTAAGTGAGGTATCTTACCTTCTAGTTATTATCTGGACCACTGAGTCAAAGGAGGATTATTCTTGTGCCACCTGTTGTAGTACCCTACTAATTTAGTTTTAAACACAAAAGCTGAGAGCATAAGGGTCTGCAAAGCTAATTGGAGCCTGTCATCACAGATTTCTGTACAAGCAGCCTTTTGGACATTAAGAAAATGTTATTTTGTACAAGTTAATGTCTAGATTAATTAGGATAGCTCTCAGTTCTTGCATGGTCATTTGGTCTGGAACACCTTCCTTTTGAAGCACTTTTATTCAAACACCACACAACTTGTGAAACCAGAAACTGCATTAAAAATATCCTGCAGTATTTTTATACTCTCCAGCACTACATTCAAGGACATGCTTGACTCATGTGGTTTATTTTCCCTCTTTTGCTGGATTAACAGAGTGTCAGAAGCCTGCAGGTAACTTGAGACTGCTCCAACACACATGTAAAGCCAAAGTCTCCCTTCAGGTAAATCAACAGTGAATTCCCCAGGGTAAGTACCAGCTACTCTGGAATCTGTTCATCAGTCAAAAACCTGCATACTCCCACCAAATTTTGTTTTCAATGACATTTGTGCTTTGGGAGTGTTTTACAACGGGATCCATCAGAACTGTTCTTTTGGCACTCACACAATGAAAATGGGGAGATCTGAAAAACAGAAGGAAAATAAAACAGAGTGAAATTGATTACAAAGATCATCAATAAAGACAGGCTGTAAACTTGTCAAAGAGGACTCAGCTGCTACCACGTGTCAGTTCATGCTCCTCTACTTCCTCCCAACCCTGAGAAAAGAAGCTGCAAAGCCACAGCAAGGAAAACATTCACCCACACAAGAAATGCAGTAGAGAGTGGAATAATAATAATAGTACAATTGGCAGAAAAGATTTTCAGAAGTTACTGATGATTTAAATTTATTTCTTTTCTGGGAGTTCAGCTAGGGATATTTTAAACAGCCAAGATCTCAAGGAGTGCTGGACATCCAAATACAAAATTGCACTCTGGAAAAGACCTCAAATTAATCATCTGATAGTAGCAAAAGGATTAATTTAATTGTTTGGGGTTTTTTTCATACATACCACTACTATTAATATTCTTCTTGATCCAGTCAACAAAAAAACCAACATTGGTGTATACTCCTGGGTAGTTCTTCCTTCCACATCCCAAGCCCCAGCTAGTAATTCCATGGAGGGTGTAAAACCCCGAGTTGTCTTCTGAAGGACAAACTAATGGGCCTCCAGAATCACCCTGCACAAGGACAAGGATAAGCCAACATCACTCCTGCTGGTTTGAAAATCTCAGTTCAGCAAGGAGAGGTCCCAGCTGCTCACGTGCTTGCTTTTTCATTTTTAAGAGACAAAGGAAGACACAACCTTTGTTCAAGGGAAGTAACTCTTTTTGCAAATTAAAATTTGACTACTAATTAGTCTTTCACTGTAAATCACCACAGCCTGTTTGCAAGAAAACAGCTTTGGAGGTTTTACATTTCCCCTTCTAGAACCCATCTGGCCATATCCCAAGGGTGATGTAACTTACTGTGCATGAGTCTTTGCCTTCCTCCAGAGGGAATCCTGCACAGATCATCCCCTGGGTCACTTTACTGGGAAGGTTTATGTAATAGCTCTGACATATGTCAGGTGCCAGGATGGGAACTTCCAGCTGCTGCAGTTTTTTCCCCTTTTCTCTGTCTTGAATTAAAGCACATCATCCAGTAGAGGCATGAATTAGTGGTTCCAGAAGGAATCTTTACTCCTCTTTTCTTCAAATCCTTTTCAATCTAAATTATCTGATTTCTCTCCTCCCACCCACGTCCCTTCATGTCTAGCTGATCTTACACCACAAGTAAAAACTTTTTAATGTGTCTGTTCTCCAAAAACTAATGTATAGACAGAAGGACTCTTCCAGCACAGAATGTGGTATTCAAAACACAGCCACAACGTGCCCAAGCAGCAAAGACTGCATACCTGCTTCAGGTGCACCCCACCCTGTGACCACACACATCCTGGAGGGCTGCAGCACCTCCTGCTCAGCAGGGAGACACACTGGGAGCACGGAGGGGCTGAATTCCAAGGGCTCAGCCAGCTGCAGCAGGGCAATGTCACAGTCCAGAGTGGTCTCGTTAAAACTTGGGTGTATAAAATGCTGCTTGACTGGCCTTTTCTAGGAAAGCAAAGACATTTCCTGAAAGGCTTGGGAATCTCAGGCTTTAAGTCACTTTGGTTTTATGAATTTCCAAGATGCCTTAGGAAGGGAACACGTTTAAAAGCAGCTCCAGAAATTGCCAGCTTTCTGATATTAACAAATCAAGATTATGCATCCATGCCATGGAACAGGATGCAGAAAACTCCATCCAGCAAGGGCAGAAAGAGAGTCTTGGAAAAACATTTATCAAAATATTATCAACATTTATCATTATCATTTATCATTATCAAAACATTTATTTATTTTATAAAACAAAAAGTGGCAACTTTGCCCTAATTCTTTCTGTCTTGGTGGCAGTCACCAGTGAGTACAGAGACAATACAGCTCTCACTCCCACATCCTCCAGGATTCTGAGCTTTAGAGCTCAGTGGGGACACAGATCTGTGTTGACAGTCACACAAAAGCTGTTGTGTAAATGCAGATTAGGATCAGCATGCAGGATTGCTGCATCACGGACAATTTGGGAATTGCATTTACATTGAAAACGATTTTGCAAGATTGATTTGTATTTCATTGCTAAGCAGAACACACAGTACCTGTCTGTACTGTTGCTCTGTAAGATCATGTAGTCCTGTTACCACCATCCATAAGTCTCTGTATGCTTCCCTAAGGAAAAAAAAAAAGTTCATTGTCAGGCTGATGTAACAGCAGTCTTGAAGCCTGTGGATCTGAAAAGCTGCCATGTTCCTAGCACATGTGAGTGGAGCAGAAGAGCCAGTGCAGGCTGTAAGAGGTGTAAGCTGCCCTGTGGCACCCTGGCTGGAGCCAGCAGGCTGCAGGGACACACGTTCCCAGGGAAGGGCTCGTCCCAGTGCACTCACCTGGAATGGAGGCAGTGGGCAGCTGTGACAACCCATTCTCGGGCAAGGACTGCTCCTCCACAGATGTGCTCAGCTGCAATTTGCACACTGGCCTGCCAAGGCCACGAGTAGGGCACGGCTTCTTCACCTCCAATTAGCCTGCTGAAGAGGAACCTGGGCTGATTGGAGGGCATTCCACAAACATCCTCTGAAACAGAAAGCACTGATGGTCCAAGAAGTCTTTAGAGGTTAAGACTGGGAGAAGTAAAGAACATTCCAGTTAAAGGCAGCCCCACAGCTTCTTGAGCTCCACCTCCCCCTTTTTTGCTAAATCTTCCAACTTCCCTCATTAAAAAGGATCCAAATGTTTAGACCACCACGAGGAGATGATCTTAGCAAAAACAGAGCTTCACCAAGATGAAAGCTACCATTACCTTCAAAAGTTTTAACCTCAAACCTACAATGAGCAGGTACCCATCCCATTTTCCATGGAGTACTAGAGGGGAAAAGGGCAGCTCTAAAATGCTAGTTGTTATTTTCAATTAGCCTTTGCAATTGTTTTCACCAAAACAAGTAGGTATAAACTGACATACAAGCTGAAATGTTATTGAATTGCTGTACATGACTTAGCAAAATGAAGGAAACAAGAGAAATTAGGTTCTGCTAAAGCCAAAGCATGTAAATATCACTGTGAATATTTTTATTTCCTCAAAATATCTTACTAAAAAATCTGGGCCAACTGTAGCCATTCGGTATTTTGAGAATTTGTAGTCCAAAATGTATTCTCTATTCCCATGAAGGAAGCATAACTGAGGTTGTCTTACCTGTTGTAACCTTTATTTCTTCCTCAGTAACATTCATGTTTTTAAACTCTTCTTTAGTTGAATTCAAAATATTTAAATCTAGGAAATGAGGGTAGTGAGTGTGTTAGAAGGATATCTTGACTAATATTTGTATTATAGAATAACTTTTATTTCCTTATTTCTTTTTGCAGAAGAAATAGATTTCTGTTGCAGCGATCTGTGTTATTATGGTATTAAAGTGCTATTTAAAATGCACCACAAACACAACTCTCAGGTTTTGGCCAGATTCATTATTTGTCCTCACCATTCACATGCCTTTGTTTAATGCCTGAAGAGGTTCACAATCTATTTTTTTCACTGAAACAATTTGTTATGTGAGAATCTCCTAGAGCAAAATAATTCTGAACAGCCAGTTCACTGAAGAGCCCTTTGTGCTGCCCCAAGGAGGCGTTTCCCCAAGTTTCTATTCAGTTTTCCACTACCTGCTACAGGAACAAAGGAGACTGTAGCTCTGAATCCTCCAAAGGTCTCTGTTTCATCAGAGTGGAAGACAACCAGCATCACAGCAGAGGAGCTTAGAACAGGTGCTGGCAGGGCAAATCCACAAGACTTGACTAAAAATGAGAAAGCAAAGGCTCACTACAAATTAACAGGTACTTTTTAATCCTTCTCTCTTTCAGCAGTGGGTGCACAATATTCATTCTATTCCAGCTTTCAGACAGGAAGGTAAAAAGTAACCATGACCAAGAGATAAGCAGGCTGAGGCTGAAGGGCTGATCTATTCCTGGCAGCCTGTCCTCGTTCAGCAGCTTCCTCACCAGAACAAGGAGTCTCTGGCATCATTTCACAACAGTCTATTGCAGCACAAACTTCATCAGAATCAAACACCCCAGCTACCTGATTTTTCCTAATCTAAGCACCAGCTTCAAGCAAGTGCTGAAAACAGTTTTTTGGGATGAGCCTTCCTCTCATTCACTATCAGCCAAGTGGCAAAAATTACATGAACAATGCTCTGGAGTGAAGAACAACTGGGCTGTAGAAAGGAGATTCTTGGGTGCTTTGTGTGTGATCCTGTAGAGCCAAATTACTGTGCTGTGCATTTTCTTCATTGGAATTAATTCAGAACTGCATTTCACACAGAATTTAAATGCTCAAAAATTGTTCACTTCAATGTGGCTTTGCCTCTGTAAACTGAGAAGAATTAGCAATACCTGCAAGCATTTTTCAAGGTACTGATACTAGTACCTATAACATTACCTGAGACTCTACAAGTAAACTTTATTTACACTGGACAATAGGCTAGAAAAAGTCATAAAAGAAATAGAACATCCCCAAAATAAAAAAATCAAAAGTCAAACCAATTTCCTCTTTTTTTCCCACATCTTCATACACAGTCACGGCATCATAGGAGCAATCTTCACTCTCTTCTACTTCAAAAGACTGGTATGTAAGCTTTAAATCAAAAAATAAAAGAGTGGACCTTGCTGTGAAAATAATTTGGAAAAAATGCAAAGATCTACAGGGTCTTTAGGATTGTGAGTGATTCCTACAAGGTTTGGCTTCTATGACATTCAGACCTCTCTGAGGTAATACATAAATACTAAATTTTCTACAAGAATCTGTCATGATAAGATTTAACCCAGGAAATCCTATTTTTCCATAACCTAAAACCTAAACCTGTCTTTTGGGATGGATAATGATTCCTCTTAACTGCATCCAGCAGAATGATTCAGGCTCGTGTTGCTTGATCTTATTTGTCCTTAGCTGCATAATTTCTTGTTAGCTCAGTGGTGCCCATTTCCATCATGTAGACACAAAAAGAATTCATGTTCTACCTTGACTACATGGTCCTCTGGAGCACAGATCATCCACTGACAGCCTGCCAGGTTGCTGTAATTCTCTGGGTAGTGCATACTCTCCAGCACTCCTTCTTCAAAAAGCACAGCCAGGGACTCACAGCCAGCATCTGGATATCCAGGCAGACAAAAAGGGAAAGGAAAGAACCAGCTGGAAATGCTGCCAGAGCAGGAACATCAGGAGTTCTTTTACAACTCAGCAGGTGGCCCTTGGGCCCATCCTTAGGGATGGTGAACTGCTGTGCACAGCAAAACCCAATACAATTCTCCATGACGTGTTCTCAGCCTCAGCTGCCTCCCTCAAGGCCCCACATGAAAGCATCATCCTCACAGAAATACCTTCCTCTGGTTGATTTTCTCCTGACATTTTTTTCCAGCTCCCCACCCAAGAGTGTAGGCAGGCACATTACTTGGCTTAAACTTACCAGGGAGAATGTCTGATGTAAGAGCTTTGTAGGTAATGGAAAAACCGGTTCCATAATCCTCAGCATCAGAAACAAATTTCAGCCTCATGCTATTGGAGCCAATCAAAATAGGTACTGGAAGATCTCCTCCACAGAATTTCCCTGCAAAACAACACTAGAAATAATCACAGTGTAAAGCCTTCAGTTACTTGAGAAAACTTGCATTTTTGATACTTAGCTATACAAATTTTAGGATGAAAAGGAAATTTCCTATTCATCCCTCTACTCTCCCTATTAATCCATTAGCCTGAATAGATTCACACTATTAAAAATTGAAAATCATTGACACCAGAAATGTGATACAGCTCCCTACCAGGCATTTTCCCATCTCTTCACCTCACACTCTTATTCTTTTATTTCAGCTCCTCTGTCTCAATGTATCAATTAACCACCACATCCTCACGGGGTGCAGGTACTGTTAGAATAAAGAGTGCACTGACAGGTTATAGATTTTAAAGGTCTTTTCCAACCTGAATGATTGTTTCAAAGAACAAGGGGATAAAAACTCACCCACGAGTCTGTCATCTTTTGAATAGACTGATAAAGAATCATAGTCACAGAACCTTTCTGGCTCTACATCAAAGTGGGAGAAATGAAGCCATATGTAATTCCCTTCTGGCACAAACAGAGTCCATATACACAATCTGGAATAAGAAATCAGTTCCTATTCATGAAAATGCAACCAAAACCACCCCAAAACCTACACTTGTATGGGGAATATTCTCTGGGGGAAGACTGTGTTTTCTCTGCTTACTGGTGGTTTTGATAGAGCTGTCCAGGCCTTCCAGGAAAATGTAATTCCCCTTCTCTGTTGCAGAGTTTGCCATCTTGAACACTACAAAATGCTGTGAGTTAAAACATGATGCAGGGAATTAGGTTTGACACATCTGCAATCAGCTGTTCCACCAAAAATCTCAGACATCTGCAGGATATTGTGAGACAGGCTTGCTCAGCTGCACTTTGTTTCTGCTGGCACAGACTGATGCTGTGTCTTCTCTCTTTTATTTGGAATTATGGTAAATCAGCTTTAAACCCCATCATCTGGGAGCAAGAATGAACCCCTGCCAATGGGCCCTCATTTTTTTTGAAAAGTGGCAGTTCTTGTTTTTTACCTTAAAGAAACTCTTGGCTACATGAAGATTTCAGTACAAATAATTTTCTGTGAGGAAAAATGGATACCTCAGAGCATAACAAAAGCCCATCAGTAATAATGCCCTTGGTCATGTTACATCAGGAGACTTTTGCAACAGTTCAATGTGCTGGTAAAAATTACTGTAACAGAAGAAACAGAAGCTTTCCTCTTCAGCCAAGTGTCAGCAGAAATACAACACCACAAAAATCATCTCCTCTTGCACTCCCTTCTGCTTGCAAGAGCAACATTTATCAACAACTATGTAAACACAAACAAATTTAAGGAGTCAAGTACTTATTAGATTATTTCCCCTGCAGCATCCTAGGAAAACCAGTAAAAACTTATAAAAATGTTTTTAAAAAGGTTTTTTCCTTTATAAATTATATAAAAAACTATTTATGCTCTAACACAGATAGAAGACACTGGGGGAAAGTAATGTACTCACCTGTGGAGCTTTTCACTTTCAGATCTAATAAAGGAGGGATAGGGAAGGGGGAGGAAAAAGAAGAATAAATTATTGTAGTTTCATATTCACAATTTACTTTTGTCCATGTGAAATGGCAATTTTGTACAGCTGGCACTGAGGCAAATCTCAGTGCTCTTTTGGGAACACAGTACTGTGTAATAAACTAGGGCTTGGAATCAGAACAAAACTGCAAGTTCAGGCAATGCTGATGTTGGAATAAACAGTTCTGGAGTAGCCAGTACCAGAATGAACCATGCTTTGACAGGCCACTACTCAGTCTGAGCAGCACTTTTTCAGAAGCTAAACCCTTTCCATTTTTCTCTAGCACATTATGAGGTTACTTCTTTGAATCACCAGTTGAAGATGGTTTCTAATAGGAAATTTTATTTTTCCCCTCCCAATTTTTTTCCCTCTCATTGACTAAAACTCTTAAATAACCCTCCCTGGGTTTCTCAGTTCTCTGTGTAAGTTTTAACACAGTCTCTAAAACCGTGTAACAAAATTAGCCCCAACTAGAAAAAAACATAATTCAATTTTTTATTAATCTCACTAAAGTTCACCCCTGCCATTTTTATCTCCAGCTCCATGACTGTGGCAGTGGTGCCTGATGGTCACAAGCACATTTCACAGGCACACAGAGGGAATTTGTGGCCTTTTGGGGACAGTGAGCAAAAGCACTTCAGAGCATGACTTGCCCCCATGTTGTTGGATGTCTTGATCCAACATGATTTAGTTGAGAAAAATTACAAGTGATTTCAAAGAAGTGCACGTGGAACCTCTGATGCTTTCAACTGGTGGATTTCCCCTAAAAAAAAAGAATAAAGGTCCAACAAACATGCTAACTGGCTAGCTGCATAAAAGGATAATTTGTAAAATAAATAAATAAATAAAAAAGAGTCCAAGTAGGAGGCAAAGTGGAAGAGAAGCAAACATTTACAATGCTCTCAATTTGGTTTTGACAACTGCCAGTCAGCACCACACACTTCAAGGGATTGTGAAACGCTGCAGTGCTTTGACAGGAAATCATTAAAGTGCTGTATCCTGAAAAAAGCTAAAATTAAATAAAACATTGCAAGACAGAGGATTTGTCCCAAGTGAGGGATGCATTCCTGTGGAGACTCAATTACCAGCACTCATGTTCTCCTGAACCCAGGGCAGCACCACGCTGAGGTCTGTGAATATGCCTGGGGATCCTCTTTTGGGATATTTCTTCTCCTTGTTCCCCATCCAGCCACGGGCACATCCCATCCCCCAGGAGATGACACCAGCAATGGTCCAGGCCCCATGCTTGCCTCGACACAACAGGGGACCTCCAGAGTCTCCCTGGAAAAAACCCAGCAAAACCCCAGAGCTTGTACAGCTGAGCAAGCCCTAGAGAGTTTTTTGAGGCTTTTTGTGCCTTAGTGAAACCTGCTACACAGGGGACAGTTGTTCTAAAAAGAGCTGTGGAGACACACAGTTTTTGGGGTGTTTAGTCAGGATCAGCAAGACGGGGAGAGACAGAATAATTAATTCTCTCATGGGTGCATCTCTGATGTGTTTGAGCATGTAAAAAAGGAGTGAGGAACAATCACTTAACCTTTATCTCACTTCTTCTCCTTCCTGTAATCCAATTCTTTCTACTTGCATCCTCAGGATCTTTCCAACAGTAATTAATTTATCAAGTGCTCTGAAGTTAGAAAGCCCTAAGCATTATTGCACTGGGGTACATTGCAAAATGGCTCTCAGGAACCTGTCCTACAACCCATACACTAATTAATATGGAATCATGTCATTAAGGGCATTGCCCCATCGGGAACTTTTGACAGAATCCCTACACCCAAACCTCCCAGTTTAGAGTGAATTTGTTTACTTTGGCTCAGAGCTGCTGAGAAACACTCCTAAGCACTAGGTTCAGCTGACCTGGCAGGCATCTCTTCCTCCATCTGGGAATCCAGCACACATTATGGTGTCACCTGGGATGGGTTTCTTCAAAGTTGACAGTGCTCTTGAACACTCTCTGCTGCTTAGGATTGGGAGATTGACCTCATACAAGACCTGAGGGAGCAGTCCATCTGAAACACAAACCAATGTTCATAAGAAAAGCCAGAAGGTAAACACTGTTAATACACCACAAAAATCTGTTGGAAACTTGCCCCAAGCCATGTTATGGTTACAAGCATGCTTTGGCAAACAGGCTTCTGTATTTAAACTTGAAAAAATTACAAAATGTTTCAGGTCTGGATTTTGTGATTATGCATTTTGAAGTCATTCACAGGTAGGCAAAGAAGCAAAATCCCATTTTGAGATTGCAGTTCTTAAGGCCAGTTGAAGGTTACTTTTGGTCTGTGCAATCAAGCTCTTAGTTTCAGAAAAGAAAAGAATAATGTGAGTGGCTTACTTTCCTTTAAACGGCCCCAGCCACAAGCAGTGCAGATATATCCTGCTTCAAACTTTTCACCTGGCTGAGGAAGGCATGCTGGCAAAACTGATGCACCTGCCA
This sequence comes from Cichladusa arquata, assembly GCA_026413545.1. Lineage (NCBI taxonomy): Eukaryota > Metazoa > Chordata > Aves > Passeriformes > Muscicapidae > Cichladusa > Cichladusa arquata. The sequence continues at coordinate 3,584,831 of JAOTQP010000251.1, forward strand.
CACAGGGACATGAATTTTTTTTGTAAGTGTTTGAAAGAACAATTACTAAAAGCTTCCTTGAGAAGTGCAGGAGGGTTTTTAACAAAAAAAGGAAAATGTTGTTATTTTTGTGGAATCTGTAAAATTAATCTCCTATTGACAATTTATCTTCTGCATGCAAAGAACAGTGACTTTTTCTTCATGGAGAAAAACGATCAGAGCTAACTCTGCCCTTACTGAAGTTGAAGGTGCCATCCAGCTTCAGAAGGGCAATGTCATAGTTCATTGGAGTCCTGGGGTCAAACTTGGGGTGCTGGATGACAGATTTGACAGGCAGTGTCTGCTCACTGCTCTCCCTGAGCCCCAAGTCGTGCTCTCCTGCAGTGACATGCAAGTATTGCAGTAGATTCCTGTGAAACAGAAAAATTTAATTAATTGATTTAATAAATTAAATTAATCAGCTACACAAGCTTCAACGTGAAAGGGGAAAATGGAGGTGTTTTTAAACAGAGAAACTCTTCTTTCTGATACCCAATACCTTTCATCTTCAGATTTTAGAGCACCTAAGATGTACAGTCAGCACAAGCTGAGTAAGCCCTGTAGCGGGAATTGGGAGATGAAAAGGACTGAGAAGAAAAATCCTTTTGCTACACACCTGACCATGGTTTGGTGGTCCACTAAGGAACCAATCCTCTTGCTGTGTTTAAAAATGTTTAGCCACATTGCTTTTTGAAGGAGGAGGCAAGATTTGGTACAGAAGTACAGAATAAATAAAATCATCTCTCTAGGATCCTGAGTTTGTTTTTAAAAACCATAAAACCACAGTGAATCCTGCTTTAGGGTTCCTGGTACGAGACCAGATGTGCAGCAAGGGAGCACAAAAGCAATGAGTATAAACTTTTTATTCTGCTTCAAATTAATTTTTTACATAGACTTCCAAAATCAGTCTTTGTCAATCTCTGTATCTTCATTTATTAATTTTTGAGGTGTTCAAAGGGGTTTTTCTCCCTTTCTGTTAAAGCATGGAAAATAATGATTAGAAATAAAAGGGTAGCACCTGTAAGCAAGAGATGCTACCACAAAGAGATGCTACAACACACACTCACATTTCCAATCCATGTTTCCCTGCACCTGCAGCCTGCTCCTGAAATTTCCCATCCATACCTGTCCAGGGTGCAGTGAGCTGCTGTGACCACCCACTGAGCAGAAACAATGGTGCCTCCACAGAAATGCTTTTGCCTTCTCTTCAGGGAAACCTGCAGCATTTAAAGAAGACACTCCCAATAAAGGAAAAAAATCTTTGTGTCTGCTCTGGCTGTATTTGGGGAGGAGCAGGGAGAGCACACCCAGGTACTCTGGGGAGTCACAAAGCCAAAGCACTGCTGCATTCCCAGAATGTTGGATCCCAGACACCTGGGATTTTTGAGCTTTCTATGCTTTCTGGCACTGACCCCCTGCTTTTGACCTGAGGCCTTGGAGAAGACTTCCAAATTTGAGTGATGGAGTTGGAATCACTGGTGTGTGGTTAAATAGAAGTGTGGGATTTCACATGGTGAAGGGTTTGGAATTTAGGGGTTTTATAGTATAGTAATGGGTATGGGACAAGATGGAGGATTTTGGGTGTTGTCTTCATTAAGTTTTCATCTTCCTTCTTCATTATTTCAGGTAGCAGTTTCTGGTTGGACAGTTAGTGCTGCACTAAAAGTCATGGAAATTTGGTTATTGGGTCAAAAGTATTAATAATATAGGTGTTAATTCTCTGTTAGACTGGTTAGCTTTAACAAACCTCATGGTTAGCTGGATTTCTCTCCATTTTGCTCACTTTTAGCTGGTAGCTAGAAGTGTTGCAGAACTCTCTGTACTTTAGATGAGACTTAAAAACAACCAAGGCCAAACATGAAAAAATCCGTTTCCTCTGTGTCTTTTAATCCTGGCTCTCAGTGAAAACAGAAGAAACTTCAGACAAGCCACTAATTAAGTGCTGCAAAAACCACCACCCCATTACATCAGCACACACACTGCCATGGCATGCTCAGAATCCCTGAGCCTAACAGATCCCAAACCTTGCTGTTGTCTCCTCAGCTGTGCCTGGGGGCCTGGAGAAAAGCAACACATTTGTAATAAATGCAAAGTCCCCAAGGTATTCAGGTTGTGAAGGTCAGTGGCTGGTTGAGAATTTTGGGAGCTCTGCAAATCAGGGCTGCCTGGCAGTAGCCAAAGTCTTGGGCCCTGTGCCCTGTTTCTGAGCAGTTTCACCCATTTACAGACTCACCTACACATACCCTTCCAGAAAGAGTGATAAACAAAACAAAAATCATAAACAAAGGTTTATCAAGAAGCAGGAGGCGTTCTGAGTTCTCTCCACCTGTTTCATTGCTTTCCTTAAAAAAAAAAAGAAAGCAATGTTGTCATGCAACAGCTTGGGTTGGAGGGCAGCTAAAATCCAATCCTCCCTCCCTTCCAGTGGACCAATTTTCTCAGAGCCCCATCCTACCTGGCCTTGGACACTTCAGGGATGGGCAGCCTGTGTCTCACCACCCTCACAGTAAAGAATTTTTTCCTAATATCCAGTCTAAACCTATTCTCTTTCAGCTTGAAGCCATTCCTTCTGCTCCTGTCCTCCATGCTCTGGTAAAAAATTCCTCTCCAACTCTCTTGTAGGCTCCTTTCAGGTGCTGAAAGGCTGCAATGAGGCCACCCCAAAGCCTTTGCTTCTCCAAGGCTTTGCTCTGCAGGTAAATCCACATTTTCTCCTACAAACCTGCCATGGATGTGAGCCTTGCTTCACCTGGTGTCCCCCAACAATTCGAGAGAAAAGGGCAAAATAACTCCCCAGGCTGGTCTCTTGCACTTTCTGCCCACACTTAGGATCTGAGGGAGAAAAAAAAAAGGAAGGATTCAGGCTAGATTCAGGTTTTACTTCTGTTTTGGTAACATAGAATTGGAAGGTATGGCCTTGTCCAAAATTCAGTCTCTGCCATGTCAGGAAAGAGATCTTGTAATTCCTGATACAAACTGCCCAGGCTAAAGCTAAACTGGGCTAAGAAAAACATGTGCAGATATTCTCTTTCAAGCAAGTTTTGGAATTATTTTGGAACTAAATCACCGTTCCATTATCAATTTCAGAAATCTCTTTACACCCAGCATTTGTACTGAAAATACTTTTGAGAAACAGAGTCAAAATGCACAATGCACAATTGACCAACAGTGGCTGGATTTCTCCAGAACATCTATAACTATGCCAAATTTACTTCTTAACTCACTGTTTTCATCATCTGCCTTGGCTGAGTGAAGCTGATAATCTTCATATATTTCTAAAGGAGAATATTTATAGAAGCAATTGTCTGCAGTGATAATTATTTATTTTGGTTGTATTTTAAGGAAGACAGAAGCAAAGCAACCAGTTCTGCCAAGCAGCAAATTGTAAAAGAGGAATTCTTTGTAGTGCACTTCCCAAACCCAACAGTGGTCACAATTTTATCTTTTTTTTTTTTCCTTAAAGATGAACACTTTCAATGAAAACTCACCTCTAATAGATTTTACTACAAATTCTGTTCAACTCTCCATTGTGAAAAATGTGGCATCCATAATCCTGGACCATTTTGTTGTTGTTCTGGCAGATAGAAGGGTGCATCCAAAGGATGGAGCACCAGCACTTGTACAAATTGTCTGGGAAATGTGGAATTCTCCAACCCACCAAGTGAATCCAACATCTACGAGGGGTTTGCTGTCACCTGAGGATTAGCATGGCTGGTTACAGTGACACAATTATGCTGACTCACTGCTGCTTACACCAGCTTTTAAATAAAACAGGCTCTCTGTGGAAATGAGCCTGTTCATTTATCTGATTTTTTCCCATTCTTCCCTAATTATCACTCCACACACCTTTTTCCCCTTGTGCAAAGAAACAAGGATAGGGGAAAGAGGAAGCAGAGACAATTAAAAAAAAATTATTTCTATTTTACCAGAAAGAATTTGGTACTTGGCAAATGGGAATAAATAAATAAATAAATCGGATTCACAAAATAAGAATTTTTTTTTTTCTTTCAGCATTGGATAATTCTATCCTCCTAAGCAAAATTAGTTTAAAAGTGATGTTAATTTTTTTCATTAATATTATACCAACTTCTCTTACCTGTGTTTTGGCAAACTCTAAAAGTCCCTATGCTTTGCAATTTTTAGTCCCAAGAGATTCCTGACTGCTTTGCAGGCTGCTGGTTTCCATTCTTGTTTTCTATACATTAATAAGTCTTCATGAATGAAGCAGCAACAATTGCTATCATTAATTGCTCCAAAAAAGGAATACTCTGGATTTTAAGATATAAGACAACAGAAGGGAGGACCTGCTGTGTTCTATTTGTACCCCATGGGTATCCTGATAAATCATGACCTTGCTGCAAATTTGAAAGTATTCCAATTTATTTATTTAATCATAAATCATGCTTAACATAATTTGCTCTGAATCATCAAGGAATCAGGCAAAATTCATAAGAATTACTCATGGAAAGAAAACTTTCATGTAGAGAATTAGAGGGTGATTTCAGCACTGCCTCCCAAGCTCATCCCTGCCTCAGAGCAGAACCAGCAGGACCTAAAACTGCTGAAAAAGAAGAGAAATTTGCCTCCTACCTTTCTGCAGAGCAGCAGGCACAGCACAGAGCTCTGTGGCACAGAGCAGCCCCAGCAGCAGCTGTGGGGAAAGGCACATCCTGGGGCTGAGTGAAAAAACCACAGAGTTTGTGACAGAAAGGGAAATCCAGCCCCAAACCCTGCACTGCAGGGCAGCAGCAACTCCTTGAAGGAGAAGTTACTCATTAATCCAGCCACAAAGCACTCACCTCCACGAATGAGCTTTCCAAATTTAATAGAGCATGGTTCTTCTACACACCATCCCTGAAGTCTTTGCTGTAAAATTCTGAAATCCTCCCTGAAACTGGTTTTTTTTTGGAGGCAAAATGAATTTACCATGGCATGCCTTGCTAGCAACACTTGCCCAGGCACATCTACACATGGAAATCACATGAGTTGCTATTCACAGAAATTCAAAAATTTCTGCAGCTTTTGAGGAGGCAATACTTCCTATTTCCTGCACATTTTCTATTTAGCCAGTATTACAAACCTGAGAAACACACCACAAGTTTATAATGTTGTTGGCAGCATGCTCAGTGTTTCCCAATAACAATCCCCCCCAGTCCACCATCAGTGACCACCCCAACAATCATTTATGTGTTTATTCAATTCTAGATTTTCATTCTTTCCTCTGCCAGTCAAAGGATAACAAACCCCAGCTTTTATTCTGAATATGCAGTTTTATAAGAACTGAATATAAACCCTGTCCTAGAAACTTTGAGTTGCAGTTGGCTTGTTTTTCTGTTATAGATACAGAATTTATTAAGAATGCAGTTTCCCTACTAATCCTGAAGAAATCTCCATTTCTGCAATTTCTGAAACCTGTATCACCAACATGATTCCACCTCTAATCAAAAACTTTTGAAAGCTGCTTTCCTTCAGGGATTCATTTGTATTTTGCAGGGACAAAACAAACCCTCCTGACCCCCAAACCAGTCCCACGTACAGCAGAGCTCTGTACTTATCCACCACAACAGGATGGCACAAAACCAAGAATAAACAATCTCTGTAGTTGTGAGTGATGCTGCTCAAGCCACTGATGTGGGATAGAAACATCCTGCCCATGGGCAGATGGGGAAACAATCAGCACACTCCAATTTCTCACAGAGGGGCATCACTTTCTGTGCAGCACCAAGGAGGTCAGACAGAAAAAGCACAGAGGGGCACATTCTGTCCAAGCCACACCTTACCTGGGGTGGCAGAACAGAAGGGGAGGATTTCTTCTCCTATAGTTCTGTGTTCTACTCTTCTGCTGCCTGTTTCTAGTTCTCCTGAGGCTGTTTCCTTTATCCCCAGTGCAGACAGAGGCACACACCCCACAGCTGGGGAGCAGCTCTTGATCCTAAAACTGGCAGCTCTGCCAGCATCACTCCTGACCAGGATCATTCCTGACCAGCAGAACCTGGAGCTGGAATTGGGCAATTAACCCCAATGTGCAAACGGAACAAAACTTAGTGTGAAACTCGTGTCTCAGGGTCCATCTTGGGTGTAGCCACAGCCAGGCTCTTGCACTGCCCCAGGTGAATCCTTTGAAGGGCTTTTAATAATTCCCTCTTATTCCTTTAACTCTGTCCAGCCTCTCCAGGCATCACCTCCCTCACTGTGTCCCCATCACAGCCCACCCCAAAACTGAAAGGGCTGAGGGTTTTTGCCTTAGAGAGACACTGAGTTGTGTTTTATTAACTCAGGCAAGGACTCAGAGGGAGCAGCAAAACTGAAAGTTTGGCTTTTGGTAACATTTTCACTCCAGCTCTCTACACCCTCCAAAATTCTCCAGCTGGCCCATCAGGGCACAGAACAAAGTGCACGATGGCAAGGATGTCCAAAGGAGCACTTGAGGCAATAATAACCCACAGAAACCCCCCAAAACACCATCTCCCAGAACATTTCTTCTTAAATTCAGGATTTTGGATATGCATCGAGATCTATTTGAGTCTCCTGTGGAAAAAAAAAAAATGGAGCTGAATTTTAGTACAAAATGCACTTTTTCATCCTGCAATGCTCAATAGTTGATGTACAAGCCAAAAGTAACTGGCAACCAAGAATTAAAAGAAGCAGCACCTGCTGGCCTTTTCCCATTTTGAACTGCAGCTGCATTTTTCCATTTTCTAGTGTATGAGAATTACAGATACAGGCTCAGTCACTTACATCTGTGATGAGCAATTTTCCTTTTGTAGCTGAGTCTTTTCCCAGACAGAGATTTTACCTTTCAAAGCAAACAAGACCAAAACCAAACAAGGTGAACAATGTCAATAAATGCAGAAATACTGCAGGCTCTGGAAAGCACAATGCACTGAGATATCAGCCAAAACTTCCCTTGGATGGAGTCCAGCCTTAAACTGATTAATTGGGAAAGGACAAGTTAAGGAAGAGAGAAGGAACAAAATTGTGCTTAGCTCAAGTATTTGACCTGAATATCTCAAAATGCTTTGTAAGGGCAAATCAATACTAATGATTTTCAGCTAAGATCTGGCATATGGATTAAACAAATCAGCAACAGTCAGAAGCAAGTTGGTCACTTAACTCCCAGCTTATTCCCCTTGGGAACTGCAAAATTGCAATTGTTTTGTGAAATGCAAATCCTTAAATAGCACAATGGCAGCTCCTCAAGGTAAATATAAATAAAAAATTAAAAATCCAGTACATCACCTGATTTTTTGGAGAGCACAGTAAATACATTTCAATACATTTCAATGCCTGCTTTTAACATGGGTAAAGATTTTCAGTATTACAGAATATTTACAGGGCTTATAGAGTATGCTCAAAATACATAAATACAGCATCTCAGGCAGGCAGCAGTGAGGTGAATCCTTGCAGATTTTCTTCAGAAACATACTTAAAAATATAATACATCATCCTGGCTATGCAGTGGTGCCTGCACTTCTCATCCAGAGCAGGAGCTGAAAGGGGAGAGCTCCAGGTGACTCCAGGTATCCCTGCACAGCATTTTTCACTGTGGGTCCCTCTGCTTTGCTGGGAGATGGAGCTGAGTCCAAGGAGTAGGAGGAGATGAATGACCTGCCAAGGAGAAGGAATTCCAGGAGTGATCCGTGTGTTTGCTCTTGATCAGCCAAGTGAGACCAGCTTCCCCTGCTACAGGAGCCTGGCCCAGGGTCTGTTTGCTCTCTTCCAGGCTTGGTCTCCATGGCTAAATCATTGTTTTCAGGACCTGCAATCAAACACAATCAAGAGCAGGCTCACAGCCCTCAGCTACTGGGAGACCAAGCCAGAAAGGAGGAGAAACAGTGAAGGAGTAGCTTGCTCATAAAGCTATTTATGTTGTGCCAAAACTGTAGAAAGGTGGATTTAAAACTCTTTAAACCTGGGGTATTTCCAGGCTGAAATCTAAGCAGTGAGTTTGGGTTTGTAAAAGGCTTCAAGATACACAGTTCCCACTTTTAAACACAGAAATGGAGACACAGAGAGCAAAGGAGACAGAGGGGGGGAACTGTGAAAAAGTTAAAATCAGGACTTTGTCTTCTATTCCCAGAGCAATGTGAGAGTGTGGGAAGCACCAGCAAAGCACAAAGAGCTGTTCCAGAGAGATAGGGAAAGCCAGGCCAGATGGGATAAATGAACAAGGGTGGGGTATTCCCTTATTCCCTTCATTTTCAATTGAAATACAGGCAGCAGCAGGATCCCCTGCACTGACATTTATCCTGCTGGTGGGTTATTGAAGGATACAGCCACAGTAACCTGCCCTGGAAAAGGCAGGAGCACTGCTCAGTTCTTTCTCTTCTGTTCTTTCTGTTCAGTTCTTTCTGTTCTGTTCCAGCTCTGCCATCAGATGGCAGAACTCCACCAGCTCTGCCAACATCCCGTTATTTGGTTTATTAACAGCCATGCCAGCAGCTATAAAAATCAACATGAATCGTTTTCCCTCTGTACTGCAAGACAAAACTCATTCAAACAGTGAGATGTTTAAAGCCATATGAAAAGGTTTGGTTCACAATCTTTTCAGGGCTCTGTAGAAATTAATTTCAGGCCTGTTTGCAGAGGAAGCTTAAGGAAAACTGAGGCATCTGCAAAGTTCTGTACCCATAATGAGGAAGCACATGGTGAACATCAGTGACACTCAGCCAGCACAGGTCCTGCTGCAGGGTTTTTCTCTGGTTTTGCCCATTTTTTGGTCATTCTCAGTGTTGAGGGTACAAGGGGCAGGAATTTGCAAACCTGAGTAGGATTCATCCTTGCACCAGTGGATGCATTGACACAAAGTCACCTGGGCTTAGGCTGTGGATAGCTCAGAATCCTCCAGCTGCATTTATATTCCTATTTTTTTTTCACTTTCATGGCCAGACTCCTGCTCACAAGCAGCTTTTATCATCTGCAGCAGCTGCTGCCACAGGAGACTCGTGGCTCAGGTATTACCAGCAGTGAAACTCTGGTGCTTTCCTTCAGGGAGCAGACAGTAAATTTTAGTAAAACTAAAATAAAACAGCAGTTTTGGTAAAACTAAAAACTTCAGTTGTGCTACAGTAAAAACCACAGCAGGATGAGCCAGAGGAAGTAGAAAACTTTTGTCTTGAAATCAAGGGGATTCCCTGTCTCTGCAAGGCTTGGTGTAGCTATAAATAATGAGGAGGAAATGAGAACTTCAAAATATTCAGTGCTTTGAATGTGGAAGCATGACTGAAACCCTTGAAAAAATAATTGGGAATAGGCAAAAAGAGAGAAAGCAGAAAGCAGAAAAGTGGAGCTACAAAAAAAAAAAAAAAAAAAAAAAAAAAAAAAAAAAAAAAAGCCTTGAAATCCTTTTGTTTGTCATGCAAGCTGTGAAGCAGAGTCATGGATGTACAGCCACCCCACCACACACCTTCCTGCCTTGGAAGGGATAAATTTCAGCTGTCTCAGCAATATTTGGCAAGGCTGGCAGGGTTTAAGGTGACTCCTGTCAGGGCAGCACATTGCAACAAAACAATCGCAGGGGAGTCTTAAAAGCTTAAGAAAATGGATTTAAGGGATCCAGGGCCACTTTAAAAGAGTTCCAGGGTGGTGTGAAACTGCAGTGGGTGGAAAACTGAACTGGTGGAGCCTCTTGAGCAATTCAGCCAAGAGCTGGAGGCTCTGAGGAACATCACACAGCACCCCAGGAACCTCAGAGCCAGGAAGGGTTTCACATCCCATCAGCACAAGGGAGACACTCACACCCTCAGCAGCAGCTGGAACCAGCAAAATCTTTACAAAATTACTGCACTGGAGCCTCCTAAGGCAGGCAGGCAGCTTTTATTGCCAGCCCTCTCTGCTGAGGACTGTCACTGGCACCACATTTTGGTGCCTGATCTTCTTTTTTACTCTGCCTTCACTCAGAGTCAGGATTGTGAGATGGATTTTCATGTTTGGACTCAGTTGTTTATTAATCCTCATCTATAGTACAGTGAGTTCTGCAGCACTTCTAGCTGACAAGCTAAAAGCAACAAATTGCTCATTGCAAGGTCTTTGAAGGTCTAACTATCCAATTAAAAGCTAACATCTGTATTATTTATACTTTTGAGCCAATGACCAAACAGTTGTGACCTGCACTGTGGGATTTTCTATCCAACCAAAAACTACCTAAAACTAAGAAGGAACAAGAAGGAAGAAAAAGCCACTTCCCCAGAACCTCCATCTTGCCCTATATCTATTACTCTATTCTAAAACCCCAAATTCCAAACCCTTCACCATGTGATATTACACATTTCTTTTCAATCACACACCAGTGATCCCCACTCCATCACTCAATTTTGGAAGCCTTCTCCAAGGCCACAGGTTAAAAGCAGTGTTCTTTTGGGGGGTCAGTTCCAGAAAGCACAGGAAGCTCAAAACTCTTCAGGGCTTCAGGGTTCCAACAGAGGACATTAATTTCTGACAGTAGCACAAAGAGATTGGTTATTTATTCCACCACATTTATTCCTGGCTCAAAGACACACAGATTTAACCAAGGCAGGCACAGTTTAAACTGGACAAGCTTTGCTCTGAATGTGATGTAAACAGAGACAGAACAAAACCACCTGCAAATCCTGTGCCTGCTCAGGTTGTGAGGGTTGTGAGCAGCACTGTGCTGATGGTGCAAGAGTTTAGGCCAGTTCTGAAAAAAAATAAAAGAGCCAAAAAACCCAGCCACACAACAAAGTAGACAGCAAATACCAACTCCCTGCAGAAACAACCAGCTGAAACACACTGAATAGCAGCTTCTTTCACAACTTTGTGCACAATGCAAGCCTTTTTATGTAGGAAAGTGCCGTGTCAAGCCCTGGGAGCTGCAGATCACAAATGCTGTGGGTTTGTGCCACTCTGTGCTGGTTTATATTGAGCTAGCACACACCACTTTCTGCACTGTTCCTTGCTCTAATGTAATATGTATGGGGTTCCATCACTAATTCATGGGTTAGGAACTCTCTGCTTTCTCTAGAGCAAGGGTCAGGGGTAAGCTGTAGTTTTTGGCATCTTTTCATGCAAACAAACAAAAAAAAGCCTCAGCACAGAAAGCTTGAGTTGGTTTGTGTGTGGGCAGGTGGAGGAGTGGAAATGGGGTAGGATAGAAAAACAGCAAAGCAAACTTCAGTGAGGCACATCCTTACCTCCAGAGTAACCTATCAGAAAAAAAAAAAAAAAAATACACAAAATCCCCAAACAAATAAATAAACCACACTCCATTATTTCTACCTGCAATGTTAGATGTTCTCTGTGGGCTTAGCAGAGTCTTTGGCAACCTGAACTGCTCCCAGGCAGCAGGAAAGCAAAACAAAAACAAAAAGTTCCTGCAGCTTCAGAGCCTCTGTGAGCCTGCAGGAAGGGTGCTGGGTTTGGGACTGTGAGGAGTTAATAATTCCAGCAGTCTCCAGCCTTTTTGTCATTGTCACAGGCAGGAGGGAAGCAGGCAGGAAAGGAGTGGTTCCTCACCAGGTGTGCTCAGTGTGAGTCACTTTTCAAAGAGCAGAGCCCAGCCCCAGCTGCTGTGCCCCAAAGCCTCTCCCAGGGCCAGGATTCAGCACTGAGCACAAGGAGATTCCAGCTACAGCCTGATCTCCTGGGCTGCCACAGCTCCGGTCACCTGTCAGCTGTGTCCAGCCAAGGTTCTCCTGCCCAGATTGAGTTAAATATAAAACTGGCACACACACAGCACCTGTCTGCAGTTAGTAAAAGTGGAAAAACCTCAACTAAAGAAATTGGGTGCACTTTGGTTTAAAACTTCTTAAACTTGAAATTTTATTTTTTTTAGTTATACTCATTCACTCCTCACTCTGAAATCCCTGGTACAAGATTCTATTATTAATTGAATAAACAAAACCAGAATTTCATATAAACTAGTGTAGCAAGAGTGGCCACTGCAAAGGTTAGAACAGCAGAAAGGCTGAAATAATTAAAAACAAAGAAAAAAGTCAATTAAGAACCTCTGAGATGCCACTCTTCTGCTGCATATTTTACATTTTTTTGACCATCTGGACACTCAAAACCTTCAGTATGTACAACTCCAGCTGAGGAGCTATAGAGGAATTATGAGAAGTCCAGCTGAGGCTTAATGATCCTGACTTTTTGGCCAAGCAAATGAGGCCAGAGGAAGCCCCATTTTGCCATAATTTGATTGCTGTTGGCACCCCAACATCCCAGCAAGCACTGCAGACCTCACTCATGCAAAGTTCTCTCCTAGAGAGAGCTCATGATTCTTGAAGCAAAAAGTGCTGCTTTTAGAATTAAAGATGAAATTAAATCATCTGCTGCTGTGTACCTTTAATTGGCCAACCTCCAGTGGCACCTGAGATGGGTGGTTTGCCTGTTTGGACTCTTTTTTTCCTTTCAGGAGACTTCTCTTTAATCAGAACACTTCTCTTAACCAACCAGATGTGGAATGTAGTAGTGCACAAGAAGAACAGAATGGTTTGGGCTGATAGGGATGATCCCATTCCAGCCCCCTCCATGGGCAGGGCCACCTCCCACTGCACCAGTTTGCCCAAAAGCCCATCCAGCCCGGCCCTGAACCAGTGGCAGGAGCTGCTTTTGCCCTTCCAATTCTCCTTGGCACAACACCTGTTTCCACAGGAGATTCCCTTTGCTCCTTCCTTCACACTCCTAGGTTTGGGATGACCAAACAGGTTATTCCTGGTTATTCTCCAGGCAGCAGATCAGGAAATTCCAAACCAGCAAATTCCACCCAGCCAGGCTTCAGAGCTTGCCATGGAAACCCTGAGAGACCCCAGAACAGCTCTGGGAGATGCTCCAGGAACCTGAGCACCTTGGAGATGCCTCCAGGAATTCCCACATTCCCTCTCATCCCTGCAAATCCACAGGAGAGACAAGCAGGTGTGGGACAGGGGAGCAGAGCTCTGCCAGGACACCCAGAGAGCCACACAAGGGGGAAGTGCAGCCCCTGTTTAGCACATTTTAAATCTTCTTTTTCCTCTAGCAGGGTCAGGATTGAAGCAAGAGAGGGAATTTCATGTTGAGACTCAAATGTTTATTAGTTCTTATCCATATTACAGGGAGTGCTACAGCACTTCTAGCTAACAAGCTAAAAATGGAGACTCTCTCTCTCTCTACAAGACCCTTTAAGGGTCAATCTCTGCAATTAAGAACTAACACCTAAATTATTCTTACTTTTAACCCAATAAGCAAACACCCATGACCCACAGTGCAGGATTTTCTATCCAATTACACAAGTGCCACCCAGACCCATGTAGAAGAAGGTGAAGAAGGAAGAAACCTCTGCCCCAAATCCTCCATCTTGCTTTCTATATCCTAAGACCTTAAATTCTAAATTTTTCACCATGTGATATTACACACTTCTATTCAAACTACACACCAGTGATTCTATCATCCAATTTTGGAAGCCTTCTCCACGGCTTCAGGTCAAAAGCAGTGTTTTCTTGGGGGTCAGCACAGAAAGTTCCAAACTTCCAGTTTCCAGGGTTCCAACACCTGCTCCTGTCTGAGGGCACAGTTCAGCTTCAGGAGCACTCTCTGCTTACCCCAAGGTCTGCCTGCAACAACAGCCCCATGGGGAAACAAAAACAAAACAAGAATTGCACAGCCCCGTGGGGAAACCTCCTCTTTAGGCTCGTCCTCCCTGCTCAAATGAGCTGTCACTCCAAACAGCACAGCAGAGCACCAGCATCTGCAATATTGCTGTTAGCAGGGCACCAGCACATTCCCTCCACCACTGCTTAGCTCTGCATTCCAGCTGGCTTTAAACATTAACTCTAGAACACAGCTCCTGCAGGGCTGCAGGAAAAGGACAACTAAAAGGCTTTTTTTTTTTTTACCCTCTCAAATGTGTGCAGCTACAAGGTTGTTTTCATTAACTGGCAGGAGCAAAGTGCCTTCCATGCAGTGCAGCTGAACCTACTCCTCTACTTTCACCTCTCCACTTCTTGCTACCTGCTCAAGAATGTGCAAAGAACACTTTTTAAGCTGAGACTCTCTCAGCAAGTTCATTTCCCAAGTGTCAAGCTTTCAACCCCCAACAGGAAACAAACTTCAGCCCACACCTCTTAGTGCAGCCACAAAAACAACTCTTATGGCATAGTTTTTAATTTTTTACACTCTTTACTGATCCTTTCTATTCCCAACTCAATAGTCCTGGAGCAGAACTTAATGACAACACATGCTCTGTGTAACTAAACAAGCCCAGGACTGTAAGGCTCCAAAGTGCATTCAACACACCTGTAAGGGTGAAATGGAGATGACAAACCTTCCAGCTCCTTGGAGCAGTGCAAATCCTCTTGTGCACCTTGCACTGCAAGCATTTTGCTACAAAGATTGGAAAGCCATTCATACATTTTTGTGTATATATATGTGTGTGTATCATATATGCTTGTAGAACTTGCACCCAAAAAAGAGAGAACCATGTCATTTAGAGGGGATGGTTTTTATTTGGAAGTTGGCACTAGCATTTTAATCTGCTATTTAATAATGAGTTAGAAAATGTTTAATTTTAATACAGTTTAGCCTGGCTAAATATCACAATATAGCATGTAGTCTGCAAAGTGTTAAATTTCAGTGGATTTGAAAAGTACTGGCTGTATAGATTATTTACTCAAGTGCTTTTAAAGCACACCATTGGTACCAGGCACCATTTACTAACAGGCCCCTGAGGCAAGACTCTGCTTAAGAAGTTAATTACCAGGTAAGAGTGACCTGGCCTCTGGTTCTCAGTTCCCAACCAATCTTCAGTCATTCCTCTCCAAAGAAAAAGAAGTGAGAGGACAGCAGTGTCAGAAAATCTGCTCTGATAATGTTACAGTCTGAGTGCATACCAAGGGTAATTGCATGTCACTGCTTCAGAGTACTGAATCTTGCTTTTCTTGTGAGCTCAGTAACACACACAGCTCAAAAGGTGGGTGCAGTTAAATCCAAGCAGAGCCTCCCAATCTACATCAAGAGTATTCAAATTATTTTAGCCCAAAGACATCCCAGACAGTGGCCAGGAGCCTTTTGTTCACAGCCTGCAATACAATCAAATTTCACTTACAGCCTTTGTACATTTTATCTTCCCTCAGATAGTTCATTTTGGCAGAACAGAATTCAGCAGCCTGAGACATCATCCTGCAGCAATTTTACAGTTGACTAAAACCAATTCCTGCAGGAGCAAAAATCAGTATTTGCAATAATTTAGTGAAGTGTTTACTTCCCAAACACAATCTCTAAGTTACAATTTCCACCCTAAAGAAAAGGACAGCAGTAAAGAGATTTTAAGAGCAGTGATTCATCACCTACCTTCCTTTTTAAGTTTCATTTTCCACTCCTCTTTCAGCCAGGTAGGTGCAAATACCACCAACAATCTCTGCAAGTTTTATTTAATCCAGTTGTATTAAATCAGACACTTTTTTAACCATTTTCCCATTCCTTACTGCTTGCTATCATAAAGCAGCAGGACAGAAGGCTTTAGACAAGTCCCAAGCATTAATTTCTGCAATAAGGCTGAAATGTTTCCTCCCATCTTCCACCTGCATTTTGTGTCCATCTGTGCCTGACTTTTAAGGGATCCTGTGAAACCTCTGCTGCTAAAAGGGACCAGCAACAGTTTCTAGAAGGGTGACTGAGGAGGTGCAGCAGCCCTCAGCTCTCAACACCCAGGAATGGAGCAGGAGACACCCTGGGCAGGCAGCTGGCACCCTCAGTTTCAAGATTCATTCTTTCAGCATCACTTGAGGCACAGCTGAACTTGCTCTGCTCTAAAGCCCCAGGCAGCTACAGTGCAACACCACACACTAATAATTACCTGCTCTAAACTCTCCCACCTGGGTTTCTAGAAATAACAAGGTGATCTTAACACAGGAGCCAGCCAACGTGCCATAGGTGGGAAGAGGAATGAAGGGAAAGATGACCTGTACAAAGATTTCATGATTTAATTATAATCATCCCTCAGGCTGAAGCCATCATCTTCACTTGTCACGTTTTCATAGCTTGATGACAGCAAATGCAAGAAACATTTCAGTGTGGTGACAACAGCCTCTGAGGATTATGAAGGGTGTTACTGGGAGGGTGCAGGTGACACTGCCTTTCACTTGGGGTTTTTTCCTGGCTCTGAAGGGCCTGAGGCTCTTTCAGGCAAGTTATCTTACCATGCCACCACTCTCCCAGCTTAACCCCAAAAGATGCCTGCCATGAAAGGGGTCACTCCTAAACCTGCATGCCAAGCACTACAAGTGAAAGGAGCATCCCAATTGTTCACTCAGCTTCCATGACAGCAACACTGAGCACTGCTCCCAGGATAGTAACATTTCAACAAGACAGGAAGCAAAAACCCCCAAGTTTCCAGCAGAATGACTAAAGTGACAAGACCACACGAGTGTCAAACAAAGAAAAAAAGAAGTGCCAAGAAGAACTGGCAGATGTTTTTGCACTTGGTTAAGAAAGTTCATTTCTAATTAAAAGCAAATTTATTTGATAGGTATTAGGACAACCTTTAGAGAGAAGATCACAAATTGCTTCCATATTCTGTGTCTCTGAGTTCCCAGAGCACTTTTCTTTTTACCAAGCCAAATTAAAAATATTTTAGCACATTAATTCAGGCATAACTAGTATTTTTCTACCAACAGATTAACTCCTATCTATACTTTCCCTGCAGTCATGGCAGAGATCGATAAAACAGGGAGACCACTAAATATTTGAAAACATGGAGCTGTTCTCTGTCTCCCTAACCAGAGGACTGCTATAAAAAATCCTTCACAGAATACTATTGAAGTCCCTGCAGTATCTTCAGCCACCTAAGGCCCCATTGAATTTTGAGTCAGATTTCCTGCTCTTTGAGCTCCTCTGCAGGTGCTGAGCAGCCACTGAAATGCAGAAACCACATGGGATGCAGGGACCAGCAGAGCAGCAGCTGGTCTCTCCAGAAGGTGACTTACTGGGCTAAGTGCAGCACACTCCTATTAAAAATGGATAGGCTTGGCTCTCAGTTAGTGTCACAAAGAGTGGGAGTTGCCTTGCATGCTTTTCTTTCCAAATCAAATATTTATCAGAGGAAAACCACAGGTGTCACTGACAAGGAGAGATTAGCTGTGACTTAAAACCACACACCTGGATTGAAAAGTGGTGAGACACGCTCTGCTTACTAAGCAACTTCCAAAGTGCATGCAAATTTGCCCAGGCAAATTAGCAGCCTTTCATTTGTTTGCAAGAAGTAGAATTTAACAGTATTAAATCTCCAAAGTGCCATTTTTTCCTACATTAATGAAGTGTTTAGAGCCCAGAGCATCCAATCTTTTTGTCTCCAGTCAGCTGAGTGGGTGGCAAGAGCAGAGGCACCAACGGCAGCATCTGGTTTTTTATCAGTCTTATCAAAACTAGGCAAAAAGTCCTAGCATGGTGATTCTAAACCTAAAGCTGTTTTTAGTTCCCCAAAGCCAAAAGAAGCGTTGCAGAAATCTGAGTGTCTGCAGTAAACTGGCATTTTGCTGCTTGGTGCTTTTCAGTGAAGTCCTTAAATCCTCACAGGGGTGCTTTCAGTTTTGTTCACTTCAGTATTTTGGCAATTACGAGTTTATCAGGTGGGAATCCTGACATGGGGAAGGAAAACAAAGGAGCCAAGAGTTTTGAAGAGTTGGTTTGCTCAGTGCAATCCAACACTCCAGTACCAGAACTTACTGAGGCATATTTAAATAATATTTAAGCATATTTAAAGCTCAGGTCTTCCTTTTGGAAAAGCTCCTTCAGCAAGGGGACGTGGAACCCAAGACCTGAACACAGAAGCTGCCTCCTGGATTTGTCAGTGTTGCAAAGTGATACAGAGGAAAAAGGTGATTGTTGTGAGTCCTACATTAGATCTGGCCTGAAGCTCACCTGAATCCTTCCCCTAGTCACTAGGCACAAGATTCTGAACCTGTGTGCTGTGTGCATCATGCAACAAATGGCAGGTTTCTGACCTAAAGTGGGAGAGCCTTTATGAAACAGGAAAGATAAGACTGGGTTTGAAAGATAGAGGCAAACAAAAACCAACCAGTCTCTCTCAAAGTAAAGGTGATTTCACACAGTTGGAGAACAAATATCAGCCATATTCAGCCTCCTTCTCCCTTAATTTAACCATTTCCTTTTGCTTCCACAGGTCTCTCTCCCCCCCACCCCACAATGTGACTGCTTTTGCAAAGTCTCTGCTTATTTTAAGCACTTGCCTTATGATTCTGAATCACAGTGAGAAAGCTGTATACTAGAGGAAGTCAAGTCTCCTTGCTTTTGATTCTTGAATTCCACCCAAGTAGGTGCCTAAAACAGCAAGCATAACTATTTGTGTCCTGGACATCCAGTTCTGGGATAATTTCACCAGGAATGAGGGAAAGGATGAGCAACTGAGTTTCATAAAGATAAAAATAATTCAATTATATTATGCCATCTTGGATGTGGATTAAGGCTGACATAGGAAAGTTAATAGTTTCTAAGTACTGAATCATTTTCACTGAGGTGGCAAATGAGATCTTTGCTGATGAAAACAAGAATAGCACAGCTCCTTTCTGCTGCTGCTGTTTCTACACAAAGGACACAGCAGGAACTCTCACCATAAGGGGCAATTTGAGATTTAATCTCATTCTACACCTGGAACATTGTAACTAAGTGGTGCTGCAAGGATCTATGGCAAGTTTCCTTTTCTCCGTATGCTCATTAGAAAGCAGAAGAGGCCTTGCTTCTTCACATCAGGCCATGAATTTTCCAAAAGTGAGAGCAGCTACAGCATCAGAATCCTCAAAGGTGTAACAGTTCAATTAGGATGACATTAAAGGCTTATGGTAACAATCCCAGCCCTTGAGGGCTGCCTGTAACTGAATCAAGAATTAAAAAAGTCCCATCCACCCTACCTAGGGCCTGTGGCATTCCAGGGCATTCATGTGGTGGAACTTGTGCTTTCACCAATTAGCCACAGCTCCTCCTGCTTCCCAAAGCAAGAATAAAGCTGCTCAGAGCTGTCACTGCTCCATATTCCAGAAGAGACAGTTGCACAGTTATTAATTACCTAGCAGTGAGTCACAAGAGCTGTGCAGCAGGGCAAGCTCCTGCACTGAAGAAAAGCTCTGAGATAACAGGGAGGAGAAAAGCATTTATAAATATCCTGGGAGTGGAAGCAGGGTTAAATTTAGTTGGAGATGGCAGAGCAGCAGCTCAGTTACACAACCTTTAACTCTGCAGGCAGAAAGGAGGCCAGAGCTGCCTGAGGGGCTGAGCAGTGCTCCACAGGAGAGGAAGGAAACCTGGAGCTGCAAGTGGTGAGAGCTGTCAACCTGTGCTTCTAAATTTACAGTGGCACGGCACATCTTGAGAATAAGAGCTGACAATTCCCACCAGCTCCACAGTAAATCTAAAGATTTGCTCAAACACACAGCCAGTGTCTCCAGGCCAGGCAAAAACTGCTCCTGCTTCAGCACAAAGATATTGACAAACAAAAATACACTTCAATACATTTCTCCAGAGCAGAGATTCTTTGGTGGCTTTTCTTCATTTCTGTTGTCAAGTCGGCTCAACAGGGAAATACATACAATTATGGGAAGTTTTATTCCCCAGCTCAGTGCTGGGTGCTTCTCAATCCCAGTTACCTTTACAAACCTATTCTCTGCCTCTCAACACAGGATTTAATACTGTACTACAAAGAAATGGCAAAATGTTCAACAGCACAAGACATGGGGGACAGCATCTTAAAACCTTTTTGCTCTTTGCTTCCAAGTTTGAATTTCAGACCAACAAAAACCATCTCAGTTTGGTTTTTCAGTCTTAAAGGAGAGGTTAAGCTTAAAGCTGGCAGACCCCAAACCACAGCTTGCAGATCTTTAGGATTGTATTCTTGACAAAAAAAGGAGGAATCTGTGAAAACTGAATATTCCAAGAAATAAAGGTTAAAAACACCAAAAGCCACAGCACTCTGGTGATGCACTAACTTAATGCTACCTTTCCCTCCATCATCATGAAATGTAGATGCCATAAATAACTGGAGTTTCTTAATGTTAACCCTGAAGCTTCTGCAAAACCACAGTACCTTTTTTAAACCATGTGAAAATGCAGATTCATACTATTTAAATAAATATGAAACTAAGAGTACAAACAAACAAGCAATGACAGTGAGGGGAAAAGAGGCTGACACACAAAAAGTCACCATGACCAGGGACACCTCACCCTGTGTTCTGATACCAGCTCATAAAGGTTTAGATTCTGGGGATTTGGTGGGTTTTCTGCTTTGCTTTTTTTAAAATGCACATTAGTCAATAACTGGATTTTCATGGTTCCTCACAAAGGAAAACAGCATTTTCATACATATTATGATAGCATTTAAATTATCTGGGGATTTTGCACAAATTAGACTAAGCAACATAAAAAGATACAATAAACACTGTAACAACACTTTCAAGGGATTTGTTTATTTTTGGTTTACAAACAAAGGCACCCAATATTTCTGTTTATGTCTTATAAAAGCTCACAGATTTAGCATTTGTTTCTGAACATCTGTTCCTACAGCAGAGAAAAACATGACAGGAAAATGTAATTTTTTTTCCTGGTCCCCAATTTAAATACCAGTAACAGTTCAGTGATAATGTTGTTTCAGTCTGTTCCTCTTCCTATTAACCAGCTGATACCCCTCCTGTAACTTGCCAGTCAAAACACTGAGTCTGCCTTCATGGACCAAAATACAGTTCCAGTATATTTCTGACCAACATCCTTTATGTGCAACCACTGGGGTGTAGAACTGCAGGAGGACAGGGCTCCCCACATGAAAAAACCCAATAGTTCCAGGTAGAATTTCACAGACTGACCACAGGGAGTGACAAAACCAGCAGAATTAATGTGACACTGAATCTACTGTCAGTTCAATAGGGTGACAGATGAATTGGTGTAAAATACCAATAGGGCACAGAACAAGTCTCCAAAGAGGGGGAAAATGGGTTTCTAAATTGGCAAATGTTAGTGTAGAGGTTAAATAAGCTTAGGCTTAAAGTAATCCCTTTCTTTCTTATTTATCCAAAAGAGTAAATTTCTAAGCAGTGTCTTGGACCAGAAGTAATCAGTTCATTGGCTTCATAGTTTCTCTCACTATTAACAAATCAACATTTGAAGCATCATGTTATCATGTTCATATATTATGTTTATAGTTAGAAATAACCAAAATTCCTACATGGATTGTTTCACAGAGTAACTTTGAGTATGATGCACTTATCCTTAGCAAACTTCAGCCACGTGCCAACATGGGAGCAGGGCTGTCACTGGACATTTGTGGATGTCAGTGCACATTTATGCTCCTCTGAATAAAGTCTGTAATTCAGGAATGCTTCAGCATACTTTCAGGTCTAGTGAGACACTTGGGGAGGCAGCTAAAAATGGCATACACCTACTGCATCTGTTAAAGTGTAACATCTCCAAGCACAGAAGCCTTAATTGTTTCAGCCACAGTCAGAGGTCTCTCACACAAGGTGTGGTCCTAGACCATTCAGGCTTTTCATCACTACCTTTATATATACACCAGTAATTTTAAAAAGGAATTACAGCTCAACTACTTACTACAGAATATTTAGCTTCAACAAGGAAGCCATTATCTTTTCAAAATGAGATATACACCTGCAGGAAAGGTGTTCTCTTCAAAGTAAGAGTTTTTAGAAGAATAGCAAAATAAGTTCTTTACAAATTTAATTCAATAGGACAAAAAACTACCAAGGGCAAGTATAATGTAGTTCTTGTGTAATTATTTGCCTTTCCAGGCAGAATCAAGAACAAATTCATCAGTACAAACTGATTTGAATGAACAAACACTGGGCAAGGGTGCTAGTCAGTGCATGAATCAGAGCAACACTACAATGTTCTCAAACCTGTGCAACCAAAATTTAAAGGGAGCTTCATGTATTGCCTTGGATTGAAGAAACAAGGATTTGATCTTTTTTTACAACTTGCCATTTTTACAAATGTCTTCCTTACTGAAACATACAGAAAACATGCAGAAAAAAAAAATAACAAAACATATTTCTTCAGGTTTAAACCTAATAATTTAAGTTAATGGAAGAACTGTTAACATCTATTCATTTTGGAGCAAGGTGCATTTTATTCTGCTTGCCCAGTGAAATGAGGTTTTACTAGGGCAGGGTTGAGAAAGTGTGCTTGTGCATTGGTGTTGCCCATGCATCAAATTTAACAGTTCAGAGATTTTGA
This sequence comes from Cichladusa arquata, assembly GCA_026413545.1. NCBI lineage: Eukaryota > Metazoa > Chordata > Aves > Passeriformes > Muscicapidae > Cichladusa > Cichladusa arquata. The sequence continues at coordinate 3,607,031 of JAOTQP010000251.1, forward strand.
AAAAAATATTAATTCTTGAAGTATTTGCTAACATTGCTTACAGCCAGAAAATAGGTGTATCTCTTCATGAAAGTCTACAGCTTGTCCAGCTACTATGACTAGCAATATAAATAGCAACCAAGCATAATAAATTCCTTTTCATTACATTTACCCTTTCAAGTCAGAAGTGCTGGCTCTGTGTTCTCAATTAAAAAAAATAAATCATTAAAAAGAAGACAGTCAATGACTTTATTTGCCCCTCTCTGGGTAACACTTCCTTTTATCTGCTCAATGCAAGGATCAATTCTGCTTTCAGAGCAGCAAATTGTTCATGCTAACACAAATGCAAAGTTCAGCCAGGTTCAAGCACAGAACCAAATGACAAAGTGCATTCTGAAGCCCAGATATACAAAAGGCCTTTCAGTAAATAAGGAAGGTTGGTTCATTTTTTAATTTGTTTTTTTCTTTTAAAGCAAAGGAGGCACCATAGTCGCATCCCTACTTTGAGGGGAAGGGAAGAAGTGGCAAAACCTAAAGACAAATTACAAAAGTTCTCAATTGTTTTATTTCAGGAGATCCAGAGTCATTTATACACTTTTGCAACTTGCAAAACCCTTTGTAATTTAGAAGAATTTCAAATAAATAGGTCTACAGCAACTAGTATCTACTATGCCAATATTTATCGTGCTCACTGTGGAGTACAACTTAAAAGAAAAGAAATCATGTTAAGGCAGATTCTGATCAAACACGTTCCAAATTGCACAGTTATGTTGGTCAGTGGTCTAATGTCAGGCCAAAGAGTTAAAGGTATCTAAATGCTTTTCTAAGCCAATTCAGTGTGGCACTTGCCCTTTTGATTTGCTCTGTTTCCAGGAAGATACACAGCTAACGTTACAAATACCATACCGCTTATTTCAATTAAAAATGAAATTCTGCTTCACGAAATGTGAGATGACTACATGGTACAGGGTTTGTGCAGTTAGACCACCATATGCATAGATGTCCTAATGCTAAATCCTCTTCCTCAGTATCTCATTGTACTGGAGGCTCTGAAGTAGGAGAGGAACTTGTAACACAGACTGACCACAAAGTACCAGATGTTCCTTGCCATCTGTGACCTGGCGATGAAGATGCGCCAGATCAGGATCACCAGAATCGTGTTGAAGCCGTAGCGAATGTTCCTTAACCTGGGGACAAACAAAAGCCATCACTGAGGGCAGCAAAGCACAAAGACTCTGAGGAAAAGAGAACACTCTAACAATTAACTCCTGCTGTAGAACACAATTTATCTATTCATCTCGAGACACATTATGAGTAATGACAAAAGTGAGTAATAAACACTGCTGAAAAGCAGAATGAAAAACCAAGGAGCAGACCACCCATGTATTTCTGCTTTAGAGCTGCTGGATGCAAACTTCCTGAAGCCAACATCACACTGCTAACTTACCTACAGAAGGCTGCCAGCCAAAAAAATATTTAACACTCTGAACCTCCTTTCTCCCCACCATGCATTTAAAACTTCTGAAATACACAGAAGTAACTCCAACTGCCACTGATGACAAGAACAGGGAAAAAAAACAAACCTCACCCCATCATAAGACCTCATCAGATTTTCCAGACATTTCCAGCTAAGGAACCCAGCCTCTTCACTGCAATTTTAAACTGCTTCCTTCTCAAGGAACTATATTTAAAGTGTAGGATAAACTGAGTGACCTTTTAGAGCATCTGGGCTTTTTAGCAATCTTCTCACATGTAGAGATGGAAGCTTTAAGAAAAACAGCAACCAGAATTTGCTCAGATTTCTCAGAAACAGAACAATCTCTTTGGCTCAGTAGATTGTGACAATTTCTATTTTAAAGGCAGCCCTTTTTAGGGAAATACTGCCTTTATCTTGTTTACAGGTAAGGCTGGGTTCCTTTACAAATCTTATTTGCAGAGAAAAACTGTTTAAATATGTGTGTTACAAAAGCAACATTTTTCCACTTGAGGAACAAATCTACCCAGCGGTTCCCTGGAGAAAAATGTCCCCTGGGTTGCCAAATCTGGTTAATACTAAGGCAGTGGATTCCAAATTCAGATTAGAGTTAAGAACTAGGTGGTAACAAAAGAGACCAAATTAATACCTCAGAGTAAATGTAAGTCAGAATCTAAACCTCTTGCTAAACAATCCACTTACAAACTTCAGGGCAGCCTCTGGCTGCCCAACACAAGATTTTCTCGTGTCATTTTCACCATGATCCTTTGCACAAAGAACAGCAACTATGTGATCATGTCTAAGCACTTTTTAATGGCATCTAAATAGAAATTTTAAAAAACACTCAAACAAAACAACCTGGAAGGGACACCTGTTTGGCTATTTCCACAATTATCACAGATATTATCTTTCAAAAGTGTTTTTGTCATTTTAACATACACCACACCCCTCCAGAGCTGCCAGTCCTTGTCTTTAGAATGACAACACAATTCACGACCTGGATTGTTTCTCTTTGTGCTGTCAGGATTGCAGATGTGATGGAGCATTGCAGAACAAGATGATTTTTACTTCACTCTTAAAAAAGACAAATCAGAAAGTCTACAGCTGCCTTGATGAATCAGCCAGGAACAGAAAAAGGGCAACTGTGCTAACAGAATTCTGGACAGCCTCAATCCATCCAAATGGCAGGAATTAAGCTAGAGAAAAGGCTAGAGGAGGTGATCCTAGAGCACCAACACCAAAGTGTCTGCTCTGAAGTGCAGAGTGTCTGCCTGCTTATTCCCTTGCCTCTAAAGATGACATTCCCAGGAGAGCTATTGTCCTATTGAACCTGCCCAAGGAGCTGTTCTGACTGTAACCACGGACCTCTGACCTTCAGAAAGATACTCGGGTAAAATCAAAAACCCAAATCAAAAATTACAGTATCCACACCAGTGATCCCAGACTGATACTGTAACTATTAACTCTGGGAGCAACCCTGGAGCACAACAAATGTTCTTTAGAAAACGTAGAAGAATTGTAGAGAACCTAAATAGTTGCTATGAACAATTAAGTCATTACACGGAAAAGCAAACCTGGACAAATGCAGGGCACAGAAAATATAAAATTATAATAAATTTTTTAAAATTAAGATGATACTTACTTATTTAAGTGTTTCCTAGCTGCAGGGAGGCCTGACATTTCTTCATTCAGCACATATTTCTTTGTTCCCAGGCAGTAATTTTCCATATATTCTGCCCAGTGTAGTTGTCGAACATCAAAATTAAATGTCTGCGTGAGAGAAAAGCTTCCACTGTCAGTTGCCTAAAAATTCACCTCTACATAATTTAAATGAAAATAAATGTCTTTATTCCAGATAAATCCAATTTGGCTTTGACACAAGAAAGTTATCCTATCCTTAATCCTAGCAGCAGTCCAGATTTAGGCTCCATTTCTGACATCATCTCTTCCAATCACTTCATGCCTTATTTTCCCTCCTCAGCAGTAACACTCTTTTCTCCACTTCTCAGTTTTCCCATTTCAACTGTCTGTAAGGAATTCCATTCTGAAAATAACTATTTTCTAGTATGTAATTTATTTTTAAGCAACCAGATCATTCGAATGTACTCTAAAATAAACACTGCTCTGTGCCAAGTTCACTGTTTGGTAAGTGCAGGGTTCTTGTAGCTGTGCTTAGAGTTATACAGTTACATTTTAAATACAACCATCTGAGTGCTTTCTGCAGGAGAGAATATCACTGTGATGAATTTGATACACAAGTTTTTTTACTGATGTATTAACTTCCTCATCTCAAGATTCTACAGTACCAGTGTTTAACTCCCAACAAAATGCAGCAATTTGAAAATACTAACAGTTCAAAGCTCTGGTGTTGGGCATTTTGCTTTTCAAATTTTTCCTGAACTTAAGTTGCTAGGAGGAGGCAAGAGGACAGGAAGGGGTGGAAATACCATCCAAACAAGAATCACCAAAAGCTAATTTTATTTCTTACTTTTAGACAACTGATTTAGAAATTTGGCAGCTTTTCTGGAATCTAACTACTGAACTGATTCTGGAAAACACTTCAGTAGCAAAGACATCTTAAGAATGACAAAACTGTTCCAAATGCATAAGGGAATCTGAGTTTTTAGAACTGTAACTGGTGATTTTTATTCTGCTGAATATTTAGCAACAAAGCCATAGCAGAAGGGAAGTTTCAATTCAATTGGGGCACCTGAGCCATTGTTGGTGGAGGAGGTGGGAAAAATTAGGAGTAACATTAAACCTGGGAAAAAACAACTTTTCCTTCTCCCTCAACAACCTGACATCCTTGTTTCACTTCTCCCTGCCCTTCCTCATCTCCTCACTGGTGGAGCTTTTCTCACATCTGACAGGACCTCCCAGGACCCTGCAGTGCTGAGTTCCTCCTAGGTGAGCTGCACATTAGCCCAGGTCTTTATTCAATCCTGGGCTGCTCCCCCTCCCAGTGCCCATGGCCCCAGCACACAGCCACTTGCCTTTTTGTCTTCTGGGGTCAGCTGGTTCATCAGCATAGTCATGTTCTCAGTGTTCCAGGTCCAAGAATTGCTTGTGAAGTACTCTAAAAACATCATGGACTTATGAAGACGTGTTATTGTCTTCATCATCCTGCAATCCGAGGTGTGGAATGGACAGGTTACAGGGGGAAAGATTAGCTCAAACAATCAAATACAGAATAAGGTTTTTTACCCTCCAGCCCCCCACCCCCATCTCAAAAAATCCCATCTTGCTCCATCCCTAAAGCATTTTATATTGCATCAATAGGATATTTCTGCATAGTATTGAAGTGAACTTTGGCTGTCCAATTTCTGTATAGAACCAGAAATTATCACAGTCCTTTTTTTTCCCTAATTCTACTTTCCAGTGCAATAGTAAATTACCATTTCTTTTTTATTAGGGGGAACAATATGTTGTCTTCTGTTGGTAACTCTTAGTTTGGGATAGGGAGATGGAACCCTTTTCCCTTTAGCACACTGGAATATTTAGCTGTACTCAAGAGTGTGACTTAAGAGAAGTCTCAAATTGCACAGAGCAGAATGTCTGTGCAGAACCTCCCCTTAAACAAGGGAGGAAGTTGCCCTGAGCTCCCTGCACATTGTGCAAGACCACATCTCTGTAACAGAACAGAGGTTTTCATCATGGTTACTGAAAGATCAGGGCTTAAAACCACCAGCAGCAAAGGGCAGCAAAATTTTTATGGGCACAGAGAGATCACAGCATATCGTGTTCTAGGCTACTTCAAAATATGCAGAAATACCTTCCATCATCCTTTATTATGCAAAGGAAGAAACTCTATAAAATCATCACTTGTAAGACAGAGAAATTATGTTATAAGGATCAATTTGGGCAAGTTTCTCTTTGATCATACCATCTGAACTGGCCCAAAAAAAGAGTGAGAGTCATCTGGCCTCTCAGATGCAAAGCTTCCACATTTATGACAAGAAAATTGTTTCAAGTGTCTCAGTGTTAGAGATGGCCACTCAATTTTAGCAAGTGCTAACTAGTACCACTTGGTCTAATGCTATTAAATTCCTGCTTTGGGTGCTCAAGGCATTTCTATCTCACAGAAATGGAAAACTGCTTCCAATTTGATCCTTATAGCAAGACAGTGATCATTTCAAGCACAGTGGTAGGGGGAGGGAGGCAAAGAAAGCAGACCCCAGTACTAACAGGAAACTCTTTTCTGGAGGTAAATTTTGCCAACAAAGATCATAGAAGCAATAAAAGCAAACTTATTTTTCTCTGAAAGCTGCCTTGATGCATTCATACTTGTAGAAGGGATATAGCACATTATCCCAGAAACTCTCCTAAAGAAAGTATTTTGTATTGCATTAGTGTCCCTTACTGTCACTAGCAGATGGTATCTCAGTATCTAAAACATTAAAATTTCCTCTTTTTCTTCTCATGGAATGGAGCAACACAAACCACAGAGATCACTGAAAAATGTAATCTCTAAAGCACAAAAAGCATAAATAATTTTTTAAACCTCATAGGAATACATCTACTAATTCAGAACTGTCTTTAAATGTTAGACCACCAGCTGATTTTATTACTAAGCATCTCTAGGAGCTTTCAAACACCTGCTTAGTTTCACCAGCTGGGCAAGGTGGCACCAGTGGGGGCTGAGTTGAATTGGAGCTCCTCTGATGCAGAAATAATTGGGAATATAGACTCTGCATCCAAAACATCCTGTGCAAACAAGACTAAACTGAATGGGGGGGGGGGGGGAAAAAGGGATGTTAGTTATATCAAAAATTAGGAAAATAACTCAAAACTTGGAAAGCAAAGAGCTCACTGGCCAGATAAGCCAAAAAGACCTCAGAGCTCAAAGCCTGGATAAAATCAGTGCCAAACAGCATTTAAGCCTTTTTGCAGAGCTCTGTCCACTGACAGTCTGAAGATTATTTAACCTGACTTGTCCTTTTGAACTTTCCCAGTCTGTGTCCTTATGCTAAGCTGGACCAGCAGCTGAATTTTAGAGTGCTTTGACTGCCACAGTTTTAAAGACCTTGTGCCTCTGCTAAATACTAACTGAGCAAATGAATACCTGATTAGATAAGTGTATATTTTGAACTTGTTTCTGGACACTGACATTGGTTTTCAATCTTTTCTAAAAAAAAAAAAAAAAAACACCAAACTAAATTTAAACAATCTGCTGGGATTCTTTTTGTCTCTGCTCATGGATATGATTTTAGAGCTTAGCTAAGCCGATTACAGAAAAAAAAAAAAAAAAAAGCTTAAAAGAGGTTTTTTTCCCTCCCTCCCTCCAACTCAAATTGGATTTAGTGACTGACCACAGAACCAGATGATTCAACTCATCAAGGAAAAAACTGTTTTTCTTTGTAGGGTTAGTTTCTTTCTGTACCAGCCCAAAGAATCCAATTCTCCACATTATCTCAGCCGCCCAGTCAATGACAGTTGGACCAAGTTTCTCTGTGACACTTTGCTGGTTTGCACTAAATCAACAGGAAACTACACCTCTCTTTGAGGGGAGGAAAAAGCAGCCTGGTGACATTGAGAGATGCCAGCAATGAGTGTCCTTTAGTGAACACTTAGCTCTAGCAGACTAAGCTTTAACTTCAATGGCACCATATTCCTCCTGTGAATGGCAACACACACAACTCACAACCCAGCACAAAGTCACACAATGGAACTTCATCCCTCAGCATGAAGTCCTGAAGGTTACTTACTCCAAAGACTGGATACAAGTCATCAATATCAACACCAAATATAACCAGCCAGTACAAGAGCAAGCATTATTGCATCACACCTCCTTCCTCAGCTGAAGGCAGAAAACAGCCAGCCCTGATGACCAACTCAGAAATGAGCATTAGCAGCAGGCAGCCAGGCTAGGTGACTTTCACCCAGGTTCAAGGTACAATTCTGCCTCCTGCTTTTGCAGTTTCTACTGCCATCAAGACCAAGCACATCACAGGAATTAAAGTTTAAGCAAGTTAATTCAATTATCCATAATTGTGGGCTTGTTCCTATACCAGACAATTGAAAGTGACCTGGCTTAAACTATAACTACAGTTTAAAGAAGTCTTACACACAACCTATTGTCTCCAGGCTAAAAACAGTCCTGGCTGATCCCTCAGTGGATCTATAGGCTGCCAGTCTGCAATCCCTGCAGAAGCATTACAGGTAATTACTTTTTAATAAAGACTCCTCTAAAAAAAAATAGAACAAGCTTTTAGATTTGTCTTTGTTCACATTTTCACCTGTGAATTGTGAACTCTAAGACACTACTGAATTCTTATCTTTCCAACAGCTCTGTGGTTGCTGTTAGCACCCAATTTAAGCACTGTGAAGAGATAAAAATGTATTGATCTATTTAACATGATTATGCTCCTGACTCATTTGTGGTTGGTAAGACAGTAACTACACAAAAGGTGCTTCCAGTTTTAAGAAGCTTTAGATTGAAAGGACAGATGTAAAAGACCTAATTTCACACCTCCCTCCATATATCAGCCACACCTTTGCTTTCACTTTCTAAGAAGCAGGAACAGAAGAATTGCTGCAGAAACCTCTGAACTACAACTTTAAATATTTCATAAATATTTCACACGCTATTTTCTCAGAGCAACTGGGGAGATCTGCTTGGTGTGCATTTTTAAAGGCTTTAACATTTCAAATATACCAAACTGCTTTTAAATAACACACAGTTCTGTCGTGCTAAGCACTAGGCAAAGTTACAGGAGCAAACTAGGCCTTGCATTAAAGATAATTAGACAACTAATAAGCTTTGCTATGCAACTAAGTATAAGCTACCAACAACACTACCTTTAAATTTTGATGCTCAGGTTTAATCACCACTATTTACAGAATTACACAATGCTAGAGCATTTTTTACTATAAAATATTAAATCTTCATTGTGCCAGTTTTTTTGTGCATGTTCTTACTATACAAACTTGGAAGAAATATTATATAGGTTATTTCTTCCTTCCCTTACCTGTTAATATTATCAGAGAATCGTTAAATTCAAGACACCTTCAACTAGATGCAAAAACAGCAAAAAGATTTCCATTTCATCAAAAACATTGCTTCCACAAGTGAGGTGCAAAAGAATGACTTCACATTGCAGAAAGATTACAACAGGTAAGTGCTTTGAAAATAGGAAGATTTTTGGTTTTAATTTTTATTATTTTTAACATAATCATTTAGTTCTGAAGGATCACAGACCTGATCTGCTTCTAATTTCTTCCTTTTCTTCTACTTGATAAAAATTTTCATTCAATTTCACATTATCCTAATGCATTGCTCAATATCCTAATGGTATGACAAGAGTACAGTTAAACCTGCACAGTGATTTCATTACTTATTTTTCTTGCATTGTACAAAATAGAGACTTAAGTGTACTCAGCACAGAGAGGGCAAGCACCCACCCATGTAAAGGCAGGTTAGCAGAGTATTTGTATTTTCTTCTGCTGATTTGGTCACATTTTTACTTTACTGCTAAATCACAGTGGAAAAGGTCATATTTTTAAAGAAGCCAGTCCTCCTTCACTCAGAAAAGCATTATATCGAGTTTAAGAATATCCAATAGTGTTTCCAAGCATTTAGAAGCTTCTGAGTACATGCTACCTGGTAAATAATACCATCCTATCAACAGACAAAATGACCACAGCAACAGCAGTACACCCCTCCAGCCCAGCAGCTAAAGCAGCTTCAGAGATTTGTCTCAAAATTCTTGTATTATTAAACACCAGCTTGTTCCATTAGGATTCAACACTGCACATCTTCCTGCATCTAAGTATTCCTTTGCTTTTACTGCTTCTGTTGCAGGCTCCCATTTTTAAATGCTTTAAAAAAAGAGAGGAGTGCTGCCTAATGAAAGCTGCATTCCTGTAAATGGGCTGTGCAGCCAGTTTAAATCTGTGACTGAACAGTAGCTTGCTTTAGTTCAGTCTGCCATCTTTTCTCCAAACTGGAATCTTGTGCATCATAGGAAACTCATCCAATCACTGCTACAGTAAGCTAAGTAGGAATATTCATATCAGTGAAAATTTATTTTCTATTCTGTAAAGTATTAATGCCACCAATTGTATCAGCAGTGATCAAAGTCCTAAATTCCATCTTTAGACATCAAGGAAGAACTCTGGGAAAAGCAAAAACAAGATTCAACACTCCCAGTGTTAGAATATAAAACTAAGCTGAATATTCTAAACAGCATGATTATTCACAGCCTCATTTTACTCCCACTGGTCAAATACTCAGCAGAGCAGCTGCCTTTCAAAGCCTGACAGGATTCTGGCAGCACTCCTTACCAGCCATGCACAAGACAGAACATTGGCATTTACAGAGTAACTATTTTAGGGAGGGATGAAGTTTTCAGATCTGTCAAGGAATTTCTATCAGTTTTTATTAAAAATAACTTGAAGAATGGAAGAGAACCTAGAAGCTAGGATGTTTTCTATACAACACCTTCTTTAGACTTGAAAATCTTAAAACTTTTTCATGTGGGAAGATTATTACACAGGCACAGCAGACTGCCACTGCTCTAAGTATGATCCTGCTGCAGCTGAGAGGTTTTCCCCTACCAACCATTTACACAGCTCCTTTCTACTCATCCAGTGCTGTGTTTCAGAGCTTCCACCCTCCTTGTAAGACACACCTAGGCTACAGGACAACAGGTGAATACTCACTTGTGTTAATACACTGTCACCACAGTGGAGGTTTTATAGCCTGAAGGCAAATGTTTGTGAAAATGTAACATAAGCAATGAGTTAAGGTCATATGGCTTGGCAAATCTGAAACAAATTGAAGTGGTACCTTATATTGCTTCTACATGGTTTAGTTCAGCCTGTTATTTTCACCACTTTAGTTAGCCAAATGCCAGCCTAAACATTATAAACTGAATGGAATGTTGAGATGATACAAACCAACACAGCAGGTCAATTTGTATCATCTACAGGAATAATCTGCACTTAAAAGCTCATTTCCCCATTCCATTTTCAGTTTATAAAAGCAACAACCACCTTAACACAAGCCACTTCCTCGAGTTTAATGACAGACTAGCATTCTGATCCAAGACATGCCTTGGAAAGCATGGCTAGGCCAGTCATTAAACTCTCCAAAATGCAGCCACTGGATTCTTATTGCTCAGTTAGTAAACCTAGACAGTGCCCAGGCCATGTCTTCTTTACAAGTCTCCACCACCTTATGGGCAAGATATTTTTAGCCCTGTGCCTCTTACCGTGGTTTCCGACCTGTCAACATGAGCAAAACATCATAGAAAAAAGTCACTATATAGGCCTCTGCACACCGCCAGTGATACAACAGGGGGCTGGAGGTGAGCTTAAACTCGGGTATTCTTGCTACATTGTCTAATGGATACAGCTTGTAATTGTTACTCATGCAGTATTCTGTGGGAAAAAATAAGGATCAACACATTTTTAGTATTTATTATCCAAGAACAAACATCACTCGTTCTATATCTTTTATTCTCTTTACCTTGACTGCTCAAACCCCTAAACTATTCAACAAAAAAAATTCTCATTTTTGCTACAAAGTTCAAAGTCACTTTGAATTCGAGGACCTGTTCTCAGGAAAAAAAAGGTTGAGTTTTAGTCACGAAACATTCAGGGAAAGAAAAAATACCAAAAAAAATAAAATAAAACCAACATACATCACAGTGTAAGCACAGCTTGGTTTAAAAGTCAGAGGAACAAACAAGGCAGAGGCAGTCACCATTACCTTGGGCTTCTTCCAGTAATCCTGAGGTAGGTATCATACAGGAATGCTGGGGCCTTATGGCTTACAGCAATCCAGTAATGATATAAAAGGTGATTGGAAGTTAGATTTACATTGGGCCGTCTGAAGGCCTGCTCGAGAGGGTTCCTCTTGAAAGTGGAAATTACATGGTATTCTGAGAAGAGAAGTTGCACAACAGCTTCGATAATCACCATGTAAAATGTAATGTTTCTCACAGCACATTACAGGGTACAGCATCAACAGCAGTGTCTCATTTAAACAACCTCCCTAACTCTTCTACAATGCACAGAAAATAAAACTTATGAGCTTTTAACTCAAAATATTATTGAACTGGTTCTTACTATAATCAAGAGGTGGTTTGTGCCCTCACCTTCAGTACCATATTTTATTGTAGCTTCTCTCTGTTCCTGTTCCCTACTTTAGAAGTTGGTGGCATCAAACACTGACAGCAATTTCAGTTTATAAAGTGAGTAAAGCTATTTAAATAGTCATCTATATTTCATAAGGAGGGTTATTCTGATAGCTTGTGTGAAGAATTTTAAAACAGATTGAGGACTCTGCAGACATCTGAAGCAATTTGAAATGACATTTTCAACCAATTTATCCAAATTTAGGCATTAAGAAAAAAGGAATTAGGGTCGGACTCCATGAGAAATTCTTGATAACACCTGTAAATTCAGTATATAACAGATATTGCAGGATCAGGGTCTTTAAAAGTTCTGTGGAAATTCACCTCTCCTTTTAATCTTCTCTTACAACTTTATGCTGTTGTTTATAGACAGCACTTAAATACCCTGATTCAAACTGGGATATAAGTGAAGTCAGCAATTTTACATGTTTAATTGAAGCAATACTGTTTGCAACTACAGATCCATGTAAAATAGGCAAAAGTAAGTAAAATAGATTTAAGTATTGAAGTTAACTGAAAGAAAAAAAATAATTGGAGCTTCAAAACACTGAAAATTAAGAAATGGTTTTACTATGCCAAACAGCTTGCATTGCTCTTTATAACAAACTATTACAAAGCTGTTGGTCTGTAGGTTACATCCTAATCAGGATATCTTAGAGTTGAAAATAAGTAATCATATTTCCTTACAGGCTACTCTTCCCTGCAGATGAACTGTTGAAGTGACATGCAACAATCTGAATATTAAAAAAGCCACCTCAACCAACATTCAACTTAAGCCAAACACAAAGAGCTACACAAGGACAAAACTATTACCAGACCTCTCAATTATACAGATGTAAAAAACATTTAATTGTGGGCTGCTTATTCATATGTTTTTTCATAAGTATTTATTGACATTGGCATTACACCCAGCATCACTACTGCTCTCTGAGCAACACTTCTCTCCACACACTGTGGATTAGGTCATGGCAACAGCAAACAGAAAAATCAGCTCTCCCATAGTTTAAGTTACAATGGAATAAGAGTAACAAAAAAAAATACTAATAAGAACCAGATGAAATGGAGGTAATGCTGCGGGGGGGGAGAATTAACAGTGGAAGCTAATGAGAAAGCACAATTCACTGCAAAATTGAGAGGTATGGCTAAAATATCAGTTTCAAAAATAGAAATGCATTATGGTTTACTGATTATAACCTATTTGACTTTTTTTTTGTATTAAGGCTAATGAGAAAAAAGAAACATGGCATACCAACTTCACTCCAGTGGAAAGGATTGGTGCCACCTGTTGTACAGTTATACACCATGACTTTACTTGGTCTGGGGGGGGAAAAAGATAAAAGAGCAAGTTTGAAGAAAAGCAACCTTTTAGAAACACAGAAGAGATGCCCAAAGTTATCCTTTCCCTCAACAGCATCATTTATATCAAGCAGAAAGCATCAGTCTCATGGTCAATTTTTTTGCTATAGCATCTTTCAGCTTTTTCTTCTTGTTTAATTATCGTATTTCTTTTACTTCAGAGAGGGCATCACCCACATTATTGCAGGCTGCATTGATTACAAACAAGACCCAGGAAAGAATTTTCAGACATAAATTCATAATATCAGTAGGAGATGCTTCCTCTGGCATGAGCAAGTTACACTTGAAAGACTAACACTGTCAGAACCTTAGATTCCTTTGTCCTGAGGGAACAGCAGGACACTGATGAGGATTTCAACACAAGACTGGTTTACTAAATACACAATCCCATTTCCAAATATTCAGCACTCTCCTCTGTCACCATTTATACCTGTTAATTGCAGAATACCAGGCTGCAGCAAGTGTTGTATTGACAACAACATCTATTGGGACAAGATCTGCTAATGCATCGTTGGAAGCTCTCATTGTTCGAAGAATTCCTTTTCCTGCCTTGAAGAACAAAACAGACAGAACAGCCAGAAGTAAAACATATGAAGCTTTTGTGCCTTCCAAGAGGAGGGGGGAAAATTAAGTACATCCATTACTTACAGCAATGAAGATACCACTAGGTCCATTGAAGTTATCAATCCAGCCCTATTAGGAAAGGGGAGAGGGAAAGGATTTGGTTACAGTATACTGAAATCAGCAGCTTCAAGTGAAAACTTGAGCAGTTTCTACATGTGTTAAGGGGTGGAGGAAAAGGAGACCAAAGAGGAGGAAGATTTTTAATTCCATGTCACTAAACAAAGTTCTTCCATAGCAAATTCTGGTGATGTAACAAGTAACTCAGACAAGAGATCTACGTGTAGGACACCATGGTCCTTCTGAGAGAGATGCTTATTTATTTCTTAGTGAATGAACTGCAATTGTCCATAAAAATATGTTTATCTTCAAAATATTCAAACTAGTCTGAAAATACTAGCAACTCAGGTGTTTTTCATTTGTCAACCAAAACACATTCTTGCTCAGCTTTGATGACAGTATTTAGACACTGTACACTGTTCTCAGCACCCAGAAGCAACCAAGACACAACTTCATGGTCCAAGATTTTCCTCCATGAAGGACACTGGATAAAGAGGCTCCCAGTGTGTACTACAGCCCACAGCAAGGTGGCCAGGTGACAACCCAGGGACTTACAGGAAAAGGCTCCTTCCAGCTGGCACCAATGATGGACGGCCTCACAATGGCAATGTTTAACTTTGCACCTTCCTCCTGCACCACGGATTCAGCTAAGGCTTTCGTGTATGTATAGGTATTGGGTCTTTTGCCTAACAGCTTAGGAGTGATATCATTCACTAGGTCATCATCCATCCACCTAAAGGAACAAAACAAGAAGCAAGGGTCAATTACTGCATGCTGCTTCACTGGGGAGGTGGGCTGTGAAACGGTGAAGTTACTGTTTTTTAATCATTTAAAGAAAAAGGGACACAAGTTTCTCAGAAAAAAAAGAGGATTGACAAGCAGCACACTCCTTTACAATAACCCAAATTCTGCCAACCAGGTTCTCAAAGATGGAGTGCAGACACAGCAAATTAGTCTTTGGAACATGGGCTCACTGCATTATGATCTACAAACTGATACCACAATGGAGTCCCATTTTCATTACTAGCATCCCCTCCACCAATCACACACACCCCTAAAGCAAGCTGGTTAGCATATCTCCCTTTAAATTAGTTAAATCTCACCATTTCATCTTGCTTCCCAACTCATACTAAAAACATAATAACCTTCAGTCATAGCTCAAGTAAGATGTGCCTCTGCAACTACTGCTACTTTGATGTTTTTCACTGCAAAACAGGACTTGAGTTTTATTTGCCTTGGTCTCTTAGTCACAGAAATGGAATTTATTGTTTTTCACCAATGTCATGTTACAAAGTGGACACTCTTCTGACTCCTTTCATGATAGGAACAGGGTAGGAAGAGGGGCAGTGAAGACCAGAGATCATGCTTTTATAATTTTACAAAAGCCTTCCCTCAGGAGTTCTAAAGTACACACAGCTGTCCCTGCCCACACCAAACAGTTTAAGTTACATTTGTCTCTTTACAAGTCAGATACTCCAAAATATGACTGTTTTGCAATTTCTCCTTTTTAAATGTATTTAAAGTCAACATTATAAAAAAAGGCTGGCTCAAAGTGCATTCTAGGTGGTAGCTCATTTAGTTTTAATGAGCACTCTTCCACCTAAAATAACAAGTTAAAGTAGGTTTTTACTTTTTAATTAGTTCTTTTCAGTTTGTACTTCTCTTCCAAGAGGTGATATTTCTTACAAGGTAAGAAGGAAGAAACTGATGCAGAGTTACATTACACTTATCCCACACCATTATCTGTTTCAGAGTCTGAGAGCTATTAAGTAAGACCTCAGAACAGTTAATAGACACAGCAAATAAAATACCAAATGAGTCATTTTTCATACCTGTAACACCCAATTCAAGACTTAAAGCTACAGAAAACAGATTTTTAATGTCTGGGCTCTCAAGTACAGAACTATTTCTATAATAAGTAATATTATTTGAGCATCTCAGTCTCAACTTGCAATGGTATTTAGGTGGATGCAGCTGTTCAAGGCACCTTAGTTTTATCCTTTCCTTCACAATGCTGGTACCAGCACAAGTATTTCCTGATTCAGTTAATCATACAGCTGACAAACTGGCACTCTCAGCACAGGGGAGGCATCATGAGTAGTTAGGAGCACCCCTCTCCTTCAGTACCCCTCCACACCCAGCTCAGCTTAAAAGAACCATAAACCTTAGCCCAGAAAGAAAAGGGGAGTGCTAGCCATGCTGTCAGCCCTGTGGGACAGCATAAGATAACTCTTCATCTTTACAGCTCCAAACCATTTTTTGGTACTCCAACAGCAGGAAGAAAAGGGATACAAGTAAATTCACAAGACATAACACCTACTCAAGGGAATCTATCAGCTTCTTGGGATCCACAGGAGGTGGGTACACGACTTCCTCGATCTGTTTCCGATTGCAGTATGCATAGGCGGTGGAAACGTGCATGAACACCTCCAGATTCTTCATTCGCTGTGCCAAGGACAGGAGCTGCTGTGTGGCAACCACATTTAACTGCACAGCATCTCTGTTGATTCAACAGACATGTCATTAGCAGAAAGCAAGACAAAAACAAGCAAAAAGAAATTCATTTCTAAATGACTCGGTGCTAAGTATATAAAGTATCCCTGAATTCTCCACTCTACCCCAAAAAAGCAGCATGGAGACTGCTCTAATTTTCATCTTAGGATTAGAATACCTCTGAATGTTCAGGATAATTCTCCTTGTACCCTTTTCTCACCAGCATCCTTTGATTTCCTCAATCTAAATCCCAAACACACCTTTTCCATGAAACATGAAGGAAATAATGCAACACAACACCAAGCTTCCATAAGATGTACCTCTGAACTTCCAAGTTCAAGTTGAGTTAGCTGGAGACTGGCATCTACTTGCAGGATAGCAGAAAGCTCCATCCAGGATGGAAGGAAGGGGAAAAAAGGCAAACCACCAAGAACCACACTTCCAGTCCAGCTTCAGAGCTGCCCATTACTGTGTTTAAGGGCACTATGGCAGAGTAGGTGTATCTCTACAGTTCCCAGCTGACCAACTCCTATGATTATTTTACAGATTAGATCTTCTCTCCACCCCACTGGTGCTGTGGGCACCAGTTTCCTTGTACACAGTGTAATACCAAGTTTCAAGAGCATAGCTAAGCAACACTTCATCAAAAGTGTTACATTAACAACAAAATCAGTATCCCCCAAACAATCACTGAGTTCCAGACTCACTTTATTACTGAAGTGGGGGACAGGAAAGGGGAGCATTATCCCAAAGCAATTAACATCAATGGTAACTAATTAGTTTGCTACCTCTTTCAGCAAGTCAAAGGAGCTCATAATGCCAGCTGTGTGCAGCACTTTTTCCACCTCTTGTTTCCACCTCTCTCCCTGTGCATTTACTTCTCCCAGTGCAAACCCCCATTATTAATAAGGGACTTGTAAAAGACAGGAGGACAAGCTGAGCTGTATTTCATCTCCTGGTTTTTTATCAGGTAAGAAAGCAGGCACTAGAACTGCCCACACACAACATTTCTCATAAAACTCTGTCCTCTGGAAATGTGCATTTCCTTTGTAACAAGGCAGGCCAAAGGAACAGTTTGCACTGCCCTTTATAAACCAGGAGAAAAACAAACATTACTAGGGAGCACAGTACATGTAGCTACAGCTTACTTGCAGCCTTTCTACCCATATTTGCAACATTGGGCAGATATCTGATTCAGCCCCTCCCTTTGAGCACCACTGGTTTACCAGACCAGGGTAAGCAGAATTTTAGACTCACCTTAGTGTTTCATTGAATCTGACTGTAGCAGCACAATGGAATATAATATTAATGCATTCTATAAATTCTTCCTTGATTGGGTTACTAAGATCCAGTTCAGGCTGTGTAAGTTCACTCTCCACTACTATTATTTTTTCTTTGAACTCTGGTTGCTCTTCTCTCAACCTGTCAAAGAGCTGTAAAAATAACAGGACTATCAATTCAGTGAAGGCATGAGAAACATTTCACTTAAGTGAATAAAAATCCCACATTCTTTATCTATACCTCCTAACTACTCAAGATCATCAGGAAGTTAGAATAGTACATTAGCAATACCATAAGAACATGTTACAGACTTCTCATGAAGTAAGCTATATTTTTTCCAACATAAGAAAAGGGAACAATCTATTCACTTCCCAAGCTTGATAATAGCTATTCAAATTCTTATAAAAGTCATGCTGGATTTTAGGTTTGGAAATCTTGCATTAAGATTTACAAATTTCCAGTGATTTAAGAAACGCTGTCCTCAAATTATGCCAGTCTTGGAGAACTCCAAGTTCATTATTCAAAAACAAAAACAAAACAAACAAACAAAAAAACCCCACACAACAAGAAATACTGCATTAGAACATCTGATTAAGTTTTATCAAATTGGAGGTCAGCAATTCTCCCTGAAAAAAATCCCACCAAAATTTTATTTCATCAAGAATTCTCCTCATAAATAGCTGGGTTCTAAGCAGGTGACTTAACACACAGATCAAAACTCCTTACAGAATGACCTTAACTAATTTTCAACTATAAATTAAGTCACCTAAAGGTGTAGTTTCACAATACTTCAGGCAATGTAAGTTTATATTTCTACCACAGAGACTGGTCCTTCTCCTAATTTCTTTATTTCTGTTGCTTCTCTGCCATTGGCAAGAATAAGGAGCCCTAGAGCTGTGTGAGCAGCTGCAGGTCCAGCCTTTTTTTTTTTTTAAGAGTTTTTTCAGCCCAAACATGAGCTAATGCAGCTCACTGTGTGGCCACCTGAAGCAGCAGAGCTAATTCTGCAGTGAAAACATGGGACATCTCCACTTTTTGAGGCATTGACTGGACTTTACAAACATGGAGCTTCACTTTATAGGACAAAGCTGCCAAAACAGCATTTAAAGCCTCTGCAAATCTTATGGATACAACAAACAGTTCTTACCTAAGGGCAGAAACTTTGAGTGGTTTTGGAAAATAAGCCTGCTATGTTTTTGGTGGAGTGATGGCACTTTCCTCCAAGGAGCTGAAGCAACTGCCTGTTAACCATACTGATGTGTGATATTGCATTATAACAGAAAAGCAGTACCATGGATGAGCTCTTAGACAGTTTTTATTTTTCATACATCCATCACATCTGTTATTCCCCTTTTCACATCCACAGGCATGCACTATTCCTACAAACCTCTCACTAGCACTGACACCAGTACTAAGAAGAAAAAATACCTAGACTGCATGTAATATATATGGCAAATCAGCAGAGGAACTAGAAATGTGAAATGTGAGATATCTATCACATTTTTTTATTTATCACCACATTCACCCATTTAGATTTCAAACTCTTCAGGAAACAGAGCATTCAAGCATCTATAGAACACTTAATGAGTCCATTGAAATTGTGAACAATTACTGGTAGTGCCCTTGCAACTGGACAGCTTAAGATAACAGATCCTATTAAAATCTTCACAGACCTTTGGAAGAATCTTGATGACATTAAAGCCATTTAAACAATGGACTTACAATTTTGTCTAATCATTTGATGAAGCCACAACAAACATCTGGCCCTATTCTACATCTCTGCATAGATGAGCAAACCTAACCCTGCCTGTTCCTGCCTCAAGCAGAACCTGCTGCAGCAATAAGTGCTCACCAAGACTCAAATCACATCAGATTTTTATCTCAACAGGAGCTGCTACAGACTACAAGCAGACTGACTCAAATTTAAAAGCCTTTTACAACAGGTTTCCTAAAAGCCACACTGAGCCTTACAGCAAAGTTTAAGTCAGTCCACACTAGTGCAACTTCTCTCTCTGCCCAAATACTCCCCACTTCTCTTTGGGTAATAGTGTATACAAAAAGTGGATTGAGACATTTTTCCTTTTTCATTTCAGAGCTTAGTCTGGAGATCTTTTCTTTGTTTCAGGGCAGTGACAAATCTGCATAAACCAGTTTTATGTAGAGAGAAGGTGCAACTGAATTTTAAGATAGAACCCCACTGTAACTCATTTTGTTGTGTTTTATGACATTGCACAAGACTGCAGGAAGATGCTTGTGAAAAATGAGCTACAGTTTTGACTGGTTACAGAAAATGATTAACTACCCTCACATCTGCTGCAATCCCAGCTAGTCAGAGTCACAGAAATCCATTGCTTTACTTTAAACAGCTCACCCCTAAGTGCATTCATAGTTCCTTATTGATCCCCCTTTAGCACCTTTTAAGAACACACCTTGTACAAACACATTACATCTTAATGAAAAAATTTAACTGCTGACACCTGTGTTTCATAAGAAAAAGGCCCAGATAGAAATAACAAACTCTGCTTTAGCAAAGCTCATGCTAGAGATCTCTCCTCATCCTGTTCATCCTTCCCATCATGAACAGGATACTCTCTAAGGAGAAAGATGGGCAACACAGATGGATGATTTTACACCTAGTAACAATGCCCAGCCTAGCTCACCAGAATTTCAAGGTAATGAATCTCTTCAGGGGCAAAGCATTTGAACCAGCATGCACAGAAAATCATCTAGAGAGCCACTTTGATAATTCCACAGCACAGACCTTCAGTGCCTTTCTAGTTGTCACAGGCTGACCAACAGAAATCTGTAACAATCTCCTAAGCCAAACATTTCTGTTCCACTTCCAAATGTAAGTTCCTGCTGAGATGACACATTCTTATTTACTGCTATCCAGTAGCACATTCCAGAAAAAAACAGAAGGCACAAGGTGAAAAGGTAACTTGCTTGAGATCTTAAATAGTCTCAATCCATCTTACAACTCCCAGTCCACTACCTCTTGTACTTGATTTTATACCCTCTTAACAAGCTCTAACACAGTTTTTACTTCTCATTACTGCATTACAGCTGAACATCCTCCTCCTGAACTAAATACAGGATAATTTTCTACTACTGGCTTTGCTAGAGACTAACAGCTTGAAGCAGCTATAGAAGCACTGCCAGGTCTTAGATTTTGTATTTCTGTTAGAACAAAAAAAAAATTTAACAACATTTTGCTATAGACAAACTGAAGCTGTTCTCAAAATGAAATGGGAACATCATAAAGGACAAAAATGAAAGTTGTGAGTGCATGACACATACCTTACAGCTGGTAATTTCTTCTATTCGTGCTTCAGCTGTCTGCCTTGCTTTTTTTCTTACCAGCACATACACTGCTTTCACTTTAGGACAGGATCTGAGCAGCTTTTCCAAAAGCACCTTCCCCACAAAGCCTGTAGCCCCTGTCAGGAGGATGTTTTTTCCTTCATAGTATTCAGGAATGGAAACCATTGTGACCTTTACAAAAGATAAAAACAAAAAGTATGTTAAAGAACTTACAGAGTTCAGATTCCCAGAAGATTGAATAATTACCTACCAATGAAACTAAACCAGAGAGAAGGTTGAGTTACTTGTTTGGAATGGGATCTGATGGTTTTACATTGATTACAAAAAACCCATACAGATCCACGGACAAGGGTTTTCCAACTTCTTCATCCATTAAGTCATTTGAGAGGAAAAAAACCAAACAACAAAGTCATTAAAATTCTCAACAAACTAAGACTGAATTAGCCACAAATACACCTCCTAATAAAATGAAGGGTAAGGGATTATTACTCAAATTCAGCACAAAGCTAGGAAGTGTTTTAGGTTTTGCTCCAGTTATTAAGTTAGCCTTGAGAATCGTGATTCTTTCCCCTCCCTTCATCAGCCTCTCAGAAATGATGTCATTCTTGCTAAGAGAAACTGAAATTCTTTCCAAGGATAAACATGGCATGTCTCACAATAAAGTGAGAACATGACCTTTAAGATCTCTAGGACTCCATCACCATCCAGAGCTTCCACTCTTTAAAGTCAGATACAGGAACATCTTTACTGTGACCATGTTGAAACCCTAAAGCCTACAAGTTTTAAACTTTCTGTGTCAGGCAGTAATCCTCAGAGGAACACTACTTTTGACTTAAAGCCTTGGAGAAGGCTTCCAAATTTGAGTAATAGAGTTAGAATCACTAATGTGTAGTTTAAATAAAAGTGTGTAATATCACATAGTAGTAAAGGGTTTGGAATTTAAGCTGTTAAAATATAGTAACAGGTACAACACAAGATAGAAGTTTTGGGGCAGAAGTTTTAGTTTATTATTCCTTCTTCTTCATAGTTTCAAGAGTATTTTTAGTTAGATGAAAAGTACCACACTGTGGGTCATGAATGCTTAGTCATTAAGTCAAAAGTATAAATAATATAAATGTTAACTTTGAATTAGACTATTTAGCTTTAAAAAATCTTGTAACAAGTGAAATACAGCTCTATTTTTTTGCTTTTAACTTGCTAACTAATAGTGCTGTAGCACTCACTGTACAATACATAAAATAAACATGACCTCTAACCTTTACTGTGACCCTTACTTTCACTAGATAACAATGTGGCATTATGGATACACTCCCACCACATTTTACCAATCTTTCTGATCAGACTCATAAAAATCTTGAGCTGATGTAGTGAATGTCTAATTATAGTCCTCTATGGCAGTTCCAAGCAAGCTGCTACAACCAGAACACTCCCAGAAGGCACCACAGAGAGTCACAGAACGTCCTGAGCTGGAAATGACCCACAAGCACCATCCAGCTCTCAAGTGAATGGCCCATAATGGGACTGACCCCACAACCTTGGTGGTATCAGCATCATGCTCTGACCAGCTGAGCTCATCTCAGGGGTAGATTCCACTAAAAATAACCCAAACAAACAAACAAAACAAAAAACAAAAACAAAAAAAATTGAGAATCTTTAAACACAGATGGAATGTTTCTTAGGCAAATAAGGATTACAACACTGAATACCTTAACAGGGTGAGATCCTTTCTTCACCTGCCACCCAAGAATAAAGGTGCAACTTCTAAATACACCCAGTTCTTTCCAGACAGCAAGATACTGCCAGCAGGGACATACAGGGAATGAACAGAATGTATGTTAGGAGTCAACAGCTAATTTGTCCTTTTTGCCTGAAAAGTAAATAAATATTTTTGGAACACCTTTTTGTCAGATACCCACCGTATCAAAGCAACTGTGCCCTGTTTTTCACGTGCTCATATCTCAACAGTCTCTGAACAAGTTCCAAATGATTACTTGCTAGAAATGAGTTATTACCTGCACAAGTCCTGGTTTCACAAGTTTGGGTACCAAGTGCTAAGTCAGATACTCCAAATCCCTTCTTTGAGAAGTGAACAACTGACAGTAGAATACAGCAGCAAGTTTAGAGCAGAACAAGCACTACTATTTCCACTGACCACAGTACATCATCCAGAATTGCTTCTTTGAAGGTCAAGAGGAAAAGCTATTTACATTAAACCACTTCCACCACACAGTTAAGAGACTCTAATGCAAATTTGAAAGCATGGAGTGCAAGACACAGCATGCTTATGAGTCATTTTCCCCTGTTCAATTAAAATATGGGCCTGTTGTCCTTACCATGGCTCAAAGTCACAATTAATGCTCTTCAGGTATGCCTTCCCCACAATTTTTGTTTTTCTGGTCTTTGTGTACACCATTCAATTCCACTCCCTCCTAAAGATCTGCATGATTGCTCCCACATATAGGACAGGATTTCAGTTCCCTCAAAGATGAAGGCAAAAACTCATGCAACCATTACTACAGCAATTTTGTCACTAAGATTCAGTTTTACCATGGTTCCCACATAACCTTCTTACTAATTTACATAACTAGCCATAATTTCTACTTTTTACACCTTGAGACTCTATGGAAGTATCTAATACTATCCAATCACCTGTCCTTCTTAAAAGAAAGATTTAATCTTGCTTCTGACACAATGCCACAACATCAGCCTGCAAACCTGCTCACATGGGCAGAGTCTTTGGCCATGTCCACACAGGAACCTTGGACAACACCCAGTACATGGCTATGGTCCAACATCTGCTTCTGAAAGCTAAAGCCATGAAAAGTTATGCTGCCAGTGGAAATACCTGGGTTGCTGTAATCCAGCTTTTCAAGTGACTGCAAAATCCAACAATATTTAGGCTCATGTGGTGTAAAGAAAACTTGAACAAAATAGATTGAACTTTCCTGCCTCAGTCCTTTGTGACCATATTCCTTTGTGTAAGAGGCTGAAATGAGAACACCAGACCCACAAAACACCAACATCCTGAGCTATGATGAACCATAATGATGAAATGGATTCAATTAAAAAACCAGGAACATCCATAAATACTCACATTCACACTTGGGAGGCAGCAACACTTACATGCTTGCAGGCTAATTTTTTTTTTTTTTTTGTAAAGATTGAGAAATGTTTCCTTTAAGAAGCTCTCAATCCTATTTCTCTTTATCCTGTTCTCCAACAACCAAACTTTGGTAGACCTTATTCATAGCAACTTTCCACACTGAGATTGTCTTCTACTTCCATCACTCTGGAAGATTCGAGCTAGAAAACATAATTGGTGACTTTTTCAGAAGTACACATTGCTGTCAACATTACAGCAACAAACACAGGGATTGTGCCTAAAAGCAGCAAACTGGATTTAAAGGGTAAAAACCATGTATGGAATCTTGGTGTGAACGATCAAAGTCTGAAACCAGCAACCTATGCTTTGCTCTGTTAGAAAGAAAGGTTATCTCAAGCACAGGGAAAGGAAAGAATGTTCCCATTCTCCACCTACCTACCTTTCCCTGCCTTCTCCAAGAATGCATCTCCACATGCCAGTTAGCATAGCACTGCTGGCAACTCCTCATCTCAAAGTCACAAGGGTCTTACCTCACAGGGATCATATATTACTTTCTAAAGTTCTATGTGGCAGCAAATTACTGGAGAATCACAGAATTGTTAGGGTTGGAAGAACTATTTTATAACTCTGTTTTTAAATAAAACTATCAAGAAATACCTGTAGATGCTATCAGAAATTTAGTTTGGTCTCTAACACATAACAAGTTGGTGCAGGTGCAAAAAAAAACCAAAACTACCTTGCAAGACACCATGGCAAAACCCAATTTAACATTTTAAGGTTGTTTAGTGTCAACAATCACTTTATCTATCTGTTTTAGAGTACATCTTGTACGTTTACAATAGCTGTTAACCAGAAATCTATATTGTCACAATCCACAGTTTTCCAATCATCTGTTAACAGCTACCACTTCAAACACAAACAGAGAACTCCTACCAAACACAAAATTGTCTAATGCACACTGTGGAGTATCTAAAACCCTGTATCAGAGACACTTCTTTGAGCTAATAAGCAAAAAACAGTCTGGAATAAAGAAATCTGAAAGGCTTAATAAGAGTTCTGTAAAGAATTCTTGCTCTGGAACAGAAATTACCAAAATTCCCACATGACCTATGTTATAAACAGCCTTTGCTAGAGAAATCTTACGTGAAGCTGCTACAGAGCAACTGCTGCAGGGATCCTTCTCAATTCACAGCTTCAGGGCTAAGCCCACAGTGGCACCTTGTAGATATGCTTGTGTGATGGGTGCTGTCCTCTGATCAAGAGTTCATAAGCACTTCAGGAAAAAAAGAAAAGCCACCACCAGACCAACACTCCAGGATCCTAGCCAACATTCCCCATCTTGTAAAAAATTCTTGTGTCCAAGGCTGAGCAAGTGCTATTATGGAGCAAACAACAGCAGCTCTGTTTGCCTCCAGAGCTACTGCAGCAATATTTAACTCACAGCTTCAGAGGGCTCTGACTCTCAAAACAAGGACAATTCTGTTTTTAACAGGAAAATGATCAGTTCCCAGATTTGTCCAAACACAGATCAAGATGCTTAAAGATGTGCTTTCCAAGTGCCAGGAAAGCCTGCTGCAGCTCCACTGAATATTTAAATGCTAAATCCAGCAACTAGAGAGCGTGCATGTGTGTCCTTGCTAGAGATTAAATGCTGTGTCTTCTAGTTTATCACTGACAAACATTAGGTCAACAGCATGCTCCCTCCAAATTCAATCCTATCAAGATTAGCGCTCACAGGAAATAGAAAACATGCATTTCCCAACCTCTCCAACATCAGCAATGAGCCACAAAGTTCTGCAAAAACAACTGCACAACAATTCAATTTCCCCTTTCCTTCTGACAGCTTGAACCAGCACTAGCAGGAGTAAAAAAAAGTAAAGTGGTAGGAGCATTTCGTTTATGTATATTCAGAAGATTAAATTCACCCAGACATCAAATCTGAGTGCACCAAGCATGTTTAAATACCACAAACACACCCCAGTGCATCTACACCAGACAAAAATCATTACAGAAGTCCTTCATATAGAGATCCAATTGCCACATTTCAAGCCAAAAAAAAAAAAAAAAAATAATCTCTGGGAACTGGAGAAATTGGAAGAGTCAGGCAACAAAGGAAGTAATATTTAACTCATCCAAACAAGGTTGCTGCCAGAAAGACAAGTCTGGGTCATGTCATATCATATCATCATGTCTCGTTTCCTCTGTGCCTTGTTCCACAAGAGTAAATCAATGAATGCTATCAGCAGAATGCCCACATTTTCAAGCACCACAAGGGCCACTGACATACCCTATGTGGCCAATACCTAGCCAGCATATCTCCAAAGGATACAGTCTGTTTGTCTTTGTGGTCCAAGGTCAGAACCATTGGGAAACCTTATCTGTGAAAGATACTGCTTTCAAAGATGAGTAGAGACTGGAAGCTGCTTTGGGTGCAAGTTAACCTTAAAGCACACCTATTCCAAACTTCCCAATCACGTGGAAAACTTGGGATTCTTCCCTCAACTAGCAGAAAGACAGGCTCATCCATGTTTTAGATTTCACCAGCATTCTTATCTACTCTCAGCAAGTGCATTTTCTTTACTAGCTGCAAGCCTGTAACATACCTCCAGGAGCTGGAAAACACACTGGCAGGCTTGGAAGCTAATTAGAACAAGTAAGTTTTGAAGAATTGTCAAAATGGGCCCACTAATCCAACATCTGCTAGCCAGTCTTTGGCTTGGCCCTCCTGGTAATATGCCAGACCTCAAGTGTCTCATTATACAATTTGCACCCAATAATGGCCATAGATTCAGGGTAATACTGAGTTCTCTACACAAGAAATACAACAAAACTAAATCAATCTGAAGGATCAGGCCCAAGTCACAACTGCAGCCAAAATAATGGCTAAATGCCACCAGAAGACCCAAAACTCTATGGCAAAGAATATGGCAAACTTGGGGCTGACACTCAGTGAATTAAGAGAATTTCTGAAAAATAACAAGGCATTTCAAACTAGTATAAAGAAACTTCCCAACTACCAATGAAAAGATTTGTCCTCTTTAAATCATTTATCTAATGAAACACAATACCAGTTCGAGTAACCAAGCTAGTTAGGTCAAAGTTTACATGGCTGAGTGTATAGCTCTATGTACAAAAATAAAGTAGACTTGCTTTTCAAACAGTTCTCACTTTCTTAACCACTGAAATATGCTAGATACTGAAAGCTTGCCCTAGAGTGTGTGCTCCTCAAACTCCATTCCTCCTGGATATATCACTGCCTCTGGCAGCACAGGCATTCAAGGTAAGGAACATTATTAAAATTATTTAGGTGAGATTTAGCTAATACTGCATATGATCTATTTAACAGCACTACAGCACATTAATACCAAAATATTGATTGACACCAGATATGGAAGTAGTTCTGTCACTTTCTTTTAGATGACAGTGACAAAACCCAAGCACAGTACTCACCCAATTGCTTTGGGAAGATGGTGAATTGGGACCCATGGCCACCAATAACTTAACAGCAGAATTCAGCCCAACTCACCAACCACTTCCCCACAGACCCTGAAATAAGCTACTCTGAAGTGAGGGCTATGCTCACAACCACAGAGTACTTACCCTCTTTTAATCCTTTAGTCTTATGGAACTGAACCTGCTTTCAGTGTGGGCCACTGCTGAGTTGATCTCAGCAGAACTCTGTCATCAGAGCTCTTCAATGCATGGGGTTACACAGATATTTCTTAAGCATGTGCTCCCACACCTCATTTCAGCCAAAGTTCTGGTTTTACCAAAAAGTTCCACTTACTTCTGCTTCTCGTCAGAGGGATTCTGCACCAGATGACTTTGTAATTACTTCTCAGTAAGTAATCTGTTCACAAAGTACACACTAGGGAAGTCCCTTGCTTTGCTGTAACTATGTTTCTGTTACAGACAGTTCCTCCTCTGAAAATGAATTCAAACAGAGTAGAAGGTTTTTACTGACCCTTTATAATTAGGTTAAAAGTTGACATTTTTCTAAATCGTTACTGTTTGAGCTTAGTCATCAAGTGCACACTGAAGAAAAAAAAAAAAAAGTCTCTTTTGGTACAGACAAACTCATTTCTCAAAATTGCACAAAAGGCACAGATCAGGTCAGAAATTAAGCTATTCCAGGAAAGCATATCCCACATAGGAACATTTACTGTACTCCACCGCCAGTTCACATGAAAATACGTTTAACACACATGCAGGGAGGTTTTAACCAAGTTCTAGGACATCAAAAGGCAGGCAGATTCAAGATTTGTTGAATAAAAGCCGAGTTCCAGATAATTTTATCTCATTTAATTGGAAATATGCATTAGAAATCTCACTTGCACTTTTGGTTATGAAAGGATTACAAGATAAAGCCTCACTGTTTATCAGGGTAGTTGCATAAATCATGGCTCTTACTTTGCATAAATCATTACTCTTGAATTAACCCCTGAAAGGAGAACAGAACCTGTCAGAAGGACACATCTACAACACAATGAGCAGAGCAGCACCACTCAATCCTGACTCTCCATCACTCCATTGTTATTCACTGCCTTAGGAAAACAGGCCAAAGGCATCACTTCAGCCTCCTCCTGAGCCTGCTGATATCCAGCCCTGGTTAGCAGCAGCAGGGTTATTGCTCCAGCTCCTACTGTGATACTGTCATTTTGCTGGGAGGGGAAAGCCAAAAATCGAGTAAATTGAATGGTGTGTGTTCACCCACCCCCTTCAAGTGCTCATCAGTTTGTCAAGTTTTAGTGATAAGAGACAAATCTCGGTAATTAAAACCCAGATTCACCTTTTTCATATTGATCAGACAAGAAAAGGAGAGCTACCCCAAACCTGCACCGCTATTATGTTCTGTTCAAACTTATTATTCACAAAGCAATTACAACTGGAATGCTTAATCAAGAACAATAAGCCCAGCTCTTATTCCTCTCATGTTTTTAATTACATAGAAGGTTTGAATCACATTTTACAATAGACATTACACGATGAATTTGAAGTCTTAGGAATCAACACTCCCAGACTCCTTCCATACTTTCCCAAATCTCTTACAGTTAAAAATGGTATTTTCTCTTCTACTACGTTCCTGCAGGATTTCACAATCATTCTTTTGAAACCTAAAAATTACTCATTTATCTGACAACTGCTCTACCAAGCTGTATTTGAAACATAACCACCTCCTTCAGAAAAAAACAAACATACTAGTTTACCTTTCCTTTCTTCCAATACATGTGGAAGAAACTACAGTCAAAAAAAACAAAAGCCTATTCCCAACTTTCTTATCTTTAAAAGTGACTCAAACAGATACTCAAAGCAAGTTGTACCAAGAGACTGCCTACCTGTCTTCCAAGCAGGATGCTGGCAGCCTCCTCCTCCTGCTCCTGCTCAGGAGAAGAGCTATTTACCCGGCAGGAGGGCCGATACTAATGGTGTGCAGGTTGCCGAGAGCTCCAATCTTAACTCCTATTTATGCTAATGAATGTCTTCTTCGGATCTATCAATTACACCTCTTGCACAAGGAGCTCTACGAATTTACAAACATCGGGCTGAACAACGGCAGGGAAAGGCGAGGCAGTGTGCACACACGGACACCAACAGCAACATCTGCTCAAAGCACAGCCTTTGTCCCCACACTCGGTGCTCACTACAAATCCTGCACTGGAGACACCCAGAAGACAAAAAAAACCCAGTAATACCTAGTTTATTCAGGATTTGTTACTAGAGTTTCAGTTTCCAAACTGTGCAAGTGTCGAGGCTAAACAAAGCAGGGCTGGAAGGCTGATTACTGCAAGGCTTGGAATCAGCAACAGGGAGAAACACCGTGGATGTGCACGATGCTGCTAACCACGCCAGTCACCCAAAGTTTACACAATGCAATCTTCCACACCACGTACCAAACTAGCCAAGCACAATTTTTGCTGATATTGGCTCCTTTTCAGAATTTTTAACTTGCCACTCAGCAGCTCTGCTTCCTGCAGAAAAGTAACAAGCAAACTACACTGAACATTCTCAAAAACGGAATATTTTGTGAGAAAAAACCAAACACACAATTTGTGGCTGAAGAACCAACCAGGCCTGCAGTCACTGCAATAATTCATGTCTCCAACAACACCCAGGACCTTCTCAGGCACTCACTTAAACCTTCCAAATGGCTGCATAAGCATTTTAGTTTGTTGTGTATCCCCTTCCAAGCACCGGAAACAACAACCCTTGTGAGGAACTGGGAGCTCCTCCAAGAGCTAGAACTCAGGAACAGGACGATGACACAGAACTCTTCACTTTGTAGCAGTCAGAAAGAGATTGAGTTTGACCTTTCAAGAGGTGGTATGGATGGTTACAGTTTTGCTTCGATGTTATATTTTATCGACAAGTATCAGCTGCTATAGATGACTAAGATCATCTTAGGCTGGGTTATTCTGGAAGAAAACAATTTATCATGTCCAAAACCTGCAGCCACACTTAATTTAGAAAAACCCCCTCAATGTGCTTTCATTGTTAAAATTGTGTCTAGTAAAGCTTCACCATACCTACAGTCCAGCAATAAAGACCAAGTATTTGCAGTAAAAAGTTAGAGATCTAGATTTGTGATTACTTTATAGCTCTGCAACAGGTAGAAGTAAAAAAAAAAACCATAAAAACATAACCCATAAAATTAACCTCTCCTATCCATCTATCGGTTTTTGATGGGGGAACGGCTGGTGAAAACAGGGTAGAGAAACTGAAGGGTGATGATCCCAGAAATCTACCCTATATCTAGTACAAAATTTCCAAATTGCTGAAATAATGGTATTGCAGTTAAGAAGCACAGACACGATACACAAATTGGGCAAGTCGGGGATCAAGAAATTCTAGCCTGCTGCAGTACAGATGGATGTCACAGATACTAAAACTCCTACATGCTCCACTTCTTAATTATTACCGGAAGAGTTATTAAAACATTAAAAAAAAAAAGTTTCAGTTGCTAAAGCCTTGAAGTAGGTTAAATGAAATTAAAGGTTCCTATTTTCATGGGATTCAAGCCGGTTTCGATTACAAGCTCGCTACCTACCACTGCATCCCTGCAAGCGGCCACGCTTTAAACTTCAGTGGGGGAGTGTTTTGGCGGACCCACGAGGACGGCGAGCCTGTCCCCGGGGCACAGGCGGAGGAACGGAGGGAAGGATGGAGGAAGGAAGGAAGGAAGGAAGGGAAGGCTCTCCCGCTGCTGATGGAGCGCTCCCAGCACGGACCCGGGGCTGCGGGCGCGGCCCAGCCCGGCTCTCCCCACACGCCCGCTCCTCGGAGCGCCGCACAGCCCGTGGCCTTCCTTCCCCGCCAGCCCGTTCCGAGCGCAGGGCCGGGGCCGCCGCAGGCCCGCCCGGCGCCCGGCGGGAGGGATGGATGGTGGTACCCGGGCCCGGGCCCTACTCTCGGCCTCGCCCACGCTCCCCGCTCCGCCGAGCATCGAGCGCGGCCGCCGCGCTCCGTCGGCCCGGCCGCCACCGCGACGCTCCGCGGCGCCCTCCATCCTCCCCTCCCCGAGCCCCCGTCCCGGTGCGCGGCGTCGGTACCTGGTGCGGGCCGTGCCCGACCCGGCGGTGCCCGGCCCCGCTGTGCCCGCCCGGCGCTCGCCGCTCGCCG
>JAOTQP010000251.1:3639702-3656367 GCA_026413545.1 Cichladusa arquata
ACGGACAGACACTGACACTGATACACACCCATTACACACACATCACACACAGACAGACACACAGACACTGACAGACCGACAGACAGAGACAGAGACACACGGACAGACACTGACAGACTGATACACACCCATTACACACACATCACACACAGACAGACACACAGACACTGACAGACCGACGGACACACAGAGACACACGGACAGACACTGACACTGATACACACCCATTACACACACATCACACACAGACAGACACACAGACACTGACAGACCCACAGACACAGACACACAGACACACAGACACTGACACTGATACACACCCATTACACACACATCACACACAGACAGACACACAGACACTGACAGACAGACAGACACAGACACACGGAGACACGGGTAGACACTGACACGCACATATTACACACACATCACACACAGACAGACACACAGACACTGACAGACCGACAGACACAGAGACACTGACGCACAGACACACATCACACACAGGCACACAGACCGACAGACACAGACACACAGATATTGCACACACAGAGTCACAGACACTGACATGCACACGTTACTCAGACACACAGAGACACTGAGGCACACAGATACTGACATTACACACACAGACACACGCACACACAATCACACACACCACACAGACACTGACACAAAGACAGACACACAGACAGACACACATACACATCACACACACACAGAGACACTAACTAACAGACACGACACAGACACGCAGACACACAGACACACAGAGACAGTGACAGACACTGACACACACACATATTATACAGGCACACAGACACACACACATATCACACATCACACACAGACACACAAACACGTCTCACACCCATCACACACATGGACACATCACACACAGACACTGACACACACACATATCACACATACACATATATCACACACACACACAGAGATATCCCACACACACACCACTCCCTCTGTTGCACAGCCTGTGAGGAGCAGAGCAGCTGCTCCATTAGGGGCCATGAGCATCCCCGCAGTGTCCCTGTCTGTCCCTGCAGTGTCCCCGTGGGTGTCCATGTCCCAAACTCTGGATGCTGCCATCCCAAACCAGCGCAATCCCAAACCCAGCTCCAAAGCTCCAAGCCTACAGTTCCAAACCCAACTGAGTCTCTGGAAAACGCAACCCCAGCCCTCAGAGCCCAGACCCACTGGGCCACAGCAGCAGCACTGTGGGGCTTGGAGCACCCTGAGCCCACAAGCAAAATGGCAGGAATCATGGGCTGGTGGAATCACCACGGCTGGAAGGTGATTTGAGGCCATCAGGCCAAACCCCACGCTGCCACTGCAGCCCCCGAAGGGCTGAGCTCGACGTTGAGATCACCAGATTTCTCTTGATAGGATTTGTGTGCAAAGGGCACGCTCTGCTTGCCTCACTGTTTGTTACCAAAGAGCACAACATGATGTCCTGGTGCTGCGGTGCCACCGTGCCACCGTATGCCATCGGTTTCACAACTAAATATTGCACAGATGGACACGCATCAGCTAAACAAAAAAAGAAGAAGAGGTGTATAGGGGAAACACCCTATATAAGCTTGTGCAACCTGTGCTATCCATATTACAAATAAGGGATTATGTGAGAATTTTTGTAAGCACAGTCTTGCCTTGTGCAAGGGCAGGTTGGTTTTTCAGAATGGTTTGTGCCTGACCCAGGCCATGAGAATGGGAGCTCTGCTCAGATCCTCCATGGCAGCTCAATGATCTTTTTGTACTTATTTTTAGACATGCATTCCCATGGTTTATTCACTCCACAGTAGTTACACCAGGTACCTAGGTGCTTCTTGACAGAGTACTTAGAATCACATAACTGTAAACTCCTTATCATAACTGTCCAGTGGACAGTTTTTCACAGACTGTCCCTTGGAAAACCTGCTCACTGGAGCTGGGACATCATCCAGTCATTCAGCCATATAGGAAAACCAATTCAGGCAGACAAAGAATTGAGTCTGAATCTCCCACAAAAACGTTTTACCATTTGTTGTACCCTGTCACACACCAAGGGCTCCTTTTTTTGTTATACTGAAACCCTCACATGTGGCAGGCAGCTCTACAGACTGTGGGATGGGGATTTTTCATTTCAGATTCCCAAGAAAGGAAGAGTCTATGGCAGCACAGACACAGAATTGCAGTCAGCACACATGAACTCTTAAGAAAAAAATAAATATTTTTTTAAATCCCTAGTCAGTATATGCAAATTAAAGTTTCTCGGATTAATACAGCAGTTAAATTTAGGTACATTTTTCAGAAGTTGCTCAGTAAAATGAGTCTGTGACACAAAAGGGAAGTCATGGGGAATATCCCAGCAATATTTCAGTGTGGGAACAACAGAGTCATTTGTCCAGTCTGGTTTTCAAAAACAGCTAAAAAATGGTGGGGGTTTAAGCTTTGTCTCTAATAAACACCATATCCTCTGAGCATTGTTGTCCAATAATGATAAATTATAATGCAGTGACAGTGGATTAACTGATCTCTCAGTATAAATGCTTAATAATAAATAAATAATAATAATATTAATAATAATAAAGCAAATCTGATTTTTTTTCAGGATTACTCTTTTAAAGCCACAATTAATTTATCCCTCTTAAATTATTCATCATCAGGAAAACATCACAGTGACATTGTATCATGATGCATTTGCATTTTAATGTAGTAACATATGGTTATTTCTCAAAGAACCTACCAAACTGGTTATTCAAAGTAGCATTGTGAATTTTTCATTGATGGAAATAGAAGATATCAATGCCAATGTGGCCCAATCTGAGAACACTGAATAAATTATTAAAAAAATAAAAGCAACCAACCCTATTTGAAACACTATTACCCAGCACAGAGATAACATGACACAAGGTTGTGGAAATCTATGGGTAAATAACTGCTGTTAATTAAGTTAATAAAGTGATGTTTTGTTTTATTATTATTATTAATAAAAATAATATAAAATTAATATAAAATTAATATAAAATACAATTATACAATTATTGTAAAATTTTATTTGCTTTATTATTATTTTTATTTATTTATTTGTTATTGAGCATTTATACTGAGAGGATCAGTTAATCTACTGTCACTGCATTATAATTATAAAGGCAAAATCTTGGTTTGTTACTCATGAGAGTGAGACAAACACCTAAATGCTTATTATCAGGGGGGAAAAAAAGGGATTTGGATCATATTTTTCAATTGATCCACTTCTCTAAGCAATACTAGCAAGTTACTTTATTCACAGGAGCCTTTTAGGGCTTTCCAGACTGTTTCATTACATCTCTGCCTTTTTAAGCAATGCCCACAATTGTGACAATTTTGAGCCCTTCATTGACCAGCTCATGGAAACATTTAATTTTGCACCCACTGCCCGGACAAGTGTCCCCAATCCCCTTGCTTTGGAGGCTGGCAGAGGTGCCAGTGGCAGAAACATGAGAGGACAAACACCAAGCATCAGCAGCAAATACAGCCGTGCTGCAGGAGCACAGTTTGAAACAGCAAACTCTGTCTCCCTCTGCATAAGTTCACTTTTTGCAAATATATGCACTGCATGCCTCAGGAACAGAGCTGGTTTTGTGCAAACTGCAGTCGTGTTTCTTTGTTTCAGTCACCTGTAGACACCCATGAAGTGTTTTGCATAAACCAAGGCAGGTGTTTATTGTGGTCTAGCTCTTTGTGAAGGCCATAGGGATGCTCGCTTCAATTTCTTGCTAAATGCAACCCATTTAATTAAAAGATTAGACAAGACAAATATCACTTTCTGTGCTGCCAGAAGAAAGGGTACAGGCAGGTTCTGTTCAGCGAGCTCAGACTCCTGTAAATATTTAATTTGTGCTCATGCTGGTAGGGGCTAACAGCCACATGGAAAGAAGGGGTTTATAAAGGATGCATTTATGATGCAATGAGCATTAAAAGCTCTTGTCCTCAAGCTGCAGTGCATTCCAGGCACAGTAATATAGGCTGGAATTTGCAAACTTACTGCTGCACAGGATGCAGTGAGAAAGAAACAGTCCTACAGAGGCTCAGGACCTGCCTCGGTATGAGCAGTAACTAACACAGTTAAGGCTTGTTTGTTTTCTAATTTGTGGTACTGTGCTTCAAAGATAAGGGTCTGACCAAAACTAGTTAAACCAGTTTAGGAAAAATTCAGGAACTTATTTTTAGCTGTGGATTAAAGTTAGTTAGTGAATTTAATGGTATCTTTGGATGCCTTGTGAGGGGAGATTTGTGATTTTACTCTCCAAAGAGTCAATACAGTTTTTTGTCAAGTGCTTCTTTTGTCTTCTACTAATGAATTCAATGATTGAGGATACTTTTTTAGTGGTCTAAATGGATTTTAAATTCAACCCTGAATATACTGCTTATTAGAGATCAGTGTACAAAGAGGATGGGTAACAAATATGTTGTTTGCAATCGAATGTGTTCTGCTACCTTTTCTGTTTTCCATTGTAATGTGCA
Source organism: Cichladusa arquata (assembly GCA_026413545.1). Taxonomy (NCBI): domain Eukaryota; kingdom Metazoa; phylum Chordata; class Aves; order Passeriformes; family Muscicapidae; genus Cichladusa; species Cichladusa arquata. The sequence goes on from JAOTQP010000251.1 coordinate 3,644,206, forward strand.
GTTCTTTGGGGTTTGGGAGCAGCTGATGTATATACAGTACAGATTCCTGAATCACAGAATGGGATGGGCCTCTGCAGATTGTCTCCCTGCCCAAAGCAGGTTCGTGAGGGCTGTGTCCAGCTGGGCATTGAGCATCCAAGGACAGACACTCTACACCCAGTCTGGGCAACCTGTGCCAGTGCTGGGCTCCTTTGCAATAATAAAAACAAGGTTTTGTCTTTTGTTTAAGGGGAAATTCCTTACTTCTCTTTGTAGCCTCCTATCCTATCACTGAGAAAAGAATCTCTGCTTTCCCCTGAGCAGGTATTTATCACACAGCTCATGGTCAGTGTGCTGGCCACCTGCATCCCCAGGGCCTCTCCCATAAATCTGCTTTCCACCCACTTTGTCCCCACTGTGTACTGGTGCATTGGGGTTTTCCTCCCCAGTGCAGGGCTTTGCATTTCCTTTGTTGAACTTCACCAGTTTCCTGTTGGCTGATAGTTATCTTTTCCTGCATGACTAAACACAAACATTATTTCTACTTTTGCGTCCTTGCCACGTCACTTAAAAGCAGCAGAAGTACCAGCCATGAGATCCGAATATGAAACTTCATTTCATACTTCTTCTTTTGAAAAAACTAATTTAAATGCCTCTTTACTGTACTGGCCACTGTACCAAGCCCTGCCAGCTTAATATTAATGATATTTATGTTTGATATTTCTTCTCTTCTTTTTCATTGCCTTTTGGCATATCAATGCACTTAATTATAGTTTAGCACTGAGTATATTGATAAATGTGTGGGTGATAGAAACTGTTGCTAGGAAAGGCTGACATGCATTAGGAGTGCTGCAGGGGGAAGGGAACCTTCAGAGGAATGATGGAGGTTTAGTTATAACTTGATCATATGAGGCTTGGCTCATCACTTCGTTTAAAAATGGGGTCATATGACTAACCTAAAACAGTTTATAAAAACAATTTTTTGTACAGGATAGGCTTCTTGAAAAAACCTTCAAAGGTATTGAAGATGTGGAAGTTGTTGCTCAGTTAGAAACAGCAGACTTGCTGAAAAGGATTGTAAGACAGGTATCTCTGTGGGGAGCAGAGGATTAAAGGGAGCTGAAGGGGCTCCTGGTGCTCAGCTGTCCCAGGCACAGGCTCACAGAAACCCCTCTGTGAAACTGTGATTTTGAGCACAGCTGTGCTTTGCTTCCTCTAACCACCTTCTAATTGTCCCTCAGTGTTCAGTCTGAATGTGTTTGCCAATACACACCTTTGTTTCTGTGCCAGCACTTGCCTTTTTAGCCAACAAACCACTCCTGCAGGGGCACATTTGTAGAGAGCAATCTTATCCCATTTCAGCTTTCATTTTACAGAACTAGAAGAACCATGATCTGCAAGTTTTCTCTTGTGTAGAGAATCTCTTTCTTATCCATTCCTGCCTTTGCATGTTTTTCAGATTAAATTTGTAATTTTATACAATATTTCAGGTAAAGTTTCACTGAGATCCTTCATGGCAAAAATATTTTCATACCTATACCAAAATCAGATCTCTTGATGGTAATTTGGGCTCATATTTGTTTTTGCATAGCTTCCTCATGTCAGCAGTTCTTAAAAAGTGTGATTTTGAAGAGTATATTTTGGGTTCCTCTTCTGTCATGTCAAACTGAGGTTCTAGCATATAGTGGTGTTATTTGCTCCCAAGCACAAAACTACACATTTGTATATAAATAAAATTTCTTCTTATTTCTAGCAGTCTAGGCTATAGGCTCTTTTAGTATTAATTCTAATTGGTAGTCATTAATTATTTGTGTTAATAGTGTTTCTTCACTTTATCAGTGAATTTTCATTATCATGTATCCAACATCAACATTACTTGTAGCTATTTCCTTTTATATCAGCTCATTTCATGCTTCACTTTGCCTCTTTATTCTATTAGTTTTCCATATCAAAATGTTGGGATCTCTTTCTTTGTTTTGCTTAATAAGTATATAATACACCCCAAGTTCTGATACTTTTGAATTCATGGTCAGTTTTCCCTTCTGTTTCTGTTCCAGTCACCCTTTTCTTGCATAAACTGCATGATCTGTCCTCAGGCACTGATGACACACAATCACATCTGGCTCCTAAAAACAAAGGTGATAATTTCTCCCTCTGGGTAAAACTACATGAACTTTACAAGTTTATTATTGCTCACCATGATTGCTTCATAATTTTTACTGTTGTTTTATTAAACAGTTTAATACTATACTTTCAAATAAGCAGAACATCTTGCCTCAATGGTGTTTTCTCCAAATAATTTCTCTTGAGCTGTCTGATCTTGTAGGTTCAGACTTATTAATGTATTTCTCATGTTTGCTCTGTTCAAAGGAAGCCAGTTCATGTTTTCTCCCATAAAATAATCCCTTCTTCAGACATAATCATGGTTTCAGAAGTTTGCAGTTTGTCAGTGGTGATTGTACCATTATCCTTTTGGTAATGTTGCATTATATTCATTGCAACTTGGTGTGGCAGGGACAGATCAGCAGCCTGAAGCAATCAGTGGTGATTCCTCTTCACCACAGGAAGATGCAGAAGTGAGAACAGGGCACTGCTCTGCTGCCTGGGCTCTCCATGCCCACTGGGACCATGCTCCCAAGGGTGGGCAGCAGTCCTAGAAGAACTGGGACAGAGTTATTTGATGATCCCTGTCACAGTGATAAGTTACCTCTGTGCCAGGCCAGCACAGTGACCCCAGAGACTGTGTCTGCTGAGAAGCCTCCTGTGGGTGCCTGTAGCAGGGCAGTCCAGAATCTAAGGGACACCAGCAAAGGAGAAAGAGAGTAGAGAATTGGGCTCACTCATTTTTTATAGCCTGCATTGAATGAAAAGTGAGTGAAGAGAAACTCCTGCTTGTTCAGCTGAGCCCAGGGACAGACTGGGTGAGGCCTTTGAGTGCACACGAGGTGTGCTGTGACTGCTGGCCACCAGTTTGCTCAAGCAATGCTACTGCCTGTGCAAACCCTGCCTGCTGGGATAGCTAAGAGAGACCCTAAATTGTTTCTCCACAGCCCTGAACTAATTGCTGTTTCTAATTGCCCCGTGCTTTCCACCCTGAGTCATTTCAAAAAGTGTTACACTTAGTTTGGTTTTACTCAGGGGATACAGGGAGCTGCTGATCCTGTGTTGTGGTGAGGAGAAAGTTGAAGACAAATCTCTTGCGGAGTTTTCTGTGTTTTTCTGTTTTATGGAATTGGAAAGATAGCTCAACATGGCAAAAGCAGGTGGATAAAGAGCCAAGATAGAAAAGTAATTTAAGAAAGAGAGGGGGAAAGGCAACAGAAAGTAGGGCAGGGAAGGATTTCAAACACAAAGATGTGTAGGTGGATGAGGAAGAGGTGAAGACTGGCCATCAACAGCAAATGGAGTCATAAAAATGGCACTTGACTCTTGAATCAATTTGTGATGTGTTTAGACTTTTTGGACTATGGAGATGGAGAAATGAAAATGGGGAATAATGTAAGCTTTTTTTTTTTTATTTTAAGCGTGAATCCTTGAGCAGATGAGGAAAAAATACATCTTCTCTCATAGCTGCACTGTCAACATTCAACTGATGTAGCTATCCACAGAAAAAGGTTTTGTTATTCTTCATCAAGGTTTCCAGGCTACCACAGCACAAAGAGCCTGTAAGAAACAGCCTCAGACCCATGGCACATTACAGCTTCAAGGGTGAACAAGAACAAGAACCCTGCTGAAGATACCTGGTTGTAACACAAGTTGAAGTATGGAAAAATGCAAATCCTACCTCAGGAAACTACATCATGGTAAAGCAAGTGTTGTGCTGAAGTGATTCCTATTGCTCCTGTGAAGGGGTTAGTCTGCCAGCATCTCTGGCCAGAGCCTGGAAACTGTCCCTAAAAATCTGCAGCAGATACAGCAGCACAAAGAGGAAAGGATCAGTCTGGAGTATGCTTACTTTCTAGCTCTTAGGCACAATCCCAGGACCCATTCTGAGATTGTTTTTTTTTAGTTGCATTTACTTTATTTATCAACTAAAATCTCATGTGAGCCATTGGGTGATAAAACCTGGGATGTGATTTGAAATTTAAAATTAGTCAAATAGTTGTGCAGTAGGAGAAAGACCATGCTCAGAAACTGTGGAACTTGTTCTAAGTAACTTATTTACTTAAAGAGACTCACAAGTCAGCAAGAGCAAAACAGGATAGTGAAGGCCCACAAAGAGGATTAGTAACTGTAATTAACTCATCTGTGGCATATCCTTCTGTCTGCATTTTACTTTATGCCATCGGTTATACAGAGCAGGGACCACACATGGTTTAAGATGCTACTGCAGTTCCAACAAATATTTGACATTGATTTAGAGCCATCAGCCTTAGTGCCATTTGCAGCTTTCAGATTATTTATTGATGATGTGTGAGTAGCACTGGAAGACAGAAGTTGAATATCAAGGAGAGCAACACCCTGCCTTTGTTTCTTACACTCTGCTTCCATAAGCATCTGCTATTGGCCACGCTTAGGGCAGCATTGAGAAAAGAAAATATTGGCTCATTTGGCAGTCATTATCCACTAATATCACTGAGCAGATTTGCAAAGGTTGAGCAATGTACTCTGTTTATGAGACATGGTTGCAAGATGCCTCTGATGTTGAAGCACCCTGATAAGATTAATATCTCATCAACCACTGAACTATATGAATTCCAACACTGAAAAATGCCTTGTTCAGATAGGTTACACTCAGCTGAGCCACTGTTGGAGAGCTGCTGAAATTCCTCTTAACATTATCCCTATTAGAACAGAAAGTAATATCCTTGGCCACATAGTAAATTTAAACCCTGCACTGTTGTAACACTTGCTGCCATGGAATTTTTTTTTTAAGACACTTGCATTTACGTTCTGTGATCTAATTGCAGCTGTAATATCACTGCAATACTGTTGCAACCTCCAATTGGGCTTGACAGCTAAGGCAGAGTAATTCAGGCTCCCAAGGATACAGCCTTTTGGAGCAGAATTTAAGGACAGATTGGACATCTGTCAGGTGTTTCTGGTCCCAGCATTCAGTTCTAAGCAGAAAGCAGGGTGTTCAGAAATCCCAAACGCTGTAACAAACCCAAGGTAGCTGTGGCACTCCCCAGAAGGCTCAAAACTAAGGTGCTTTCACTGCTTGCAAAAGCACGAAAAATCCAGCAGACTCTGTGTGCTGGAGTTGAGAAAAAGCCTGGTTTGCCCATGAAGAACAAGTAGAGGTTGTCTGCTGCAGCCTGAGTGTGTCAGGCTCGCTGTTTAAGCACTAATTCAATGGATATTACCAAAGATCCCCCACTCAAAAATATCAGCCTAAATGCCATAGTCCTTGCTCCAACAGCACTCAGCAGTAACCCTCAGCTGTGATCTCATTTTGGAGCAGCCTAAATATCCAGTAATCTGGTGATTAAGGCACCAGCAGGGGTGTTGACAGACCTGATTTCAGTCCTCAGTCGGGTTGATGAGTGGCTTTAGTGTTAATTCTTTGTCCCATTGTCCATGGGAGTGACCTTGACAGCAGACTGCCATCCACCCAGAGTGCCAGCCTTCTGCAACCTCTTACTTCACTGTTTGGCTCTATAGAATAAATTCTTCAGAGCAGGGATGTGGGTGAGAGACAGAAAGTGGATTAGAAAACACTTCTCTCCTTCTAACTAGGATTCCCCTCGGGGAGAGAGCCAATGGCACTCTCCTAAGGAGAGAAGCACCTTTCTGCTCTTCGGGGTGTCAATTACATTTATCTCTGCTCTTGGCAGGACCCAGCGGTGGCATTAAAGTTGAATGCATTGCTTAGAGAGCCAGGGTTTGCAATCAGGAGCTGAGGCAGCCGGACGCCTGAAAGGCAACCCTTTTGGAAACCTTATTCACACCGATTTGGTGAGCTTGGAGGCTCACTGGAAAGAAGAAATCAAATTGGGCATTTCTTCTGTGAGACACTTTAATAGTTACTCTATTCAACAGTGGGTCAGGATCTCTGGTCTTTGGCCCTACTGGAATTTAATTTTTTTTTCTTTTTTCTTTATCGCTGCTTAACTCAGGACATTTTTTCCCCAAAACTATTATGGCATAAAATATTATTTTTTACTTGAGTTTTTTCTGTCAAATCCCAGTTTCTGTGACATGATATCAGCTGCATTTAGCTTAACTAATTCCATTAGTTAAACATCTTCATATTTCTTGGTTTTTCATGGAAATGAAAGCTGTAGCACTTGGATTCTCTAACTTTACCTGAAGGGCAGCAATCTGTTTTGTAAATAGAATGTGAAATAAATCAAGTTTCCATATCGTCTAAAAAGGCTGAAGGTTTTCTTTCATTTCCTCCTTGTCCCATTCCTGTTTCTTCATTCTTTTATCTTCTCTTTGTCTTATTAAACTGGGTGCTACAATCTCTTGGAATCTTTTAAAATCACAGAAAAAAATTACTTGGAAGGGACCTTTTGTGGTCTGACCCCCCCCCCCCCCACTGAAAGAAGAGGTGCCCCCAAGGCTTGACCATCTTCAAAAAAAATCTGTTTTCCTTGGCTGCAAACCCCCCTGATTCTGCTACTCTGGTTTACACTGCTCCCATCTATTGTTTCTGCAAATGCTAATGCATGATAAAGGAGCTGTAGTTGTTTTGGAATTGACTAGACACACTGCAAGCACAGTGTTTTGTTTTGTTCTTTGCCTCGGTGTGTAGGTGGTGAGTTCTGCTGAGCTCCTGGGAGCACAGACTCCTGCACAACCACGCCACTGTGGGCTCTGGGCTTTCTAAGCCCCATGTTACAATGCAGGTAAGAGCATGCAGCACTAATTTAGGACAAAACACATTACAGGGGTATTGAAAGGAATACTCAATCCAAGTCTTACAAAACAAGAAAGCTCAGAAAAATAGAGAAAAAACTGTGTCAGGATAGAGCAACACAGCTCTGGCTGCCAGTGGTGACACCAGGCAGAAATCAGGGGAGTAGCAGTAGAGGCACTTCAGGGTTTGTGATCTTTTAAGTTTCATGGTGTAGCATGAAATGCCTCTGCCTGTAACATCACTGATGGGACATAAAAGATGCAGACATTTCTCAAAGCATGGCAGCAGCACTGACCTGGTGGCTTTTCTTTGCCAGGATCAAATGATTGTCAGAGTTAGGAGAGCATCAGCCAGCTGTGTGGGGAGCCAGAGGCAGAGCAATGTCTGCTTCTTCCCCTTAGGAATGTCACTAAATGGAGCTGTGCCTGCAGTCTGAGGCTCAGGCAGCACTGTGGTCTTCTTGCCCTCCCTCTCAGAGACTGCCCCTGTCCCTGTCCCTGTCCCTGGGGGTGCCTGCTCAGTCCCCGGCTGCACCCCCAGGCAGGCAGCTCACAGAGAGCCCCAGGCAGGCTCCAGAGCAGAGCACAGACACACAGCTGAATCTGCAATATGTTCTAGAGCACCTGGCAAGTTGCAAGAGCCCTGTCTCTCATTGCCCAGCTAATTGGCTTGAGTGCAGTGCCATGAGGTGCAGTGACAGTGACTCTGGTCCCTGGTCCTGCAGCTGGCTGGGCTATCTGATACCTCACACAGCCAGGGACCTTCCAAGGGATGCTGGCCTAATTATCTCTCCTCACACCTTTTAGCTCAAAGCAGCACCTTTTTACCCTGGAATTCTGGAAAAACCACTTGCTGCAGCAGAAACAATCCAGTGTTGTACTCCCAAAAGCCTGTGCTGTGGAAAAAAATCACATTTTCTCTTCAGTATGACAGAATCTAGGAAAAAATTACCATTCAACAAGAGTTTAGTTACACTGGAGCTAAGAAACAGTGCTAGGCTTTCCCCAGTGATCAAACTGCTGGACCTGCAGAGGGTTTGGCTGATCCCCAGTATTCCCATGCATGTGCAGATTGATGGTCTGGGAATGCCTTTGGGCTCACAAGCACAGATGTGACACTGCAGCACTCATTAGCTTCTCTGTCTGTGCAGTCAGTGGGCAGGAGCTCTGAGCTCCCCCACAGTGCACATCTTCAAGACTTCTGAAACAGTCTCCTTGGCTTTTCCCTCATCTATTTTTTTTAACATTTTCGTTCCTATATGTCAGTTCTTTCTAAATTCTTTGACTAATTTTCTTGTCCAGAACAGTTAGGAAAATCTGTTTCTAGTCTCATGTACTCAAGATTGTACAGAGATAAAAAGAGAAAACCTGTGTTTCTTCTTCTTCTCTAATTTAAACATGTGAGTCCATCTATTTAACAGCATAGAACTTATTTTTAACCCTGCTCTAATGCAAAAGACTTCGAGTTTCTGTTAGATGACTTCAACTTCATCAGGCTGAAAAATGTTTGTGTGTTGGTTAGGGTTTTTTATCATTTTGGCTTTCACCTATCAGATGCAACATACAGTTTTACCCATCTTCCCTTTCATGGAGCTCTTTAATCTCCTTTTGGGACAGCTTGCAGCTGCTCTTTATCCCAGCCATCTCAGTGTTTCTTCACGAGTGCTCTGTGTTGCCATCCAGTCAAAGGTGCTATCGCTTGTTGGTTTTATGTTATTTTTGGCACAGGCTAATCTTGCTTATAATTTATGTTTGGGGCCACCTGATTTCTTCATCAAATGCATTTGGTTTTGAAGTTCTGCAAGGGTTTATCCTGTCACAGGGCACTCATTTTAGGACTACTTTGCTGAGCCTAGCTGGAATAACCCTTTTGGTTAGTCCTGGTGCATTAGGGGTTTTTATACTTTTAAACTGCTGGGTTTGATTAGTGCAGCCTTGTCCTGTAGCTGTGAGTCAGCCTCACTTGGCAATGTTTACCAGGTTACCCAAATGACCAACCCTCACAACTTCATTTACTCCAGTCTCTGGAATAGTCTCACCACACCCACCAGCATCCTCTGTCCTTTCCTGAGCTGCTCTCCTCAGTTTCTCTGGGATGTTATGTTATTGCAGAGCTCTGTCTGAATTTCATAGAGTCTTACTTACTGGAGGCTGATTATTGCAGATCTTTCTCCCCAATACTGTATTGTTTATGAACCCACTTCATTTGCAGGTCCTGAACCCTTTCTGATTGGTGCTTCTGGGATTCAGGGTCTGTCCTTTTTATCCTCTCTTTCTACTGCCTAGGCAGTGGTGGAAGACTTGTTTTAGGGTACAGTTTAAAGTTATATAGTCCCAGCTGAAAGCTGAAGAGTTATCTTTCAAGTAATAAAATATTCATTTGCCCCCACTGACATTTTAAAACACACTAAAGAAGCATTTATACTGATTCCCCCCATTTTTTAAAACTTGTGTTTAGAAAACTCCCATCTGGATCATATTTACTCTGATGGCTTCTTTTAAAACTTTGACAGTGATGGCTCACCTGTGTGAAATGAAAATGCTGTGAAAACTGATTATGATAGTGATAATTTGATTTGAAAGTGCAAATTTATTGTTGGAATACTCCAGACGGCTGCTGATGTTAAATAAAGCACAACTGCCTTGAAACAGAGAATCTTGCTCTCTGAGTGTGACAGATGCCCCAGAAAGTTGCTACCTGGCATACTTTGATAAATATTAAAGAGATAATCTTGGGAAAACCCAGTAATTTTGTTGATAGAAATGTCTCACAAAGCAGAGAAGAAAATTCATCGCTGCAGAGTGGAGTCCTCTAGAAGGAAAACATTTCTTTAGTAATTCTTAACAAACAAAAGAAAAAGCTCAGTAAAATAGCTGATAAAATCCATGGAGGCTTTAGGAAAGTGTTGTGGGTCAGAATGTATTTTCTTCTGATGGTTTTGTGATGGAATCAGCACAGTCCACTCTGAGGGATATACAAAGAAGTTGCTTGTAGGTGTGAGGAAGAAAACTTGGAGAGAAATTCTTAGGGTTGCCAGGTACAGAAGGAAGATGTAAAAATGTAACTTTGCCACAGAGTGCTCTGGGGAGAACAATTGATACAGGAAGCTCTAAACAATATCAGAGCCCACAAAGTTGCTGAAACTTGCTGTTTTTTAGATATTTCAAATTGTTCTATGAGGATAAGGAATTTTTTGGTTCACAGGATGTTTAAGCCCTTCTGTGAGGGAAGAAGTGACAATGCTAGAGAGGACTCAGATCCTTGTTTTCCTGGCAGGCATGAAATGTTAGAAAATAAGAGTAAGCTGACTACTTCTGTCAGGAAGAAAAAGATAAATATCAAAACTGAGTCAGAAAGGATCCTATATGCCACATCCAAAGCCATGTTGCAGAGTCTAAACTGAAGGAAACCCAAGAGCCAACTGCACATTTGGAACTCCACCAAGATTTGCTCACAGTGTGCTTGGCACTCAGCTCTGCTCTCTGATGTCTGCAAGCCCATTTTCTTATGAAGAGCTGCAGACATAATGTCATAACTTGGAGGATGATGGTATGTGACTTTCAGGTTCCCAAGACACATAAAGTGAAGTCAGGCTCAGGATGAAGGATTTTCCTCCACGGATCCCTTTCTGCTGTGCTGTGGCACTGGCTGATACAAACAGTCACAGCTGAGTGTGTGTTTGTGTTTATGTGCAATCCCACTGCTCATTAGAGAGTAAAGAGTGAGCACTCACTAGGAGACAAGTGAAAAAGTATGAAATTCCTTTTCTGAGTGTGCTGGTTTGCTCACATTGCAGAAATGGGCTGGACTCCTCAAGGCTGAACAGGATCACAGGTTGAGGAAAGTGTATTTCATTCTAGAGGCCAGCACATACCTGCTTGCAAATGGTTCTCCTTTCTAGTATATTTGGTTCCTTGGACTCAACAGCATGACATTCATATTTCAGTTTTACTGGTAGTGAAGCCAAGGTACAGAAAATTTCACAGCTGAAGGCTAGGCAGCCTGGGAAGGATAAGATTCAGGCTGCTAAACCCACAGTTGCTGCTCTTCTTTCTAAGCCAAACTGAACCTGACTCTGTCCTACATTCATATAAAAATATTACAGCATTAGGCTTATCTAAAGACTTCAGCAAATATAGCCATGAACCCTGAAAAGCTGAGAACATGGAAAGGCTGCAGCTGAAAGTCCTACAGCCTTGGAGAGAGGTTGCATTTAGAAGAAAGAAACGTGTAGCATACTTATTCAAGAAATGTAGTAGTTTAAGGACTGTTTTGTAGGGATAGTGGGGCATTTGATTTGGTTCTGCTGTGTGGTGTCAAAACTGACCTTGTACCCTCTCACACAAGACATGTATTTTTTGTTTGCCTCAATCTGAAAGGTCACTCTTTTTGAAAGCATTTACTGTCTCCCAGCAAACAGTGACAGTACTGGGCAGGTTTTGTCCAGAGAGCAGAAAAGTAGCTGAAATGTCAGTTTTCTTTAATTCATGTTGCTCTATCCAATTTGTATACTTAATAAAGCCATCCACATAAGGGATATCATGTCATATTCATGATAACCTACCCACAAGCAGAGCAAAGTGTATGTGTGGGATTGTTACTGATGAAAAACTCAGTGTTAATGACAATAAATGATGCTCTGTACTATGCACTGACCCTAGAAAATAGAATCTACTGGAATGGATACAAGAATATTTGTGTGAGTCATGCTAAACCAAGGCTATGCTTCTCAGGGATGAAGCTCATTCTTAGAAAGGAGGAAAGAAATGTCTTTCAATTCACAAAGCTGACTCAGAAAATGACTGCATGTCATAAAGCATGTTCATACAACTCTTGACATGGTTTACAGGCCTCAGCTGCTTTGTTCACACTGCCTTCAAACCACCTCGTTAGCCTGAGAGCAGTGAACCCCAGAAAGTGCCCCTGGCAACACCAACCACAGTGCCCTGACCCAGAGAAAGGTGCAGGTTTGCACAATGTGATCCCTCAAGGCAAGCAGCTGCAGGAGCAGCTCCAGCTGAGGTTTGCTCATTAATTTTCCGTCCATGTGGGGCAGAGGTGCACAGACCCCGTGTTTGCTGCAACCTAAACCCCCAAGTGATGAATCCCCCTCTGTCCCTGTGTGCTGTGTGTGAGTTGTGCTTGCTTCACACCTTTGCCACAGGCAGGGAGGGGATTACAGCTCTGAACCTGCCAGTTTGGATAGAGGGCAAGGGCAGGTGCACAGCCAGCCTTCTCCTGACCTCTCACCTCTGCTCCCTTTCTCCCTCTGCACGCTGTCTTCATATGAGTGGCATCTGCTGATGCCTTGGGTCTTAGCTTTTGTATTTTTCAGAATCTCTGCTGCTTAGTGTGTAACTCTGACACTTCATATTAGG
>JAOTQP010000251.1:3662457-3676232 GCA_026413545.1 Cichladusa arquata
GGCCTTGGCTCTGTGCAAGCCCTGCTCAGCAGCAACAAAAACATCTCTGTGTTATCAACCCCGTGTTCAGCACAAATTCAAACACAGCCCCACACCAGCCACTGCACAGAAAATTAACTCTACCCCAGCCAAAACCAGCACAAAGATATGCAACTAAAATTTTATTCTCATTGGGAAACAAAAACTGTCGGGGTATTTGTTTTCTGCATGCCTTAGGTTTCAGAGGATGGTTTTTTTACTGCAACTAAGGAGGGACTAAGAAGAAAGTGGGAAAACTACTTTAACATAGATCAGTGTCTCTCAAGTCTTCCACATTGGATCAAATTTTATAGCTCAAGTCCCAAGAAAGTGGAGGAAAAACATTTTCAAAAGCTTGTTAATTGCATGCTTTAAAAGTATTAAAAGCTTTTACAAAATCCATGTGACAGTTCTGAATTAAGAGCACTTTGGCACAGTCTGTTCTCAGACTGAGCAGATCTTTGGAGATAGCTGATTTCTGAGGTTAAGACTTCCTTTCTGCATCAGAATACTGATGTAAGTGCTATTGTGTAAGTAAGGCACTGTGTGAATCACTACCATTACATCTTGCTTCTTACATCTGATTTCCCTCAAATATTTACAATTTTTTTCATACAGGCCCAGTTTCTGCTGTTTTTTTTCTGTCTAGGAATCTGTCAGCCTTTGTTCTGCAATTGATTAGAAACATTCATATGCCCAATTCATGCAGCTCAATGTTTGTGGTTGTGACCTAGCTGGGAGGAGAAGTCAACAGGAAGGTGGGAACATCCTGAAGTATTCTTTCTAAATCTGTAGGAGTTCACCTGTCAACCCTTCAATTGAACAAGAAATGAGCTCCAACACAGTCCAGATCCAGCCTTTGTGCAACCACAGGTCATTGACTTCAGCAGGATGACTGCAGAGTGAACTTGGCCCAGTTTCTCTTCGTTCCCACAGTGACTGTGGGAGGGTTCTGTCACACCTGGGCTGCACCAGGAGCAGCGTGGGCAGCTGAGTGAGGTGATCCTGCTCTGGTGACCCCACCTGCAGAGCTGCATCCAGCTCAGGGTCCCAGCACTGCAGGAACATGGACCTGCTGAAGCCAGGGAGAGGCACCAGGGGATCAGAGAGATGGAGCATCTCACCTGAGAGAATTGGGATTGCTCAGTCTGGAGAAGAGAAGGCTTTGGAGTGATCTCCTTGCTGTACCTGAAGGGAGCCTGCAAGAAAGATGGAGGAAGACTATTTACAGGACATGGGGGAATGGCTTCATACTGGAAAAGGGCAGGAGAAATTGGATATTAGGAAGAAATTCTTTCCTGTGAAGGTGGTGAGGCACTGGCACAGGTTGCCCAGAGATGCTGGTGCTGCCCCATCCCTGGAAGTGCTCAGGGCCAGGTTGGATGGGGCTTTGAGCAGCCTGGTCTAGTGGAAAGTGTCACTGTCCTTGGCTGGGCTCTTGCATTAAAGACCATTAAAAGTCCCCTCCAACCCCATCCATACTATGATTCTAAAATTCTACATTCTGTATTATTTGAATAGCAAATTGGTTAGGTTTTTTTCTTTAGGAATAGGGTTTCTGGCTATCTGGATTCTTCTCACAAATGTGAGAGATTTGCTTCTCAGTGGCACAATTAAAGAATTCAATATTACTATTAACATAATGTTCGTTTCAGTAGTAGAAGCAAACCCATGCATTGTGCACCTCCTTGTCCCCCAAGCCCAGGAGAGGGCAGCAGTAATAGAAAAATATCTTTCTAATATATTCAAGAATTGAAGGATATCCATGTAAAGCTGATAAGCAATTTCCCAACAAGATTCTTACCATTCTTTCTCATTTCCCCAGCAAATACACCCCTATCCTTGCTGGTAGTGCATGAGACTCTTGTATCTTTTATTGTGGATGTCATCAAAAGAAACAACCATAGAAAAGAAGGCCCCCAGGCCAAACATCAACTAAACCCTAAGTTCCAGAACTTATCCCTATAAAAGTTAGAAGAAGTCTCTTAGAAACCCATGGCCTGCCTCCCTAAAATGTCACCAGATCTTCAGGGACACAATTTACAGACTTTTATTTAAATTTAAACTTGTGTGGTTTTGAACAAAATGTGAGTCTGTTGATGACGTCAATACACTCACATCAGATCTCAGGATTTAATAAAAAACTTCCTTTGCCAAGGCTGAGTTTCCTGCTGTGCATCCCTGCCTCCACAGCACTGAAAGAACTGTCTCTGCTGGGGAATGCCTGCTTGCCTCTCAAAACAGAAAGCTGGGAGCTGGGGAATTTAATCTGTAGATTCTCCTTTGGAGATCACAGCGCAGAGAACATTTCCCAGCAAGCATGTTTGGCCTGTGGGAGCACTGCTGTCAGAGGAACCTCACACAAGAGTCTGTGCTTCTGAGATTGTACCAATAAAAAGCCCCAACACCCTGGCAGCCTGCTCTCAGGAACCACCTAGGAAAATCTGGTCCATTGAATTTACACTGAAGGCAGCCACTGCCACTGAAGCCTTGGAAGTGTTGTCACAGCTGTTTTGGATCAGCAAACTTAATTATTCAACATTTCATGCACTGTGTGAATGCACTGAGCAAAGAGAGAAGCATTATAAAGGGCTGCTTCTCCTTGTTGTGTGTGTGATCTGCTGTGATAAATTCAAACTACACCTGCTCCCGCATAAGCTTTTGTACTTTTACTTTGTTTTTCTGGTTCTGAGCCGGATATCTGGAGAAATCAATTGGATGTACAGATGTAATGATAAGATGAGGCAAGAAAAGTGCATGTTAGGCAAAAAATGACCTTTGTGATACCTCCATCTCAGCAGATCCTCCCTTGATTGCAAATATTCATGACTAATGGAATTGTTTTAATTATAATGGAACACTTGTTGAGATGCTGCAAGTGCATTACATTTTCAAAACCTTTTGTATTTGAATGTTTTGCCAATGCTTGCTGAAACCCTTAAGCTGCAATAATTTTCTCTGAAAATTATTGCCAAAGCCAACTTACAGCCAAAGCAATATATGATAAAAATTCTAAATGAGGTAAAACACTTTGATGGAAAAGTTATTTAAATGCACAAGTGTTCTTCACGTAAATATTTTTTCCATGTCTAGATTCTTTTTCTGATGAAAACAGAAAGTGAGGGGACAAAATCCTTGTGGGAAACTCATGTGCCAGTAGATGATATCTCTTGACAAGTGATATTCTTAGGAATGCAGAAGTTTCTAAACCAGGTCATACTCAAGATTCATCTTCTCTATCTACCACTTTTTAGAATGTTCAAATAATTCTGAGAGATGAGTGAGGCAGGAACTTCTTTGTTTATGTTGGTTATTCTTGCAGTGGTTTCCTATTTATTTCCTAAATAAATCTTAGTGTTGTATAATACACCAGATCACTTTGAAGAGCCTTTTTCAAAGTCTGACACAACCTGCTCACTGTCCCCTGGAACAGAGGCTATTTCTATACAATATTTTGCTTAGTGTGAACAAGACTCAATACTGAAGATCCTCTACCTACCTTACATAACTTGTTTCTTTCCCTAGTTACTGCATCACTTGGCTTAAAATTAAGTGGCGTTTGATGTGCCTAGTTCAGTTTCCTTTGTACAGCTAAAACTTTATTCTTTTCAATCAACCTCACTCTGTATATCTTTAAACATGATATTTGCTTTTTTTTCCCCCTTGTTTTTTATTTTTCATTCGAAGCTGCTATGTAACTACCTCAGCCTAGAATCCTTTAAAAAAATACAAAAAAAACCCCAACAATTGTTTCAGAGACAGTGGAAACTGTGATCTGAGTTGTTTACATATCTTTCACATGGTTTTACCCTTGGCTTCAAGAAGGATGAGCCCAGAAACTGCAGGTCAAGCATCCTCAGTGTTCCTGTACAATCACAGCTTGGGCTGGACTGGTGCAAAATGTTAACCTTGCACTAGTTATAGCTGGGCAAGGACTGGAAAGAAAGAGCACTGCTGCTAGAAGTATGGGAGATTCTGACTAAGGGAAAAAGTGTTTCCCCCCCAGGTAATTAAACAGGTTGCCCGGAGAGCTTCCAGGATTTTTTCTTTGCAGATTTTTGAGAGCCAGCTGAATAAAGCATGCTGGATCTGAATTAATTGTCGACCCTGCTTTGAGCAGGCACTTGTGCTACAGGACATCTGAGTATTTAAGTGTTTTTGTGAAACATGAGATAGTTGAAAGCCTCCTCTTTTAGTTGTTACATGGACTGTGGTCTCTTCTGAATACTGATAAATTTAAAATGCCCTTTGCAATTTTTCATGGTCGGTATTAAAAAAAAAAAAAGTGAGCTATTTCTGTGGAAATGCAAAATATTGATGTGATATCATCACCTAGTTAGTCTAATGCTATTTACAATGCAGGCACAGAAGCTGAGCTAACACCTGTGTCTCACCATCACAGGAGGACTAGGATGTAAGCAAATGCCTGTGACAAAGTATTTATCATACTTGTGCAGTGAGATAGTACAGAGAAGTATTTTATTACATGGAGGTGGGATTGGCACCAGAAATAACAGCTGTCAGTGTGAGACTCTCCAGAAATCCCAAAAATGACAGTCATCCCAATCAGTGCTCATAGTTTTGCAAAGAGCCCTTACATCATGCTTCAAAAGAACGGAGTTATAAACTAAGCAGAACAGTATCTATTAATATTTCTTCAGAAATATGGTGTGTAGTGTGCCATAGGGCTGATTATAAACTAGGAACAAAAATCCCAGAGAGAACCTCAACAGAGATGGATAAAATAGTAAGGCTGATGGAAAGCAAATAAGTGTGCCTGGAGAGCACAAAACATAGACACACATAAAATGAAAATCTAGTAACACACAAGAAACTCAAAAATCCAACCTGCAAATGTTTTGTTGCAGGGGAAGACAAGATGAGGTTGCAGTCCTGGCAGAGTGGGAAATCTGTGCCTCTGGCAGGTGTCAGATCCCTTGTGCCAAAAGCTGGTACACATTACATAACAGAGCAGCAATAGGCTGGCAGCCCCATGGCTGCAATGCCCCTTCTCACACCAAACCAGGTCAGCTTTGGGTCTCCACAACCATGGAAAGGTATCTCCACTCACAGGGGTGATGCAGGGACCCTTGGGTGATATTTCCTGTTATTGCAGGTAGATTTCAGCTTTGAGATTTGTGCACAGAGTTTTGCTGCTTCTGTTTGATGAGAATTACCATGAGCAGGAGAGCTGTTGTGGCATTAGTGATAACACAGTTGTAGGGCACCCTTTCCAGAAGGATTCTATTCTCTAAGTATGTCCTCAGTGTGATGAGGTCATATTTGAGCATGTCCACAGATCTGTCCATTGCAATGCACTGTCCTCTCTTTACATTAATCTGGCTGCTGGGCCACAGTGATTGCTCAGCCTGAGGAGACAGAAACTGGCAGAAATATATTGCAAGCATTAAGGACTCCTGGGGTATTCTCTTTGCAAGTACTTCCAAAACACAGCTCCATTTTAGAAGGCCCTAAGAGTTTTAGAGAGTTGGAATTTGATCCAAGAACAGCTTTTTCACTCAGCATATTCTAGGTCCAGTGGCTCCTTTAAGGAAAGCTTTCAGTGCTCCAGAATGAAATCTTTCTTTTAAATAAATGCTAAATACTAATAGTTTCCAGAGAAAACAGCACTTCTCTGGCTTCTCATACAACCTCAAATTCAAGGCCAGCCTTGCAAAAGTGCACCATTCTGTTTGAATATTTGCTTCTCCTCATATAACTCAACCACATGCGTCCAGCCTAGTGCATACAAAAAATGCCTTTTTGTCCCTATTCAGTAGCACAGTGTTATAGTCTGATATTTCAGACCTGCTGTTCTTTTTAAATATTCTTTCATAAATATCTGCAGCCAAGGCCCAAATCCTCGGACGCTGAAAATTAGCATTTGCTCCTTTGAGTTGGTGTCAACCCAACAGCTGCTCCAGCAAGTGCTGAGTGTAAACCAGAGGGATGCACTAATTTTAAAGTGGTGTGCAAAGAACCTGATTTGCAGAGTGAATGAGGATGTTTAGAGAACAGAGTTATGTAATTCAGCTATTTTAGGGATTAGCCATCCCCGAAGTTCTGAAAAAGGTAACTGGGTTGGGCTATTTATAGAGCCTGTTCCTGCAGTTACAGCACAGAGGCCAGCACAGAGCAGCATTCATCTCAAGCCACCTTCTCTGTGTGCCCCAGGTGTATTTACACATCACAAATGTCTATAGATCTCTCAGATCCTAAGAGATTCAGGGGTCCAGGATGCACTCCCACCTCAGCATCTGTTGGCATGTTAGTATGCCCTATTTCCTATCAGCTTCTGGCCATGCCTTGGGTTTGGGGTCATTTGTTTTACACAAAGGTTCCTTGTGTGTTTCTTGATGTAGGAAAGAGGAGAAGGGGCACCAATCTTGGGAAAAAGCAGCAATTGCCTAAAATACTCTACTCTGTAATTTCACAAGGCTGCTAGGGAAGATGGCTTAGGATTCTTCCTACATTATTCTCCGTTTCTAAGATGTATTTGTAGGATCACTGCAAAACTATGAAGCCCCTTGTTACTGCTACAGAGTGAAAATTGTGCAGAATCAATGAAAAACTACAATCTGTGCTCAGAGTTCTGAATCTTGAAGTCATACAAAATTGTGCAACTTACAGGAAGAGAAGGAACAGCTTATAGAAGGATTGTGTAGGCTTGGACTACTTCTTATGGATTCTGCTTTTTAGATAAAAATACAGTAATTGCTATCATGTCTTAAATGTTGAGAATGAGCCATTTGTTTAGTGGGCAGTGAGAAGAGGGCAGAGGGACAATAGGAGGAAATTAATCTGGGTAATGGTGAAAAGCCTGCTCCTCACAGAGGTTTACCCAGGAAAAAAAAAAAAAAAAGGGACTGGATTCTGTAGGGTTGACCATTTTAATAATGACCAGGAACCATGGAAAATGAAATTACTGCTTGGGCAGAACTGGTTAATTCTTACCCTCACTAGTCTATCCCATGAGACGGGGAGATCACGGTGTAAAAAAAAGAAAAACAGAAAATTAGGGCAGAAATACAGGGTTAGGTCCTCAATTACCCATCATTCTAGTTTGTCATTCATGCCCAGTGCAAGCTAAGCAAATTTTGATTTTTTACCTTGTCCAAACTGCAGAGATTAAAGTGACAATGTGCAGCACATGCAAGTGATGATCTAGGCCTTTTATAAAAAGCGGAGAAAATTAAGATGAAGAGCCTGAATGTCATATGGAAGGAGACACAACCTATGAATAGATTTCAGTGGAAGCTAAGCAAAGGAAAAACAGTTAAAAATTAAAAATTTTAAATTAAGATAGTCTGTATAACATTCATATAAGATACTATACTTCTTGGTGGACTAGATTGTTAGAATTACTATTAAATTTTCATGTTAGAACTAATATTTCAGGAGATGCTAGGAAAAAAATTAATTTTCAGAAAATTTCTAATCACCACAGAAAGATTCAATATATATATACATAACTAAAACAATATGCATGAATTTAAAATGAAGAAAATTATTAGTTCCAGAATTTGATTTTGGTAAATATTAATAGTCCTGCCAATAATTTAGTGAAAAGACTGTATTAAACAAAGCAAGGAAAATACAGAAAAAGTGTTATCCCTCTAGCAAATAATATAAATGTATGAAAAAATACATTAAGGATTTTTGTGAAGAAACTTCAGTTCAAAATATTTATCAGTGGAGTTAATCTTTGATAAGTGTTTACCTAGAAGTTTTCATTTAAAGAGGTTTATTTCTGGGACAAAGTCCTTAATACATAACAGAAAGCATTTTATTTGCTGTAATTTATAGCTCAAATAATGTAAAGCTTTGTATTAAATACAACATATTTTTTGTTCTTAGCATCACCATTATTAGAGGGTCTGCATCTCCTTGCATGTTTTCATAGCACATAGCAAGGTATTTTCTTTCAAAACTCAAATGATGATTTATGCCCATTCTGTACATTTATGAGTTTTTCAGCAGACTGGGGACTAAGACTGTTCCAGGATAGTCACTGGATTGCAGGAAAGGTCTGAAATGCCATCCTGCTTTTGCAAATTGCACTTACCATTCCCATGAGATTTCATCAGGCTCCAGATTGCTTGCTTGGGTGCTATCTGCTCATCTGCAGTGGCTGCAAAAAATATGGGAATATGAACCTGAGCTATCTTTTCAGGAGAAAGGATAGAAAAATAAGTGGCTACCTGCATAAAACCTGCAGTCCTTCCCTGTTTTATCCTCTATCATCCCGAGTCTTCATGGCTCTTTCATGCAGAGCTGGCACAATCATTCTTACAATGCTTTTGGTAGGTCAAACCTGACACTTGCAGCTATCTGCTGTTCCTAATATTTATCTATTCAAACCTTTTTTAGTAGATGTCCTAAATGCTTTTTAAATGTTAGTTTTATTGAATGTGCATGTGTGTGATTGTGTGTGCAGATTTTTACTGAAGAGAAATTCCTGAATCCCAGATGAGTGCAGTGCTTGGGACTGGCCATGGAATGGGAGTGATTTTAGACTTGTCCCTGTTTCAATATTAGATGCATTTCTCTCTGGGGTTACTTGTGCTCCAGGAACTGGTGTCCTTGTGTGGCTTGTCAGGGATGTCATGGAGGTTTCAGGGATGGCACTGAAGAATATGAGCCCTCAGTAGCCCTCCAGTTTGTTATTATCCCTAAAATCCAATGATCCAACAACAGCTTTGAGTACTGGACCAGCTTCCTGTCTACTGGAAAAGGTCATAAAGTACTGTATTGCTCATTATAGCATTGAATTCAGCAGAGCATTGACAGCATGGTGTTTCAGTGTCATGAGGCCTAATATTTATTAATTACTGACTGTATAATAACTTACCAGAACTTTAACATCCAAATCAAAACCCAGACTTTCACTCACTATATAAGTATTCTATAAATGCTTACATGTTTAGTGTACAATTCACTGACAGAACTTTAAAAATGTGCCAATGTGTACTTGTTGAGACTAACTATGGTTTTTGCAGCCAGCATTTTTGTTAGTGACCAGTGAAATATGTAGGGACCCAGAGGTAACTCTCCTTCATAACTTCCCTTGACAGCCATTTTAGCATTCCTCCAGGCTGCTCTGGGCTGTTTCACCCAGCTTCAGATTCTTCTCATGAGAGAGAGATGAGGTCAGCAGGAGGCTCCATCTGGTCTTCAAAAGAGCCATGTAATGCTCTGTGACATTCTAGGCAGCCACCATACAGGGTGGCATGCAGGGAGCGAGCCCTCCTGCATTCCTGATCCCATCAGCAAAGCCTGCCATGCCCATGAGAGGTCAACAGGGCCAGGAATTCTCTGATAAACTGGACATGGCTGAGTTACACTGAGGGCAAAAGGAAGTGTCCATCCATTGCATGTGCTCCATTTAATTATCTAACTCTAGAAATAATCTGGATCACAATTACCATGACAGTGTTCAGTCCATCTCCCCAGGTAAACAAGAGGGACTAGAATCTACCAACTTCTGTTCTCTCTCTGATCTTTCTCTCAGTGATGTTTGCATTAAATCCATCTTTGTCTGAATGTTCATAGCCTAGAAAAAAGCATCATCAGTACATACTTTCCTCAGAAAGAAAACAGGGAAATTTGGGAATACTGTGATTCTCAAGTGAAAGATTTTATGTAACTGGAGAAAAGATATGCTGGTAAGAAATTATGTCCAAATGCAAATTGCCAGTGGCTGCTAAAACCAAATTGTATGAAACAGACCGGATACAAACTAGAACTGTGATTAGTGACCTTTTGAGAAATCCCTGTGCTGATTTTTTATCCAGTTGGACAAAAAACATGGGGTTGAAGCTTCATGTGAACCCAAAACCCACCTAAAGATACCCAGCATTGCTTACATAAATTACTTCTGCTGTGGTATTAGAAAAGCCACAAATCTTGTCAATCAAATGAAGTTCTAAAGAGTTTACTGACTGTCCCTTTGGCTCTTGATTGTGTCAAGACAGAAACATTCCTTGGACACATTTAGAAAGTTGCCTCACCAATCATCCAGTGTGTCATCAATTACTTTGTTCCCTTGCTCAATGACCTACTAATATTCTTTAAGCCATAGTTGCAGTTAAGAAAGCATTTTATCTGGAACTACCCCCTGGAACAAGCAATGTGGGAAAAGCCTGCTGTTGGAAAGAACACTGCAGGAATCTGACTGCAGCACTGAAGCCTTAAATCTGGAGAATTCTGCAGGAATATTAATATACCAGATGATATCATTAATTTTTGAAAATGTGCTTTAGTCACTAAACAGTACAATTCTAGAAAGTTTTGAGTACTCTAACCATATTCCAGTGATGTACCTCAGGATGGGTTTAATTTCAAGGTGTGGTATAATACTTTCCCTTGACAAAATTAATAGAATAAGCAAAAAAAGTTTAAAACATAATTCAGGATTTTTACAATATGGTCGTTGTTCATTGTCTGTCTCATCGTTTTCACCTTGTTTTCAGCCCCGGGGTCTGATTACATCCAATGGCACAAATTCAACGTCAGTGGCACAGCAGCTGCAAACAGAGCAACGCTGATTTCTTCATGCCCAATTGGCTCAGGTATCTGCACAATCTATAAGGGAAGGTCAGGGAAGGGTAGGTTGCTGGCTGATGGAGAAAAGCTCTTGTCAGAGGAAAAGGCTGTGGTCAGCTCTTCCCTCCCACACTGAGGTTCCAGCACCACTGGTTTTTCAGGCCTCTCCCTCATCCCCAGAAGTTCCATGCCCTGCCTGGTGTCTGCAATGCCTCCTGCCATGAAGAAGCCTTTCCTGCAATTAATTTTGAGATATATTACTGTATTTTCTCATTCCCATATAGCATTCTGTGACTTTAGGTGAAGGTAGAAGAGGACACCTTATTCAAGCTCAGATCTAGCCTCAGAAAGTTGGCTACTGTGCATAAAGAAATAGTCAGACATTTGAACCAAAATCTACTAATTATTATTGTGTTTCAGCCCAAAAAGGTGCCCGTGCTCCCTTTCTCATCTTCCAAAGGAGAAGATATGTCAGTATTGCAACATCTACACCAAGAGTTTGCAGCCAGTCTCTGAATCAGTTGCCTTTGTCTGGCAGGTAGCTGGAACATTTAATGGTTTATATTCTCCTGACTGCTCTGTTCACTTGTACCCACTGATCCCTGCCCTGGCTCATTCTTAGCCTGCCGTGTTCAGAATATGGAAACTCAGAATCCACTGTGTTTTCCCTCTTCTTGTCCCAAGAGGAGCAAGAATTGTCTTCTATAGGTCAGGTCTCATCTGTAGGCACAAAGAATTCCTAAGAACCTGTAGATTTTTTCATCCATACTTCGCCTTTGTATTTATGTGCACAGTCTTATGCCTACAAAATATCATCACATGCCTTTCAGTTGAAGAGATAATACTTAATTTTTCAATCTGTTATTTCTTCTTCATGGTAGTGTCTATAAATTTGTCTCGTTTAAGTTTTACCTGCCTGCATTTAACAACCCAAAGCTCTTTGCAAACCTTTCCAACAGCTCCAGAGCTCACATTATCTTGGGCACAATTCTGAATTTAAAAGCCAAACTTTCTCACAGCTTCCCAGGACTTTCTGTTGAGGCCTCTTCACCCTGTAAATGAAATGTCAAATCAACGAAAGCATCTGAGGGTGGGTACATGAGGGTCAGGAGGGTGTGTGTGACAGTGACATCAACTGAGACAATAAAAGGGCTTCCAAGTTACTTAGAAGCTCTATTTTGAAGTTACATTTAAGGGGTCCACTAAACCAATTCAGTGTTCTTTAAATACACTTGACATCAAGAGACAGTCATCTGCTGACATACCCAAGACAGAAATCTCTAACATTCTCTCTGGTAAGTATACTCTACTTTTTTCCCAAGTTCTCTGGAAGACTTATTAGAATATTTTATCACTGATTCTTTACCCATTTTTGTGCTAGTTTCTTAAAAAATAAGTGAATATTAGTAAGATCAAACTGCTCTGTGATCTGAACTAAATTTGGGAAATGAAGAAGTCAGAGACAGTAAATGAGAAATATCTTGAAGCAAATTCAAATTCTGAATTTATAATCCTGGGTTAGATGGACTGCCAGTACCTCACTGATACTGTCATGTCAGAGACCTTGCTCTAAAAGCTTTTCTGACCTACAGCAAAACTGCAGAGAAACTATTGCAAAAAATGGCATTGTGGAGTTTTATATCCCTTAGGTCTCAGTTACTCTGTATCAAATTTCTTAAGTGGTAACAAAAAGATGCCTTTTCTGCCTGCCAATACTGAAAATCCAGACTAAAAACTAATATTGGAACTGTGTCATTTCTGCCTGTTGTAGCATCATCAATGGTAAATATTTTTGAAATACATTTCAAGTGGCAGTTCTGATGATGATGTAAAAATCAGAGGGGAATTCATACAGGAAATGCAGGATTATCCCTGAAAAAATTAGGGGCTTAATTCTGATTTCTCTTCTGTAACTCAAAAGGGACTGGCATTTCTATGAACAATTGTCAGAGAAAGTGTCAGCCTCTTCATTCTAAAGAATATGCAAAAGAAATAGAGAAATAGAGAAAGTTTTATTCTAGAAAATTTTTCATTTGAATAGCTATACACAAGTATTTCACTGGACTTGAAGGATACAAAGTCATATTGATGATGGTCATGATACTAATAATAATATTGGAAGAACATGGTGCTTTTCACCCAATTATGCAAGAGGTACCCAGATGATGATGATGATGATGATGATGATGATGATGGTGATGCAGGGCAGCTAAGGCTGACCAAAATTCACGGAGCAGCCCAGGAAGTAATGAGTTGCTCACAAAATTAGTATTAGAAGTAAATCCTTCATTTGCATTCCTTGCTCTAACCTGTTAAAAAAAAAAAAAAAATCGAAAACTTGTCTGATGTTTTTTAACTTTTTTTTCTAATTTAAATTTGTTTGGAAGGAACAGAAATACCTTGAATTACAGACTTTACATGTACTCATTTCTACCTTTGTAGACAAAATGACTTCTATTAGAAACCTGGCCCGGGCTGCAATCATTTTATGTGCCATATGCCTTTTTACAACCTCTGATGGAAGACCGATGGTGTAAGTGCATTATCTCACACTGGATGACTTTTGCTGCTCTGGAGAATGTGGTGGTTTGTCTGTGCATGTGTGTGAGAGTTCTGTCCCTGCTTTTGAACCCTTTGGCCAAGCTCTGTCCTCTAGAAGCAGCTGTAGAAGTCTCAGACACTCTGAGTGTATATATGTTTTTTTAAAATAGGCAGCTGAGTAGAGGGATAAAAATAATGAAATTCTTCTCTTATTATTCAAATGGGATAAGCTCCATGTCTTGGGGGTCTACACAGGTGCCCATACTTTGCACTGTGAGAATCTAGCTGTAACTCACACTTGGACACTGACATCCACCAGCTGAGACACAAATCCACAGGGAATCATGCTTCTTTCCCTCTGGTGATCACAGAAAACTACCACTGAATAAATGCCATCATTTCATTGATCATTTAATGTTGTATGAGTCCTAAGCTCCTCTACAACAGCTGAACTAAATTATGGGGACATTATTGTCACAAAACCAAACTACTTCCCACTTTGGATGCCTTCTCACTGATTGTCCTGGTTTGAAGGACAGGTGTCTGCCAATAAAGGCAGAAGCTTCTCTTTTAAATGGAGAAAGTAAACCCTGACCCTCTAAATTATTATAATTTTGAAATTAAGGGGCTCTCAGGCAAAGATATGGGAATTAGGAATAACAGTTCTTTAC
>JAOTQP010000251.1:3695333-3729668 GCA_026413545.1 Cichladusa arquata
ATGTGCGTGTGCCGGGGCTGAGGAAGCTGCGGGAACATTTCCCGGGATGTGCGTGTGCCGGGGCTGAGGAAGCTGCGGGAACATTTCCCGGGATGTGCGTGTGCCGGGGCTGAGGAAGCTGCGCGAACATTTCCCGGCGGTGGTGCCGGGGCTGAAGCAGCTGCGGGAACATTTCCCGGCGGTGTGCGTGTGCGGAGCCCGGGACCGGAATAGCTGCGGCAGCCGGGGCTGGCTCTGCTCTGCCCTGCCCTGCCCGGCCGTGCCCAATGGCTGCGGGCCCGCGGCAGTGCGGGGTCACACGTCATGGCTGAGGCACAGAAACCCCAGACACTCGGCATCCAGCGCGCTCTGCCAGCCGCTCTCCGCGCATCCTGCCGCGGAAGGTGATGGAGGGAAAAGTGAGGCTCGCCGGCGGTGCCGTGCGCTACTGAGGAAGCGATGGAAATATCAAATATGCTCAACTTAACAAGTGATGCCAAAGGATGCTGATCTGGC
Source organism: Cichladusa arquata (assembly GCA_026413545.1). Taxonomy (NCBI): domain Eukaryota; kingdom Metazoa; phylum Chordata; class Aves; order Passeriformes; family Muscicapidae; genus Cichladusa; species Cichladusa arquata. The sequence continues at coordinate 3,695,829 of JAOTQP010000251.1, forward strand.
TTTCAAAGCTGCCTTTTTGGAAGGAACGGAATTCCTTTGTGCTCTGATACCGAAATTGTTCCCGTGCTTCTGTGTTTCCTCCCTGATAGACACGAGAGGAAGGTGAGTATTTGTTAAGGGGAATAATGTGTGGGCATTATTCAGGGGAAGAATGAGGAGAAGGCAGAGTAGTGTCCTTTGTGTGCAGGTCAATTGAAATGTCTGCTGACAAAGAGCAGGCTGAGGGGGAGGAAGAGGGACATAAGCGCTGTCGTTGTGTAAGTCCTGGCAGGATGAGCAGAAGGGATTTCTCCTAAAGCCTTGGAGCATGGCAGCTGTAACTTAGTGCACAGATAAAGCTCTGCAGCCTGACTCTACAAGTGTTGATTATGGGAATTGCCCTAGCACAGACAGGGTGCTAGGAGTTTATATGTTAAGGAGAGTTAATACAAGTTTTAGACAATAGGGGGGAAAAAAGGGTGAAAAATCTTGGTTCATTTTCCACTGCTGTGTCCTTTTCATTTATTGAAGGTTTCAGGGTGGGTTTGGGAGTAATAAGTATATTGGTTAAGCACCATAATTCTGTGTTGACAAGAACTGGTTTTCTAAAACAAGTATATTTATTGGCAGTATTCAGTAGGATGCACATGGAGTTTTTATGTTGGAATACATGCTAATTGTTTTGGCAGTAGGATTAATTCGGTCTAATGACTTCTTGTAATAATTAGTAATATATTCAAAGCAATCTGTTGTTATGTATAAAGACAAACTGAAGCTCTCCTTCCACAGATGACTCCAAAGCATCATTAAATTGAAGAGCATTTACATTTTTTAAAAACAGCTCTTCCCTTAACTACAAAAATAGGAAGCATTACCAGTATGACAAGTTGCCATTTTGATGGTACTTTTTTTCCCTCCTTCACATCATATTAAATAGATTTGCTTAAATAAAACCTTGAGCTTATTTGGTTTTCTTCATGAGGGAACTGCTTTTAAAGAAAATGCCTCATTCCCTTACAAAGACAGAGCTTCCTTGATCCCTGTCTGAGGGGGAAAATAATTTCTGTAGCTGACTTAAGTTCTTGAATGGGTGTAGTGCACATGTTCCAATGTTCCTTTGGAGCCAGGGAAAAATGAGTATTGAATTTGTGAATATTGCCAAAATACATGAATATTCATGAGGTTGTTTGGTTTGTTTTGGTTTGAGTTTATCTGGGGGGGGTTGTTGTTTCTTTTTTTCCCTGTAGGAAAGTAACTGATAAAGCAAGATGTTCTTCCCTTTTATAAACTTTTGGGTACTAGGTGGTCTTACATATATGGAGCATTTTCCAGCTTTAGTGAATGAAGGGATGAGGGCTTAAAATGGTCTTTTCTTTGTTCTTTTTCCTCTCTTACCCTTCTATATTAAATGCAATATGTCATTCAGCACACTGGAGAAAATTCTGTTTATGGGTTGGTGCTGTGCCTTATCCACAGCCTGAGTGCAGCTGGTGGTCATCAGCTGAGGGATCCATTGAAAGCTGACTTTGCAAACACTTCTTTTCAGGGTGAGATGACCATTGTAGCTTCAGCTCTCTTCCTTGGAGGTTTGAAGCAAGGCTCTGTGCTGGCTCCCCTGGGTGCTGTGGCTGAGACTTTGGGTGAATGCAGCATGGCAGCCATGGATGCTGGCACCTGGAGCTTGCAGTGTTTCACTGCTGGTGGAGGAGCCCTGCTGGTTTATCTGTCTGCATAGTGCTCCTGTGGGCCACAGGAGTTCCTGTTTGTCTGTTTTTCAAATGGGGCAGCTCTGCTTTGGTCAGTCCTGGTGTAGATTGGTAGGAAGCTGCACCAATATGGCTGTGGAGCTCCCCAAGGAATGCCAGTTTGTCTTGTCTTCCTCACTGGGACCAGGTTTGTACTTAGTCCCTCATGTTGCTGATGTGCAGTGGAGGTTTTGTGCATTCCCTGCAGTGGGACCTGCTGGCCCCACTGGCTTTGTTAGAGGGGGAAAACAGGATGTGACCAAGTCCTTCTATCAAATAAATCAAAATTACTTGGTAGTTCCGTCTTCCTTTTTCTTTGAATACTTGCAACTTCTTCTAAAGCCTCTTTACAGGAAAATAAAAGTCACAGATCTTCTTTCATATGTACTGGCCACAAGTGAGCTCCTTTTTCAGAGTACCAATAGAGCAGCTTAGGGACACAACTTTCCTAGTCAGGTATTGCAGGGTAAAGCCAATGCCTGTCTCTTCTGACAGGCTAAGCTCCACCTCTGTATTTTCTCTTTGTTCAGATTTAAAGTCATGTTAGTGTTCTTGTTCATTGTAGAGCCAAGTTGTATTGAATTTATGTGCTCATGCTATTGAACACATGGAACTTTGAATTTGTTGGGTACACATCCAACAGCTCAAAAACCTAGTTTTTGTGAACTGTGACTCAACAGTGATGAGGTTTAAGACTGACATTTTAGATGGCTGTTACTAAGATGAATGAAGATTCATGATTCAGCCAGTGCTTTCTCATGCCAAACTGCTTGAATTCTCAAAAATATTGCAATTTTGGCTTGCATCTTGTGGCTCATAGATGATGCATCGGTCTCACAGTTAGCATTAATCTGTACATTAAAGGAAGAAAGTGCAACATAGGAGCAAGCAAATGAGTGCTGTGGCCAGCTGCAGTTTGAACAGCCCTTTGAAATTATTTACTGATCTGTCTGTTTCAGAAGCAGTTGATTTACTATTCAGGGATGGTGTCCTCCTCCAGCTGGCAGCCTCTGCCTCTCGCAGTGTGGTGTGCTGAGCTGAACTGATGGCCCAGGCTCTGCAGGATGGCTGTGGCTGGCAGCAGGAGCAGGATAGATCATCCCTGAGCACTGCCCCTCTCCCCCAGGCTTGCTGGCTGCTGGCACCAAAGCAGAAGTAGCCCCAGTTGCCACCTGGGGAGGTAGAGCTGTGCCTGCCATGGCCCTTCCTTGGGGCAGGCTCAGGAGGAAGCGTGCTGCCAGCTGAGTCAGTGTGGCTTCCTGTAGCACCTGTTCTTATCAGCTCCTGCAGAGAGATTATTCACCAGGGTTTGCCCTGCTTCACTGGGAACTCTGAATCACTGCTTGGAGGCTAATGTGGCTTTAGATGCTTCTCTGGATTAAGAATCACATTTTAATTGCCTTCTCTATTAAAGGGGAATTCGTGTTTGCTCTGCCAAAATGTGTGATAAGCCTGCATCCCATTACAGTGGTTCAGTTTCATTTTCTAGCGTGTTTCCCTTATTTAAAGCAAATAGAGCTCTTTAGTGCCTGAGAAACAGTGAGTCATGCATTTTGATACTATAAAATGTGACACCTGCAAAACTCTGTTTTCTCACAGCATGGCTGGAAATGTTATCAGGTCTAGGATCAAAGCTGTGCTTCAACAGAGGCCTGATCACATGAGGCTTTATTGGGATTTAGAGATGTTTTGTCACCAGATTGCTATGTAGGTGTTTGAGTACTCCACACATACACACCCCCTTTTGAGGCACCCTTGATTATACCAGAGCATGCAAATATAAATGCACAGATGAGATACAGAACTTCCTTAAAAAAAAAAAAAATTCACCATTTTTTTGAAGTTTAGCTGTAGTAGTAATGAATATTGTTGTGTTTAAACTGGGGCTAGACTTTGGTCTTGAATTTGAGACTGTAATCCATGTTTCTAGTAATTTATAGGTGTGTTTTGTATGTTTTAAAATGGTTATATTATGTATGTATGTATGTGTCTCAAAGGGAAGGTGCAGAGGTTTTTCCTAAATTGTTGTTGTTGTTTTGTTTAGGGTTTTTTTTTTTGTTTTTTTTTTTTTTTTGAGGTTTGCAGATCTCACTCTTGCAAACTTGTACATTTCACTTTAAAAACAAAGAATTTACCTTTCTCTAATAGAGAGGTAAAGCAAGCAAGGAGACATGTTAGCCATGCTGAAATGTTATAAATCTTAATACCTTCAGAACTGCATTGGAAGTCCTCAGGAAATTTCCTTTTAATGGAAGTGCTTGGATCATTATTCTTGGACTGTAAATCTGAGTGTTTTCAGCCAGAAGCAAGGCTTGCAGTTCTTCTCCCTTGTTCAATAGACCTTTGGCTGACTCCACATCCCAAAGATGCATTTCTTGCTGCAGCATGTTTTAAGCTTGGCAGGAAAGAGGATTGCAGTAGATTCCCTCTGCACCAAACTCGTGCTTTGTGCACAGGAGATCCTGCCCTCATTCAGGCAGGGTGGGGAGAAGCTCTGTGCCTTAGTGAGAGGCACATTTCTGACTCCTTGCCTTGTGCTGAGCACTCATCTGTCACAGCCTTTGTGTTCTCAGTTAAGCTCCTCTTCCTATCAATCACTGAAACCTGAAACTGCAACATCTCATGCTAATGGAAAGCCTTGATTTTTTTTTTTTTTTTTTCCTTTTTCTGTCCCTACTTCTAAGCAACCTAAAAAGAGGACACTGCTCTACTTCCTTGTCCAGTGAATGCTTTTTGTATTTGTTGTGCTTGTCTTAGCCAGGCCTTCATTGTTACCTCTGTGTGTTCTACAGCATCCCTGCAGTCATGGTTTCAGGTCTCTTGGTAGGAGTTATGGGATCTGCAGGCTGCCAGCAAATGGGGCATTGAGGTTCCTCTGGGAAATCAGGACTCTGCTTTGTCTGCCAGACCTTGTAGCTGTGCAGGTGTCTGTTTGGGTTATCCACTACCTGAGGCTTTGAGAATTTCTTCAGTTAAACCTATAAATAAGGACTGTTGTCTCACACTTGACAGGTAAACAGCTGATGAACTGCTTTAGGAATTCCAGTGGGGTGCAAGGACACAGACATGTCTGTGCTGCCCAGACATAAATTTATCTCTTTTGGAGAGTATAATGAGAAGATACAAGGATTTTTGATGAATTCAACAATAGCTATTGCAAGTTGATTTTTAATTTTTAGATAGTTTCTGAGAGTTGTGGATCTCAAAAGTAACTAGTTTTGTTGGTTGGTTTAATAATTGCAAAATGTAGTTGATATCTTAAATTGAGTAATGTAACTTAATCACAGTCTAAAACATCTTAAACCATTACATTAAATTTGCTGGTTTGGAACAAATACCTGCTTGTTACTGACAGTCTGGTAGGTCGTGGCTCTGATAATGTTGTTCATACTTGCTGCCTGGGTTGTGATGGCTTACTATTGTTCTTTTTAAGAATAAATGAAAATTCCAAACAGAATGTGCAGAAAAAAACTTTTGGCTGGTATGTCTTGATAGATCCCCTCATTTGAGACTGACTACCTTTGCAAAGGGCAAGTTGCAGGAAAAGTGCAAAGTCAGCCTGTGGTCTGAGAAGGTTTTGCCAAAACAGGTTGCCTTGGGAAAAAAATGACCCCTAACTTCTAATTTCATTCTTTGATCAGAACATTTAATATAACAGTAAGAATCAAAATAAAACGCTGATTTGTGTTTGACCTACCCATTCTTGAAGAGATTTGTGTGAATGCATCTTCACAGGCAGGCTGTCTCTGTAAATCACACAGCAGCTAACAGGTAATTCCTGCTGTCTACTTAATGTTCCAAGTAATTAATTGTTTGTAAATACAAACGTGAGTACAACAAAGCAAACGGAGCTGGATAATCCTAATCTTGGAACGTGTCTGTGGAGTGTGAATGCCTTAAAAATTTAGATGTGTAATGCCTCTGAAATTTCAAGATGCTGAACATGTCGCTTATTTCTGTTTGCAGCACCTCATCCCGTGTTGCTAAAGGAATAGACTACAGCAAAATGAGCCTCCATGGTGCGAGTGGTGGACACGAGAGGTCAAGGGACAGGCGCAGATCCAGTGACAGATCTCGTGACTCGTCCCACGAACGAGCAGAATCCCAGCTCACTCCGTGCATCAGGAATGTCACTTCACCAACAAGACAGTATCACTCCGGTGTGTGCAGATCTCTGCATTAAAATTCTCTAAATTGGAGTACTGTTTTGTTAAAGGAATACAATAAAATGTGTTACTCGTTGGTGGCACAATATACAGATTTCTTGCATGTGCCTTGGCTGGGAATACCCTTCCTGAATAGGCTGTAACTTCTTTTTCAGTCTGCAGTGTCTATTCCTGCATGATGCTCTTATTTAGTTCAAATCACAAGCACAATCTAATTTTTTTGAAGATAATTGACCGAATACTTCCCCTTTACTGTATTTGGAAATAGAGGAAATAGGGATTTTTTTAAGTGACAAAACATGGTTTGTTTCTTTGAGCTGTAGCAGCAACTGTGATGCAATAGCTTCTGTATTATGTTGAGTTCTTTTCTCAGTACTAGAGTAGTAAATTTACTTTGTAAAGACTTTTGGGGAAGGTGAGGTGGATTTGATATTTAGGTGGTGCAGGCTTCAGAATCTCATAAATGGGCAGTTGATTTTGAAGGTTTCTTTAACCAGAATAGATTTAGCCAAGCTAATTTGCACTCAGCTTCTCAAATTGTTGTGCTTTGTGCCTGAAAAGACACAAACTGTTTAGAACTCGGGTAGATCTCTAAATTAATTTCCTGTTTTTTCTCCTTCCGTGTCGTCACCACTGAAGACCGCGAGAAGGATCACAGTTCCTCCCGGCCCAGCAGCCCCCGGCCCCAGAAGACATCCCCCAATGGTTCAGTTGTCAGCATGGGCACCAGCAGCAGGAACAGCAGCCAGTCCAGCTCAGATGGCAGCTGCAAGGCTGGTGGGGAAATGGTGTTTGTGTATGAAAATGGCAAAGAGGGAGCTCGGAACGTCAGAACCTCCGAGCGAGTAACGCTCATCGTGGACAACACCAGATTTGTTGTAGATCCCTCCATCTTCACTGCACAGCCTAACACAATGTTGGGCAGGTTTGTATCTTTTTTGGTTTGGGTTTTTTTCCTTAGTCCCCAGCTGTTATAGAGAGCCATAAATCCATTGTGAGTATTTGAACTGTTTAAATAGCTGTTGGACTCATATTGCTGCAGCTGATCTTGCTAGTGCTTAATATTACCAGTTTGCAAATGTCTTTAAGTAAAAATCAAATACAAGTTCTCTGGTTTTGGCAGGGAAGCCAAGAGATGTCTCTTACCCAGAGAAGACAGCTGATAAATAAATTACCATTTCATAGTGTTCCCATTTCTTTCTGTCTTCCTGGGCATTGCTTCTGTCTTCAGTCTGCTTCATTCTTCCTTGTTTTTAAAGCTAAGTGCTTCATAAACAAAGTGGCATAGTGAGTGTAAGCAGTCCCTTTCAAACAGCAAGGAGGAAAACCTTGAAGGAATTTATTTTGCTTTGTGGGCCTACAATGACAATGTTCAAGCTCAGCCCATTTATCTTCTGAAATGTCAAATAATCACTATAACAGCCCTGAGCCACTCAGCAGAGAGGCTGAATGCTCTACATGATCAACACTTGAATGCAAGCTGCAATATGTGTGTAATGTTTTCTGTAGAAACTATAATGAGCAACATATTTAACATGTTTGCTTGGTGGGAAAAGATTCAATACTTGACTTGCTCAAATTCTGTTTGGTTTTGCCTCATCCAAGTGCAGAGGGCAGCACTTAATATCTTGCATCAAGAAAGAAAAGAAAGGCTTGTCTGTGTCATTTTTGATTTGGCTTTTTCATTAGAAAGTGCTATTTCTCAGCACACAAGGATGTAATCATATTTAAAATACACCTATATAAATCTCTGTGCCACAGCACAGGTAATAAATGTGATTAAACAATTTCTGCTATGTTTAAATCACCTCAGTGTGGGATAAATAGTACCTCAGATCTCTATTTTGTGAAAAGTTGGGTGAGTCACAGAGAAGGCAAGAAATGCTTCTCTGTCTAAACTGTCAAGGAAATAAATGGAAGCAGGAATCAATAGAATTAAATAATTGATTTAAAGCACTTGTATATTATACAATCCATGCATACATGTAAATATCCAGACAGACTGGAAGCATATCAGCTGAAATAAAGCAATAAAATATTTTCCTTTTCCATGCCCAGCCTCAGAGTAAGTGGTGCTGCCTAATGCAATGGATTTTTTGTGCATGTGTGATGCTGAGTTATTCTCCCTTTGGGATTGGTTCAAGGAACAAGCTTATTTTATCTTCTGCTAATTGAAAAGTCGGTTAATAGAGATACGAAAATAGTGCTCTAACACCAGGTTATTTATAAACCCACTTTCCCTCAATGTCAGGCTGCAGGACACTGAGCAGGAACAGCTTGGGAGGTAAAAGTAACTATAATAAGAATGTGTCATTTGCCTTAAGCCTGTATCCTGTGAGACTGCCTTTTTCTAAATATTATTTCTCAAAGAGTGGTCAGAAAAGACACGTCAGATCATGAAGTGAAAAACATAATCCCAGCTGAACAGAATGCACTGCTTCTCCCCTGCAGTTTCTGTACAATTTCTTGCATTTTATTTTTCCTAGTTGCAAACAAGAAAACCATAGTAAGGAATTCTAACCCAAGTTCCTTTCATTCTTGAGCAGGATGTTTGGATCAGGCAGAGAACACAACTTTACACGACCCAATGAGAAAGGAGAGTATGAAGTTGCTGAAGGAATTGGCTCCACTGTGTTTCGTGCTATTCTGGTGAGTTCTTAGGGGCAAATACTGTTAGGCCAAGCACTGTTAAGAAGTAAAACTTCCTGGTTTAACCCAGCTTGTATATCTAGATTTTGTGGATGGCATAAATATTGCTCTTTATACTGTTTAGTAGAGGGGGGAAAATGCTTGATATGAACCCCATTTTCCTAGACATGAACATGTGCCAGTCAGGGAGAGAGAAAGTACACATGAAAGAAACTAAAAATGACTGCTGCCAGCAACCAGTTCACCTTTTCCTATGCATTTAGTTCACCAAATTCAGGTGTATTCCACCTTTCTAGAGCTGCAGTTAGGTAATGCAGAATACTGGAAGTGAACTTCCCCCAGCTAACAGGAGTAAAGCAAACTTCAGTCTGAGATGGAAATGGCCCCTTCTTTAATACCCACACAAGAAAGTAGAGCTGCTGGACTGCTTTGTCAGCAGCCTTGGAATGGGAAGAGGTCAGGGAAGTATAGATAAAAGACAGCAAAATTCTCAGTATTAATAGTTGTCACTTAAATAACAATTTTAACCAGAACTCACTACTCTGGATGCAGCTCTGAAAATGGATAAATTTGAGGACAGGAAGATCCACAAAGTTTAACACTGGTTACATTTTGGGGGCTTTCTTTGTGGAGAAGGTATCATGAATGAAATGGTGAAATGTTTCTGTTGGTGGATGTTGTGCATTGTGTTTTTTCTTGGTGCATCCTGCAGGATTACTACAAGACTGGGGTGATACGCTGTCCTGATGGGATATCTATTCCTGAGCTGAGAGAAGCATGTGACTATCTTTGTATCTCCTTTGAGTATAGTACTATAAAATGCAGAGATCTGAGTAAGTGCAGAGTTTATTAAAATAACTTGAATTATGCAAATTGACTTAAGTGCATGTGTGTTAATTCTAAATCGTGTCCTTTATTGAGATAAAGAAGATGGCTGGCACTACATGAATTAAATCCATCTCTTTTTATCTCTTATGTAATAAAGCCCTAAAACCAATGGATTTATGTTCTTTGAAAAGTAATGTCTGATATTTCAGCATCTGATTCTGTGCTGTGGCCACCCTGTGGGATACTTAGCTCTGTGATTGCATTTGCAGTACAGATACAGTAACATTCAGTGGTACCTTTTTTTGCAGATAATTTTTTCAGCTCCTTGCCTAGGAGAAGGAGGCTGTCTCCCTGCTGGCAGTAGCACAGCTTTGCTGGTGGAGTGGGCTGCTCCAGGGTTCCCAGCATGTGCTGTTCTCTCCAGCTCCTTCACCCCTGGGCCTTGGCCTGTGCCTCTGGCTGCTGTGCTCTCCCTGTGTGTGCAGGGCAGGGCCAGCCCCTGGCATTCCTGCTGGGAATGCTGTGCAGGACCCCAGTGCCTTCCCCAGCAGGGCCACCCACCCCAGCTTTCTGTCCTTGCAGGGATTTAGCAGCTCTGAGGCCCTGAGGGCTTTGAGGAGCTTTGGCTTTAAGCTGCTGCTTATGAAATGTGGGTTGTGTGCTCTGCTCTCCCAGCAACTGGCTTAAATGATGTTTCTTTTAGGAAAACCAAGAGCAGCCTTGCACAATTACCTAATGTTTAGCAGCAGTAAAACATAAAGGAGGTCTCAAAGTCCCTCCTCTGTCTGCCCAACACCATGTTAATATCTGCAGGGCAGGCTGGTAAATACTCAAACAAGGTCTGAACTTACATAAGCTCACAGACTAAGTGTATTTACACCTGTCTGCAGTAATGCTACAAGATAGACAGATCTTCTCTTTCTTATTGCTGCCTTCATCTCTTTACCAAGCTCTCAAATGTGCCTATGCTTAAATTTTTCTTCTAGGTGCTCTCATGCATGAGTTGTCAAATGATGGTGCTCGCAAGCAATTTGAGTTTTACCTGGAAGAAATGATTCTGCCATTAATGGTAGCCAGTGCCCAGAGTGGGGAGAGGGAGTGCCACATCGTTGTGCTGACAGATGATGATGTTGTTGACTGGGATGAAGAGTATCCCCCCCAGATGGGAGAGGAGTATTCACAAAGTAAGTTTGTCCTTATTGTTCCCATCAAGCCACGCTGTGGTAGAGATAGCATGAATGTGATTTAAAGTTGTACAGAAATAAACCTCTTAGTTTGGGTAGTTCTGCTTAATATTGTGTTTCACAGATGCATATGTTGCTTGTTGTGTTCAAATGTAATTAAAAGGAGAAGCTGATTTTTATTATTGAGATATTGTCAGCCAGTGAGGGGGAAGAAAATACTTCTTCAGAAAATACTCCTTTGAGGAGAGAAATGGGTAGGAGTCAGGTTAGCTGTGGGAGAACAACTAGAGTTTTTTTTGAGGAAAAAAGCAAGAGTTAATATTTTTGAAGTATTAGAGTTGTGTGGATGATGAGTTTAAGCACCTGTAAAAGACTGTACTTCCCTGCAAGATGTGCACCCAATCCATTCCCCAGTATCTTCAACTCTTTCTCTGGAGTTCTTGAGTTTCTCCCCCTATTCTGAAATAAAAATACTGGAGTAAAGCAAAACAGTGGAAAAGATAAACTTTTGTGGTTTAAGGCTAGAAGGTTAATCTTTGAATACAGGGATTTTTTTTTCTCATTAAAATGTGTTTTTAGTTATTTACAGCACAAAGTTGTATAGATTCTTCAAATACATTGAAAACAGAGACGTGGCCAAATCAGTTCTGAAGGAAAGGGGGCTCAAGAAGATCCGGCTGGGCATCGAAGGTAAGGGAAGCAGTGCTTGTACTCTGCCTCTTTGGGAGAGTCTTTCTGCAGGGTTTTTATGGTTGATGGTTCTCTCTGTAGCTGGAAAAGCAAGGGGTTGGTGCTATCTTCCTGCTGGGGCTGGGTGACAGAAGGGCCAGAGGGGGAATGGTTGGTACCAGCAAGCAGCAGAAAACCTGATGATGGGCTCCAGACTGGTGTGCACGTTGTGTCTGGCTGCTGGGCTCTGTGCAGACAGCTTAGGTGCTTCCTGCATGACTTGCATCTCATGCCCTTTGCCTTCTGGTTTCCACACAAAATCTCTGTGCTTTGTTTGGAGTAACAGTTTGGATGTTGTGTTCTTGGCCTGGTATCCTTTCCAGGGTGTGAAATGAAAAATGTCATGTTAAGTGGCAGGCAAACATTTTCTTTCAGGAAGTACAAAACTATCCAGTGGATCAGTGAAGTGCAAAGAAACACTGATCTTAAATAAACATCATGTACGTTAGCAGGCTGCTCTGTGAAATCTCACTGAGTAATCTGATTTTTATCGTGAATGTAAGAACTGGGTTTCTTGCATTACATTTTTCTTCTGATTGTTGACCCAGATATTTTAGAATCCAGCTTTTATAATTAGCAGGATTTCTATCATTCACTTACCAAGTTGTCATAGTTACATTTGTAATTTGCCAAGAAAAAGCAAATGCTTGTAACTGGTGAGATCCAAAATAACTGATTTCAGCTGAACAAGGTGGGAGCCTTTTAGCTAAACAAGAACTGGCTCTGCCTGTAATGCTGGCTAAAAACAGATTATTTCTGATGGCACTTCTTGGTTTGACAAGGAGCAGCTGTGGCACTGAACTGTGACACTGGTGCCCTGTAGCAATGTGTAAAATGGACATTATTGTTGGGGCAGAGGGGAGAGGTGACCCAACACAGCAAAACCATCTGCATTGGCACTGCTGATGGGGCTGTGCTGTACAGTCAGTGCTGATGGGGCTGTGCTGTGCACAGTCAGTGCTGATGGGCTGTGCTGTACAGTCAGTGCTGATGGGGCTGTGCTGTGCACAGTCAGTGCTGATGGGCTGTGCTGTGCACAGTCAGTGCTGATGGGGCTGTGCTGTGCACAGTCAGTGCTGATGGGCTGTGCTGTGCACAGTCACTGCTGATGGGCTGTGCTGTGCACAGTCAGTGCTGATGGGGCTGTGCTGTGCACAGTCACTGCTGATGGGCTGTGCTGTACAGTCAGGGCTGATGGGGCTTTGCTCTGTACAGTCACAGCTCCTGGGGCTTTGCTCTGTACAGTCACAGCTCCTGGGGCTGTGCTGTGTACAATCACTGCTGATTGTGCTCCTGCCCTTGCAGGGTACCCCACGTACAAGGAGAAGGTGAAGAAGCGGCCGGGCGGGCGGCCCGAGGTGATCTATAACTACGTGCAGCGGCCGTTCATCCGCATGTCGTGGGAGAAGGAGGAAGGGAAGAGCCGGCACGTGGACTTCCAGTGCGTGAAGAGCAAATCCATCACCAACCTGGCGGCGGCAGCGGCCGACATCCCGCAGGACCAGCTGGTGGTGCTGCACCCCACACCGCAGGTGGACGAGCTGGACATCCTGCCCATGCACCCGGCCCCCGGCAGCAGCGAGCCCGAGGCCGAGGGCCAGAACCCCCCGCTCTGATGGCGCCGCCCCGCCCCAGCATGCTCCCTCGGTGACTGCTCTCAGCTCATGCCACACTGCACTGCCAGTTCCTCATTGTGTCCCGGTGTTTAGGATGTTGCAGGGGGCCTGCGCGGCCCTGGGCGCCCGGCCGCTCTGGGAGGGGCGCGGCTCCGGCGCTGGGCTCGCTGACGTTCGTGTCTGTGTTTACCAGTAGGTGTGTGACGTTGGTGACTCCTGAGCTGGCCTGGCCCCGCTCCGCGGCCCTGGAAGCTGAGTGGGAATTGATAGTAGCACTTTACAAATGGTTGAGAAGTGGAATTTGAAGCCATTTTTTATAAATGTATTGCACAATACTAACAAAGTGCTTCTATCAAAGGTATTAACTGTACATAGTTTTGCTCTGAATAGATTGACCCTTTTGAAGTTATTGTATATGGTTGAGCACAAAACTATTTACTCTTGGGTTTTTGGATTGAGGACGTGATTCAATGACCCATGTAACATCTTGTTCGAGTTCTTTAGTGAATTTTTTCACTTGTTTGCAGCGTGAGCCATGTTCAAAAATTGTGAACAACGGACAGGGGCTTTATCCTAAATTTTGCCTTACCTTAAGCTGTTCACAAATATTTATTTAATACATTTTTCATAAGTGTCATGAAATAGGAAAATGCAAATGGTTCATTCTTCATTTATTAATGATTGTAAACAAGTTTTTCATGCAAATAAAGTTTCCATTATTTTAATGGGCTTGAATTAGCTGTGAGTTACGAATTTTGCGAGTTGTCGCTTTTCTTTCCTCAGGGGAAGGATGGTTAATGTTAAGTGAAAAACAAGTACTTCTTCAAGATAATCAGCCTATTTCAATGCACCTGCCTGTTGTGCTTTTCCCAGGATAAACCTGGATCTAGGAGTAAGTAACAACAGCTTCTCTGGGAATTTGCTGTCATGCCAAAGTTGTGTCAATGTGGGTAAGGCACTGGCTTTCCTCCCTTTTCCCCCAAGGCTAAAGAAATGATAAATACCAAGTGCTTCTAGCATGCACCTTCAGCAGGGTTTTATCAAATTTATTTATCAAAGTAAATGCTCCATCTTAGAACAAGGGAAACATTTATTTTAAAAATATTTAACTGTCTAATACATTACACTTTAACAATATTTATAGTAAAGGATTCTTACAAGAAAGAATAAACAGCTTTATGGTACAATTAGTATAAGAAATATCCACATGGGGACTGTTTTGCAGTGTAAAAACACACCATACATCTGAAATGGTCATTTGCATATAAAAGCTACCACTGCTGCCAGTGAGTCGCACAGTGATTTAAAAAAAAAAAAAAAATTTCAAACAACAGAATCCAAAATATACAAGTATCGCAAGCTATACACAGCTAACCAAATCAACACAGAACACTGTAGCAGGTTATTCCACTTTGTCTGAAGTTACACATGGGAGGATGAGTTGCGTTCTGACACAGCTTTTATGAAGTTCCCACATAAAAGCCTCTCAGTCCCACGAGTTTCACAGGCTGCAGAGCTGCACCAGTAAATGCACTTGGATGGGGCTGCCGGGGGATTTACAAGGGCCAGGGCAGGTCGCTGAAGTCCACGGGGCCGCCCAGCCCCGCGTCGGCCTCCAGCAGGCTCATGATGACTGCCATGGCTGCCTCGTCATTGCTGGGGCTGCTGGAGCCCTGCTCCGTGTCGATCATGTCCATGCCGATGTGCGAGTTCTCCCCTGCAGAGGGAGCACAGCTCAGCTCAGCTCGGCCGGGCTGCAGTGCCACACTGCACACACACCACCTGAGCTACTGCACACTCACTCAGCGAGGGAAAAGAGGCTTCCAAGCACATCCCTGGCACTTTCCTTAGGTAAAGCTAAGTGTTGGGAAGGACAAGGAGTTGACAGGAAGGGCTCACACATACGTGTGTGTAACAGAAAGATTTTTGAGTGTAGAATCTGAAGAAGGTATAGAAATGATAGCAATTCTTCTATATCAAAATCTGCTGAGCGAGTTTTACTGGGTAACTAAGAAGGCAAAGAGCAGTAAGTTGGAAGGGGCTTTTCTGACTTAGATTTATCCTTTGCTCTACCTTAAAGAAAAGATGTTTTTACCAAGCAAAAAGATTTTTACAGACAAACAAAAATGCCAATGGTGCAAGTAGAGAAAAGATCTTAGAATTTTCCACTGCAAAAAAACTGAAAAACAACTTTAGCTTAAACTGTAACATATTAACCTTTTGTGATTGGAATATAGTAACATGAATATGGTAATATTAGTAGTTATGATAGGCTATAGGGAATAGTAAGGGTGTTGATTGGTTGTCATGTTTTAAGATGCTCTGTAATGAAAAGTGTATAATGCACTGTAACCAGAACTAGAAGAAACTTTCAGATGAACCCACAGCTGTGGTGAAAAGGCTGTGGGCTGTGCTCCTGTCACCCACAGCCTGTGAATTGCTGCATCATTTGGATACAATAAACAGCATTTTAAAGAGCCCCTGGAGTTCCCATCCCTCAAGGCTCTTACAGGTAAGTTTACAAAACAGGCTGCCAGGTGCCTCTCTGGGCACACAGCAAAGCTGTGGGCTTTGTGCCTCAGCTGGAGAAAGCAAGTTCTGCTAAAACCAACCATCTGCAGTGTCCAGCTGGGAGTGAGGGTGTGAGGGTGTGACTTCACTTACCCAGGATAGAGGAGCTGTCGGAATAGGGGTAGCCAGAATTATCCTGGATTTGTCCCGACAGCAGCCCAGCTGAAGAAATGTCTGGAGTGCCACCATTCAAGATCTTGAAAGACAAAAACAGAGGCTCTAAAGCAGCATGAAATGGTGCATTAAGTCTCAAAGTGTCCTATACTGGAATTTTTAATATAGGGTAGATGGACTTCCCAAAATAACCCTGTGGTTCATAACAAACAATCTTCTAAATAAGGATAAATACCAAGGGGGTGCTGAAAACACCCAACCCTGCACCTGAATTTTCCTTTAGCCATGCCAGCAGCCCCTGTTCTGTCCTATCATATTGAATACTGTAGGGCAGAAGAAGAAACAATAACTATCACTAGAATTGTAACTCTGTTCCAACTTGGAGTTTTATTTCAGGAACAAAGAGAGCTGGGAATAGACAGAAATATTTACTGTCTGTTCCAGTACAAGCAATTCTTACAAGCAAGTCATCATTTCTGAGAAAGAAAGGTTAAGTAAGCCTGAAGCAGTGCATAAGGATCTGGACAAGTGTTGTTCTTGCTTTGGATAAAACTTCCACGAGCATTTAGAGATTGCTGGAAGCAGCCAGGACAAGAGTTCAGGTGGCTCAGTGCTGGTAATGGCAGCTGAGTGCTACTCAAGCAATCTCAGAGCCAGGCAGGTGCACAGTGTTGACTTAGAAATAACCTCCCCGTGCCCAGGCAAGCACAGAATTGTCCTGGGTTGTGCTCCAGCAGCACGGGAACACTGCTGGGATTCAGCCACTGCTCCAGTGCCAGCACTCCCAGCCTTCACCAGCACGGGGTGGCAGAGAGTTTCTGCAGGGTGGAGACACATGAGGAGAGCTGTTCCCTGCAGCCCTGCTGAAAAAATACAACCTAAAGGGCAGGGGGAGTGTCAAACGCTGCTGGTGGTTGGGACCTGCTGCTCTGCCCTTCAGAGGCTGTGAGCACGGCAGGGCTCTGGCTCACTCCATTTCCAGGCAGGAGCTGCTCCCAGAGCACAAACCCCTCTCCTTTTGCAGTCAGGAGCTGCTCCCTGAGCACAAACCCCTCTCCCATTTCCAGCCAGGAGCTGCTCCCTGAGCACAAACCCCTCTCTCCTTTTCCAGCCAGGAGCTGCTCCCAGAGCACAACCCCCTCTCCCTTTTGCAGCCAGGAGCTGCTCCCTGAGCACAACCCCCTCTCCCTTTTGCAGCCAGGAGCTGCTCCCAGAGCACAACCCCCTGCCTGGCTGCCCCCAGCCCGGGGGAAGCTCCTCTCACCTTCTTCCCTCCTGGCGAGGATGTGTCGGGCGGGGGCGTGCTGGTGATGTTCAGGGGACTGGAGCCACAGCTGGAAGGTGATGATCCTCTTATCCTAAAACATGCACAAAACAGGGCAGGGATTTACAAGCCACTCAGAGGACTTGGGAGTTTTAAATGCTGACTTCATTTAAAATGCTGAAAGCATGAGCTTCGTTTTTGTAATCTCCCATTCTCACAGCAGCACTGCTGTTATGTGCAGCCAGACCAGCAGCTCTGTGTAAATCCAGCCTGCTTGGGCTGCAAGCTTTGCCTCCTCCCTGTTTTCATCCTGGACAGCCTTCACAGAGTCCCAAGGAAAAGGTCCTGGCTGCTAAGGAAAGCTTCATTTTTGAGTATTTCACTCAATTTCCACCAGCTAAGGGTTCCAGCTGCCTCAGTCACAGAAACCCAGCCTCCTCCAGTGAGCCCCTGCTGCAGAAGCCCACTGGACACTGGATTGCTTTTAACTGCTCAAAGCTGCATTGTTCACTTCCATTTTCCACAGCCTGATCAAACATTGTTAATAATGAATAATGTATTGACTGTAGAACCAACAAATCTCCAGACTGAAGGGAGGAGGGGTAGTTACAGAGAGAAGCAATGGAAATGGGAATCTTCTCCTTGGCAGAGCTCCCCTGGGAAAGCTGAACAGAAGGCAGCTTTGGAAAATAGTAACAGCTGCTGAAAAAGGACTGGAACTAACCCAGGGTCCGAACTGAAATGCAAACACGGGTGGGAACTGCATTACTACACTCACTTGGGCTAATTAAATGCTTTACAGCTACTAAAAGGGATGGTTAAGCTCCAAAGTATTGGCTCAGCCATGTTTTTCTTCTTTTTCCTATTCCTACAGAGAGGAATGAGGCCTTAGGGATAGGTCTGCTGCTGCCTGAAGTGAGGATGGAGGGAGTCTCCTGCCTGCAGCAGGAACAAAACTGGGAAACAGACTGAATGTGTTCCTGGAGCTCAGTCTGCTTAAATTGCTACCACCAACACCTGCTGGGTCAGACCCCTTCTACAGGAAGGGGAACACAGCTCCCAAGAGGAAATCTGTGAGGAACAGGGATTTTTAGCCAACAGGAATGAAGTGGCAGCCACTGAAAGCAGCTGCTCTCACAGGTGAGAACAGAGAAGCAGCTGTGGATCCCCAGAGAGCCTGACCCAGCCCCACATCCTCACTGCCATGGGAAAGCCCCAGCGTTGTGTCCTTGCTCCAAGAGCTGCAGGGGAGCTGCACAAGCTCATCATGCACATCTAACAGCTCCAAAAGCATCTGAGTGAATGGACTGCATGAAAACAAACATTGCTGTTTTGGCACACACTCAATAGCTTTGGCATTTGGAGGTTGTGCCACTCACAGCCTCAAGTCACTGGGAAAGGAACAGTCTGGAATGGATTTGTTTCTAGGTAGCTGCTCTTTTTAACTCCTGTGTCTGGTAAACAGGCCATCATCATCACCACTGCAGAAAAAATGCCAGTATCAGTCTTTTGCAAGAGGAAGCTGTAACTTCATGTTTTCCCTGTGGGGGCTGACTGCTTCAGGGATGCTGAACAGGAATCTGGAGCTGTCTGAGAAATACAGTTGGATCATTCCTTATTCAGCTTGAATAAGTTCTTCTTTCAGAGGAAATTAAGGAAATCTAACTGAAGAACAGTAATAAAACAACTTCACACCATTTTCTCTCACCTGTGAATCTCCATGATTTCCTCAGCAATCATCCTCCCTATTTTACCTGCCCCAGCTCTTGTTCCACCTGGAATTCCAGGCACGGTGGGATGGGTCCTTTTGGGGCCACCTGAAATGAGCAGAAATTCTAAGGTCAGAGAAAAGCTTGCAAACCTTCTCCACAGGGAAATTGTGTTTAGGCTCTGAGCAGCTGCAGGACCTTCTGCACTGGATTTATGGACAGTCCCACCAACTGGTGAGTGCCTTCAAATGGATGAAAAGCTCTGGCTTGCACTGAGCTGTGCTGGGTCTCAAATGTCTTTCTGTGCCAGCAGGGACAGAACAGACCCCAACTCCTTTAGAATCTGGCAATTCTCTTCCAGAATTCAGCACCTGGTGCTACCTCTTGTCCAGTGCTGGTGCAGAATGGCCTTGCCAGACCTGCCCCACTCTGTGCCCAAACAGGCTCTTCTCCACACATGTTTCTTCTCTGCTTTTTGTGGAGAACTTGCCAGTGCATGTTCCATTCAATATGGGATAACCTGATGACTGCAGATAAAGCCCCTGCAGGTAACTGCAGGAATCTAAAAGTGGGGAGAGAAGGGAGGTCTGACCAGTCAGGAGCTGCTCCTGTAATGTGATCTCACATTTTCACAGCACTTGGGAGGTTGTCAGGAAGGAGCCTGACATACTCCCAGCAGGGAAAAGCCCACACTGAGAGGGCAGGAAAGGCCTCAGCATTGCTTATGCAGAATGGACAATTGCCTGCTTCTGGAAATGCACATTTACCAACAGCAACCCTCAGCAGGTGTGGCTCAGACCCAAAGCTAAACCTTCTTTTCCTGAGGGTAGGAACCAGTCTGGGTGCAGAAGGGCAGCAGATGTGTGCAGGCAGGATGAGCTGCCCCCAGGCCCTCCCTGAGCACAGGGGTTACCTTCTCCAGCCTGGAGCATGCTGTCCATGCTGTGTGGGGATGCTGCCAGCTGGGGAAAGGCCCCGTCCCCACTCTCCAGGACCGTGGTGCTGTGGAGGGCAAGGGTTAGAAAAACCAGTGAGAGAAAACCCGACAGGTAGAAAACCCTACCAGTGATTAAAACCCAAGTCATGCAGGCAGAGTTTCAGCAGTGTGTGTCAGTGTCACCCCTGTGACTGACACCAGGGCTGGGTAAACAACAGAAATCAGCCACCCTGTTCCACCTCCAAGAGTGCACTGCAGGACCCCAACAGCCTCCCTCAGCACAGAACTCCTCTACAGCAATTATTCTGCTGAGAAGTCATCTCCAGAGAAAGGAAAGAAAGCAAAGAAATGCACATCCCTAAGCTCCTACAAAGCCCAAATCCCAGCTTTTCCCAAAGAAAGACAGTATTTCTACTTTCTGCAAATTTCTGCAGAAATTAAATTACTGCAATTGTTAAACTAAACCCCCTCTCCCCGTGCTGTTATCTGGAGAAGACACCTTTTATCTTACAAAAGGTGTGCACATATTTAGGTCAAATCTCACAAGAGAAAAGGGCAAAGCAATGGGAATTCCCAAGCACCTGCTGATGGAAAAGCACTTACCAAACAACTGTGTTTGTGGAGACAATGTATTCTACTTCTTTGGTCCAAGGGTTCATGAAACTGAACCAGCGACTCCTCAACGTAATGAAAGAGCCATCTTTTATTTTAAACTTGTAGCAGTTAGTTGTAATTTTTTCTCTTGTCTGCAAAACTAGAGACAGGCAGAAAGCAAGTCATGTATACATACCCACATACATAAATGGAGCCCTTGACAGGGAAAATCCAGTTAATTCCTCCCCATATCCCTCAAGGAAAATGCTATTCCTCCCTCATCCATCCTGAACCTCAAATATTCCCTACAAATCCATGCAAGTCCAAGCTAATCACAGTGTTTGGCACATGCAGCACAATGCTCTTGACTAAACCACTTGCAAACAGCAACACCCAAATCTTTGCAAGTCTGTTTGGCTTCCTTAAAACACAACAACTGTTCTTGATATTCAGAACAAAATTTCTTTCCTGAATTATTAATAACCTTACCTTGTCTGTGACATTCTGCAAGATGTGCTATATCATCTTGATGAAAATATTC
Source organism: Cichladusa arquata (assembly GCA_026413545.1). Classification (NCBI taxonomy): domain Eukaryota; kingdom Metazoa; phylum Chordata; class Aves; order Passeriformes; family Muscicapidae; genus Cichladusa; species Cichladusa arquata. The sequence goes on from JAOTQP010000251.1 coordinate 3,716,455, forward strand.
ATAACATGAAGTACCTAGAAGTTCCTGGGGTAAGTATGCCAGGATGGCTGTTGCCCTGGGGAAAGGTGGGAGAGGAAGAAAATAAAGAGAAAGAAAAAAAAGAAAATCAATCTTTTCAAGTTGAAGTATTAGTCAGAGATTCCTAAAGCTCACACCGAGGCTGGGTATGGCTCAAGTAATGTGGAAAGGAATTTTCAGCTTAGAAAGTTAAAAAAATTCCTTAAGAATACTATTTTTAATTCTCAGGTAATTAAAAAAGTACTTAACACCCAGAGCCCTCAGGTATTACATTTGACCCACCAGAGGGGATGTAAGACTTGCTAAACAGCTTTGAAGATTTGCTGTAATTTGGGGAATTTAAGCCTGAAAAAAGCTGCCTTGTAGCAGCCACAGGATAACACCAAGCTTTCTGCATAAAGTGCCACTGCAAAACAGACATCAAAGGTTTGGAGAGCTCAGGAGTGGGACAGAAAAACACCTCACCAAACTCAATTTTGTATGTTTCTTAGAAGAAAGTTACTGAGGGAGAAGCGACAGTTCCTTGAAGAAACTGAAGTAAGTGTCACAATTCCAAACTTCTCCAATGCAAATAAAACATGAAGGGCAATAAGGAACAAACCTAGGTAGATCAACAACCTGTTCTGCAATCTCAAAAAAGCCCAAATTAAACATCATAAAATGTAGAAATTGGTACACATTAATAATTATGGATAAGAACAGACAGAAAGAAGCTGAAGCACAAAATCTGTAGGATTTCCATGTGAGGAATTTTTTTTGTTCCCATACACACCAAGAGAATTCAGCACCAGCTGAGGACACCTCAAGTCCTCCTTGAGAGGGAGAGTGAAGCCCTCAACCTTGGAGAAACAAGAATTCAAACTGCCTTTTGTCTGGTGAGCCTCACCCCAGGACACTTAAAACTTCAACAAAACCCATCAAAGCAATTTCTGAGAACCACAAAGCAGCAAAACCAAGCCTGTTTATCTTTGGAGTGGAAGAGCTGGGAAGCAAATCCAGCTCACTCCAAGAACTTTAGCAACCAAGGCTTTTAGCAGCACTGCTGTGGGGGGTACCCCACACAGATGGGGAACAGCATGAGCAGCTACAGGTGATTTGTGAACCCTTTTCTTTTCACAGCAGGATGAGCAGGTGCTGTGGAAAGGAGAATTGCACCAAATCACAGACATAATAGACTGGCTGCATTCACTGACCATGTCCTATTATGCAAGGAAGGAAATTGTTTGTGCCCTTCTGGAATTTCATCCTGTATTTACTTTTCCCCTCAGCTCGCCTCTCTGACTTAACAAGGCAGCTCTGAGTGCTGCAGCTGTATCTGATGACATCTGCATAGGTAACAAACTTAATTTTACTCCCAAATTCACCCTGCAGTCCAATTAGAAGCCCTGAACAAATAAGAGGAGAGATGATTCTCTTGAAAACTCTGCTTGGTGTGGCTGCCACTGCAGCAGTGAACTGTTCAGCAGTTCCCTGGCTAATCGGCAGCCCAGCTAATTGGTAATCCAGAACCTAATCCATAGCTGTGCTTCTCCAGGGACCCTGCAGCCCATGAGGACAGAAAGGCTCACAGGGAGTTTAGGAAAAGTTTCTTCTCTGGACAAATGATAAATGAACAGTGCAAGTCTATATGAACAAAACAACCTGACTTGGAAATAAATTGTTTTCAACTTTTACAGGTGCCTAAATATTCTCCAGGAGATCATTGGATGTCAACTTCAGGCTACAGATGAGGCTTTCTTCTAAATAAATTCCCTTTTAAAGAGCCCTTTGAAGTAGCACAGACATCCCAGGGACTGTAAACAACAGCTGGAAAGCAATTCAACAAAAGCATATGTGTTTAAATCCAATGGGTCAATATTTTCTGAGTCTCATTATTTTAGAAATGCCTCAAAACTACACATCAGGGGAATATGTCTGATCTTTTGAAAATAAAACTTGTCTATGAACAAGACAGAATGGTATTTTCTGAGCAACAGAAAGCTAGGAATGCTCCCTCAGCTCCCAGAGTGAGCACCAGCTCCCAGCACTCAGGAGTGGGCATTTTTAAAAGCTTTCTATCAAATTAAAGCCAAAAACACCCAACCACCTCAAAACAAATAGGTAACATAAAAAAATAAATATATATTCTCTGTACTGCACTTTTTCCCATGACTGTCCTCTAGTTCCTCTCAAAGGGCACTAAAGATCAGCTGAGTCTCCCCTGGAAGCAATTCCAGCAGGCAGGTTCTGTCAGAGTTTGGAGTTTGTGCTTTTCTGTGTCTCAAGCAGCTGAGCCAAAGCCAGAGGGAAACTGGAACAGCCCCAATCCCTCTGGACAAGGAAGGGAACAAAGCAACCCAGCATAACCTCTCCACTACCATCCTTCAACCTCCTACTTCTCCCTCCTTGATCCAGTCATTTGCAAGGAAGATTCAGGTCATGTGTGCCTGCTGCTGAAGAAAATTCAATTCAATTTTTTTTGGAAAAGGAAAGAATTAGCCCTTCAGATAGTGAATTGATGTTTGAAAGCAGATACCATAGGGGAACAAGCTCTCAAAGCTTTTCCAAGAGATAACCCTCAGGAAAAGCTTTCCTCCTTACAGACACAAAGGGGCACAGGCAGAAGCATTAACCCAGCAGAATGTGTCCCAGTAAACAGTTATGTAAGTGTACATGCTAGCAAAGCTAACCCAGCCTCTAACTGTGTGCTGTTTGCAAGAGGTTTCAAGTAACAGAGGAACCAATTGGGGCCCAGTTTCAAAATATTTTCTTCTGAAGATTACACACATACATAACACCCCTAATGAATTGGCAGAAGCGATCCTGGCATTATTCTGCCATCTGAGGGGGATTTTTTAAAATTTAATCAGTCATATTGAATAAATGTGTACTAACAGCTTTGAGCTCCACCTCAAAAACCAACCCAGCTTGCAGTAAAAAAAGCTAAAAGGGCAACAATTTAATTTTTCTGAGGGTTTTTATGCTGCTGCAAGGAAAGCTGTCCACGAGGCAGTGCTGGACAGTGACCTGTGGTGGAAGCTGTTAGGGGTGTAAAAATAACTATGTAGTTATTGGCTTTTGCTAGTATATATAGACTTCTGCAAAGTATTTTGATATCACTTTTAGCTGCTTTTGATATAATTTGTCAACTTTTGTGGCCAATACCCTGGCCCAGTATAGCTCATGTATTTTAGTGTGATAAATATATTATAGTTTAGGCTCTTGCAAAATACTGAAATAAAGACTATGTGCTGTGTATTAACTGTTGCAGAAGTAGTTAATGCTTTTCTAACTAATTGGCAATGGTAAGGAGAACTCAGTTCTGTGAAATAGATAATGGTGATTTTTAATGTACTTGTAGAATATACTATGTGAATAAGGTAACATTGAAAAGAACCAGGACACCAAGAAAAAAAATTTATTACTGATTCTGTAGTTATCAGGAAGTGTCAAACAAATAGAACAGAGCCTCAAGAAGAAATGAAATATATTGATTTCATCTATAGGATGGCTTGAAGACAAGCCAAAGGTTAAAAACCAAGCAGAAGAATTCCCAGAACATATAAACTCCCAGGAATGTTTGAATATGTGTGAATATGCACTTAACCAATGTAATGAGAAAGTATAACAGAAAATTGTTTTAAACTTTTAAAAATTGTAAAGAGTAAGTGTAGGAAATAGAAAAGGTATAAAACTCTCAGAAAGCTGTGTGAAAGCAAATCTCAGGATGGAGAAATGCAAGAATGCTGAAGATGCAAGGACAAGAAGCAATAGAGCTGTGTAGAGACAGACTTCAGGAAAATATTTAAGCAAGACAGTAGAAATATGTAAGCTTAATAATGAAGCTTTATCCATTGTTTTAAGCTATTCCAAGCAAACATTGTTCAAAGCAAGATGCACATGTAGCTTTATTAATTGGCCTGAGCAAACACTTGCCAGCTTTTAATATTATGTTATTGGCTAGAAAGTTGTTAAAAGACTTTGTGACAAACAGAACTTTGTCTGCTTTTGTTTAAACTGTTAGAATCCTTAAAGTGTGCCTCATATATGGTCCTCAATTATGGTTATGGGAAAAGCTGTGAGTTGAGAAAAGGGTTTTTACATAGTGATCAGAATTCCATTCTCCCAGGCTGCTGAACACTGTGACATCAAGGCCACGAGAAAACTGTTTCTTGTGGAGAAATCTCCAGAGACTGAAGAGGGAAGTCTCCTCTTCCAAGTAAATTGGTGAAAGACTATTTTAAAAATGGTAAACTGACTGAGGTGTTTTCTGTACGTTTTCAGTGTGAAAGAAAAGAAGTATGGAGGGGAAGGAAAAGTGGTCCAAAGTTTTATTCTAAGGGCTTTTTTTCTTACAGTTTCAAGTAATAAAGTTTCTCTTTGCACCATTTAAAGTTAAGCCTGCTTTGCCTTCCTCCTAATCCTACCTCACAGCAAAAATATTCAAACTGGTGAACCAAAATCACTACACTGTGCTAGCAGCTGAAGCTGTTTCCATCTCCCTTGCTTGGTTCTGTGAAATGAGACTGATGATTGTGATGTGTAGAGGATGCAGGACTCCAGTTGGCTCTCAAGATGCTGTTTATTATGTCCACATAATACAGCAATTTATTTGTTATTTAAAATGCTGTTTATTGTATCCAGAGGATACAGCAATTCACAGGTCATGGGTGATAGAGCCTGGCCTACTGCTAAGCTCAGCTGCAGGCCTGTCTGAAGCCACTCTAGTTCTGGTTACAGTGCATTCTATACTTTTCTTTGCTGAGCATCTTAACACATAACAACCAATCAATACCTTTACTATTACCTATAGTGTAACCTAGCTACTAACATTATCATATTCATGTTACTATTCTCCAATTGCAAAAAGTCAGTATGTTACAGTTTAAGCTAGAAGTTGTTTTTCAGTTTTCTTGCAGTGGAAAACTCTGAGACCTTTCTACTTTCAATATTGGCTTTCTTGTTTGCCTGTGGAATCTTTTTGCTTGGTAAAAACATCTTTTGTTTGAGGTGGGTTTATCCTTTGCTCTGAGCCATAAAAGCCTTTTCTAACTAATATAGCCCATGCCTTCTTAGCTATCCAGTAAGACTGGCTCAGCAATTCTTTTCTTATATCAACACTTGCTATCATTTCTATTCCTTCTTCAGACTCTACATTCAAAGATCTTTCTGTCAAACACACATATCTGTGAGCCCTTCCTGTCAAACCCCTATCCGTCCCAACCGCGACGGCACGAAACAACAGCTGCAGCATTCCCACCCTGCTGTATGTGTACAAATCTATGTAAATATCAAAGAAAAAGCATCCCAGGAGCCCAGCAGGTGGGCTGTGTGTTTGTGCCAGCAGGGGAGCTCCCACCTCTGGTCCACGAAGACGAACTTGCCGTCGATGGCGTGCCGGGACACGTACTCGGTGGGCTTGACGCGGATCTCGCCGTTGGCCGGCTGCGGCACCACGTGTGGGTGCAGCCTCCCGATGGCCACCAGGCAGCTCAGGTTGCAGCCCTCGTTGTCGGGCTCGTTGTCCTCATCCAGCCCCATCTTCGTGGGAGGCCAGCTCTTTAAGTAGCCTGTGCTATGGATAGTGCAAAAGCTTTTGCGGTCTGCTGTGGAAACAAGACAACCGAGAAAACAAAGTAACAAAACGCAAGAAAGCGGTTAGGTCGTGGATACAGCTCTGGAGAACTAAACCTCAGTCCTGCTCATAATGCACCTCCTCTCTTACCCAGTAAATTTGGGATACTCTTCACTAAGGCTGGTGAGAAGCTTGGAACACAAGCCCTATAAAGCTGAGGGAGCTGGGGTTGTTTATCCTGGAGAAAAGGAGACTCGGGGGTGACCTTATCACTCTCTGTAACTCACTGAAAGGTGGTTGTGGTCAGCTGGGGGTTGGTTTCTTTTTCTAGGCAGCACTGACAGAATGAGAGGACAAGTCTTAAGCTGTGCCAAGGGAAAATTAGGTTGGATATTAGGAAAAAGTTTTTCACTGAAAGGGTGATAAAGTACTGGAATTGTCTGCCCAAGGATGTGTTTAAAAAAACCCTGGATGTGGCACTCGGTGCCATGGTCTAGTTGAGGTGTTAGGGCATGGGTTGGACTCTTAGATCTTAAAGGTCTCTTCCAACCCAGTCATTCTGTGATTCTGTGAAGGAGAGCCTGGGCTAAAGGAGGCTCAGGGGAGAGCTCATCACCCTCTAGAACTGCCTGACAGGAGGAGGGAGCCAGGGAGAATCAGCCTCTTCTCCCAGGAAACAGTGACAGGATAAGAGGACATGGCCTCAAGCTGTGTCAGGGGAGGGTCAGGCTGCACATCAGGAGCAATTTCCTCACTGAAAGGATTGTCCAGCACTGGAAGGGGCTGCCCAGGGAGGTGCTGGAGTCCCCATCCCTGGAGGTGCTCAAGAAGTGACACAGCACTCAGTGCCACAGTCTGGTTGACAGGGGGATGTTTGCTCAAAGGCTGGGACTCAATGACCTTGGAATCCTTCTCCAGCCTTAATGACTCCATGATTCTAAAGGGTTTTTCAGCACTCCTGCTGTAATGCAGCTAATCTCAGATAATCCAATAAACAATTTATCTTGGCAAAACCACTGTTTATGCTGAAACATCACATAGCTCAGACCAAGGTTGCTCTTGGTAATTGTGAGCAGAAATTGCATCACATTTTATTATTTCAAAGGAAGCAAATAACCCAAAGGAATGTATGAAGAAATTAGTAGATTAATAAATAAGAAGCCTCTTTCATCTTGACCTGAGGCTCCTACAAAACCCATGTTTGGCAGAACATACAGTGAGCACAAAAGCAGGATGCAAGGCTGAAGCTGAGACTGAACCTCATGGGGACTTGGGGCAGCTGCCATAGCCAAAGAATACACCAAAATTGCCTCTGTTCTCTTGCTGTTTGTATTTACACTTTAACTAACACCAAATGTGTTATTCACAGTACTTAAAGAAGAAACCTTCACATTTGGGCTAAATATATATTCCAACATGCCTAGAATAATAGCCTGCAGAGAAGAAAACACTACCAACACCGCTAATGCTACCAGCAAATATTCCAGGTGTAGAAATAACATGTTTCCAGCACTCAGAATGTACCAAATCCACAGATGAACTTAGAATTACACATTTTTTTAAGATGGATATCCATCCATACATCACTGGGCAAATGTGGAGCAGAGAACAAGGAACAGCTCCCCTCTACTGGAGGCACTGTCCAGGTGGTCAAGACTGAATGTCTTGACCATGTTTTAAACTGAAATCTGCCCCATGTCTGAAGATGATGCAACAACCCCTCAGAACTGTTGGCATAAACTGGCTGGAAGTTTCAAGAAAGCAGAGTGAAGAATTTGGCTTTAAATGCTAATAGAGGTGTGTAAGAGATACTGGAGGGGGCAAGGGGGAGTTTGAAGAAGTAACAGACTTAGACATAGTTCAGAATCTTAATAACATCAATAAACATATAAAATTTAACCACTGCAAATGAGCAGTATAAAAACAAATCCTGAAAGCCTAGGTAATAAAAGCATGATGGTTACCTTTCTTCTTTGAGCAGGTTGAAGGGAAATCCTTGTCCTCTACTTTGACAGAGGGCCTGTTGCACTTCATCCTGCAGAAGAAGGAGCGGCGCGCTCCGGAGCAGAGGCGCGAGGGCCCGGGCGTGATGTCTGTCTTGACAGGGAGCCCAGCTGTGCAAACACCAGAGAGGCTCAGGGGAATGCACAGGGAACTGCCCCACAAACCCCACCCCACAGTGCTTCACCCCTCCTGGGTTTGAGGTGCTGATGTGTGTGAGGTTCTGACTCTGCTTTGTGCTGTTAGAGCTCGAGAGCACGGGGTGCGGAGTGCCAAGGGCAGCAAGGGATTGGACAAATCCACACAGGGCCTGTGATAAACACTGCAGTTCCTCTGAAGTGGTTACAAATATTTCCACAGCCAGAGCAGAATTCCATGCACAGTCACTCAGGAGGCTCCTGACCCTTCAGAGTGGCACTTTTCTATCACAACATCCTCCCAGAAAATACATGTGCACATAGAGCAGGAGAGCCCCAATGACACTCCAGGGACAGAAGGAGGAAAAAAGGTAGCAGGGACTCACAGGAACTGCAAATCCCCAAGAGTTCCAGTTATGTCTCAGAAGTCTCTCTTGCCTTGCAGAAATAAGTACACACAGACATGCCCTAACAATAAATCCTGACCTTTCTCATATTCTCACAGGGGATTCTTTTCTGTGGGAAAACCAACCAAAACACATCTATCCTCTGGTGTGTTTCCCTTCCAGGGCTTCAGGAAGACATGGAATGCTTCCATGGCATGCATCAGGAGCACAGGTATCAGCAAGGCCAGTGCTCCAAGGGCTGATGGAGGATTTAAATCCCACAGCCTGCCATCCACTCCAACCATGTCTGTATGGGGGATATGTAAAACCAAACAGCTGTCAACACGAACAAAACTTCCCAGGCCTTGTGGTGCTTTAACATCAGGAGGAAGAAGCAATTCCAATATTTTAGTGGGAAGTGTCTCCCTTACAATTGCACTGGAGTGAGGTGATCTGCAGGAGCTCAGGCTGCCCTGTGCCACATGCCCTCCAAGCTGCTGCACCGTGGTGTGAGTACAAGCTGTGCTGAGTTACTCATGCCAAGACAAAAATAAATACGTGCACACATCCTCATACTCTTCACCAGTATGAGCTCTTGAAATTCTACCAATCCGTCTATCATAGCAGATGGGAAGACTGTAATTCATAGTATTTATTTTTGCCCTAACTTTGTCAGAGGCATACAAAGAAAAAAAAACCCAAAAAAACAGGAGGCAGCACTGGATATTCATGCTTGACAACCGATGAAACCAGGAGCCAGAAAAAACTTCAGCTGATTGTGCTGAAGGCTCCAGGCTCCCTGCCCTCAAATGATCTCTCTCAACTTCAGCTTCTGAAGTTGAGCTGGTGGCTTCTGTGAGCTCAGATCCAGGAGATTCCTGCTCCTGATAAGCATGAGAACTTAATGACCTGGAAATCTGCACTTGTAAGAGACCACCTTCCACTTAACTTCTGTTATGAGAGGGAATTAAACACCCACTCAGCCCCAGAGCAGCAGAGATACAGAACTACTTTAAAATACCAGAGTGGAGCAGAGCTAAGAGACATGGCAGGAAACGATTCCAAAGTTAAAAACCTGAGAGAAAGGCTGGGTCATTGATGGCAGTAAGCAAGCAGATAAATAAAATGAATCCTCTATCTTGGCTGACAGCTAAGGATTACCAAGATAATACTGAGTGTATTCTGACCATTTAGAATGAGGGATTAGAACAAATGCTTCCTTTGTTCTATAGAGAAAGTTCAAGCTTTGATGCCTGGAAGAGAGAGGACACCTCACAGGTGAAGCCAGTTCCAGCAATGCCTCTGTGCCACAGTGCTTGCCAAACCCAGCAGCTTCCTGTTGTACCTGTTTCACACTTTTTTTCTTGTTTCTTCCTGTCTTTAAGCTACAATTTCCTTGGCATGAGACAACCCAGACAGCATCCCCCACATCCCCACTTCAGGCAGAGCCCCAGATGACATTTTTCCCAAAGGTGGTAGCACTCACTTTTTGCATCTATGAGTCTCTCTCGTGGCGCGGTGTCAGAAGAGGAGAGCTGCTCCTTCACTTTGGCAATGTCTTTAGGATGGAGATAATCAAATAAACTTTGACCAATCAAATCATTCTGTAGAGATTGAACATTCAGTCAAAAAGTAAAATAATGGCTCAGTGTATTTTTTTCATTTTAGCATCCAGTATGAACAATGCTTTTACACATAGGTATAAGCAAGGAATACCAAACATCCAGACCCAGCCTCACTGCAGGGGGTTTGGACTGGATGACCTTTAAAGGGTCCCTTCCAAACAAACTATTTTATGATTCTGTGATTTGATGGAAGGTTTTTCTCTGTGTATGGAAGTTATGACTACCTTACACAGTAATTTCTGTCATCTTTTTTCAGTGAGAGTTTTGCAGAACTGGCATGCTCAACTCCCCCCCACCAAATACTCTGGTTTCTACTCAGTCTTACTTCTTCTACCACACATTTGAATGAAAAAAATCCTAACAGCAAATGCTCTCTTTCATTATTTACATATGAATAGGTATTTAGTATATACCTAACTAAAGGCTGGCCAAGAAAGATTTTTGAAGCTAATACAGGTTTTAAATTTGATGAGGAATGCAGATGACAGAAAAAAAAATGAAGATTATTTACACAATGCATGTTCCAAGTTAAACCTTATGTTGAGCATATATGAAAAACCTGGCTTTGGTATATCTGATTTCCAGTTTCCATTAGTAAGCATGCAAGCAAAGTCAGAACAGATAGAAAGAAAACTAAGTTGGAAAATCCATGTGAAGCTACTGGAGGAAGCCCAGACTAATGTTTCAGTATTTGCTTACACTCCCAATTAGGTAATGCTTCTGCAAGCCTGAGGGTAAATCCTTGAGCAGAATGCATCAATCAGTGAATTAAATTTAGTTCCTTTTCCCCTCCTTGCTTTGAATGGAAACCAGAAAACAATCCTCTCTAATGACATGGCAGAGAAAAAGCTCTCTCTTTGCAAGACCTCTCAGCTTTCAGGACAGACTCCTCTCATACCTACTCCTCAGAAAAAAGCACAATCATCAAAAAGCTCTCAAATCTTTTAAGACCTGATGTACTTAAAATGGAAAAGAATACCTGACTGTAGTTGAGGATCTTGAAGACAGATTCTGAAACAAACAGTATCTTCCCTCTGTCACAGCCCACAACAAAAAGAAATCCATCTGCTGCCTAATTGAGGGGGGGAGGGGAAAAGTCAAATCCCAAGTTATACATCCTCCTTGCATTGTTATAACCTTTAAAAACACTTTGTGTGCAGTAGAATTTCTACACTAGGAGAGCTGTCTTAACATTTAGAGGTAACTGAGGCAACAGGAAAAATGTGAAATTACAATGAAGGGTTTTTTTGCATCTACAAACATTTTTGGCATCATTCTGGGCATTGTGCCCAGAATGTAAGATAACTTTTATGAGAAGAAAGAACCCATGTCTAGTCCAATAATATTATGATTATGTTTAATAATGCCTTCAAATTAAAATGTTATTTTAACTGTACTTAAAAAAGTTCCTCTTTTAGAAACCAACCATAACCTGGATATGTATTTCTGTTCCTGGAGGCAACTAACTCCTATTTGCAAAGTACTGCCTTTCAGTCACACACAAGCATGCAGGAATAGGCCCCAGTTATGTATCTTCAGAGCCACAACGCTGCAGAAATTAAATTCTGCATCTGGACACTGCAGTGCTTCAACAATTACACAGCCACTAGAAGAGCTTAGCCAGTGACTAATGAGATAAGCTCTCCACATGATAAAAGCAGTGTAACAGCAGGCAGCTGAACATGCTAAGTCATGTTACATCAGTGGCCTCAATAACAAGGTGCTCATGGTATCATTGTACACTGAAAATCATGGCAAGGTAACCCAGGGCAGCAAGTTTGCAAGAAAACAATTTGTGTGATTGTGGTTTATACATGTAATAACTGAAGATTCTGACGGCTCCATCTAAATCGCCCTCTTCAATCTTTCTGCTTAAATTAAGAAATGCTAGTCATCATTAAACTCACTGACTCTGTGAAGCAGTCTCCAGATTTCTCAATTATCCTCCATAATCAAAACATTTTTAAGCTGAGATATATGGCAGAAAAATACTGCTGGTGTGCTTTGGGAGAGCTACAGTCACAGATATTAATATCACTTAATTAAAAGTTGGAACATACCCTGAGAATAAGATGTTTTAATTCATCATCTGATAGAAAAGCAGGCTTGTAGTTTGCTTCTGTATATGGGTTTGTAGCACCTAAAGAAAACAAACAAACAAACAATTCCCATATCACCACCATTACACACTTAAATGAGCAATTCTCCTTTGGCTCCTTCTTAGACTGTTGTTCATTATAGGAGTTCTTTAAAATGAACTTTTTTTGGTATTAACTTAAAGGATGAAGCTTTTTTTGCTAAGACGTACTGCATTAGGTAGAAATGCAAATTAAATGCCTTTGAGATACAAAAGTATTCCTTGACATATTTTTGAACCCAAAGGTTGTCCTTGATTTATGACCTAGTCTTAGAATTAGAAATTACAAAAATAGAGTATTAAAGAATAAAAGCATTCAAACTATTTCTTGTCCTTATAGCTCAGTAAAATATGACAAGCTCATGTAAACAAGTGATACTTAGGAATTTACAAATCAATTCTCTCATTCCAAGCCAAAGATAAAACCCAGCATTACAATGACATCATCTTACAATGCCAAAACCCCAAAACTGGCAACAAATGAGGCAGCTATTTATTAAGGAGCCATTCTTCTCATTCTATTTCCTTCACAAAGGCAGAGGAGAGTCAAATTAGTAACCACTGAAGTGTTATGAAGTGTTAACTTCTTCAAATGACAGTGGCAGGAAAGTTAAGCCTTTCAAAACCACGAGGTTAAATATGACTGAATGCTCTCCTAGAAATGAGAACAATCACCAGGGTCTTTCTTACCATTAGCTGCAGCCCTTTTTTTTCCTCAGTGGTGCATTTCTTGAAGGCTTAAAGCTTTAAACATCAGCACCAATTGTACCTAAGCACTGGTTCACTCATTTGAAGATTTAGGAACACACAGCAATTTCTCACAACCTCAACTCTTCCAAACCTGCGTGTTCCCCTTCAAGGGCTTGCAACAGGAACTGGTCAAAAAGACTAAAATTCAGTTTTCAAAGCAATCTCTATTCTTTCACACAGAGCTAAAGGTACAAACACAAAACCTCAGAAGTCCTGTGGGAATATCATACCTAAAATGTAACCTCTCTATCCAACAACTTGGTGCACTGCCTGCTTAGAGCAGGGCTCAGTACTGCACCAGAATTAACTCTGCACTGCCCTTCAGCCCTTTGTTCCCTCTCCCCAGCTGCCTTGGTGCTGTGGAATCTGGCAGCAGTGATCAATAGGTCACATGATGGAAAATTATTCTTTTCTCATTCCCAAGCTGCCCCAGTCACATCAGGGTATTTACTGGACCATGAACTAGTAAGCTGTGAATGAACACTGAGCATCGGATGCTAAGAAAACAGGAGAAGTCCTCCCAAAATGAACTAACTTACTCCTTTTCGGAAAAAAAAAAAAAAAAAAAAAAAAAAAAAAAAAAAAAAAAAAAGTGGGTTTGGGGAA
>JAOTQP010000251.1:3739973-3760629 GCA_026413545.1 Cichladusa arquata
TCCCTGCTGTTTGCACTTTTTGGGGCTGAAGCTGCAGTGGTGTCCTTGGTTCTGGGGCTGGAAAAGGATTCTTTTGTCTGACTGAAGAGAATTTGCTAATACTTTATATAAAGTTCAGAGTTATATACTAATGCAGTACAGAATCTGGAAAATATGAAAGCTAAAACTTAGGGCATCATAACCAGCAGCTCCTACATCAGAACCTTTATTATGGAATACTCCATAGGAATCACAGAAAGATCTTTGAAGTAAAGCAGGATAGTTTTCTTTGCCCTCAGCACTTAAGGAATACTTAAGTCAGAATACTTCCTATCTTCCCAATATATTGAGACTGTTTGGTTTTAATGGCTCCCTAACACCATTTGCAAGTACTCTGCACTCCCAGAAGACAAAAAGCCCTGTGGCTTCCTCTCACATGCAGATGCATCTCACCACGATCTCTGGTGCAAAGAAGGGATTTCACCCTGGTTTGTTTGTCGAGGTCACCCTTTTACCACTGAGTCCTCAGCATGTCCACCAGCCCCTGGCCACCTGTGATTCACATCTGAGTTTTGGAACTCCTCCTGACATCAGCTGCTCATGTTGGGACCCTGACCACACAGCCAGAGCTGCTCTTGCAGCTCCTCATAGCAGGGCAGGGGGATGCCCAGCTCTGGGGAAGGCAGAGGCACAGCCCTCAGATGCCCAAGAGACCCCCTCTTCCAACAGCTTTCCTAAGGAAAAAGCAGCAGACTGGAGGGAAGCAGCCCATGAATTTTAACCAGCCACAAAGCTACAAGACAAACAATTTTGGCATGGAAGGGAAAAAGTCTCCAATAAACAGAAGAAAAACTCCATGTGCAGTTTCTCAGCAGACCAATCTGTCCAGGTACAATCCCACACCAAAAACATCTGTTCATCAGTAGGGTCTCTGGGAAAAGGCAGAGCAGGTCACATCATGGCATCACCTCATCACAGCTCTCCAGACTCTCAGAGCAGTGATGGAGACACAGAACAATAAATTTTATTGTGTTCACAGAATACTGAGACTTCCAGATCAAGAAGGGTCTTGGTTCCTATCTCTCCTCCTTTATGAGGGAAAGCACCTGCAATCTTTGCTTCCAGCTACTTTAACAAAGGACTTCTCTGTCTCTGCCTCAAAACCAAGAGTCACTGCTAACCAAAATAACTTTCTCTTGCATGGGGAAGCTCAAAACTATACCCAGAACCCAGAAGTGTCTCAGCAGCACTCAGAAAATGGGAAGGATCACTTCCCTCAGCCTGCTGGCAGCACAACTCCTGACAAATCCAGGAGGCTCTTTCTTGAACCATCAATATCTTTTCTGCCAAGCTCTTTTCCAGCTGTTCAGTTCCTAATCTGAGACATGGGGCTTTTCCTCTCCAGGTGTAGGACTTGGCATTTCCCTTTGCTGACTTCTGAAGGTTCTTTATAAGACTTTTGGTGACCCTTTTCTCTGGTCTGTAGAGATCTCCCTGCTTGGTAGCACACTTGTGGTGTCTCAGAGGCACCCCCCAGGCTTGCATTTGTCTGCAGCTCTAAGTATAAAGTTTCAGACAGCATGGAAGGAAAGGAAGACAGGCTGGGTCTGGAAAGAGAGCCCAATAGAATTAAACAACCTCCAAAAATTCTAGCTCATGCTCTTCTCTCAGTGAAGCAGATAAATGTGTGTTCCAAAGTGGTATAGTCACACAAGAAGGATTTATGGATAGAAGTATGGATCACCTTCAAAACAGAAAATGGATCAAAACCAAAGCCAACCCATGTCACTCCCAGGAATCAAACCTGTTTAGGCCAGCTGTGCTATGGATGAAGTATTTCCCTCCTTAACAGGAGGGGATTGGGATATACCTGTAGTGACAGAGCTCAAGGTCTAGCTTACAATTCTACAGAACAGCCCCTGGAGACACCATCAGAATCAGCATCCTGATTATCCAGCTGACCCTCAGCCACAGGAGATTCCATTTCCCCTCACATCTCAGGAGTGTCTGCCTCTCTACCTACTCACTGAATCCCAGCTGCAAGAGTGTTTCAAGAAAGCTTGCTAGTTTGCAACCATTACTGAAAGCTTGATCTAGTATAAGCTTCTCGTCAGCCAAGATTAGACTCTTTGAGCACTCATTCTTTGAAGTGAGCTTATGCTGCCCTGTTTGCATATTTCATTCTGGGCAGCCATCAAAAGGAAACATCACAAGGGAACTAATCAAGCCCTTGTGAAAAGGTGGTGATGCACACTCTTGGAAATCAGTACTAACACGCTGCTGTTACCAAAGGAATTTGGCCTGCTTCAATAATCAATCTGCCAGCACATGCACTCCTCAGGTTCCAAGAAACTGCTTCCACAGGGAAAACAGAAAGGAAGGCCAGGCTGGAAGGGATTTATGACACCTCTACACATGAAACAAACTGTAGCCTCTCTACAGGCCACTGGAACCAAGAAGTACTGGTCCTTACATACTATATATATGGTGTATATATGCCCATATACTGGGTATAGCTCCCAGTGCTGCAGGAATTGCCAAGCTCAGCCCCAGCACACAGAATGAGACTGAACCAGCACTTGAGGTGTCTCCACTGAGAGCAGAAACCACTGAATTCTGCCTCAGAACTCTGCAAACTCTGTGTGCTGCTGGGTGCCTCATTTTACAGAGTGACATTTTACAGACACACTGAGATCAGCACGGATATTCTAGGAACACACGTTCGTATTTCACCTCAAATGTCAACAGGGAGACATTAAGGAGTTTTACCAAAAAAGTGTAGCTGCCACACAACATCTGTGAGCTAACAGCTGATCTCCTACAAAGAGTAAAAAAAGTTACACTAAGAATTACACCCAGCTCTAGCTGTCAATGAAAGATCCACTCTCAATCAGCACACTCCTTTGGATTTCAACAGGTCCTGCTGCTCTAAAACATCCAAACTGATTTCACTGGAAAGGGATACAGCTATTATTCCATAAAATGGAATAAAAAGCTGTCATCCTGACAAATCCAGCTGCTTGTAGGAAAAGGACTGAGCCCAATGTCAGAAGTGCTTTAATTATTTAAATCCAAGACATCCAAGCCAACATGCTTTAAAACAATGCTTCAGAAATGTTGTTCAGCACAGCATCCCAAAATTTCTGTAATATAAATTATGGAACAAAGTAACATTAAAAATAGGGTCCACTAATGTTAAATGTTGGTAAAGTAGGTTCACAAAATCCGTGTTAGGATGTGATATTTAATATTCATTTATTCCCATCCTTCAGAAGATATTATGTATGTGTGAGAAGAAACAAGGTATTGTATTTTCAAGACTGGAGAGAATGAGTAGACTTAAAAGACAACAGAAACTTTTAGTCCTTTGGGCCAGTTATTTCAATCTACTCCCTTGACATCAAAATCAATTGTTCTTTTGGTAATGACAGAGTTAAAATAAACAAACCCAGGCACAACAAAAGAAATCTACTCCCTCAATTAGTACAATCTAAACTCTTGAGTTTCCAGACCAGGTCCAGCCTCTATGTGAGGCACATACTGTTCACAGCCACTGAATGCAGTCCTTGCTCCCCAGCCCTAAGCCAGCCAAGGGATTTGGAGAGGGTGGGAGGCAGAGCAGGGTGTGTGAAAGACAGGAAAATCCATCCTACCATGCGGGCAAATCAATTAACCAACATTAATGGGCTTCAAGGAAAAACCAAATCAGAGGCGATTTCTTTAACAGCTCATGTACTTCCAGAGTGCTTTGATCAGAAGCACACACCCAAACCCACAAAACAACAAAAACCTTCTCAGCTGAGGAGGCAGCGGCTCTGTGAAGTCTCCCAAGTTGTACACATTACTTCTGATCTGTCAACAACAGAAGAGGCACTGTAGAGTTGACTTCAAAGCCAAACTTTATAGGAGATTAGCAATTTCTCTGTAAGAGGACTGTACACAACCTGGAGTGACATTTCTGGAGCAGGAGAAGCACACAAGATAACAAGTAGGTAAGCTACTCAACTCACTCCCCATGTTATACAAATGTACAGTGGGAATTTACAATCAGTGCCTCTGTAACTCAGGGCTGGGAATGCCTCCTTTCTGCACTTGCAGTCCAAAAGGTGCTGCTTTTTATTTCAAGAGCTCATCCAGCTCCTAAATACAAGCACCAGTTTACAGCAGACAGATGTTTTAGATACAGGTCTTAAAGACTTCAATTAGCCAAACAGAACAATTAAGTTTCATGTCAGTAAATGCACATCTTCTAATCTAGAGATGATAAATAAAGCCCAACTGTACACTGCAAGTATTATTTTGACTGTGATATGATCTGGGCAAATTTAATTTCCTTACTGCAGCTCAGTGAAGCCCGTGGATCCTCACAACCCAGCAAATATTCTTCCTGTAGTTCATAATCTCAAAAGTTGTCTTTCAGTGGCAGGGAGGCAAAATCCTCTCTGAAGTTCAAAGAAATGTGTCTTTGAAATGAAACTGCAGCCTAGCAAAACACTTCCTCATTTATGTCAAAAGCAGAATTTCATCCTGTGATCTTGGCACACCATGGAACCCCTTCCAGGGCTTCTTCCTCAAGCTCAGAACTACAGCTTGTACTTTAATACCTCTTGTAACAGGATCTCTTGCCTTTAACACTTCAAGTGAGCACAAGCTTTAACTCCAGTCACTCCTCTCACTGGCATAGCATCATCTTAGTACTCCATTAGTTACTCCAGCTTCCAGCCACCAAGTCCTTCTGGGCTTTTGTCAGGGCCTCATTTTCTTCCCTCCTCTTACTGCAGCATTGTAGGCATCCAAACCAGACAATACATTCAAGCCATGGCACAAATAATACTATCCAAGTAATATTTGCTCACTTGACTTTTAAAGTTTATGCATTATGGGAAGTTAGCCATTTTTCAGCTGAATAGGCTGAACCACTACTCACTTCTTTTAGCCTCTGAAGTGCATCTATTAAGATGAAAATCCTAGTTTCTTTAGAGTTGAAGCACCAGGTCCAAATACTTTCAGAGATATTGCACAGAACTGCTTCCCAGTCATATTACTGCTACAACAAACCCAAACACATTTGGCATGTGCAAGACCTTTCATTCAGAGATCTATTGCCAAACTGCAGCTAAATACTTCATATCTTCAGGGAACAAAGCATTGGAACAAGAGGGTAAAAATATCACCAGAAGGAGCAAAGGCAGGTGGTTCTATTTATAGCTGATACTTTCATTTCCAGTTTTTGCATATTCCCTCTGGTCCTGCTGGATTTCATCTCTGGCTGGAAGAAGCAGCACTCTGCCAGCCTGACAAAGCAAAGCCAACAGGGCTGTCACTTTGCCTTCCATCCCAAGGTAAGCCCTGGGAAAAGGAAGAAACTCTCACCCTGCCTGGAACCAAGCTGGGGTATTCCTCACTCTGGCTCCTCCAGCTCACATATCCTTAACAGGCTCATTTTTCCCCACTGGTTTCTTACAAGCTCTTTTTACATTACACAAAATCAGCTGTCAAACACAAATGCATCATACCCATGTGAACATCCCTATTTCTTCCTTCAGACTATCTTAGAGGGTCAATTTTTGTTCCCCTGCACTACCAGTGCTTTTTGGATAAGAGGGCATCAACGCTTTTTGGTTAAGTGTACAAGTAAGAATCAGGTAAAAAAAAAATCCAGAGAATGTACAATGATGGCATAGCTACTGTATACATTAAAGTTTGTGTGGAAACAGAAATTTACAACTCTAAAATTATTGACAGATTCCCAGTTTTAAGAAAACCTCTCCCCACATATGCACCTACAAATAGCTGCAGCTACCTCCGTGTGCACCTGGAGCAACAATAAACACTGACATAAATAAGCTCAAGTCACACTATTTGCCAGGTAAATCCAAACCAAACTAGTGAAACCCTGACAGTGCAACAATTCAGCCCTTGCTAAATTGTTTTATGGAAAACAGATAAAGAAACCCACATCAAAAAAAGACACACATGTCATTTGCAGTCTGGGTCAATGCTTCAGAGTAACTCCACCACCCATAGCCAAAATTGCGGCTTTTAAAGGAGGGATTTGCCCCTAAGGCTGAGAAGGGCTGCCTTTCTGAGCCATGGCAGCTCACACTGGGGCATTATCCCACACCCTGCCCTTCCAAGAGAGCCACACAAAGCAGTGGAAGCACAGCCACAGAGAACACTGAGAAGTAGGGCAAGCTCCCAAGGCCCCCGGGCCAGCACTAATATTGACACAGCACATTAGGAGCAGAATTGCTGTAGTGACAACTCCCTGTCCAGCCAAAGCAGTGCTAAGGACTGCTACAGCACCAGGCAAGGGATGGCAGGGCAGTGACAGCCCAAAGTCCTTCAGCAGGACATTAAAGGGAAAGTTAGATATCTCATTGCACCATATACTCAACACTTCAGTGAATGCTCTCGGCTTCTAGTGCAGCACTAGCTACTTTTTATGCTTCCTTCTCTCTTCCTTGGATAAACTGGGATTTCTGTGCAATGTGACAAGTTCAAGGTGAGCCCCAAACACCCTGCAATGTGAACCTCACTAAAGCCAGCATTTTGAATCGTTTTGGTTCTGAGGCTTTGTAATTACAGCATTCAAAGTAAGACTTGGTAGAGCAAATCAAGTGATAATTTAGGGAAAAAACATCAGAATATGGATTGGAGAAAGCTGTATTTGTCTGTCTCAGGATAAGCACAACATACTGCTGAAAATCTCACAGCAAAGTTTCACAGAAGAGCTGATAGTACACCTTAGTGCCAAAGGGATGGCTTTACTTCCTTTTTTATTTACTTGCCACTCTTGCCCCACATTTCCCTTCCAGTACTCCAGCAGAGACTTTTATCAAGTCCCCAGAGCCTGCCTGTACAGTGTGTTGAATTCTTCAGGCTGAACAGTAACTTGAGAGAAGTTATTGTATTCTGGGGAGACAGAAATCCCAAGTGCCTTGCTGAAAGGTCAGAAGATACCCAGAAGCAGCTCAAAGCAGGGAGAGGAGATGTGGCAGAGAAGGGGGTGGGAAGAAATGTCCCATCCAGCTACAGCAAGCAGTTAAAATATCCCTGTTACAGCCTTCCTGCACTTTCAAGATATTTTCAGCACTCCCACAGGACTTGCTTTCAACATGGAAATCCCTCCTTGGTTTGAGCAAGACAAGGTATGCTGAAACCTTTCCACTGATCCACATCTGCACTGTGACATTTTCTCTGCTCTTTTGTGAATGACAAGTTATGAATGTACAGACACAGGAGAGGAATATTTCTATCCACTCTGCAGTCACTGCTGCAGTGGGAGTACAAGCTTTTATTTTCTTGAGAAAGGCCTACAGCAATAGGACAGCCCTTTAGAGAAATGGCTGATACAACATATTCCTTTTTTGTGCCTCTATACATTCACACTGATGTTGAGAACCACCCAATTTCCAAACCTGTGACACTCAGCAGCCAGAGATACAGCTGGATACAAGCCTCAGACTTGCATTTTCCAGACAGGCTTTTAAATCTGTGATTTCTAATTTAAATCAGCAGTCAAGTTTGAATGTGTACTTTTACATTACAACTGAAACTGAAGAAGTTTTAAAATTGCTGCTGAATTTGGAACAAAGACTCATGTTCCTATATCATGACAGCCTTTATAAAGGCAGAGGAATGATCAGGGAATACCAGCAGTCACTTAATGGGATCCTTATTGCTATGCAGACATCTCGACCATCACAAAACTTTAAAATAATGGAAATGCAAGTGGGGAAGAACAGAATGTAACAGACACACATATGAAAAAAAAAAAACAAACAAAAAAACACAAGAGATAAAAAGTCCTGGTGAGACCAAACACGGGCAACTGAGGAAGAAAAATTGTTCAGAAAAAATCCCACACAACAAACCACAGCCACCCACACCAAAAAAGGACTCCTCATAAAACTGAACGCTGCATGCTTGATTTTTTAAAAAATAATTTCCTGTCCTTGACTCAGAGATCCATCCACACAACCTCCTTCCCCTCCTAATCAAGAAGGGATGCAGCACAGAGCAAAGGGACATCTGACTACCAGTTGCAAGCAGAAGTTTCTCCAACCCATTGTTTTAATTCTAAAAGAGAACATTCCACGACCCACGCAGTCTGATCCCAGTGGACCTAGGAAGGATCACTAGACAGTTCAAATTCCTCCTCAAAAAAGCTTAAGTAGGTTTAGATGATTTTATTTCTGCAAGTGCCAAATATTAATAATGCAGTCCCTTAGTTACCACTTACAAATGCTCATAATTATTTACAGCTCCTGAACAGAGGATGGCTTGGACATCATCCAACAAATCCACAGCTATTAAATTTATTAGAAAATGGAAAACTTTCTACTTTCACTCAGTAGAACAATAGAGGCAATGAATTCTGCTTAAGGAACAATGAAATAAACTGGTCCTCTTCAGCTTAGAAAACTGGCAGCTCCAAGATCTACAAACTCATCAAATGTCATGGGGACATCAAAGCAAGTTTGGCTGGAAGGCTCACAACACCACAGCTCTTCCCATGAGGTGGAAGGCTCTGCCAGGTAACAGGAGGCCTAGGAGCTCATGTGGCTTGCACAGAGAGGCAGCAGCAGCTCATGGAAAGGGATTCTGCTGAGAGTTACCACCACATATGGCCTGTGAGTCCCCAGGCTGAAAATAACTATGGGCCCTAATCCTACTCTTCATCAGGAGCAACTCACAGCCCTGCTGGAGACTCTGCAGCACCTGGGTCTTCTTTATGGCACACAATGGGCTCTCTTGCCTTCATCTGTTATGTGTAAAAGAACTTTATCTCCATTTCTATGTATTCACAGAAACTTCTATTTACAAGTATGATATAGTAGGGAAAGTGTGGGATATACAATGTCCTTAAAAAACCCTTCCAGGTCAACTCTGTTTGAAGTTAACTCACCTGCAACTATCACCCTACCAGCACCCAGCACCAGGTGGAACATTTGAACTGAATCAGTAACATGAGAGTTTAGCAAAGCAGTTTGTAAAGCTTCACTTATCAGAAAGAAACCAGTCTTACACAGGAAGCTAGGTTTATATGCTCAGTGTCTGCTTTCAGAAGTGGAATTCCAAAGCCCTCTGCAGTACCCAGAAACAGCAGCACTGAGCAAGGAACCCCATAAAAACCACCCAAAGCACCAGCATGGCAGGCCCAAACCTCACCTTGCCAAGCACTGCAGTCCATACACACTGCCCCACTCACCTCAAATCCCTCCTACAGTACCAGATCTTCCCTATCAGTAAGTAGGGCTGTCAATTCTCTTTTCAAGAGGCCAAAGAGACACTAAAACAGGCAAACTGTTACTGATCACAGAATCATTAAGGTTGGAAAAGAACTCCAAGATCATCAAGCCCAACCTTTGACCTTTGATTACACACAAGGAAAAACCCAACCAGATAAATGTGCTTAGAGCAGAAAAGAATCACATTATTTCAGAGGATCGTGTACTACACAATAGACACAAAGAGCTCTGGCTTTTTTTAGAGACCAGCTTTTCAGAAATGTTCACTTTAGTCTCATGCACTATTGTGCCCTGACTTTTTGTATGTGTGTTTTCTTCAGTCCCTCATCTGGTTCTCAACTGAAATGCTTTTTTATCTGTTAAAAGTCCCTTCAACTCTCTTCAAAGGTTCTGTCTCCTCTTCCACATGCATCAAATTTATTTGTTGTCCCTAAAGGTACAAGCTTAAATTTATATTCTCTAAATTCTGAAGTAACTGACTAAACACAAAATATTTACCCTAAGTAACTTAACTGACAAATGTAAAGGCTCTTCCATTATCTTCCTGTTAAATCACTCCATCTTTGCTTTCCTAAATATGAATATCAGCTTCTCAGGTTTCTGTCTCACTTTTTTTCCTTCCAGTACCAGTGCTCGAAATTTTCACCTTATAGCAAATCACTGGTATTAAAACTCGATATTCTTATCCCAAAATAAAGAATTGTTATATTTTCACCCATTGAATTATTAAGATTACTGACCAAAAGTGATGTTTGCTTTGCATTTTAATTTTGCTGAACAGAACTCATGGGTATCACATTTTATGTATGCTTTAGAGCATAACAACATGAGAAACCCCTGCAGTATTTTTAACCTTTTGACTTGATTTGCTGCAAGAGTCTGTAGTCCCCTTCTCTCTGCTCCAAGTCTCTCTGGCCCTCCCTGTCCTTCTCAGCCTGGTAAAAGCTGTATGTCCTTGCACTTCCTTCTGCTCAAACACAGAGTACAGATAAGCAGGCAAGTTTTATCTCAACACTGATACCAGATTCATTCATATCTGTTCCCTTGTACAATCATGTGTTCTGCTCTCTCTGCTGCAACTGGAGGTAACCTCATCGACTGTTTTATAAGACACACTGATAATGCTGCAATTCAGGTCAAAGTTTACTTTACCAAGATATCCTGGAAAAATGGATGTGTTGTAAGAATCCCTCACCTGCCTCCCACCTTTTCTGTTCCGAAGCTTAGTTCTTCTGGTTGCTAACTTCCAACTTTTCTAGCCTGAATTTCACTAAGGCACCTATCTGCTATTAAACCTCATTTCAGTTTCACCTACCAGATAATGTTATCAGCTCATTGACTGAAGGATTAATCCAGTGAATTGCTTTTTCCTCCTTTAAGTAAGTTTATTTGTGTTCCTTTCATCTGACACTCTAAATTTATGTTTGCAAAACCGTTCATTCCTTGAACTCCTTTCAGTTCTCTATTCACACTTTATCAAGGCCAGGAAAGTATTAAAGTCATGACATAATCAACATCCTACATAGATCAACCTACCTTTGAGTCCAGCTTGATATCCTTGTTTACCAAGGCACAGATTGTTTTGTGCACCTCTCTAATGTTGCCCTGGGAACTGCCAGTCAATAAAGTTCTTCCACCCTCAGCCACTTCCTCTTGGAAGTGTGACATACAGAAACAGGACTTGGCTGCTAGTTAGAAAGGCCACATGTATTTCTCAAGCAAGCCAAGTGGAAATTGCCAGAATCAACGCTACTGACTAATCCTTGCTCAGCTCACACACACTGACTATGAATCAGTTCAATAGTTTATTTAATACAGGACTAAGTGGATTTTTACAGTGCAGCACACACTCCTCTTTGGGAGATTCAGGTGGCAGAATTCACACCATTTCATTAGTTGACAAGTTGAAAATCTAACCTTTTAACCCTTTCTAACTGCAAGAGCTTTTAGCCTCCTGGCTCCAGCATTCAGCTGGGTACTCCCACACAGCACTGATGCTTACCTAACCCCACAGTGAACTGTTCAGGGATCCAAAATAGATTAAACCTAATCCTCTAAAAAGTAGTTTTTAAAAAAGCCAAAAGTCTGAGTAGATGACAGTAAGGTGATTCAGAAATCAGATACCAGCACTGTACAATGGAGGGGAGAGACAATGAGCTCACAAGTGAGTGTCCATTTAACTTCCCTTGCAAACACACACCTGAATGTGGGAACACACAGGTCAACTCTCAAAGGGAGACTACAGCACAAGTAACCCTACAAAGTCCCCAGGGTCACAGAAGCATTCAAGAAACACTCTGAAATGTATTTATTTTGTTGTGAGCTGCTGCTGCTGCTGCTTTGGATAAATTTGCTCCTTTTCCAGAAGGCTGTTTCATCAACACTCAAGTGAAATACATCTCCCATCCACAGCAGCACAGTCAAGAAAGAACCTGGATGAATGTTACTCCAGCTAGGTTTAATAAACATTGCTCAGTGTTGAGATGGCACATGGAACCACCAAATCCTAACTGCACTGAGATGACCAATGCCTGAGCAGTGGGAATGTGCAAACTATGAAGATAAAAGCAGAGAACAACAACACAAGGAGCCACCAGGAAAACTAAGTGACCAGCCCTTTGAAGGGTGAAAAATCAGGAAAAACTCACATGTGGAAATGATTGGGATGAGTACACTTCTGGAAGGATGTGTGGAAAATACAGAACTACACCGTGAGCAATGACTGAGGAGAAACTCACCCGCTGCTGCCAAACAAAGACGTGGCCAAATTCTGTCATAGGGAGGAGTTAAAGGGGATATGCTGGCTTGTATTTGGAGGTGAAAAACTAACCCTTCACTGCAACATGCAACGAGGTTTGCTGGAAAGGGCAACCAAAGTTAGCTGTACTTATCCCTAATATTTCTCCTTTTAAGCTAGTGCATCAAGATTCTTCCAGGTGTTGGAAGGGCAGGGAAGTTTCTTTTTCTGCTTCCTGAAAGTCTTTGAAATCCACTTGCCAGCCACTCCTCCAGGCAAACCTGAGAACCTGCACCAACATTACTCTGTGACCTGGTTGCCAACACAGCATCGCTCCAAAACATCGTCACCGCCACGAAACGCGCGCACAAACGAGCAAACAACGAGCTCACAGAGCTGAGGCTGAAGGACAGAAAAACACACACAGGCAGCTCTAAGGGAGAACTCTTGAGTGTCTGTGTCTGTAAAGAGTCAGAGGCCAGACTCCAGTTACCAGGTTTCCCAAAGTCACCAAACAAAATTCAACAGAAAAATGGACAAAATAGGTTTCATTGATAAATGACAGAAAGCAGTACTTTTCCAGGTTTGTCAAGAGACACCATCATCCCAGTGTGTTTGGGGCTACAGGAAACTAGCAAACCACAGAAATATCCTAAAACTAGAGGACAAGTGGGATGAGTGACCAAATATTTGTTTTAAAAAATAAGAAGTATGCATGAAATAAAATATGTGCCAAAGAAAGTAGATTACACAAGTGAATGAATCCAGGGAGGCTTGAGCACTTGCCTGAGCAAATCCTGTTCTAAAAGGCACTTTCATTTTGTCTAAAAAGCAGCAAGAACTCTGCAACCCTAATTTAAGCACTTAAAGGAACTTTAAAAATCTTAAAATGTTGAATAATGATCACCAGTATGCTACAATACTACCTGGGTCTGTAATGAGATACCAATAGGGCTCCCTTTTTTGTTACATGGAAGATTTTTTTTTTGGTTCTGCTTCTTCCCAAGGTGTGCAACTACTTTATTAGTCTTTATTAGTGTTCATATGCTCTAAGAAAACAATTCACCTTAAGTAGAAGGCATGGATTCTCCTGTTATCTGCTGAGTTAAACTTTGTCTTATGTTCCATTTATATTCCAAATAAAATTCAAATTTCTTAGTAAATCTCTTTGATAAGGACACATTGCAGTCTTAGAAAGTTTTTTATGAACACAATTCTCCTGAACAGCTACTTGATAAGAACATCAAAAACAAACTACAGTGCCAATATTTCTCTAAATGAAAGCCTGGGTAGGTTTTAGAAAGCTTTGCTTCTTGAAAACAGAATATTTAAACCAACTGGCAGCAAGATGAAATCTAGGCCAAGTTTGAGAATCATTCTTAAACAGCAATTCAATATTTTTTTTATTTTTTTTTAAAAACAGACATGTCCCCTCCTCAAAGACAGAGGTGTGAACAATTAATGGAGTTCAAACCATGTATTGTCTTGGGGAAAAAATCTTCTTCCCCTCAGTCTCTTTCCTATATTCCATTTCCTCCAGACTTCCTGGCAAGTTTAACTGGAGGCATGGCTGGGTCTCTGCCAGTTTTACATAAATTATCAGTTTGACAACAACTTGGACACGTAAGTGTTCAGCTCTGGCAAAGTCAGGTGACGGTGGTGAACGGGCTCCTGAGAGATTTGGGTATCTGAAACACTTCTATATTTGTTCATCTGGAAACCCAGAGGCACACAGGCCAGCAAGGGGAAAGGGAAAAGAGGCAGAGGTCTGCCTGACTTACTCTTCCTTGTTATAAAAGGGAATCTTTCAAATATGGCCCCATAAAAGCTCCACTGTATGGATGAAAGTAAAAAGTTGCTTTTTTTTCTGGGTTTCAGTGCCAAAGCCAGATTTTTTTCATCAAATTTTTATGTAGATTTATGAAAGAAATGACCCAACACAGCTTAATCCAAAAATACTCTGTCACAAAGCCTCTTCTTCCACATGAAGGTTGCAGTGTAACACATTTCAAACAGCACTCTTCACACTTCCAGCCTCTCCCACCTCCCCTTCAGGAATACTCACTTTGAGCTGTTTCCTAAGCCACAAAAGCAGAAATGTTTATGAAGCCACAAGTTGTACGGCATCAGCAATCTCAAATCATTTTTCTGGGGCAAACAATCAGCTTTGAGACCCAGCAGATTCCCCAGGCCTGGATCCTTGCCCGAGCACAAATGCCAGCAGGGAGCAGAGGGACAGGAGATGTGGATGGAAATTCTCAGCCAGGAAGGGGTTGGAACACTGATGGAGGCTGCACTGTCCATGGCAACCCAGTTCAAATATCATCAAAACTGCTGTCCAAACTCATCCAGATGTCCACAGATGATGCAAAGGACTCATGTGTCATTATAAACCAAACTGCTGGGCACCAAAATCAGAATTTTTTGATCATCAGAGCCCTGATGATCCTGCCCTGAACAGTGGCAGGTTTCCCACATGTTCTTCAAAAATCATCAGTCAGACCAGAATTCTTGGGAGGAAACACACAGAGAAAAGTTGCACAATGGCATCAGCTGTATCCAATTGTTAAAATTTGCTCTAAAATGGTGAGTTGATAATCTCCACCAGGAATGGGAATGTGGAAACAGTTTCTCCAATAGCTGACTGCAGTAATCTTCTCCCCTGATGGGCCTTTTTCACCTCATCATCTTATTCTTGATAATGACAAAAGCATTAGAGTAAGACAAATGAAGAGCCACTCCAGCTAAGAAAATAAAGCAGGCATTTGTTATGGAAGAGCCTCATGGTCAAGGCAGATAAATGAGGACAGGAATTACCTCATTCAACAAATAATGCCAAGTACAGTAATTGAGATCTCATTATTGCCAGCTGGGATATCTTAAACAGACTGAACTAGATTTTTAAATGCTGTAATAGGGAAATGCCCATCTTTCTTCAGACTGTTTCCTGGCCAGACAAGCTGACCAAGTGGCACATGTCTCAGAAAGAGAAAAATAACATAAACATTCTAAAATTTCTAACAGGAGTGAAACAGAAAATCCCACACGAACCCAAACTAGCATAAACTCTTACATCTGTCTTTCTATTTAAAATTGGAATATCCAATTGCTGGCCTTGTATTTCTAAGATACAAATAACTTCTAGTATTTCTAGAATTTGGACCCAAACTGCATAGAAAGCATTTATCAACATTTGGAACAGATTGTTCTTTAATTACAGCACACTTCCAGCAATTCTAATGTTTTATGTGACAAGTCCCTCTAAGAAGTCACTGAACCTGACTTGACAGGTTTCTAAAATAAACTGCAATATTCAGAGGCTGGTTTGATCATTGCAGTGACAATAAATTTTAAAATGAGAAAAGAAAGAAGAAACTCTATGAAAACAGGAAGAAAACAGCACTATTTGTAATAGAAATTTCCAAGCCATAGTAAATTTGGTATAGAATAAAACAACAGTAAAATGGTATTCCAGGGCAGCAAATTTGCCTAATACTCTGGGGCTTTATCAGATTGATAAGGAAAAAAGCTATTCCAGGTATCAGAGCCTTCATAAACACATGTAAATTTCTGGATTTCTGAATTTGAGCCATATCCTGACTATAACACAAAAATATTCTTAACTATGTTGAGGGCGCAGTGTT
Source organism: Cichladusa arquata (assembly GCA_026413545.1). NCBI lineage: Eukaryota > Metazoa > Chordata > Aves > Passeriformes > Muscicapidae > Cichladusa > Cichladusa arquata. The sequence goes on from JAOTQP010000251.1 coordinate 3,755,588, forward strand.
GATACTGACTTTTTCCATTAGCTCATTGAATTAATTTCATCAATAACAAACCAATTTGCAAATGCAAATGCCAAGATTACATGAAATCCCTTGGCAACAAAGCACATTGGGAAAGGGAACAGAGGAATAAATGAGCCTCTTGTTTCTTAGTCAACAATTCTAGAACTTCAAACTGGAAACCTCATCGTGGTCAAGACAAGGTTAAAAAAACATAAACCTCCAAAACAAACATGATTTTTTTGCAATCTATTCTAGAGCATAGATTCTCTCCCTGAAAAATGACCAGGCCATTCAAGTCTATGGGCAAAATAAATATTATTTTCCAAGGTTCTATGAAAACTCATAAGCCAGTAGCCAAAGTGCAGCAGAAAGCCCAAAATGCAAGGAGATTTAAAATGCAATTATCAGAGGTCTTTGAGTGAAAGATAAAAATAATATCAGTAGAACTCAAACCAAAGCCAACTTGCTGCCACTCTCAACAACTACAATGCATATGCACAGCATAAAGAATGAAAGGTTTGCTATTTTAATAGATCATTTTGCTTCAAATTGGAACAGAAGTCCTAAATTTCGTAACACTCCAGGAAGAACCCACAGACACAGAAATCCATTCATAACAAGTTAAGGAAAACCCAACCAAACCAGTTCAAGGAAAGTATAAAATAACAGCTTTAAAGACAGAAAAAAAACATTCTTAAAAAAAATAGAGAAAAGTTAAAATAAAAGTTTAATAGCTTTATTTTCTCCTGTTTTTTCTAGGAAGTAACTTTTCCTTCTCACTTCACCTGATAAATATTCTGCAGTACAGCATTATTTAGCAATTTCTACCAGTCTTTTTGATTTTGTACATTTCAGTAAGGCAAATTATAAAAGGCAAAGGCACTTTAAAGAAGTTTCCAGGACAGAAAGAACTTGAGATCAAGAACAGTAATAATAATTTCTGAGTTCTCTGGTAGTCTTATTTCATTCACCCTTCAAAACCTACATCAATCCCAAATGGATAATAAAAACTTTAGAGTTTTCTGAGTAGTCCTGTATCAAGAATACATCCAATCTTTAAAACACATGGATTCCATCCACTTATTTTTTAGCTGACACAGAAAGGAATTAAGGCAAAAGGCTGCAACTGAATGAGCACCTAGGAATTGCCATAAAATGCCTTCCTAGGAAAGTGATTTTGGAGACATGGTGCCTAGGAATCACCAAACATCCTTCCCATTGCTACAGCAACTGCCCATGAGAAGATGGATTTCCACCCCAGCCACACAGGGAAGAACTGTTAAGGATTTAACCATGTGTGTGCTGCCCTTCCCAGTGCCACTAAACTTCCTGTACCTGTACAAAACAAAACCAAAAAATCATCCCAAAGACTACAACCATCAGCCTCAGCTGCTTGGGCCATGAATGGGCCCCTTGCAGTCAGCAGAGAACGTCAACACCTTGTGCCCCAAGAAAGGAGGCTTCTTAGTTCTCCCCTCCAAACTGCTGCCAAGGAGATCTCCTGCTCTCCAAGCAGCCTGCTGGCACCATTCCTGCACAAGGCCAACCTAGGAAAGTCCAGCACAGCTCCAGCACAGGGCCACAAGCTGCTCTGACATCAGCAGCTGACCCAGAAGTGCATCTGACACAGCAGACATTGAATAACAGCTTCTCAAATGGCAGCAGACTGAAAAGGTTACAAATTCTCAGTGTGCTGCCTAAGAAATATCCTTTTGCACTGCAAAGTAGAAAGTGTGACCTGAACAGAGAGAGAAGAAAGAGGAATCCTTGCAGGCATGGGTCCTCAAACAATCCTGTACTTCACACATGAAGAACCCAACATCAGCCAGTTCTTCAATCACATTAAGCTATAATCAATTTGAAATAATACCAAACAACATAAACTATCAATCTTCTTTGGGGCAAAGACTGAAATGTCACATTGCTTTTTTAGGTAATGGATATTCCAGACTAACAAAGCCTGAAGATGCTGTTTTGATCTGTGTTCTTCTGCAGAATGGATTAAAAAAGAAATTACATTTCTCAACATCTGGTGAAAGATCAGGTTTCCAAGGAGATGAAGTCTGGGCCTTAGATAAGTAGCCTTACTGCATTTTTCCAACAAATTGAGGTAAAAAAGGCAGGTGTAATGTGCAGTTAATGGCTGTGAGTTACCTCAATACCCATCCCATTCAATGTGCAGCTCAATTTAATACACATCACAGGTTATCTGACAATGTTCAGAGTCATTAAATACAAATAAAACCAATTGGATAATCACAAAAAAAAATCCACAAAACTTAAACAGGCTTCTTAAATAACTCAATACACCAACTCTTAGAGAGAAAAGCCTTCTGATTTTTTAAGTGCATCATTCTTCTGCTTCAATATCATGAGTTTCAACTATGTAACAGCTGAGCATCAGTCTGGATTTGATCTGACTAAAGCTGGAACATATTTCCTACTGCAGTGCAAGACCACCACATCCATACAGATATACACATACCCCTCACAGGCAGAGCATTCCTTTGCTTTGCTCTACCCATCATCAACCTACTGCCCAAATCTATGAAAGACTCACACTGGAAGCTCTTTCACCAGGTTTGGAAATGCCATCAACCACCTCATTTGCACCTTCAAGCACCTCCAAAACATAGACTGTAACTTCTGTGGGTTGATCAAGCAGAACTCTCAATAACTACAATTCAATAGCTGGTAACTGAGTTCCAGCCAGCATCATCTAGTCAGCTAATGCATTTATCAAAATCAATTACTTCAGGCTGAAGCTCTCAAAATATGATGACAGCCAAAAATTAAAGTTTCAAAACATGCTTAATGTATCAAAGTAAATAGAGAAAGCTTAAATATTGCATTCTGTAAACTTAGTGAGAACCAAAAAGCTATACAAGATTAAAAATATGTATTTATTTTGGGCTTCTCCTTGCAGTCATTTGCATATGATATGCCTTTATACAGCTTTTATTGAAGACAACTAACTTCAGAGAACTTCCTAACACTTGATACAGGCAGCTGCCTTTTACTACTTTTCTGCCCTTTTTTAGAAGCAGAACTATGGACAAAACTGATGGCAAATGTTAAGAATGAAAAGCATGCAGGTTACAGAACTGAAACAGAAAATGCACCAAATTTACTTTGTTTCACTTAACCACAATGCATTCCTTCAGGTTTTCCTGTAGCTCCTGTCAAAGTATAACACCAGAGGCAATGGGCCCCATGCTGAAAACAGCTTAAAATATTATATTTGACCATGAAAACAGTACTTCTGTACTCATATAAACTAAATAACCTGCATGTGTCCCGGTATTTCCAGTATCCTTGATATCAATTCCCTTGGAAAACCTGCCTTCCTCACCTCTCACAGATCTCAGCTCTGCCATCAGCCTTGCACAGCATCAAAGAACTGTGTGCAATTCTAAACTCCACCAAATAAATCCAATGAATGCTCTCTGTTTTCACTCCTGGCTGCCCAGAAGAATCCTTGACAGCAGGTATCTGAAGGAGAAAAACTAATCTCCTTTAAAGTCCCCCTACAAACACCACCTTCCTAAAACATCCCCAGCAAGGGTCCCCCAACACAGCAGGTCTCTCTGAGCACGTGGAGTTAGGGATGTGGCAGCAGGCCCTAATTCCAGCTCTGGCTTTGTGGAATCCCAGCTCCAGCCACCTGAGCTTCCTAAAACACAAATCAAGCTGTTTTCTTCACGTTTTCTGTGGGTCTGCTCTCCTAAGGAACTTCTCTTAGAGCTTGATCATTCACAGCTCCACACACCACAGAGACAATGGAAATGCACAGTGTGGAAGAGAATATGGGATAAAACAGTATAAAACCCCAATGAAATGCTGTGGCTGTGGATTATTTTACACACTCAATTTCTACCAGCAGGGATAAAAACCCATGAATGGTCACGAGAAGCACAAACCCACAGAAGCCAGGAGGAGTAAAGCCTTTCTCCTTAATAAGCAGCTGTGGTTTAGAGTAACCAGAGAGAGGTCTGTAGTTCCTGATGCTTCAAAGAGTTATTTACATTTGCATATTCCTGGAGGATACAAAACATACTTTCTGAAGAGAGCAGAGTTTAACCTCAGCCTTCTGCAAGACCGTTTACAGAGACAGTTATCCGGAATTAAAAGTTGGAATGAAAACTCTTTCTTTTCTCCCTTACAGACTTAGCTGCAGCCTGTGTATTATCAGTCACTCACGTTTAAAAAGAAAAGACACACATTTAATATGAGCACGTTAAAAAAACAAATGTAGTATTTTGAATGTTGAAGCTCCAGAATTATAAAAAATAAAATTCTACTTAAAGACTGAATTTTGAAAAGAGATTAGATCACGCTCCACAGCTGACCCTTTCTACCTCACATACTAAGGAAATACTTCAAAATTCCAGCAGGCGTATTTGCTTCCAAGGCAAGAATACACACCCACTTGTTCCTTCACCGCTGTTTTTCCGAGTACGAAAATCTTCCCAAAACTGTTAGAATCGAGGCACTGGAGTAACAGAAACCTCAGCAATTAAAAATGCAAAGTGATTTCCCTTGCCTCCTCAAGCGCAAAATCGGGAAGCCACCTTGGTATTCCCGATTAGTGAACACCTTGGAACCTTGGTGTTCCCGTTGTGCTGCCGGAGGAAAACCTTCCTCGCCCGGTAACGGGAATAGCAAAGGCACACCGAGGTGTCCGACAGGGCACCGGGACAGCTGCTGGGGATTAGGGGACCCCCAGGGAAACACGGCCGGGATGCTCGCCCGGCGGGGCTGGCACCTGCCCGCAGGTGGCACCGGCCGCCGCCGCACACCCGGGGAATCCCCGAGCACGGCCGGCCTCCCGCCCGGCACCGGGGCCTCCCCGACCGCCGGAGACCCCGGCGAAGGGGCACGGTGCGGTGAGAGCCGCCCGAGCCTCCCCGTCCCCGGGGACATCCACACAGCCCGGCACGCCCCCCGCCCGCCGTGCCCTCCGCGGGACCCCGGCCCGGCTCTGCCCGCCCCGTCCCCGCACTGCCGCCACACCGCCCCGGGGCCCCCCCGAGACACGCAGC
>JAOTQP010000251.1:3763378-3776320 GCA_026413545.1 Cichladusa arquata
GGAGAACTTGCTGACACTTTATATGAAGTTCAGATTTACATACTAATGCAGTGCAGAATCTGGAAAATATGAAAGCTAAAACTTGAGGCATCAGTGGAATGTGGTAAAGCCACCCTGAGCACCACGTTCTATTCTAAATTTAGATAATCCACGGGGCATCCTAGAGATGTGTTGCAAGCACATAATCACAGTGCAGCTGCTTTCAAAGGCAAACATTTGCTGAACGTGATTGCGTGATCGCTGCATCAGATTATCATTGCCACATCCTAATTGTCTTAACATTTCCTGTGCTGTGATGCCACGTCCCAGAGGTTTGGTTTATGTTTCCTAGTGTAACATCACCAAGGAAGTGTGGATTGCAGCAGGATTGAGTCACGGTGGTTGTGGTTATCCCAGTCCACCATCCCTGACGTGGGCAGGGTTAAAAGCTCATTTCCACCTGGCTGAGTGGGGACTAAACACAGGCAACAAGTGGCCCCTGCTGGATACAAACTCTGCTCACATCAGAAACCCTCCAGCAGAAGTTGTGAAATAAAGTATCGTACATTAGCAGGATGGAAATGTACACCGTGAAGAGGGAGGAGAAAACGCATCCTTTTATTTCCAGCAAAATGCTGCTGCTTTGATTTGTTTTAGCTCACAGAAGTTATGGAGGTGGAGAAATCTCCTTGACTACTTCTTTCAACTCAGCCTTTGTAGTTCTGCTCATTGTTTCTACCCATCTGTAGAAATAGTCTCCCTTATGGACTCGATCACATAGTGTCTGTTTTAATGAGCCCAGTGCCTGTTGTAGGGAGTGATGCCAAGAGTTAATGATCTTTAGCTGTTTCTGTAGGAGAGCAGCTTAGCAGGCCATATGTCAGATTTCCCAGTGAGCAATTGTTTTGAGTTGTTTTTACACTGTAGTTTCTATTCATGAGATATTAGAGAAAATAACAGCATCTGGTTAATCAAATTCCAAATCTCACCATGTGATGATATATATCAGTCCTGTTCTGTGACTTCCTGTGAAACAGATTGTCAGGTCAGTGCAGAGAATTTCTACCTGTAGCTGAATCAAGCATCTTATACCTTGAAATTTTAAAGGTTGAGGAGCTAAGAAATGACAATTTTAAATTTGACAAGACCCGAGTTCAGCTCCTGACACCAAAAAAGTTTGCACCACACGTTTCAAGAGACAAAAGGCAAACAGGAGAGGTGAGGCTTGACCAAAGGTAGAGCATTTTCTTCTTGCCAGAGAGGGAACACTTGAAGTAGAGCACCACCCAAACCCTGGGAGCTGCTGGGCAGAGCAGCTCAGTTGTGTGCTCACCTCAGGGCACTGGTGTGCACTGGTGTGTCTGACACTACAGCAGAAGCATTTCCTCATCCAGACAACTCTCACCTGATTGATTTTCAGATCTTATGCTTTTTCTTTCTAGGAATGTAGTAAATTAGATCTTAGGCAGAACATTAACTGCCTCCTTAGCTGTGTTAATATGTTAATGGTTATACCATGTTTAAACACTAACATTTACACTCATTTTTGGCTTAAAATGACAATTTAAAAGCAGGAAGAGGGTGTGCTATGTGGCTACTGAAAATTGTGGTTTGTTAATAGAATATTGGAAAAAGTAGCTCATGTTCCAGCTAATTTTCTTTACCACATTCACATTTGAATGCTACAGTAAAAACTTTCCAGGTCTTAGGATTTTGACTTTGTGTCCAGAGTGGCAGATACAATCTCCATTAAATGCAGCCTACCTAAGGTATGATAAGGCCATATCAGCAGTTTCACTTTAGAATCTGTGAGTTTTTATATCTAGATGACTATTTCCCTGCAGAAAAAGGAGTCTGGTTTCTCAGCTGATAACCCAAAAACTGATAGCTGGTTTTTTTGTTTGAGTTTTTTTTGGGCAGGAGTTGCTTTCAAGCAGTCTTGATATATCTCTGGAACACCCACGGGTGTTTCAGAAGTAACCAGCCAAATTAGTTCTTTGATGCTTTGGTTGTGTTATCTCTCAAACATGATTCATGAGTTAGAGACTCAGAGGACACAGATTTCTGAGTCTTTGGAGGCTGAATTTTTGTGAAATGGTTTGGAGATAAAATTATATGGGTTTATTTTTTTAATGTCTTCCAAAATATGTCCAAGGTAGGATAACTATTTTAGCAGCTAGCTGTGGATCCAGCTGCTTTAGAGCATTTTAAGCAGCTGCTCTTTGGTTATAGGTTTTCAGCCATGCAATATTAATTAACCTGTCTTACCTTTTATCCAACCTCTTCCTCCATTTGTCTCTAAACCTAAGCCAGAGGAATAGTAGGTTTTTCTGCTTTTGTGTGTACAAACACTTGCTGCTTTAAAGGATGCACCTTCTACCACAATGTTTCCACATTTGAGCATTAAGTTCATAAACATAAAGCAATAAATGACTTTTTCATGTGCCTGCTTCCTTCTGGGCTTTTTAAAACCCATCCTTCTTCCTCCTGGCCTTTATCATAATTTAAAGGGCTAAAAGCTTGTTTCAGGCAAAAAGAGAAGATTCTTATCCAATCCATTGATTTCAGCCATGTGGTCTCTGAGACCACCAATTAATATTCAGAGACTCAATAGGAACTCCCAGGATTTGGCAATCCACTGTCTGGCAGCATAGCATGAACGGGAAGAAGAATCTGAGGAGGAAAATCAGGCTAAAGCCAGGGAATTAAGAAAGTCTAAGTACTTCTTTGCAATATATTTTCAATCTTTGCAGAAGGTTCAGGACAAAGAATTTTTGTCTTTATCTGGATTTTACCTTAATGAAGGTAAAAGCACTTCAGAGTTTTTATTTAATTAAAAATATATGGAATTGAGTTTGTATTTCAGAGTCTGGAAATCTGAACTTTAAGAAGATGTAGTAAACTTTAAACATGTTAAGAAAATTTTAGTGAATATAATATTTTAAGTTGAAAATTCTAAAAGGCTGCAGCCTTTTTAAATAACAGCATTTTCCCCCTGGGATTTTAGTAAAATGTTTTAGAGTTTTTTATCACTTTTGTTGATAAGAAATCAGTATTCATTCTTGGAGTAATTTTGAGTCAACACCATATTTATTGCTTACATTTTTTTAATACATCACATACAAACCTAGAGTTAGCTGGTGTGAGATTCTTCCCTCCCTTCACAAAAAAATAATAAAGAATTCTAGAAGACATTCTGTTAGAAGAGGATTGGGCCAATGACACTCTTGAAAACTGCTGACAGTGTTTCTTCAGGGTTTACTGAGGACACTGAGATTCGGGGTAGAGTTTTGCTGCCTTTTCTTGGTAGGGGTCTTAAAATTTTTTAAGTTCCATTAAACACCAAAACTTTTGCTTTTGGTACTGAAATGAACAGAGATTGGATTCCAACCAGCCTTGATTTGCTTCTTCTAAAGGGTCAGTAAGAAGCAGAGAGTTGAACAGAAAAGTATAGCTGGGATTGTAAACAGTTTGTTTTGTTTGTTTGGTTGGTTTTTTTAACTAAACAGTCACAGGCTGTATTAATTAAATAAGTATATAATATCTTCCCTTTTGCAGGTTGGAAAAACAGGCCTGGAGATTAACGAGTTGGTCAGGATTACACCCACATAATAAGCCACAATTAGAACTGGAGCAACTCATGGCAGCCTTCTAAAGAGTTTGGGGAGTCACTCAGCACCTCCACTTGGTTTCCCATATCAGTTAGACAAAACATTTTACTTTCACAAGGAAATGTGAAGCCTAGGGCATATTTTGAAAATAAACTTTGCAAACTGCAGAAGTTGGGGGCTTGATTCTCTTTTCAGTTAGTGCTGATAACTCTCACAGGAGTTTAACAATCCATGGTGAGGAGATGGATTTCCAGATTGACAGGCTATAATGGGATAGTGGGACAGCAACTTTATTGTTTGATGTTTCATCTTGTAAATCTACTCAACCTTATTCTGGAGTTTTTATGTCATTCTTACACAGTCAAAATTCATGTTTGTTCCATCAGTCCTCTGCAGTGAGGGTCCAACACGACATAGATTGCTCTTCCCCTCAGCATTACATCTTTCTGTCCAGGGTTTTAAGATGAAGATGATTTCAGAGCCATGAGTGGCTGTAGGCAGGAAAAAGGGAAAGAGCAAGGAATCTTTCATGTTTCATGCCAAGCTACAACTTCTCCCTTGTCTATTAATTAAGCAATCTATTAATACTGCTTTGGTACATACTAATGTTAGACAAAAAAACTGTTTTGTTGCTAGAGGAAAAGCTGCTATTTAAAAACCAGAGCAAAAGCAGACTAATTCTGAGGTTTATGAGTGCATCAAGCAGTAGGTGTGCCTGGAGAGTTGTAAATGGGAAGGGTGGGAGGACTCTGTCTTGTTATTCGTACATGTAGAAAGACAGGAAGCACTTAGGGAAGGTTTCCCTCTTGTTCTGAGTTCCAGGGAAGTTATTCAGCCAAACACATGAATCACAAAGCAGACTAGAAGGGAGTTTCTGTGTGGCATGAAAATAACAATCTCGGAGCTGAGAAGAGAAGCTGTTCGACGCTTTTGTTCCGCTGCAGATTTTTCATGGAAAACAGCAACCCCATGAATATCTGACAATGAAATGTCTTAGTGCATGAAATTTGGAGTTTATATAAGAGAGAGTGTCTTACTCATCAGCTGCTCTATTTTAAGCCCTGCTCAGCATGAGGACTTTCATTTTGTGATCTATTTGGACAGCAGCTGGTACATTAGAGTTTTACGTTAGCTGACATCTTTACAATCTAAAGGATACTTAACATAATCCTGTAAAACCTATTCTCATATTTGTGCTCAGTCACTCGTGTTTCATTTCAGTGTCTTGTCTTTCCCCGTGGATATTTTCTGTCCATTTCATGTTAAAAATTGGCCAGTGTATCAACAGCATTATAGGGATGTTTTGTGGTGATGTGATCTAAAAAATATATACAGGATGTGTCATAAAATGGATGTGCTGTTTTGGTGACTGCAAAAGGCAATGAAAAGGAATCCATAGTAACATATGTTGGGGATAAATTCCAGCAACTAGCACAAACAGCAGAAAAGGTGGTATGTATTAATAATTATATACAAAGATGAGCTACATGCATCATTTTGATTCGCTTGGAAATATTTACATTGTGGAAGGATGAAGCGGATGCCAAATTGCAACCTAATTCCAAAATCCAACAATTATCAAGTAGTTTGCCTCTTGCCGTAAAGTCCTAGGATTTCATCTATCTGTTCATGCAAAAAGAAAAGTCTTTTCCATCCTTGTGGATTTTAAATCCCAGTCAGCTCTAAACAAATGACAAAATAGTCCTGAGAGAAGCTAAAGTTACCTGCTCCTGGAGATGCTTGGGGAAAAGGCTGATGCAGAGAAAGGAGAAAATGAGGCACTGCTGAGGGGTGGCAGGCACTGGAGCCTCGAGCATGCACTGGGGCTCCCTGGTGGTGTTTTTCCCTGGACCCCACACCTCTCCCACCCTCCCTTGGCCCCTGTTGTCATCACCTGACCTGACTGCTCAGGAGCTGTGCTCTGGGGGATGTGGGCTGCAAACTGAAGCTGGGAGGTGTCAGCATGTCCCACGGATGACTTCAGGTGCTGGAAGGGTGATTTGGCTCTTCTCTCAGCAGCAAAACTTGCCTAGGAAAGGTGGAAAGCTACTTTTGGTCACACGTTTTGTTTCCCACCTGAGTGACCTGGCGTCCATCATGTTTTGTGTATTTAGCCAGATAAAGATTTCAGTTGCTTATTGAAATATTAATTTCCAATGCTACACTAAATATATTCTCACCCAGACTGCTGCTACAATCCCTGGGGTTTGAAGGGAGGGATTTAACAAGGGGAATTTAACCTCTGCCTGTTCCCCACGAGTGGTGGCCAGGAGGTTCTGCAGCACGTGAGTCCTTCAGCTCTGCTTTCATGCCAAACTTGCACCCACCACTCATTTCTCCTGTAGTTTTCCAGTTTGAACTTGGAAGTAAAGCTACAAATCTCCCTCCCACATCTGATACAGCCCCATCCTCTCCACACCCACACCATGACTTCGTTAACCTGCTTATTAATGGATGCACGTTGCTGAGCGTGGCATAAATTTGAACTATTCTTGCACTTCTTTGTATCACTGTGATGTTTGTATTTCCATACAGGAAAACAAACATGAGCATTAGGGCCTTCATGGAATGATTTTGACTCATATAATGCAGTATTCTGTGCTTTGTGAGCAATTATTTTTCCTTCTTATTTTTCCTTTTCCTTCTGAAAAAACCTCCAGTAGTTCTCAGTGTGATGAGCAAAAAAACAATCATCAAAGTGACCTGTTACACTGTTTATCTTAAACACAACTCACACCTATCCCCTCACTGTGAATGTGTGTTTGGAGACAAGAAGGGCATGGAAGGACTAGCCTGGACCATAGTCTGACTGTGGTACAGTCTAAGCACATGGTTATGCCTTGCTCTGAGTGCTACAGATTTCTATAGGATATGTTAATCAACACATTTTAATGACCAAAACAATGCCATTTTCTTTCATTAAAAATGCCAATGGGCAGTTGCACTTCTTGTCCAGTATTACTTCAATGATATTCACATAATGCCAATGAAATTTAAGATACTCTGTGTATTACCTTAGTTCCCTGCCCATTTCCTCGCTTCCTTGGATGTGTTTCCAGGAAGTTGTCTATTTATGAGCTTTATGTCCTATGAACCAATGTTAGAAGCAGAGATGTAGAAGTGATTCATGAGATTACAGGGGAGTCTTAACAACTTAATGACAGACAAAAGTGCACCACCCACCAAAATCAAACCCTGTTCTGTGCCTTCTCACACATCCTCCTGCAGGCTCCTCACCACAGAGCCCAGCCTTGGTGGGAGACCTGCAGCCTCTTCCTTCTGTGGAAAGAAAATCTGTGCTAAAATTCCCTCCTGCCTTCTCAAGAGGGTGATCCTTTTAGGTATGTGGTTTTCTGCTGTTGTTTTATGCTTGATCTTTTAATCAACTCAAACTCCAAGGTGGAAGTAGCAGCTTGGGGTAGCCAATTATTTTGAGTTTCCTTAGGTTTGCTTCCATAATCCTGAAGCTGTGTCATACTCAATCATGTCAATGGCACAAAACAACATAAAGCATTCTTTTTAATATTTTTTAAGTCTCTCAAGATTCTCCACTGCAATACAAGATAAAAATGAATATCATTGCTCTTTTTGCTGGTGTTTTGTTGTGCTACACCTAATTCCTTTTTTCGTGTTATCTTTGGGTTTTGTTTGTGATTTTAGGTATTAGGTCGAGGTTCCGAGAGTAAAAGGCTAAAACACCACAAATAATAATGAAAGTTAATTAGGTCGAGGTTCTGAGAGTAAAAGGCTAAAACACCACAAATAATAATGAAAGTTAATCAATCATTTTATTAATTGGCCAATGTGAAGATGTTGCACTAATAAAAAACCACAGACTTCTATTACTTGACCTGTATTCAGACATTTCTACCTGTTGCATTTGATATTTCTCATGAGTATTGAGTTCCCAAATGTGACTAAGAAAAGAAATCACACACTTATTGGAAATATGAAGGGTAGCTAAGATTCTCTTGGCACACTAAAAATGCATTTTCTATATCTCATGTAACCGTAAGGAATCCATTTGGATTTTTTAATAATCTGTGGGTTTGTTTAATAAATGTACCCTAACTCAGCATATCTGCAAGTGTATGCAAGGTAGCTCTGAAACCAAAAGTACAAATAAGATGACAAAGAAATTGCAAGAATATGTTGTCCAGGTGGTAGCTTCATTTTTCATGGCATTAACCTGATCCTAGTTTAAAATTTAATGAAGACCTGAAAAACAGTTGTGGCAAATGGGGAAAATAGATGGTGGTTTGATGAATAAATCATAGCTGTGAGAGACAGTAAATGTGTATTTCATCCAGCTACCATATGTCTCACTCTTGACCTACAATTACTCCTGGAAGATTTTGTTCTGATTTTGTAGTTATCAGTGGGCTAAAGAAAAGAAAGTGGTCACACAGTGAGGTCTGAGCAGTTTGTCTGATGGTGCCAAAGCTACAGGAGTGAGAGAGAATCTGTTTGGTTGTGCTGGCAAATTTTGGCTCGTTGAGTCACCCTGCCCCTGGATAATGTACATAGTGTGCACACAGGTTGTAGGGGTTTTTCTTATTTTATTCATTAATTTGTCTTCCAAGTAGATGTAATTTGCTGAGACAAGTTACTGAAGTTATTTTGTTCCTGTTGATGGTCATGTCTTGCTTACTACAGCAAGGAATGCACCCGGTTTCCTTTTTTTTTTCCAAAGGTGTCTCGTTCTGAGGATGGCTGTGTTTGAGGACTGGAGTTGTGGTTGGTTAAACAGTGTTTTCTGCCTTGGGCTGCCACAGGGAAGGCAGTTAAATATGTACATGCCTTGTTATTGTTGTGATAATCACATATATATGTATATGTGTGTGTGTGTGTGATATATGTTATATATATATATAGATGTGATCAAGAAATCACCAGGTGAGTTTTGCTTGTCTGAGGTATTTCTGTGCCAGCAGAGGGTGAGAAGACACTCTTGTTGGTGCTTGGTGCAGACTAACTCAGATGTCACTGGCCATGAGTGGCATCATCTCCACAACTGCAATCCTACTCCATGAAAACCCTGCTTCTTCAAAGGGGCCTTTTTCAGTCTTTTCATGCCCATTCTTCCTTTTGCTGTTCACATAGGAACCATTTTTATCTCTTGTCGCTGCTTTTAAATAGTTCAGACACGCTCAGTGCATTAAAAACAAACCTTTAAAGGCATTTCCCTTTATTTTCTGTGAGAAGCCACGGTAAATGCCATATGCTTTTAAGCAATTAAAAGGCATTGTGACTTTGTTTTTTATGTTGTTAATGCAGGTGGTACAGATTCAATGGGCTTTCAGGTGTAGCAAATTCATCATATATCTATTTTCTGTCTCCCAGCACCTCTGTTAGTTTGATGTTGGGCTCTGAGTAGCTCTTCATATTTCCATGGTTACAAGTAGTCACAAGGGTTCTGTTAACCCCCAAAGGAAGAGTGATTATGTTTCTCTTTTTTTGTCATAAGAAGCAGACAATGAACAATTTACACTATGGATATGAAAAGATTGTTTAAAACACTTCAATAAAAACTTTTAATTATCACTCACTCAAGAACTGTTGGAGTCTTTTGTCACAATTATGGCTGTGTCACACTTTTTGTAAAGATGAGTTTTTACCTGAAAACCTGAAGGATCTTTTTTCTTTCCCTTTTAATTTTGATTGGGATTAACAATCCGTTTTGAAGGCAGTGGGTTTAGAGCAAACAATGCAGGTTCAGAGCTATGTTGTGATTAAATAATCAGCAGTGACCACTAACCATAATGTGTGTAATATTGCTTATTTTTACAGACAGAACAAGTGGAGGTAAGAAGCTCTTCAGCTTGCTGAAGAGCACAAGTGTAGACACATCCACATCAGAATTTCAGATCTCAAATTGCTGCATTTCTTTCTAACAATAGACTGTCAGAAAGTCCCTTCTAACTTTCAGATCTTGTTAAAGCCTAGATTCTTCCCAATAAATCAAGTGCAGATAGCTGCAGCTTCTGTGAGTGGATAAGAGCTCTTAGAGACCCTTAATAGGAGAAGGCAGCTGGAAGGAGCAGTGTTTTTCCTGAGAGGCTTTCTCAGACTGAAGCAGCAGCAGTTTTTTGGGTTTTTTTCAGTGGATTAGACTCAGGTAGCTCTGATTTGTCATGGTATCCTGTGATGAAGAGCTCTAAATCAAAGGGAAGTTTCTGCATCTTCCCTGGACAGAACAGGTAGTGAGCTGCTGAGGGCAGAGAAGTGAGAGGGAGTGATAAAAGCAAGCTGGAGGAAAGTCTCTAATTGGAGGAGAATATCTTGTCTGCTGAAAAGGTTTTGTACAGTGATAGAAGCTGGACAGCTGTACAGTGACTGGAACTGGAGAAAAGGAGAAATAAAGCTCTGCCAGGGAGGGAGACTGAAACTCTTACCACCTATACAGTGTTATTGCTTCAAGGCACACAGCAAAAGAATCTTCCCAGCTGGAGAGGAGAGAATGCCCCCTTTTCCTTTCTTTCTGGCAGGTTTCTTTGTAGCTGGAGGTGCTACATTTGCCAAGTCTCCAGGCCACTAGAGGCATAAGCTGATTAAATGGTAAAGTAGCAGGCAACACAGTAAAATAATGTTTAAACAGTACAGCTATAGGAGAAAGAAGTATGTTAATGGGGGAAATGGACCAAAAAACACCTATTATATATGTGTGTGTGTGTATATATATAGATATCTATTCATGTGACTTTGCCAGGTGAATCAGGGGCCAAGAGATGCCAGCTCCTGCATCTCAGGATTTTCTTTCTGCCAGGTTTAAAGTTCTTAGGAGCTTCCTTGCTCCCAGTGTATGTTTGGACCTTTTTCAATTAAGGGTTATGTGTTTTAGAGTTGGTGGCTGCTGCTCTCTTCATCACAGAGTTTTCTCCTGATAACATCTTCTCACTTCTTCTGTGACTGTTTTTTTACTGAAACAGAGTGGTTTGGTTCAAACTCTTTGGGAGAGTGTCTGTAAGGACAGCAGTGCAGGATACTCAAGAGTATTCCAGGCAGTAACAAAGTTACAAAAGGAAAATATTAGGTAGATGCATAATTAGCATGGAATCATTCTGGAATCCTGTAAATTGTCATGATAAATTCAAATTATGTGTCAAACTGATTTTTCTGTCTCCAGAGTGAGAAAATCACCTCTTTGGAATGGGAAACAAATTAATTATAAGCTATCAAGAAACTAGAATATCCTAATATTTGGATAAAATATTCTAGTATTCTATAAGATACTGTTACATCAGTGCTTCTAAAACTGCTATTGACTGCAGTAGAACTTGTGTGTAGCTTGTGAATCTATATGTATAAATACACATTTTCCTCTCAGAGCAGTTTTGCTCTTTGCCTGGGGCAGATCCTTGACCCCTCTATATAACAAAAATAGTTTTTAAGAGAAGATTTTCCTTTATAGACTATGCTAGCAAGGATAGGACAAAAACTATTTTATAGAAATGCAAAGATAGTCCTATTAGGGATGGGAGATTAGAGCTTTTCCTTTCCTGGGTTCTACAGGCTTGGAGTTTTTGATTCTGCCAACACTTTGGGCTAACTCCCTCTGTGAAGAGCTGTTTAGTTATTTATAAGCCTTTTACTAGACCACCTGCATTACGAATTGGAAGAAATTTGTTCTTTGGTGCCCAAAAGAACATTTGTTTGTTCTAACCTCTCTTCACTCTTCCAGCTATTATTGTTTGGAAAGCAGACTCTTTTTGGGGGGGAGGGTCAGATGTTTATTTTATTGTAAAATCTTGTTAAGGTTCTAAATTCAGCTGCAACCTTTGCATCACTGTGAGAGGCCAAGGCCCAAAGATGATCCCTTTGTTACTTTCAGGGTAGCAGGAACAGAAAATAAGGAATTCTCTTCTTATAGAAAACTTATAGAAGTTTTTTTCTTGTTATTCTGCAATGTTTTGACAAGTTTCCCTTATCATTGTTCGCTCTGCACAAATGTCCTAAAAATGGCATTTTTAAAAATAAGCCTGAAGTGCTTATCCAAGAGTTTCACATAGTTTGTTAAAGCAGATCCTGAGCTTCCTATGAGCCAATTGTGCAAAACAATCTGCAATTCTTCCTTCTCCACACACTCTGCTTCTGGTGGTGAAGGTGGAAAAGGTACCACAGACACCACGAGGGAGGGTTTTGGCAAATTTTGTTAAGGTTTTTGACTCATGAGGAGCATTTTTATATTTGTGTGTTTGCACTTTTGGGACTCAAGCCTGGAGTTTGTCAGATGTGTGCAAATATGTTAAAAAAATAATGACAAGGCAGTGTCATAGTGCTGGGATAAAAAAAAATATCAAATTTAATGAAACTTCAGATTTTTAACTCACCTAATCAGGAGATACCACTCAGATCTGAGCATGTGGCTATCTCTCAAAACAATCTCATTATCTAAATATTTAAAGCAGTTACAGAGAGAAACTTTGTTCAGATCAAGAGAAAAAAATATTTAGCAATTATAAAATAAAGCATTCATTAAGGTCTTTCTACAAATGAAGTGAGAGCAAAAACAAATGTGCATTTTTATGCTTTTTACTGTGTAAATATAAGAGTTAATTTCTCTTGTGTTTGGAAAGATCCTCTTCTATTCATAAACACTTAACAAGTGATAGATCAGAACCCAGAGAAGTGGTTTTAAGACAGTGCAGTGCACATAAACTTCACTGAATTAGCCTGTGGTCAGGCTGGCTGGTTTCTTGTTGATGTATTGGAGTGTGTAAAACAGAGAGAGAAAAAAATGCAGGGATTGAATTAAAACCTTTAGAGAAATTAAAATATATTAAGCCACACAGACATGAAGTAGAAGTGTAAGATTTCATTTTAAGTGAGTAGAAATATTATTAAGTCACATGGATATGAAATGGAAGTGTAAATCTTAGTTTTAAGTAAGTGAGGATATGCTTTGGGTGCCTTAAGAGAGTAAAAAGCCCTAGAATCTAGTGTAAAGTTTAGGCCTCATTAAAAGTTAAAACAGTCCCAGACAATAATGAAAACATAGTAAGAGTATTGCTTACATTTTCTAGATAGAACAGATTGGACCATATATGTGAATAAATAGAGCTGTATGTGTAAGTTTGTGTAAGAATTAACAACACTTTCCTACTATAGAGCTAGGATTTAAATTTAAATTTAAACCTATTTAAATAAGTGTAGAAGGAATGTTTTAGGTTTGTGTTTTTAGCTCATTGGGTAATTTACAAATAAAAACCCCTGCATTGGGGTGAGAATCTATCCTTGAATCCTCCACCATCATCATCACCACTACCACTACACATAAGGAGAAGGAGAAGGAGAAGGAGAAGGAGAAGGAGAAGGAGAAGGAGAAGGAGAAGGAGAAGGAGAAGGAGAAGGA
>JAOTQP010000251.1:3793666-3833968 GCA_026413545.1 Cichladusa arquata
TGTCCCTTTACTGGGCCTCACGGTAATTCCAAGTGTCCTGCAAACAAGTGCTAATATTTGTAATATTAAGATATTTACTAATGATGCTGTTGGCTATCCTGCCCTTCTGAGCACCTGAGAGCTGAATTAGGAATAACCAGCAGCACTTTTTCACACACAGCAGGTTGAACCAACAGAATAATAAAATTATCCTGGCTACCAGGAGCTGGAAACATTGCATTACCTTAGGAAATCTTGTGCCACACATAAAAGAGCACTGAATTGTGCCTTATTCAGAACAAAGTACATTAATATCTTCCTTGGAACATTTTTTTGCAATGTAAGGCTTTCACAGCTAGTGAAAGAGTTGTTTCTTCACGCTTCTGCCGTTTTAAAGCTGATTTCACTTAACAATCATTTTATTTCAACTGGAACTTCTGTAGCAAGTTTGTTTGGATCTAATTTTAAAATTGAAAGGAAGTACTTAAAACATAGAAATGATTCTTAGTAAAATAGGGCAAACCTTTTAGAAAAGATACCATCAAAATTTTAATTTTGGTTACTTTTTCTAAGTAAATTTCTGCATTTGTAGAAATTTGTAATTATTGCATTGTAGAGAACTTAAGGAAAAATGTTGGTATCTCTTTCTGTTGATCTTTTGAAATATATTTTAAAGAAACAAAATATGGTAATTCCTTCCAGTATATATTCAAAATCATCAAACTTTTGATGCACTTTACCTCTTTCTTTATTTATATTCACTCAGGCATTTTTTTTTCTTGGCCTCATCATTCTGTGTATAAATTTATTTTTTTATTAGTAGGTTTTCATTTTCATCTGTTCCATTATGAAGATTTTTCATTAAATCCCTAAAATAGCTTTTAACAATTGTAATCTCTAACAGAAAGAAAAAATTTAAACTTATTTTCCTTTTTTACTATTATTTTATGTTCTTTTTGCCAAATGCATGTGTAATTTTGCTCTAGCAGCTTTTCTGGAATTAGAGATTAATTCACTGTTTAACATCCCATATCTGCTCAGGTTGCTTCTGCCAAGGTGTGGTTTTTAAAGAGAAATGAGAATATAGTTTGATCCTCTTCCAATCATCAGAGACATCCTGGTCTTCTGCATTTTTGTAAACCAAATGACAAGTAAATGAGCCTGGATGGTTTGGTAATTTAGGTAAAATTTAGGTAAAATTTAGGTTAAAATGTCTGTGAAATACACATGGACATGGAAAAGAAAATCATTAAGTGCAAGGTATGTTCTACCATAAGTTAGGAGGCAAAAATTAAGTTTGGTGTAGCCATTTCCCTTCTGTATAATCAGAAATCTAAGGGAACAGGAACTACTACTTTGGATGTTTTTCATTCCTATTGACAAATTTGGGGGAAATCCCATAGGAATCAGCATTTTAATTACATTTTTAAGGTAAATCTATCTAGTATAAGCACAGTTGATTTAATATAGATATACATCTTGTGCATGTGCCTTCTCAGATTAATCATAAATTTGTTTTCTGAAAGCTGGAATTCTACATGTTGAAACAAGAATTTTCTGCATGCCAGAAAGGTGAATTTTTGAGCTGCTGTTTGTAGCTGTAGAGAAGCACAGAAACTATGTAGACACATGCCCTTTTTGTGAATGCACACATTGCTTGGAGGAAATGCCTCAATTTGTATTAATTTGAAATTGTTTGTGAAACATGCCTGCAATTGGTGCTGTTGTCCTGCCCTTAGTATGAAATTGTGGTCATTTTTGATGATTCAATGCAATAATTAGCAATGTTTCCTCTGTCTCTGTGTCCATCTGTCTTCCCCTCATCATCAGGAACAAATTCTTGCTGCTGGCTCCTCATCCATTGCCAACCAATCTCCCTGATTTCTCCCCCGGCTAAATAATTGCTGGTTGATATGCCATACTCATTTTTTTTTTCCTTATTCCATTGACCACATTGACTTATGCTGCACCCTAAATTATTGGGTTGAAAGTGCAGAAATTTGAAGCCAATGTGAAGCATTGTGTTTGATGACAATAAGTCATCTGCTGGTGTGCAGGGGAGCAGCTGCATGTTGTGTTTTACTCCAAAAGCAATTTTCAGCTCTGTGCTAGACACAGGAAAAAAAAAAAAAAAAAGGAGAGCTCTCATTTCTGCAGTCACACTTCTTTGAGAAGGACACATCTGCTCTGGTGTTTAATAACTTCCAACTGTCATATGGTTTACAGTCTGTAAATGTTTTCCAAGACATGAATCAATTATCTTTTCAAGGAGGTATGAATGGATTACAGGATAGGTGTTGTTGTGCATTCTTGGCATTCTGAAAAAAGCAATCAGTTAAACTGCTCTGTGTGTGGACCTCTAAATCTTAAAGCAAAATTTATAATTCTGGTCATAAGTTTACATTCTGTTTGAAATACTCCAGAAGAGATAGCAAAAATAAATTTCCATTAACACCTTCAAAAAAAAAAAAAAAAAAAAAAAAAATCAAAACAGAGCAAAACAACACACCTCCATTTGTGCCCTTGGGTGTAATTATTTTTGTGTTGCCCATGCAGAAGAAACAGAAGACAGCTGATACGTTGTGTGCATAAACTTTTTTCAGTACTTTTGTGACCCATGGTCTTCTTCTTGGGGAATTTCTCAGTGAACCATTTTTGTTCCCTTTGAATATATGTGGCAGGCTAGATCCCATTTTTAAAAAGTGACTTTTTAAAAGGCCCTTTTTAAAAGGTCAGTTCTTTCAGATGACAATTTTTACATAAAAGTTCTTTATCTACCAGCTCTGCAAACTTGTTCTGGTTACTTGGAGTCAAGGCTGGGCAACCTTCAGCAGTGAAGAGACATCAGGCAGGATGTAAGTACCAGTCCCAAAAATTGCTTCCCACTGCTTGCAGACCTGGGACACTAATTAACAGCTCTGTTAATGATACATGAGACAAAGCAGCCAGGTAAACAGGTGAGACTGAATGCACAAGTTTATGGTGGGAATGCTCTACTTCCATAGAAACACTCCAGCTGCATTCCTGTTTTAGTCTTGTTAGTTTAATTAGGAATGACAATTTGTCCATTTTTAAATCTGCCTGGCAGAAAATGAGTAGGGGTGGGAAGAAGCTCACGGGAGAGGGCAGGATAAAGGCAGAGCAAGGTAGTGGATGATGGATTTTTGTGCACACAGCATGAGTCAAAACCATCAGGGGCCTCAGATCTCCTGAATCCCTTCACTCCTGCTCATTCCACTCCTTAAATGTGTGGGCAGCAGCAACAAGGAGACATTTTGCTGTTGAAGGAGAGGGAAAATCTGCTGGGCTTTACTCAGAGCCACATGAAAAGGAGCAGAGCCTGCTCCTTCGTGATGTTACTTGTCACTGTCTTGGCACATTATCCTCTGTGTGTGCTAAACCTTTTGTTTTCCATGTGCCATGGCACTGCAGCATGGAAAATAACATAAAAACTGGCATTGCAGTCTGGGTGTATGAGAGTTTCTGACTATTATTGTGCTGAACTGGCACGAGTTGCTTCTTCTGGCAGAGGGCATCACTCTATGGACTGAAAGCAATTAGGGAAAAACAGGATCACAGTTTATTTTTCCCCCAGGTTTGTGATAGGTGCTGGAGCCTGTCTGCTGGAGGTTCATTAGATCAGGGTGTTGTGACAGCAGCTTTTGTGTCTCACAAAGGCTTGTGCCATATGGGATCCCAGCTAGCCTGACTCTGGAAAATGCCCCCCAGTCTCACACAGCAACAGGCTATTGACACATTGCATTTCATACCTGCCAGCGTGCCCAGAAATCCAGTGTGTGTTCCCAAACACTTATGGGCTGTTGAAGAAGTATAATGCCTGTTTGGAGGGACATTGAAGATGTTTCAAATAGACCTACTGTTTGCATCACAGCTGCTAAGAGAAGGATCCCCCTCCATCTGCCATCTGCCAAAGAGGATCATGTGTTTTGTAACTGGCATTTCTCGTTCATATTGTAGGCAGCAAAGGGCAGGAAACAGAAATAGGACTCATGGTCTGGTTTTGTGCAGCCCTAGGAAATTGGCTTAAGCTGCCTGGCCCACTGACTTTTTACATTGTGTGATCAGAATAATTTTGTGCTGTTCTGGTGGGGAAAAAAAAAAACAAAAAGCTGTATGTCTGTTTAAAACATTGTGATGAAAAGCTGCCTATAAACTTATTAATATAAATAATTAATGCCCTTGTAGAAAGATTGATTGGAATCTTCAAAACTGGAAACTAAAGTGAGCCTCACTTATAAGGGAAAGAGGGTCTTGATGATATTCCTGCTTTATCCCTTAGCTCCTACCATCATTAGCAGCAATCAGACTGTGATCTCTGCCTGCTTTTGTGGTCAGTCAGTGTTGCTGAGCTCTGTGCTGGGAGAGAGTGAAATAAAGGCCAGGAATAGAGGGGCTTTTTGGTGAGAACTCATATCCCCCTTCTTTTTGCAGCTCTCTTTTAAAGAAGCCCTTGAGGATTTAGCCCAGAATAAAAGCACAGGCACCCAAACCTGGATTGTGCTGCCTGTTTGTCTCTCAGCTGCACCACAGAAGGAACTCTCATAAGGCACAGTGAACTGGAAATTGTCAGCATTCTCCATTTTTCCTGACATTCTGCTAAAGATATTTCTGCAAAATTCTCACCAGCCATAACAGGTAACTAAAAATTTTAGACCAGGTGCCCCAAGCAGCTGAAGTGGATATCCAGCATTGTAGTACCCCATGCAGATGATCTTCAGAATCCACCAGCTTCTTCTGAGAGACCTAAACTTTAGCTACTAATTTCATTCTAAGCATTGCTGAAACTTCCTTGGCAAACTAACAGTGTTCTGCCTCTTTTCCATCTTTTGTGTTTAATAAGCACATGATCTGTACAAGGGGGTACTGTTATTTGGAACTCAGGGGTTGATTTACATTACTTACTTATTTGAAAAATATTTGCATTTATTTTTGCCCTGGTTTAAGTTCTGATATAGTACAAGGTGTTTTCCTCAGTATAAAATCCTGCCAGTACCCAAACCCTGCCTTATTTACTATTCAACAACCAATAATTTTACTGCCACTAATTATGAACTTTTTTAAAATTAGAAAACCTAGTAGAAGTGATATTCACTAACCATTTAAAAACCACAGCAGATTTACAGCAACTTTAGTTATGGCAGTGCTGCCAATACATCTTCATGGTTTTATCATGCATTAAAGCTGCCTTTGGTAATTCTGGCATAGACTATTCAGCAGAGGTCAGGTAAAGCCCCTGCCTTGCTCTCACAGCCAAGCCCAGGAATTAAAACTGCTGCAGAATGGGCAGGGGGCAGCCAGAGGGAACTTGTCCTCCTCCAGCCAGCTGGGAATTGGGGCTGCTGTGTGTCTGTGCAGCAGCCACACAGGGTCAGAAATTCAGATTTGTGTTGGACTTTGCAGACAGCATCACAGCAGAGCTCTTTAGGAAAGGGCACTTTGTGCCTTTGCCCTTTCCTGCAGCTAGTACATCAAGAAGAGAGACAGAAATAACTAAAAGCAGTAGGATTTTACTTTTTCTGGATATGACCTGCTAAGCAGATACTTTTGGTATCTTTAATGCATGTATTCAATTCCTCAGGTGTGTTTAATGTTCTCAGTGCTGTCTGGCCACTAGACCTGAAGGTGTTTGAGATCCCTGGGAGTGCTGAGGTGTTCCAGAGCCAGCCCTCAGTAACTCTGGTGGTGCATTTCCCTTTGCTCCACTGGAATGGCCTTCCCAGTGCAAGCACAGACACGTTCCTGTGTGAAGTGTTAATGGATGGATGGATGCTCTTTGGAATAATTGCTTGCACTCCATTAAAATAAGGAATGGGCCAGGAAGTTCAACAGCTTGTGAGAAACCAGTAGTTGGGCTGTAGTAGAGCTGTGATTGTTCAGGTACATTTTAGAATAACTTCTGGGCCATAAAGAGTTCAAAAGGAACTCTAAAATCTGTTGTGCAGGAAATAGTAGTGCTAAAAAGTTTATATGGGGTAATGAGCCCTGACTTTGTTCTGGAGAGCTCTCCAGTGCTTGTCCATGAGTCACTGCAGAATGAATTTCTGAACAACCTGCTCAGGTTGTTAAACCCTTTCAGCCTCCTCAGCTTTCCATATGTGTGATAACAGCATTAGCATTTCTGATGTTTCTCTTTGCAGGGGCAGCTACAACCTCTGCGTGGGCGCCACAGCTTTGCTCCAGAACCTGTGACCTCCCTGCCAGTCCTGCCTTCTGCAGGGGTCCTTCCCTTGTACCCCAAACAGATAAAACTCTCTGCTTGGGTTTGTTGGTTTTTTTTGTTTGTTTTTCTTCATTTGTTTTTGGTTTTGTTTGTTTGTTTTGGGGTTTTTCTTTGTTTTTTTCATCTTTTGGATCCAGAGACCTCCTTACATCAGGGAAAGCCTGACTTGCTGGTTTACTTGATCCTACTCTGTGGATCAAGGGCAGGCTCTGGGATCTATAATTGGCATCCAGGGGAAGGGTTCAGGTTCCCAGGGCTGTCTGGGTTTGTCTTCATCTGCTTGAAACAATAAACGCACTTTGGTTTGTTATTACTCCTCAAGCAATATCATGTCCCCAAACTTACTTCAAGCACAGAAAGGTTCTCCAGTATGACCAAGCTCTGGGAATTTCTTTCCTGGAAATGTTTGGCACAAGACTCTACCAGTGAATTCATCAGTTACCAATCCTCTACTAATTCCCTTGGATTTATCACCTCTAATATCACATGAACGCTGAGTTATCTTCACAAAAGCTTCTCATCTCTCCCTGGTTTGAGCTGGGGAGAAGCAAAGAAAACTCCACTGCTGTTGGGGAGGAGGAAGAAAGTGGAACTCCTGCTTTTGCAGGTAGAAAGGAATGAGAAAAAGTTGATGGCTCTGGGTCTGGGCTGGCTGCTGTGCCTAGGGAAGCAAAGCTTTGTGTGTTTTTTGGGGACTCACAAATGCCACTTCACTCGTGTGCCTCAAATCCCTGACATTAAAAAACCCAAAGAGGGTGCTAAGCCCATTTCCCTTGAAACTCCACCCACGATGGTGTTATGCTTTGTTGTGTGTGGCTTTGCTAGTGGTTGTTTGGGTTTTTTTTAAGGGGCAGTAAAGCTATAAAATTTTTCTCATTTTTGTTGTGATAGGATTTAACACGAAATTCTGGTTTGTGTCACCCTTTGATAGCCCGTCAGGGTGATTTACACCGGTTTCACAGAGGCACCACCATCTCTGGTGTGCTTTGTTAGGAAGCCAAATCCCTCCAGGTGGCTCAGACAGATGCTGGCACCTCGGCTACGCCCTAGTTTGTATACTGCTCTAATAGTTACTAATTACCTATTCAATGTCATGACCACGTTTCTGGTTTTGGCACCGAATTTCGGAGCAAGTTGCAACAGTCACACGCAGGAACATCACTGTGTATTCTGCCAGCAGCAGAAAATGAGGATGCAAGGGGTGTTGAGCAGCCAGTGTGTGTACTTAGCTTTTAGAATTGTGTTTGTTTTTGGGCCTTCTGCATTCTTTGGGATTCGTTCCTTGGCTGGAACAGAAGAGCCAAAAGAAAGCTTCTTTCTACGTGCTGGAGAGCAGATCTACTCTAGGGAAACTTTACAGCTTGAGATCACTCAGTGAGCAGAATGAAAGCTCCTGGATATCCTTGGGCATTCTTCAGAAATCTG
Source organism: Cichladusa arquata (assembly GCA_026413545.1). NCBI lineage: Eukaryota > Metazoa > Chordata > Aves > Passeriformes > Muscicapidae > Cichladusa > Cichladusa arquata. The sequence goes on from JAOTQP010000251.1 coordinate 3,801,312, forward strand.
TGCATTTTCAGAAGGTGGATGCTGAATATTATTCCAAGTCAAAGTTACAAGGAAATTAAACAAAAACACCCCAAAACACAAATAACTCAGTTGCTTGTATTGTTAGAAAGTATTTATTGTGAAAGGAAGTAATTCTTAACAAGATATAATAGAGAATATGATTTTTTTTTTCCTTTTCATTTATTCCTGCTGTGTGTGAGACCCATTTCATATCAGGGTTTTAAACCCTCTCCATTCCCTTGCTCCTACTCCTTTCTGAAAAGGGGTTTGTGGTGAATGTCCCACGGAGGGAGATGATGCCAACAGGGCTGAATATCTGGGACAGAGCTCCCTGTTAAGGCAAATCCTCCTGATTTTGGTGCTGAACAGCCCCATGGGTATGTGCAGAGCTGCTCTGCACAGGGCAGCCACGTTTAAAACATCTTTTTCACAAAAAAAAAAAAAAAAAATTGTCTCAGATTGGGCAGAACTCCTGCTCCCATTAATTGCACGTCTGCAGCAGGAAGTTTTCCTGGTGTAAGATGATTAGTGGTGTAATTTGTCTTGGGAGCATTGCTATGCTGATAACAAGGCTGGTTTATTTTTATAAAAAGCAGCACTGGGAGCACTTAAGAGAGTTTGGCTGGCTTTGTTAAACACAAAAAAGATTATAGTAAGAAGGCAACCAGTCCCCCTCTAGTAAGATCTTATCTAGAATGGAATATTTAATTTTTACATTTAAATTGCTGCTTAGTTTTCAGAGTTCACTTCCACATGAAAGACACAATTAATAATTACCAAAGCTATTATCTGGACTGCCTTTGAGGGAAAAATCCTTGTGTTTGAATTTATCTACTCATAGGAAACTCACATTTTGAAATGTCTTTTGTGTCTATGCCATCTAGTGACTTTAGTTCCTTTGTCCTTCTTGGTTTACAAATAATCCCTGGAAGAATGAGAGCAGTGCTCAGTGTGAATAAGAGTAAAGGAATCCAGCCCATTTCTAGATCACAGGACCTGAACCCAGTCCTTTTCCTTTATTGCTGCCAACAGGGAGCAATGTGTCTCAATCAGGGTAGCCCAATGATGTCTTAATCATCCTTACAGAGATTTATTTGATTTATTGTGTCTTCAGTGGTGATCCATTGGTGCTTCTGGAAATGCAGCTCTTTTCTTTTGCACGGGAAAAACGAATCATCATGTTGTTTTCCACACTGAATTGTGGGGGAAGCTTGCTTCCTTGTGAGCTAATTGGGGAAATTTTGTGAGAGGCCAAGCAACAACAATGTTTAACCTTTGGTTTTCAGTCCTTTTAAATATGAGATGAAGAAGTTTTTTATTTGTGGGTGAGAAGGGGCAGGAGCCAAACTGGATGAGGTGACTCTGCAGTGAGTGTCCTCAGGCTCAGCACTGCCACGAGCCCTGGACACACTCTTCTCTGCTGTGCTTCTCTTTGGACAGTGCCTCCTGATTTATGGGCTAATAGTCACTCAAGGGCTCAGTCAGAATAGAAAATTAAATAATTCTGCAATAGGAATATGAGAAATTCGACCTGCAGGCTAAAAAGCAAAGTGTACTGACTTTGTTTTTAAAAAACTTTAAAACCCCATTTTGGTCCCTTTTAGACTAAAGTTGTCTGCTAACAATTTCATTTTAAAGCACTACATTTTTTTAATAATTCCTGCCCATTTCTTGGCTAGGTTGGGAGCATGCAGATGTAAAATGCTTTATTGGAAGCAGGAATTTGAAGAACTTGGAGTGGAGCTGGTGTGTTTGTTGTTACCCAGTCAAGGAAGCTGGCAGATGATGTTACAAATTTGGGAAGAATTGTGGTTTTGCAGACAATGGGAGCATTAGTTAGGGCACACAAAGTCGAGATAGGACTGCTGAGAACATAATTATTATCAGGTTTCCGCTGCTTAACTGATAAGTAATATTAAAACCTCAAATAAATTATGGTTGTAGGGCCATAAAACAAGCAGCCCTGAAGTCTGACATTTGCAGGATCAAAAAAGCCATGTGAGATCTCACATATTTTTTATTTAAAGCAACAGTTCCACCACACAGGAGCTGTAGGCACTGCCCCATCCAGGCAAACAAACCTCACAAAGACACTCTGGTTTCAAACTAACAGTTTCCAATCCAAGCTCTGAAAATCCAACAGAGATGAGCATTTGCTTAAAGTGTTGGCATCTGGAAACTGTTCATTTCTATAATAATAATATTGATTTTTTTAAAGTGTGTTCTGGTTTTGTTTGTTTGTTTGTTTTGTTGTTTTGTTTTGTTTTGTTTTAAGTTATATTTACATCACCCAGAAGGCTTTCAATTATTCTGTGTGTTGGCTGGGATGTTTTTAATAGACATTATGTTTGGATGTTTTAAAAATTATATTGCAGCAACATGGTTTTGGCTTAAAAAATTCCTTTCTAGTATATTTATTCATGTAAGGTTAGTTGCAATATTTCTTGTGTAAGATTTTCTTTTTATTTTTGATTCACTTGATGTTTACCTGGGATGGTTTTTGAAAGGGGGGAAAATGCAAGGTTAGATACCTGAACATGCAAAATGACTGCTTGAGACCTAGAGACAGAAACGGATAAAAGTTTTCATAAACTGGGCAAATAGGAGCCTCTTGAGATATTAAGCCTAAGTATTCCCAAATAATCATAAAGCTACTTCAGAAACTGAAATTTTGAGTTCTTCTATGGTGTAAAAATGTTGATTCAAAGGAAGATGGGTCATGTTAAATATCTTGACTTTGTTCAGTGTTTCAACAACTTTCAATATGATTATTTCTTAGGTTTGACACTTCTGTGAGTTACTAAATCTTCTTTCCATCTGAAATCCTGAGTTTTCATGCACATGGACCCCATTTTACAGCTGGTTTGATGCCCCTCAGCACATGTGGGTACAAGCAGAATGAATGCAGCAGGGAAAACTGTGATTTAATAGGGAAAATGGTTAATTTATGACAACAATGCCTTTTTAATTCCAAGGAGTAAATAAAGAAACTGTGGGGGTCAAACAGCTGGCCAGGTGTGTTCAGAAAGGCTCCTACAGCCATAAAGCCAGATCAGGAGAGGATTAATTTGAGGTTTAAAACATCCTCAGTGCCCAAAGTGCTCATGAATGATGTAGAGAGCTGGTTTGTAGGAGGGGGGGGTTGAGTTATGGATATGAAATCTGATTTTTGAATTTTGCATCTTAATCTTCTGCAGTAGATCAGTAGCCTGAGTGAATATGGAGTGGAAAATACCACAGATCATCTTAGCTTAGTATAGACCATAAGAAATGTAAATTACTTCACTTCTTGTTTCATTCTCCTTTCTGGAGCTCAACATTTTGCTGTGGCAAAGTCAGACTTGCACTCTCTTGTTTGAGCATCTCATCAAGTGAAGTTAGCAGGGTTTGGGTGAAGCTAGTAGGATTTTTCCTGCTGTTGTCTGGGTCTGGATTTCCCATTTAGATCTGTGCCATGGCTCCAGAACACCCTAAGGCAAGGTCTGACAGGATTTTCAGGGGTGTCCTGGAGGGCTGGGAGGGGGATTGGCTCAGCAGGAGGCTGTCAGTGCAGATTTGGGCTAGGCAGGCACACTTTGGGATAAAACTGAGCCTTTCAGGAATAAAACTGCCTTGGAGCCTTGCCCAGCCCAGAGAGTGGAGTTTAAGGGCTGGAATTGCTGAGAAACAACAGCAATTCCTGTGTGGGGATGCCCTGCTGTAAGAAAATGAGTAAAACCCTCATGCAGCTTCCAAACTCACACACAGCTGTTATTGCTTCTCATTTTAAATATGTTTTCTTTTCTAATCTGCAAGATGAGATAAATAGAAGATTTTGTGCAACTACAGCATTTTTTAATGCCAACTCTGCGCCGAGTGATTTATCTTTATTACCCACTAAATCCTGAAAATTCACACTTATTTTTCACGTTATTTATCTTGGAAAATATACTAAATTGCTCTTCTCTGACTAGTTTAAATAAAAGAGAGCAACTTGGCATCTGTAATAATCAGACTGACTGACTTAGAGGGTGGAATAGCAATTCCTTCAGCACAAGCCTAAACCAGGGGATTTCAGAAAAGTCAGCATCACTGAGCACTGGGAGAAGCCACACCAGCTCAGGAATTCAAATATTTTAAAAGAAATATTGGCCTCTGCTGTGTATTAGCCCCTGGCTGGCTTAATTCATCTGGCACATGCTCAGCTCTGACACTAGCTGATTATACTAGTCAAAAAATAAAATAAAAATAAAAGAGGAAGGAAGTGTATGATGTCTGCACCGTTGTTTTTACATTTGTACCCCTTCTGTGTCAGGGAGTGAGATGCTGACAGATGGTACTTAGTCACCTGTTATGTCTGTTCATTACATGCTTTGATCTAAAATTTATTTTGCTCCTCTTGGCAGCTGAGCAGCCTCTTAATCCATTGATAAAACCTGCTTAATAAGCACTTGCAGAGGCACTGACATCACCAGGAACACTGCTGAAATCATGACATGATGCCCATAAACTCAAAAGGAGCCTTGCATTCAAGGCTGCAAGCAAAATGCTTTTTGGGGAAGCAAGGAACAAGCAGATTTATTCTTGCTTGGTGTAGTTTAAGTCTGATGCTCCCTTGTATTTGTTTCAAATGTCTCAGTAAGGAGAGGATGGTTCAAATAGATGCTTGCTATGGAGAATTTGTATTTTCTGTGTATTGAGACTGTCAGAAACCTCTCAGCTTCCTTAATTATGGGTGTAAATTCAATTTTCTGGTCATGGAAGAGTTTTGAGAAGAGAGCCATTGCCTTGTCCTGAGGAGACAATGCCTGAACAGAGCTGACAGCTCACCATGAGGAGCATAGGGAGATAAAATTTTGGGGCTTTTGGGGGGGGTTTGCTTGATTTGTTGTGGTTTTCTGCAAAAGATAAAGCTTTCTGGGTTTTTAGTTTGAGGATCCTGTCACTCATTGAATTCATGGCTAATAAGAACCAGTTGAAGTAATCTCAATACACAAACCTTGGCAGGGGGGAGTTATAAATTTCTGGTATCTTGAGGAACTTTATTAGGACATTATTATTAAATAAATAATAAAATATTAAATAATAAACGATAAAATAATAATAAACAATAAAATAATAAATGATTAAAAGAATTAAATAATTATTAAATTATTAATTATTAAATTATCGTTTTAGCACAATCAGGTCTTTCTTTCTAAGCTGCTTGGCCATCTCTGGCCAGCTCTTGCTGTCACCAAGCTGCCCTAACAGGCTCAGATGGTCCCTTGCTATCAGCTTGCCCCTCATTCAATTACCAGACCATATTTTGTCAGCATGGCAGCAGTGGCTGCTGCCAGCTTGGGGAGCTTGCCAGTCCTGGACACCTGCAAGGCTGCAGTGTAGGAAAAACAGCTTTTTATTTATTTTTTTTTTTAGCATTCTCTTTGTCTGACAGCTTGCTTGATGTCCTGTGAAGGAGTCTGAGTAATTAATTTGAGCTAGGTGGGTAAAACTAAGTGGCAGGACACCAAAAGAGATTGTCTCCTCTTTCATGGTCCATCCTCTGACAAAATCCTGAAGTTTCCACGTGAATATCTTCGATTCCCCTACAGGGAAATCATGTTATTTTAATGCAAGGAATATGAATCAATGGAGATTACAACTGTGCACAGAATTCTGGGGTATTTAACTCTGAGTCTGCCTGTAATGGAGTTGCTGCTCAGATTCTCAAATAACGCTTCTGTCTTCTAAGCTAAAGTGACCAGGAAGGTAGAATGTATTTTTCTTCATTGATCAAGTGATTGTTCACTTGAAAATAGGAACAAAATATTTTTATAAATGTTGTCCTATATAATTATGTAAGAGAAGTCTTCATAAGCATCTTTGGTCCTGTTTTTGTTGATTTTATGTTGATAAAGCTAAATCTACTAAAATTCCTGAGCAGTTATTAAAAACAAGTTCAAATTTCACAATTTAAAAAAATTTAAATGCACCATTTTAATTTTTTTTTTTTTTTTTTTTTTTTTTTTTTTTTTTTTGGCAGAGGAAAAGCTGATTTAAGAACACAGTCTACAGGACTGCTGGTTAAACTGTAAATTACAGAGAAGCATGTTAAGGCACGACATTGTTGCACAGCTAACCATCATTCTTTTTTGGCTTGCTGCCTCTAGAGGCACACTGAAACAGGGAGGAGAGGGGGAGGTGAAGCAGGCAGTTTAGAGCTTCTACTATATAGATACTGATAGGTTTGGAAAAGAAAACAAACAAAAAAAATCCAAACACAGCCCTGCAGAGGCTGCCCAGCCCCAGGAAATCCAGGGCAGGAATGGCCCCAGAACACAAAGTGCTGCTCCCCATCAGAGCACTGGGGACATGAGAGGTGCCAGACATGTGAGGATGTCTGCCCAGCTCTCAGAGGGATGCAGGGATGCTGCCAGGGAATAATGCTCACCTGAAACTTGCTTCTTTTTGCAGGTTTTTTCTTTGTTTTCTTATTTGGGTTTCCATGTGAGATCATAAACACAAGAGGAAAAAAAAATCCCCACAATTCAAACACACAATTCTTGTCTTTTCAAAAATCAGTTGCAGTAAATGTTCATCCTCAATACTGTACATGTCCATTACTATGAATATTTAAGAATCTGATCTTTAACTTCTGGATGAAAAATACACATAAGAAAGTGAATGCTATGTTGTAGTTTCATATGAAGGATGAGAAGATGCAGTGGTAAAATAAAGCAATTGATGGTGTAATTCTGTATTATCTAAAAATGTGGGTTTGGTTGGGGTTTTTTTTGTTTGTTTGTGGGGTTTTTTTTTTTGTTTTGGGGGTTTTTTTTGGTTTTTTTATGACGTTCCCACACTTACGGAGTTTTAGATGTTTTAACTTTAACATTTTCTAAATAGTAAGTTGTCATGATTGATGCTTTAGCATCTAAAAAAGATGGGAAAAAATTGAGACCATGGTATAATTCTTAGCTAAATGTTGTTGTGAGCAGTTTTACACTTTGACACTGAAGTTCTCATCTTGGATTGCACCATTGGCAGTCCTTGCAGATGATTGAGCCAATTCACTTTCCCAGAATGTCTTAAAAATAGAATATCTTGTCTACTACCATCTTCTGATTAGAAAGTATTGTTTTACAGCTGTGAAAAAAAAAAGGAAATGTTTAAAGCTCAGATTGAAAACACATGTTTTCATGGAGAGAACACAGGGATAAATTCAACAGCTGTGGATTTGCCATATATTCAAGGCTATGGCCATGAAAACTTGAAGCAGTAGTTTTGCTTTGGGTTTGTTGGTGGTGTTTCTTTTTGTCTTATTCCTTTTAGATGAGCACATCTTAATAAAAATTTCTGAGGTTTTTTTTTTTTCCCTCTCCATACAACAATAATGATGAATGTGACACAGTAAGAACAAACTGGTTGCAATGCAGATGCTGGGCCAGGAGTCAAACATTCCACATCAGGCTGCAAGATTAAAATGTTTGTAGTTCAGCACAGTTTTACACAGTTTTGATTGGAGCCTATCCAGGTATTTGCATGCAGAGAATTATTGCTCAATGACAAATTATGTAGATACAATCTAGTGTGTTGGGAAATTTCCACTCTAGTGTGGTCGTGTGCCAGGTATGATACCTCTTGGGAATGATACAATAAATGATGTATGTTGGCCTTGAAAGATCACTGGACAGCAAAATTTTCTATCATTTGGAAGAATCAGTTTCTGTACCTCTAACCAGAGGTGATTATAATTTTTGCAAGTCTGTGCTAAGATTTTAATACAAAAAGCTGAAACCCTGAACCCTCTTGCAGGATTTTTAGAATACTCCTACCCTTAGGAATAGGGGTCTGTGAAAACAGCAATATTTGGGTTATCTGTGCTCCAAAGGGTGATTCTACAAATGTGATGCTGAGCAGCACCTTCTTCCTAGAAATATTGCATACCACTGAGAAATTGGCTGGCAGCTAACAATTCCATTTAAAACCTGATCTTCTCCCCTTTATCCTGTATAAATCCTACCTGAAACCAGCTCCATTTTCTGCTCTATAAATACTATTGTGGAGTAAATAATAGGAGTAAATAATAGTAAATAAACTAATAGGTTTTCTACAGTCTTCCTTTCTCCTCCTCCCTTTGCAGCAGAATCTGCATGGAGGAAATTAAGCCTGAAAGAGAGGCATGAAAATTAAATGTATTTGCTGAACAAAACAGCAGCATTTTTCTGCCTTTTTGCTGAAGGAAATATCACAATTAGATAAAATGCTAGTTTTTTAAGCTGACTGCTTACCAAAGGAGAAGTCTCACACTTTCCAAATCAAGTTTTGAGGCTGAAAATTCGTTTTTTCTTAACTGGACAGGTGACACCTGGGATTTCAGCCCTAACTCCAGTGGGAATCTCTCAGATTTTTTAATTCCCTCGTACTCTTTGCAAGGGCTCTTTATCTGGCAGTAAACCAAGCGCAGGATTACTCGGCGTGTTTTGTGATGAGATTGCACTCAGCATTGATGGCATTTCATGTTCCTGTTGGGATATCACTGACATCATGAAGTGAGTTGAAAAGGCTTAACTTTTGACATGACAGCTGAAGTCTTAACACCAGAAATCTCTCTGGTGATGAGACGAGATACCTCCTGTTGAGAAAGAGCGATATGGGAAAGGAGAAAGGTGCTAGGGGGATTTAGGGCTCTGTCAACGTTTTAATTGCACAGCCCAGGGGTTCCAGGCTCTCTCCCTGATCCTGCTTTGTGCTCAGCTTCTCTCTGCTCCCGTTACATCCTCGTGTGGCTGCTCCTCTGATCCCTGGGCAAGCAAACAGCAGCGTCAGAACCACTGAAAAAAAGAGCTGGGCTTGGCTTTGGGCTTGGTTGGGTGTTTTTGGGGGGTTTATTCTCTTTTAGGCACAGGGAAGGGAAAAGTTTTCAAACTTCTTAGCAGTTGGCAGGCAGAGGATTATAAACTTTTTGTCAAGTCCCACTTTGTGGATGAGGTTTTTTCTGTGGGCCAGTCTGAACGATGACAACTCTTATGTGGTGTGTCCTATGGTTGCATTTGCTGCTTAAAATACTGGCCTTGTGAGGAAAAGAAGTGTCTGGTTTTCAGGGTTAGTTTTGTTTGCACAGAGGCAGTGACAACACTTTTAACCTGTCCAATACCTTCCTCAAAACAACCCCCCCAGCCCACAGACTCTGCCTGTCCTGAAGTATTTTGGCTGTGGTAAGAACACAGAAACTGCTAATAAATCTGTCAGGCTCTTAGAACACTGTTTTTAAGCAGGGATAATAAACAGAAGCATAAATATGCACAATCCTGTGTCCCTTGCAATCCTGAAAGGCTGGGAATAGCCAGGTCTAAGCTCAGTAAATACATCACTTGCATAAGTGAAAATACACTCTTAGTGGCTCTAAGATAAACAATTTCATCTATTCATAAACAGGATGTAAAGATGCTGCTGCAGAAATCTCCCTGGCAGTGATGGAAACTGGTTAAAACACAGAAGAAAATGACAATAATGGCAGTTTAGTAGCTTGGAGTCAGCCAATCTCATCATTGTGATGATGTGAGCACACACAGTTTGTATTTTCACAGACTCGGCTGAGCTTTCTTGTGACACAATGCATTTTTCTGTTTGTTATATTTGTTTGAATCTTTTTCTTCATTTGTATTACTTTTTTACTGTTAATTTTTTAACATATTCCCATAAAATCTTTCTGCCCCATTCTTTCTCCCCCAATTTTTGTCATTCCTGTGTCCACTGAGAAGATCTTGCTGTGTGCTGGCACAGAGGTTCACAGAGGTGAAATGAGTTCCTGACTTTTCAGTGTCCACTGCCCAGCTGGCATGAACTGGGAAAATAAAATATCTGGGAGCTCTAGGAGCAGAGGGAGGAAGCAGGAAATCTCCATGAGCTTGTGGTTCAGCCCAGGGTGATGTGTGGGAAGGGGATTTTTTCTTGTCTTTCCCTCTGCTTCAGGAGCTGGAGTGAGCAGCCTGGTGCCTGGCTCTCCAGAGCATGCAGGCAGTGTAAAAATCCTTAAAGTCCAAGCTCCTTGGTCTATAGATGGCATCACAAAGTGCTGGCACCTCCAGGGATATCTCCACGTGGTGTTATGTCATAGACTTTGCTGCAGGATATTTCAATAATAACTGGTTTGGGCTGGCTGTTTTAATATCTGGCTTTGTTATGGACAGAATGACCAGCTACAATTTTCTGTAATTGCCTCTAGTTTTCCTTGGACTAATGCAAGCTTTTTTCAACAAGCCTGCTTTCTGAAGACTTTTCAGGAAACAAATCTCTTTATGTGCAGGGAGAACAAGAAGTCAGATCTATGAAGAACTGAGAAACAAAAATCCTCCAAACTCTTACAATAAACCAGCAATAACCCAACATTTTGTGTAATGCAAAACACTGCTGCTGTCATTTTTGCTGAATATCACTGAAGGATGTGACAAAAATACATAAATACATAAATCTTTTTCAATGGTAGATCTCACAGTACTCTTCTTGGAGATTTTACTCCTCCTCTTCTTACAGATAATTTTTTTTTAAAACAAATATCTTTGCTGTTCCAGCATACAATTTCTTCTTTTAGGGCTCTCCTGACATGACCCAGCATTTCTTGCTGCAGAAGTTACTCACTCCTATGAAGAAGTGTTGCTCTGCTGTTTCTCCCAGCTGTGGGGGTTTTTCAGTGATTCATTTCTCTTTGGAAGTATTACTGGGCTTGATCTCATCCTTAATTTGCCCTGCATTTCCCATGAGCTCCCAGCCTGTTGGTTTCAGAGAGGTGCCAGTGTTCATTTCTCATTGGGATCTGTTGCTGTTCACCAGCCAAATGCTGACAGATGTGGTTATGAGAGAGAGCCTTGCAGTTCTCTTTTTGCAAAGAATGTTGATTTTTTTTTTTTTAATTTTTTTTTTGGTGGTGTTTGTGGATTTATTGATAGCAGGCCTGCTGGTGTGCCCAGCAGAGCTCACACAAGGGATGCAGGACAAGACCTCCATGGAGTTCCAAAAAGTTTTGAGAAAGCTTCCAGCTCCCTGAAAAAGTTGCTTACTGGTAAAACTTCCACAAGTGGAAACTTGTTGGAAAGGAAAGCAGATCCAGGTGGCTATTGTGTAAATGTGGGGAGACCTTGTCTGAAAGGTTGTTAAACAGAGGGAAAATTAGAAGAGGGTAAGTAGATGTTTTAGCTTGTCCTCAGTTCCAGGAGAGCTGTCTGTGAGAAATGGGATATGGAGATAATTTTGCACTTGTGACTGAATAAATTTAATTAAAGTGATTTATTCCTCTTTCTCCCACAGACCTTTAGGATCTTTATGTGTTTGTTAGAGGGTCATTAGAGTAGAAGCACATGATTTATTCCCCCTTTCTCTTTTACTAGAATTAATAAAAATGGCAGATTTCAGATGTGTTCCAAAACACTGGGGACATGTGAGTGATCACTGAGGGAGAAATGGATTCCACTTGTCACTGTCTGTTGGATAGAGCAGTTTTTCAGTTCATTCTGACCAGAGATGTTTGGAAGAAACTTTTCTTATTACTGCATTTTTTTAGGATTAGTTGGAGAGGTTATACTGTTTGTAGATTTTTAATTTTTTTTTTTTTAAGAACTATTTAACTTCATCCCTCAGTGAGATTCTTTTCCATCTGGGTGGCTGTAGTTTCATTTTGTGCAAAATATGGGTTTTTGCTTTGGCCTATTTGAGGAAGTGTCACCTCACACACACATACCCACATTAGCCTTAAGGTAAAATATCACTTTATTTTCCTGAGTCTTAGAGTCAGAAGATGATACTCCTCCAGCTCCAGTCACAAAGCTGTAAGGATTTCAGAATTTTCCTTATATCTGTGTTGTTGATAATTATTTTCCTTCCTACAGTAGAGAGAATTTTTATATGAGAAGCCTTCATTCCTAAAAGAAATTTTGGTGAATTTTGTATTGATTTGATTTTGAGGAAATAGAAATTAATGAGTAAATGAAAAAGGCACCAGAAATATTATTTTATAATAGATTTCTGAATGCATTCAAAACTATTAACAAGTTGACTTAACTTTGGTTTCGTACAATGAATCAACAGTGAGAGAATATCTGAATGTTGACATTTTTTAATTTTTTAAGCACTCTGATAGCAGAGCTTAGTCCATGGCATTTAACAGCAAAGAAGTTTTGCCTTTTCTACATGTGTGCTTGGATTGTGGAGTAGACTTTCTGTGGTGATACCTTCAGCTGTGGACTGTAAATGCCAGGCTACCACTCTCTGAGTTTATCAATACAGCTTCACTTTTTGCTCCTGTTCATCTTGCAGGAGGGTGGCAAAACGAGGAACAGTTTCCAAGTGTGCTCAGAACCTACTGAATTAAAATAACAGTTCCAGATATGCTCAGTACCTACAGAATTAAAAGGAGGAAGAGCTCAAGGTGCTCAGAACCTACTGAATTAAAAGAACATCTCAAGGTGTGCTCAGTGCCTACAAAATTAAAAAGAGAAGCTCAAGGTGCTCAGTACATACTGAATTAAAAGGAGGAGCAGCTCCAGGTGTGCTCAGAACCTACTGAATTAAAATGACAGTTCCAGGTGTTCTCAGTACATACTGAATTAAAAGGAGGAGCATCTCCAAGTCTGCTCAGTACTTACTGAATTAAAATAACAGCTCAAGGTGTGCTCAGTACCTACAGAATTAAAATAACATCTCCAGGGGTGCTCAGTACCTACTGAATTGAAAGAAATCCCCCTTATCACTGAGATGAGTGCTCAGGTTTCCCAGGTTTGGGTGGGCTGTGCAATGTGACATCCCCTGGGAAGCCCAGTTTCCAATAATGCTGTCTGTGCAGCACACAGGAATTCCAGTGCACGCCCTCCCATCAGTCCTGGGTGAGCTGGAATCAACAGGGATTTGAAGGAATATACTGAATATACTGAGTAAGGAACCATGCAAGGCAACCTCCTGGGAGGGGGGGCTGTGCTTGGTTATCACTCAAACAACTTCCAGCGAGAAGCACAGAGAAAACTCCAGCTTTTCCTATATATTTCCTAATTTTTGCTTTTCAAATATTCACTGTACTTCTCAGTGGGCTTCAGCATTGCCTTGAGGGACAGGGCAAAAAAAAAAACCTAAAAGGGCAGTGGGAGGAGGGAGGTACACACAAGCATGTCATCTGAGACAAATGTCAACAGCTCCATGCTACGAGTCAGATATTTATGTCATTAGGGAAAAATAAGTGTTTTCTTTCAGGTGTATACAAGATATAGAAGGATTAAACCACTGGCCACAATTGCTGTTTAAAAATAAATACAAGTGCAGCAAGACAAAGCACTACTGCATTATTTTACTGTTCATATCCCACAGACAAAAGTACTTTTATCTGTTGATGCTAAAGGTCAGGCCTGCTGATCTTGGAGGTCTTTTCCAACCTGAATGTTTCCAAACATCTGTGTTAAAGGGGATCGTGTAATTCGATTTATAGAAGCAAAGTGAATGCAAACTAAAAGCATCTGTTTATCAAATACTTCCAAAACCTGTGTTTAGAGGAGGTACAGAGCCATTGGCAGCAAGTAGAAAAGAGTGCTCTTTCATCTGACAATCCTGTTTGAGCCTTGTACTTGCAAACCTGCACACCCACTGGGGCAGAGATGCAGAATGCAGGTTTTTATGGCTCTGAAAGGGTGTTCTACTCTGGTAGTAACTACTGCAACGTGTAATTTCTATTTCTTTTTATGAGGGTGACTTTGAATCCTTTTTGTTTGTTGTGTTTCCAGCTGGACTCATGCTCTGCCCTTCAAGACAGATATTCCCCAACAAACACATGGCTTGCATATCTGAATCAACAGTGAGTTTTTGGCAACAAAGCTGTTTTATTGCATCAGGAGAAGGAGTTGCATTCAACCAAGTGCTATTCAGACAAGTGGCCTTAGAGATAGGTGGTGTGGCTCTGAATTTCCATTTCTGGCTAGCTGGTGCCTTCCCACTGGACACAAGGTGTGGAGCATTGGGGCAGTGTCTCCATTTGTTGCTCTCCTGAGAACAATGCTTTTCCAGAGAGGATGAGTCAGATCAAATCTGAAATGGGCAAAAAATTTTCTTCCAGTCAGTAAAAAGTCACTTGGTATTTCAAAAACTTGTTGGTATTTCAAAAACTTTTCAAAAAAAGAATTTTGTTTGAATGTGCTGATTTTCCTTGGTGAAATATCAGAAGGCAATATGTGGAAGCTGGTGCTGTCATTATTGGAAGAGCCCTGGGATTTTTCTTATGCTAAGACTTTGGCTTGTTTCCAAAAATGTTTTCCTATTTCTCATATATGGAAATATTTTAATCTGTTTTTTAATATATTTTTTTTTAATTATGTTGGTTCACCATCGCCTTTTTCCCTGGAGGTCACATATTTTAGCTCTTCTCAGAAAATAAATTTTATCTGTATACACATTCAGATCATGCTTTCTAGTGTTTGTCATTGTATGGGAAAATATGGGGTCCATAAGTTGATAACAGAGAAAATTTACCACAGCTTTGATTTTGGAAAATGGAGAATGAATTACTTCACTTCTCATGTGAAACTTCTCAGTTTTGTGGTGTAAATGCTTTCCCTAAGTTATTCATACTGCTCTGAGAAGAAGGATCAGTTAAGGACTTGAAAGATTGGGACTTCAGAAGAACCTTCCATCAGCAAAAATAAACTGGTAATAAGATAATCAATGTGACAACCAAATGCAATTAATTGCAAAAGAAAGTATTCATAAAATATAGCCTTAAATAATTTCTATTCAGGTTCACAAATAGCTGATAGAAATACAGAAGGACTTTGTGATATTTAGATTATTTCAGCTGTGGAAGTGAGATGAGTGAGCTCTCAGTGGGTTCTTTAGGAGAGAGAATTTTTTTATGATAATGCAAATATCAATGGTTTGAAAAGAATCAAGAATGTGTTGCTCACATCATGCTCTTCCTCTGTGTGCATTTTTGGAGTTAGATTTTCTCACTATTTTCTCTGCTTAGTATTTCCAAATATTAAGTGTTTTTCACAAATTGACTGCTGTAATGCAATCTGAAATATGTATTCTATATTGGTGTTATTGAAATAACATAAAATTGGAATAACTTTAAATAGCACCTATCTGTTTTGCAAGTGCCTTGCAATGAAGTTGTCCCTTCCATTGTGCTCAGCAAACATCAGGATGGTTTTTCCCAGCAGTCCTGAGCAGGAAGCTATAAAATCATGAATTCTCACAGGCATTTACTGTTAATAATCTTCAATACAGCTATATCAGGAAATAAAACCCCTTTCCTATTAGGTGATAACAGCAGAAAATAACCTAGAGAGTTCAAAATCAGCTGAAGTGTATTTAAATATAGGTTAACTTTTATGGAAAAAAAGATACACTTTGGTCAGGTTGGGAAATTAAAGGTCCTGTGTGTGCATGGCTTTTTTTCTCTCATCCATCACAGTCTCTGGGTCATTAGTTATGTTTATCCTTTAATCCCACTGTCTGGGTTTGTTTATGTAAGATTTATTATATAGCCAGGGTGGGTAGTTAAATGAAAAACCAAACCTGACCCTCAGCCAGTGCAAGAATACCTACAGATTACTTTGTTTTACACAGAGAAATTAGATTTATTCTCAATCTATTATGTAAGAGTTGGGCTCCACATTTCCTGAGCCACCAAGAGACTAAAATTGCTGCCACTTGCATCTGTTCTTCTTGCACTTCATCCTCTAAAACCAGGAGAAAAAGAAGCTGGGTGCATTTTCTACAAGTATTTCCTTGAGATAGGAGCTCACTTAATGGTCATGTTTCATTGTGCAGTTAAGTAAACACTCTCATAATTGAATGTTCTTGCTGCTGGCTGTTTACAAATCTTACCCAGCAATAGTTGTTTGTTTTTTTTTTTGTTTTTTTTTTTTTTTTTGTAAACTTTACAGAAAACAATTGATAAATACCAGTAGCATAGGACTTGGGTGAATGAATATTAAAAAAATCACCACATTGTGAGTGCTCCCACATCTTTTTGGTCACAAACCCAGTTTCAATATGCATAAATACATTCAATCCCTAATACAATTTATTTTAAAATACTTGTTGATGTTACAGCTTGTTCTGCCAGGGCACTGTAGTTGGAGGATGGCTTCCTGGTGCTTTCCATTGTTTTTTCCCTTTATTTGATGAATGTGCTGAAGCAGACTGGAAATAACTAGATTCCCCAGTTGTCTGGACAGTGAATGAATTAACAGTTGTGGAAATCACAGATGTTTTCACTCCCTGCATGTTGTATTCTGTACTCCCAGGCCAAATATAGAAAAACTGCAGTGGGCTTGTCCTGATGTGCTGCTGGGAATTGCAGATTAAATTCATCCTGGTTTAAAAAGACCTACATGAGGTTTATTAATCTTTAAAACCCCACTTAAATCCTGTTTGAATGTCTTAAGGAGGATTTAAATGATGCCCAGCACAGGCCCTTTGTGAAAGGGGGAAAGAAGTGACCCTGCAGGTTACTAAAAACACCATATTTCACAATTTCATCAAGCCATACATAGCAGGATTCCAGGGCCATTGATGGGCTGACTTTTTGTGAAATTCAAACTGCATGTTGTATGAGGAAATATATAATTTCTGCCTCAACAAAAAAACCTAAAGGGATTCCACTGGTTAAATAACCACACTTAGACTCTTAAACAATGGTTATTGCCAATTCCAAATATTTGGCTACTCCCTGCACATTTATTTCATTTTAAAATGTTTCAGTTTGGTTTAAAATAATGTTTTGGGAGCTTTTTATTGCTGCCTGTGAAACATCTCTGCAAGCAAAAGACCAAGTACATTGATTCCAGCATTTCTCCTACAGTTTTTTTTTTGTTTTTTTTTAAAGCTGTATGAAGTAACTTGTGTAAAAAAACTGAGGAATTCTCCAGACATTTGGTATGTTTGAGATTCTCAGAGATGAGATGCTATGGAAATTGTAAAAATACACATAATTGTTCACCTAGGCTATAAAATTTCCTGCTGTCCCAGCACAGCTGTGCAGTGACCCACACTGAATTTTCTTGCTGTATCCAGAGTAGGTAATTTTGGCATTTCAAAAGTCACAGTAGTGCTTGATCTGCAGTTTTGAGAAATTAAGCACTAAGTACCCCATCTGTACAGTCTATTACTACTATTACAAAAAAAAAAAAATTTAGGCTAATATTGAATATTTTTTGTTAGCTCATGGTGCATTACAAGGTAGGTCTAATTAATTGCTGTCACACTCTTTAAGGTGTGGATGAGTGCAGGTTTAATTAATTTCCCCCCATAGGCAACATATTTTTACCTAATTATGTGTAATTTTCTACATTTTTTGCTCATCATCTTGTACTAACAAACAAATCAGGACATATGTTTGTCAGAAGGGGCATGAACTGACAGAAGAACAACAAATCAGTGGGTGGGGAGGTGTGGAAAATGGGTTTTTTGAGGCTTTTCAGGCAGATAGATTTGAATTCCAAGACTGACTTTCTGTACCTGAAATAATGAATCAATCTTGAGGCATAATTTAAGGGAGAGGGGTAATTACACTAACACAGTTTAACAGGCCTGCTAGGAAAACTAGGATATGGGGGAGGTCTCCAAAATAAAAATTAAATATGTCAGAGCAGGTGGGATTTTTTTTTTAATCCATGAATTATTCTTCTGAAATGGAAAAATGTACATTTAACCAAATGGTCACTAAGGTGTTACTCTGGTCAAGTGCTGCAGGCAGGGGGTTGATACAAAATGCAAGAATAAAATTGTTTTATTTTCTGCTCTGTTAGGATTTCTCAAGGACAGTCATTCTGTTGACCACTCACGAGTTCCAGACCAGGATGAGAAGAGGAAAATGAGAATGAGGATGTCAGGAAGCACAGAGGTAATATAGAAATGGTCCATATTAAACTGACAGGTGACACTATGCTACAAGCAATTTGAAAAGCAGGGACAGCTTGGAAAACTATGTGGTAGAATAACACTGAGAAAAATTAAATTAATAAGAAAAAGTGTCAGATGATGCCCTTAGGAACAGCTAGATGGTTATTTTGAAGGAAAAAAAAAGCCTTAAGAATTGCTAGGGCTTCTGGTGGATTGTGATGCAAATAGAGTTTAACCATTTTTTGTAAAAATTACAAATAGGATGTTTAAGTAGATGTTTCATTTGCAGTGGACGTAAAGTGATCCTCCCCTCCATTAAGTGCTGTTATGGATTTTTTCTGAGCTGCTGTTTCCTGATGTTAGCCTCAAGTGGGTAAGGCAGGAGGAGGTTAAACATGAGGAAAGGTTTTTGTTAATGCTGGGAGTGATTGCCAGGTTGTGGAGATCTCCAGAACTTGCAGGGTGAAAAGAAAGGGTGGGAGCAGCCCAGCTGAAAATTTAAACCTCCTTCATCCCTGTGTTCAGAGATTCTGGATATCATTCATTCCAGGTGTGAAAACCCTGCTGTGGAGCTCTCTTTTTACCCACTGTGTGTGCTTAGCCCCTTGATTTGAGATTTTAGCAGGAGGCACAGTGGGAATCCTGCCTGCACTGCCACAAGGCACTGATGTTTTGACACCTCCATTCAGTAACATTGCCTGAGAGCATTTTTGAGGAATGAAAGGCCTCCACACCTTGGATTGCACATATATTGCAGATATATTGCAGATATATTTACTGACTGTGCATTGTACAAGCTGGGGGTATTCAATTCATCAAAGGTGGCTCAGTTCATCAAAGTTCTTTTACATGTTCTGTGATGCCTAAGAACTTCCTAAGGGGACCTTCCATGGCTCCACCAACAATCACATTTTTTTCTGGGATGTGTTGTTTGTTTGGGGAAAGTTGGAAGTAAAACAAAATCAGATCAGAAGTTGGGATACACTGTGAAATCTATTCCAGATAACTAAGATTTACTACATTCTCAGGAGGGCATGACTCTGTATCCAATTCCTGTGGGGAGGGAAAGGAAATTTTCTTATCTTTTTGCAATCTCAGGTGTAGATTTTCAGGTATTTCAACAGGGCAGCACTGAAGCTGTGCCAGGGCAGGTTCAGGTGGGATATCAGGAAAAGGTTCTTCACCCAGAGGGTGGCTGGGCAGTGGTCACTGCACCAAGCCTGACAGAGCCCCAGAAAGGTTTGGACAATGTTGTCAGGCATGGTGTGACTCTTGTGGTGTCCTGTGCAGGGCCAGGGGCTGGACTTGGGTCATCCTTGGGGATTTCCTCCAGCTCAGGCTATTCTGTGACTGAAGGTCCCTTCTAGCATTGATGAACCTGTGAAAGACCATCAAATAAAATTGTAGCTTTAAACTGGAATTCCTTGCCTCCTGGATAATCCAGGGGAAAAGATGTCAAAGAGTACAGTCAGTATAGTTTCCAAGAGCTAATTAAACAGTGAGGAGCTTTTGGGATGTTTTCACAGCCAGGAAACTCAAGCAAAGACCCTTGTAAAGCAAGAACACCAAGAATACAAGATGTGAAAATCTGGCTGGTTTATGTGACCTGCCACAGCTGTCTCTAGAGCTCTGCCAGGGAAAGGCAACTGCCAAGAAATTGTGTTTCAAGAACAAGAATTGTATTTTGGCAACAAGAAGCCAAAAACCCTTCCCTAGCTGTGTGTCAGGATTTTAGGTGGAGTTGCACGAACCAGTTTGTCATTGTGCCCCTACTGCATTCTCCCAACCTTCTCCATAATCCAGGCCATGAATTGTAGATTATTTTATGGCCATTGTTTCAAAGAACTCCTCATCCCCTAATAATTACCTGCAGACATGCTGATACATATTGAGTCCTGAAAACAAAAAACAAAACAAAAAAAAAAGAAGCAGCCCATGGATACCAAGCAGACCTTTGGACTGCTTTCATTCAGGTTACATGAGGTAATACTTTATGTCAATTGTTAGGAAGCTCAGGATGACACCACTTCCTAGGCTTTAAATGATTAATTAGAAGCCTGGGTTGAGATGTAAAATTAAATACTTGTACCAGTACAATCAGCTTTGCTTTTTTGCACGCTGGAACTGTAATGAACTGCTTTGTAAAGCCAGACATTTCCTCTAGCAAAAGTGGAAATTCAGCTGGTATGCAGTGCTTTGGCAGGAGATTAAACAAAACCTAATTGCTTAAGTTATATTTGCAAAATGATTCTAAACCACAGGACTGTTTCCCTTTTCATTTTCACTGCAAAATTCAAAGGTCTTTTGAGTGGGGTTTTTGTTCCTCTTATCCCTTTACACTTATAATATCCGGTACATATTTAAATTTCAAATTTCATTGCCTTTATCACCATTGAGGTGGCCTTGGCTTCCAGTATGGAAGCCAAAGGAAAGCAAACTGGGAAAAATTCATGGAGAAATTTCTTACATTTTGTTGAGGTTTATGTTCTCTCTGGTGAATTTCTAATGGGAAAAACCCAATGGGAGCTGACAGTCATGGGATTTGAATTTTTGTTTCTTTTTTTCTTTTTTTTCATTTGTTCAGGAAAAAAAACTTCTAGATCAAGAAATGAAACTTTCAAATCAAGTATTTTTGTATTTTTTTTAAGATTTTGGAAACGGGGGGTTGGGTTTCTTTCTGAATTTTTTGAGTTTGTTTTTATTGTTTGGTTTTTTTTATGTACACAGTGTGGTGGTGCTGGTCACAGGTTTTAGAGGTGACCTATCCAAGCAAAACCTCAACCACACTTCCAGGGCTCCTTTTCCCTGTTTTTTCCCGTGTTTTAAGCTTTTAAGTGAACACATCACTAGATGGGGGCAGACAGGTATTCTTGTGGTGCTGAGGAAAGGCAGCATGACAAAAATAAAATCCATCACCATTTAGCCTCTTCCCAAAATCCCCCAGCAGTAAAGGAACCTTGCCAAAGGTTTTTTTACAATTGATAGCTTTTTTTCAATGCTAAAAGTTACCTTGAGATTCCAGTCAAGTCTCATTCAAATGCAATATTAAACCACACTAGAATGTCTGCTCCAGTTTAAATAACCACAGAGGTTGCACACCAGGAGGTCTGCACTGCAGAAATGGTGATTTTTTAACAATTAGCAGTTAATTTAGATGAATAAATTTAGTTGTACCAAACTGCCCCAGAGAACTTATCACTAACAATTAAATATACTTCGTGCTAGCAAATACATTTTCAAATATCAAAATGTTACTTAACTATCAGTTAAGCTTCATTTAGTGGCTCTTGATGAATTCATCAGCTAAATTAAGCTTCATTAACTGATTCTTGCAGTATAATTCAGAAATGTTATCATTATTTCTCTTTTAAATATAGTGAAACCCAGGCAGACAATTCAGGTGGTTTGCTGATGGCCATGTTCAGAATTTACTCTATAAACAAAATTACAGGTTAAGTTCCCACAGCTTTTCCTCTGGTAATAAAACCACTAGCCCTGATTTGATACCTATTAAAAAAAAAAAAAAAAAAAACCAACAAAAAAACCCAAAAAACCAACAACAAGGAAGAAAAACACCGCTGTCAAAACACATCACAACAAACATACAAAACCCAAACACACTCCACAGAAAAACCCCAGCCAAACCAACCCACCTTCAATCTCACTTTACAAAATCATCAATTTCTGTACTGGCTACTCTAACAATATCTGAAAATTATTCCAATTAAATGCATTTTAGAAAAGTCTTTGAAACCCAATAGAAATTAAACCAATAAACTTTTGGTTTTCAGACCTATTTTTATTAGTTCATGGCTTCCCCATTTGTTGACCCTATAGTGTTAGGTGTGTTTTACACCTGGTTTTTAGGCTGGAGATGTAACATCTCTTCTGTCAGGAATATTTCTGCAAAATATGCATTTGAACCTTTCCCAAGCCATCACAGTGAATCCAATTCATTTCCAGATTTTAAAAATCCCCGTGGCCAGGTAGAAACTCCTACCACAGAGCTCACCCCCACTGTGGTAGCATGACCTGCAGAACTGGCCATGTGAAAGAGCAGAGAAACAGCATCCTCAATTTGGTTTCCCCTGCCACCCCTTTCAGATTTCCAGCTTGCTGTAAAAAAGACAACAGGACTGAACTTGTGCAGGCAGGAAATCCACTCCTTGCTGAGGCTGTGCCTAAAAGCAGAATTTAAACCACAAATCAAGGCTGATTCTTAATCTGATTCTGATTCCTAGTCCCTATTTAGTGACTAATATTGCTGTTTTCTAGAGCAGAGGAGGCAGCAGCCTTTCACAGCAGACTCATTTGACCCCAAACTCAAATAAAAATTTTTCAAATAAAAGAATCAGACTCTTACTCTCATTTAGTTATGTCTTGGAGGACACCACAACTGAAGTTGTTGGTGGTTTCAGTGCTGCTGCTCAGCTAGATTATGTGAAGCTGCTGTGAGCACAGAGAACCAGTACTCAGTGCATTTAACAAATTATTATGCATACAATTCATATTTTATAAATAGATATTGAATACTGAATGGAAAATAATAACCCTTTCTTCTCCTGACCAGTGCTGCCAGTGGAATATTCCCCATGTTGCCTGGAGCTGTTTACATGTAAATAATTTATATGCTTTGTTATTAGTGGGGTTGGAGTGGGGGCAGGGGACAGGCAAGGCAGGCACAAAACTTGTTTTCTTCTAAGTGGGAAGGAATTTTACTGTTTTTGGAGCCCTGGGGTTTGATACTTTACAGTGTTGACATCCCCAGGTTTCGACACTGCCCTTCTTATCAGGAGGTTTTGCTTCAACACTGATGAGGGCAAAATATCTGGAAAATTCTATCACTTTGTAAAAAGCCATCTGAAGGAAAATTAAATGCTTAAAGGCTTTGTAGGTAGATGGGTGAAACACCTGCTATGGTTCTAGCAGAGGTGATTCTCACTCCATCATCTCTTTGCAGTGCTTGTTTCCAGTGCAGGGAAGGAGAACTTAAGTACCAAGAAAAGCACAGAAATTACTAATTAAATTAGTAATTAAATTACTAATATCCTTTTGTGTGGAGTTATTCCAGAGGCAATGCTTATATATTAATATATAAACCTTAAACCTTCTCGAAAGGCACTTAGCAGACCTCAGGTCCTCTAGTTAAGCACAAAAATGAGAACACCAAAGATCTGAAGTGTTTCCTCACACCTGGTACCATGACTAGGGACATTCTAATCATTATTAGTGACATTATTGTTATGTATTTCTGTTCAGTGTTTCCACAGCATCCTACACTTGATCTTCAAAGGCTGTTGGGTGTCAGGTGTTGGGTGAGATCCCACTGCTTTCACCTCCTATTATTTCCAGGGGTCCCTCCTGCATGGCAGAGGGGTTGAAATGATCCAAGCAGAAGCTGTGGAAGATGTTTCCTAAGCTCCAAGAGGAGGGTGCTTTGCCTCCAAGGAACAAAATGGTTTGCTGCCTTGTCACCAGGAAGGTAAGGAAGTTAAAATGACATTTCCTTCACTTCCTTACCCCAGTCAGTGGTGTGCCCAGTCCATGATGTTGATGAATTGCTGTGAATAAATAACCTGCTGTAGGACTGGGGCAAAACTTGGCAGAGATCTCTTTCCATTCTCTTTCTATTTTAGAAAAAATTAAGCAGCTGGTGTTTTCCATCTGACTGAAACTGGGCTTTTACTGTGCAGTTTTGGCTTTGTGAAAAGGGAATAAATTATTGTTGTCGTGGTTCTGGTTTCTGCTGTTAAAGCCAGGCTTGCAGTACCAAACCAAATTGAAACAACTTTTCTTTTAAGCAGCTGCTTGAAAATCCAAATTATGAAGTGGTCCACGGTATTAAGTGGAGATACTGCAAGAGCTGATTCAGATGCCCTTAAACCTGACAAGTTGAATTTGCTCTGTTGAAGGCCTTGAAGAAGAGCTGTCAATCCTTTAAATCTGACTGGACTGACCTGGAAGCTGTGAAAATCACTCTTAAAAGGCAAATAAGCAAAAGTATATTGTTCTGAACTCTAGGGATGAACTGCTTCAACAAAATAGAATCTTAAGTAAAGCAAATAATGAAAATACTGTTATGAATCAAGGTTATTTTTTGTATTTGGGCTGGAATGTATTTGTTTATTATTCGCCCTCCCAGTGCTGGTAGTGTTTTTCATAAGTCTTTTAATGGAGGCAGAAAAGTTTTGGTGTCTGTAAAATATCTCTGAAAAGATGGAAAATATCTCAAAATCTCAAGTCACTTTGTGCCCTTGGTCTAGGAGGTGGGAGCAGAAAAAGGAAAACACTTGTCTCGTTGTCTTAACTGAATAAAGTACAAAAATAATGAATGAGCATGGGAAATGGGGGAGTTTTTTCAGCATTTTAATTTTAATAAACTAGTTTTATTTTTTATATTATATTTATTGATAAAGTTATAATTTATTAATTTAATATACTAGCTAGTGGTATTAGAAAATATTGTTATACAGCTAAGATTCTGGTTTGATTCTTTTCACAAAATAATATGTTCAGAGTGGACAGACTTGGAACAAAACGTTCATCTCCTTGCTTGTTTCTGTGTCTTGGAAAAAAAAATTGCCATTAATTTTAGGGAAGAGTTACCAACTTCAGTTTGTTCTTTCTCACATAAAAATAAATATAATGACTGTTCTGTGGAAAATATGTCTCTGGCCAGATGCTGTGTTTCCAGTTCAAGATTTTGGAGGCAGTCTTGTCTGCATAAGCACTGTAGAATTTTGATTGGTGTTTAAAGCTTGGCTATATATATATATATATATATATATATATGAATTGTCCTGCTTGCATGCAAAGCTTATGATTGATTTATTGTCTTTGCTCCAAGTAGTTCATCTGTTTAAATATCTTTCCAGAAATGGAGCTCTTTGATATTTAATATATTATTCATTATACGTCTCCAAGAGCAAATATTTCATTTACATAACTCATGCAAAAAGATAGGAAATAGGTGGTGATTCTTCTGATCAAGTGTTTTGAGTTAATTCTAGTGAAGATAAAATCATAACAACATCATTCTAGAGTGTTTTAAATTAAGATAGGAAAACCAGACCCTGGCCTTAATTTTAAAGAGAAACAAACATGAACACTAATTATGGAGTGTCTACAAAAACTCCATCTCTTTATGTCAAAAAGTCCTCTCTGTCCACAGCAGTCCCAATTAAATCAAGTTAAGCACTCAAATCGTTGTGCTGTGAGTTTTATCTGATTAGAGACCTGGTGTGTGACCTCTGACAACACACCAGAGGTGTCAGAGGTTTAAAATTATAGTAGAGAAAACACAATATGACCTGAAAAACTGTGTGAATTAGACAATCCTTCTCTGTTTCAGTCAGATAATTAAATTAATATATAAATTAATATATGTTTCACATTCTAGGGGATGAGTCAGTTTTGAAATAGTTCACTTCTTCCTTTAAGTTTTGGCTGTTACTGTAGTTTCTGGTCCTTACAGCAGTGTCAATATCCCACTGTTGGACTGGGATTGTTTTTTCTTGCCTGAATGCAAAGCAGCATCAAGAAGGAGCTGGCACAGCTATGGCAGCCCAGTGAACAAATGTGAATTTCCTGTTTCTCCTTGAGGGAAAGGTGCAGGGCTGTTGGCTGGGTGCTGTTCCCTGCAGGAGGAGTGTCAGGTACCTGTGTATCCCAAAAACAATCTCCTGGAGTGGGCTGGCAGCTCATCACCACTCCTGTACTGCCAGAGGGATGGAAGCATCCCCAATCCCACTGCAGAGTGTTTTGTTTTGGTTTGTTTTGTTTTTTGTCTTGTTTTGTTTTGCAGATCCTTAGGAGTTGTTGGAAGAAGATGCATCTGGGGGAGAGCTCACCAAAGGAAACCCATCCTGGGTTTTCTGTTCTCAGCTGCAGGAGGTGAGTGGGCTCAGTCCCAGGGCAAAGAGTGACCCTGGGCACCTCTCTGTGCCACTCAGTGGCAGAAGGGAGAGGGAGAATGACACTGGCAGAATCTGAGAACAATTGATGCTGGGTTTACTGCAGCTCTCCCCCCAACAACAAGCACAGGCAGTGCTGGTGGGATTGACTCTACAGTTTAGCAGTGTTGGACAGAGGCAGATTTCAAGTAGAAACATACAGATCTGGATTTTTTTCCATTATAAAATTCTGCTGTAAAGTTCATTCTCCTAGTTCTGCTTCAGGGCCAGTGCTGCAGGACACTGCACAGCTGCTGTTTGCAGTGTCACCCAGAAAACACTCTAAAATGTGAAAGACAGGAAAGAGCTGCATGAAATGTTATCAGTTTATCAACATTCTGCCATTCAAAATGACTGGGTTTCACACTGGTCTCTTCCACAGGCTGCACTAGAAAAGATGAATCCTTCAAGACCCATTGCTTTATCTTAGTATTAGCTCACAACTTTTGCCTGATTTTGAAGTATTTGTGGCAGAGATTTTCTTTCCTATCTCTTCCAGTCCCTGCTGCTAAGTGATGAAGGCTGATGCCAGTAATCTTTTTTTACAATGAGCAGAATTTCTGTGCTAGGTCTCTGCTGGTCTGCATGCAAAGATGTGCCACAACCTCCCTTCAGCACTTGATTGCCTGAATTACACAAGGTGAAACCCATAGAGTGGAAGAGAATGTTCTAATCTGCTACAGAAGCATTGACTGGAGTCTGAAGGGTGTTTTTAGACTGCAGGAAATTATATATAGACTCAGCCACCACAACTCCACCAATTTTAGCAAATATTACAATTAAAATGCCATTCAATGTGCTAATGAACTCTCAACCTTTTAGTGACGTTCCTGCAAACCCCATTATTATTTTGAGCTTCTCTTCCATGCATTAAAGGAAGTTCTTTATGTGTAAAAATGTTGTATAAATTATAGAGTCAATGTAGTGTCTATAATTCAAAACTTCCTGTTTCATGCTGAGCTTTTGTAGCATCTTTGTATTCATGTGTGCCATTTAATGATTTATTGGGCAATATTAAAATGCCAGAACCATCCAACCATACAAATCATGCAGCCAGAGCCTTTCACTTTCACTGAAACCAAGCATTTCCCAGCCTGTTTGTACCACTTTTTTGTGGTGTTTTCAACTTCTGTGTTGCACTTATTTGAGCGAGATATGAGAGAACACCAAATTTAGCAAATGTGGATGAAAAATTTTAGACCAAAGTAAAAGAGACTGTTTACATTCTCTCATTTCCTGTTCTTGAGGTGTTTGCACATGTTTCTTGGTGTTCTTGCTTGTTGCCCTTTCCCATGCTCCTCCAGATTCACAGGCTTTGTTTCACACAGAATCAGTGAGATTAAAACATCAAAATCAGCCATTATTTCTAGTTTTGTCGCTATTTCTCAGGAGCTGATCAATAAACAAATGAAAGCTTATCAATCTTTACAGTTGTTGAAATCCAAAGGACATTTATATTTACAGAAAACATTAATTCTTACAGGGTTTTAGCGAAACTCTCAGGACCAATCAGTCTGTGAAAACATCTCACAACAATTTAATTCATTAAATTAAAAAAAAAAAAAAACAATGAATTGATTTCCTACTTCATTTCACACAGCCATGAGCCTCATTACATCCCTGACTGTGACATCTCCATTGCTATCTCCATTTAACCCCAGCCCAGGGTTTGGCACCAGGGAGCAGCTGAAGCAGAATTTATCTACGTGATTCTTGCCACCACCAAGGCCAGCAGAGCCACGTTCCTCTCCTGGATGTGAAGTGCATCCTTTGTAAGAACCAGGCCAGCAGGAGAACAATGTGCACACTGTGGCCTGACAAAGACCCCTTTCATCAGACTGCATAATAGTGTGCATTTCCCTGTGCTGAAAGGGTTAAAATCAGCTGTTTTCTGCTGTAAAAATAAATCAGAAATTTCTTGCTCAAAAATTATTAGAAACTTCTTTTCAAAGATGCCTGCAAAAAACCCTTATAGCTTTGCCAAGCTGGAGTTCCTTTTTTGTTTTGTGTTTCAAATGGGGATATTTTTGTCAGAATTGGCAAAATTAGCAGAATTAAAGTTTCAGGATTTGCAGTGGTGTTCTGCATATAACAGGACTTTTATTTCTTTTGCATGTTACTTGGCATTCTCATTTATCCATCCCTTTTTTTTTTTTTTCCCACCCAGTTTCTTTCATTACAGTTACAGCCATTTGTCACCTGCTTATTTCCAGAATCTGCAGAAATTCCAGGCCAAAATATTATCAGTGGCTTTTTTCCTAATATCAATGTACAAGAAGTTATTCCAATATATCCATTTCTCCTTGCACTCAAGGTGAAAAGCAGATTCTTGCTGTCTGCTGGATGCTGCAGCATTTAAGTTCTGAGCAGCACTGGATGAATTAATCTTGGGAGGTTTTAGGAGTCTTGTCCTGAAATCTGGGCTTGCTCTTGGAGAATGCTTTCCTGGGTTTCCTGGATTCTGAACAGCATTTCTTTTTTTCCTTTCTGGGGAGGGATGCTGACAAATGATACACCTGAACAGTGTCACCTTTTTATTTTCTCTTAGACTGTACCATGCATCTGATATTTTTCCTCCAATTTTTGCTACAGAGTGTTTTAATTGGGTGAACATTGATTTCACATACCTGCTAGTGTTGCAGAGGAAAACACTCACTAGAAAGGTGTTGTTTTTTGTTTCTTTTTTTTTTTTTTTTTTAAAAAAAAGGGCTTGGAAATGATTTTGTGGGAAGATATCCAGTTCCAGGGTGTGAAGGGGTTCATTCAGTGCAAAGTAATTTCTGCTGTTGTGATTTTTAATAGCCATACAAAGAGTGAGTAATGAGGGAAAACCCATGGCTCCAGTAAGGAATCTGGGGCACTGTCTGATGCTCTGAAATTATCTCAGCAGCCACTCATCTCTGCTCTCCATTCTGTTTTTCCTGTTTTTCCATTTGACAATGCCTTGCTCATGCAAGGAACTCTGTTATGATTGCATTGCTTCAACTTCTTGCACCAAATCTTTACCAAATTTGTCTTGCCCATGCAAGCACCTTAAATAGAGGAAAAATATGGCTGTAGGCAGGAGATACTGCTTGAAATGATCTGATACAAATGGAATTTAAATACTGTACATCAGTGTATTTGTGCCAGTGACTTCCAAACAACCATTTTTGAGACAATGATGTGAATTCAAATAAATACATCCTTCAGGTTCAGAAGAGAGTTTCTGTGTAGAAGGCTTTAGTTTTTCCTAGGACAGATTTGAAAGATTAGTTCTGAATTTTGGAAACTCTCAGGTAGATTTTGCTCCGTTCTGGAAAAGTAGGTGCATGAAATCTGGGTGTGTAACACCTGAAATGCTTTGTAATTAATATTCAGTGATATAATCAATCAGAGCAGCCTGAAAGCAAGATAAAATCAGGCACACTGTGGCAAAACATTGATCTCTGGATGAGGGTTATTCCAGGCTCTCAGTTTCGTAAGGTTTTGAACTGGAGATGGGGGAGGGAAGGAATTGTCAGCTTCGGATCTCTTCTAGGAGTGATTTTTTCAAGCAGGCCTGCAGCACTCTGTGAGCTCTAACTGCTTTATTACACAGATTGCTCCAGGGTCTGAATGTCAGCCCAGAGCCCTGTGCAGGACACTGCTGCCTCTGTACCTGCCCCATTGTAGCAGCTGAAAGGATGGCTGTCTGTCCAAAACCCTTCCCCTTGCTCCTCTATTCACCACCATCTTGTCCTTCTGCCATGTCAGATGGTAAGATTTCAGTTCCTGGCCATCACCAAATGAAAGGTATTCAGACAAGCTGTGGGCATTCACCGAGCAGAGGAACAATGGAATATCTGTTCTCTGGGTGGGAGCAAAGGGATTCATCCTCCTGCCTTTGTCAGCTGGAGAAACACACTAAGCTCTTGAAATTCAAATTCTGTGCTTTCTCCTTTGTCACTAATCTTTTAAGTATAGCAAGAATGAAGCTTGCTAGAGAGTTCATCTACATGACTCTGTCATTCAGACTGAGTAATAAATCTTTTGAGCCTGTTAACATATTTGTTTATGGGCATTAATAAAAGAGTACTACAAAGGAATAAAACCCCCCTTTTGGTTTCCAGTGTACAAATCCTTGAGAAGAAAAGCACTGCAAGAAATAGAGTTATACTGAGATTGAGACATCTCTTACTCAAAATGTCTTTTTATGGGATTTTTTTGTGGTAGCTTTTTATATTCCTGTGGGCCTGAACCTGTACTCGGTAACAATTTTGCCATTGACTTCACTGGGAGCAGATTAGTGCCAGTAACTATCAGGGCAGATAAGTAGATTTGATGGTGTTACTAGACTAGGAGAAGTTCAGTGAGTGAAATATATTCCTGAAATTTTCAAAAGATCAAAAAAATAGAAAGTAATATCTCATAGTATCTGTATTTTGTTATGGCTGCTAAGAGAGCTGAAAGATAAGCACTGAGTCCATTAGGGGTACTGAACCCTTAACCAGACTTCCAAAACAAATTGGAGAAAAGAAGTGCAATATATCCAAAGGAAAGCTCCTCTGTAAGCAGAACACTTTCTTGTCCTAAACATTTTGTGGGTTCCCTCCCTGCAGCCATTTCCCTTAAATAGATAGTGGCTGATGTAAACTGAACTTACACTAATTAGCTGCCTTAATTTTGCATTCAGCAAAGCATATTGGCACAGAGAATAACCAGCCTGTGCAATTCAATGCCCTCAGAGGTGCTCCCAGCAGCCTCCAGGTAACCTGAGAGCTGCTTTTCCTCTCCCCCCATAAGACTTGATGCAATCAACTCTGTGGGCTCGGATCTCTCAGCCCCAAGGTTCCCTCTGGCACATGGGGCAGATCTCTCCTGCACCTCTGCTGGGAGCCAGAGTGATTTGGAGGTGCCACGTGAGGCACTTGAGTCTCTCAGCCCACCAGCCCTGTGAATGCTCTCTGTTTTCTGACAGCCTTTCAGGTGTTTTATCTTTGCTGGTTTAGGGAAGGGCCAATTCCTTTTGTCAGGAGGGTCCAGGGGCACATGGGTGGGTTGCAGAATGGGGGTGTGGAGTGTGTCAGGGCACCTGGGGCTGGGGAAAGAGCCCACCCACCCCTGTGCACAGCCCTTGGGAGGAGCTCTCGGGTGAGGGGTGTGTGTAAAACCACACCCCAGGGCGTGTGAGTGGGAGAGCAGCAGCAGTCCCAGCTTTGAAGTCTCATCCAGCAAGCAGGTTACCCAGGTTTATGGCCCTCCTCTGCCCCAGGGGATCCAAACCCACTGCTCCCACCTCCTCCTGGAGCTCCTTCACCCAGCTGCTCTGGGCTCTCCTGGGTGGCAGTCACCTCCCTGTGCCCACAGCAGCTCCTCCAGGGAGCATCCTCAACCTTCCCCTTCTCCCTTTCTGCTCCAGCAGCTGCCCTGTGCTTCTGTTCCTTTATGGCAAGAACAGAAAATACCCCAGGGCCCTGGAAGAGCTGCCTGGAGCTGGCCAAGCAGCATGGGAGAGAAATTGAGAAAAAACCAAAAAACATTTACTGGCAGCACAGCATTGAAGGGGGTCCTTCAAGCATCTTTTATTGCAGTGAGAAAGATGTGGGACAAACAATTTCTCCCCTTCCCAAGGTCTTAGAAGAATGAGTGTTTCTTGTGAAGCATCTATGCAAAGAAAGCGTTTTTGGCATATTTTATCCACACAGAAATGTGGCTTTGGGTACCTTGTTGTTCAAGTGGAACCCTACAATCCCAGGCTGTTAATGGAAAGGAAATGCATCCAGGACTTTGTTCTGAGCACAGAGTTAATGTAGGTCTGAATCCTGAATGCTTTGGATGGGGCACTGGGTGAAAACTTATGCCAGTAAAATTGGGGAAACCATGACATTTAACTCATGGTACAGCTGTTCTGGCACAGGTATTATACACCTATTAGGCTTTTCATGTGAGCACCTGAGAGTGCTATACAAGCAGTAATTTATTTGAGCTTTCCTATGGCCTGAGACATTTCAAATTGCAGCTTTTTAAGAAATAAAAGCAATAAATTATGTATTTCTCTAGCAAGTAGTTCAAACATATAACCTTAATGACACCATAGCAAAGTTCTATTTTTGTTCATATTGAAAAGAAGTACATGGGGAAAGGGATCTTTTTTCCCTTCACAACCATCCTCTTAAAATCAGAAGTTAGCAGTTAATTGTGGAACATTCTGTGTGATTTCTATTGGTAAGAGCCACATATTTTTTTGTACAAGCTGCACCCAATTCACTAGTGGGCTATGGATGGGTATCCAGCCTTTTCCCCAGGTGAGAGCACAATAAATTGCTTAATAAAAGGAGTTGCTGCTCCTTATTGAGCTCTCCTTGCTGTTACTTCTCTCAGGAACTCCCAGGAGCTCCTGTACAATCCCCAGGGATGTTTTGCATAGCCCTGTAAGCACAGCCCATTTCGTGGCTAGAGCTCATCTGTGCATGGCAGGGATGCAAATGTTCAGAACGAGAACGTGTTTTGATGCTGAGATCAAAGTGTGTCTGGTGGAGAGCAGCTCAAGCAGCTGGTATGCAAACTCTCTGTCCCAAAAATCCCACCCAATGGCCAAGGACTGATGGATTCCCTGCCTGTGCTCAGGGAGGGGAAAGGCAGAGCTTGCTTTTATAGCAAACTGCAGGGAGGGGCTGCTGCTCCCTCTTCTTCCTTGAGTTTATTGATGGTCTCTAGTGTGGAAAAAGAAATGTAAATATTTCTTGGCATTAATTTTGTCACCTCTCTGCTTTTTATGGCTTGCATAAAAATCCAAGCTGTGAGGAAGGGAGGAAGGGAGGAAGTGAGGAAGGGAGGAAGGGAGGAAGGGAGGAAGGAAGGAAGGAAGGAAGGAAGGAAGGAAGGAAGGAAGGAAGGAAG
>JAOTQP010000251.1:3854138-3867614 GCA_026413545.1 Cichladusa arquata
CCACCCCTTCCTGCCCGGTGCGGGGCTGGGAGAGCCGGCCCGGTCCGCCCTCTGTCCGGTGCGGGGCTGGCAGAGCCGGCCCGGTCCGCCCCGGTCCGCCCCGAGCCCCCGCGGTCACGGAGCCGCCGCTGCGCGCACTTCGGGGCGCTCCGTGCCCTCCTCCTCCTCCTCCGTGCGAGCCAGCGGCGTCGGGGATCTTCCCAAAGTGCCGAGGGACAGGAGCGAGCCGTGGAGCTTCAAAGGGAAAGCCAGAACTAGTGAGGAATTTCCAGTTTTAGTAAATCGTCCGCCTGTAATTAGGAAACTCGTGTTTGTGAAGCGCTTCGCAGATGAAATATGCAAAGGACGGGGATGTCTAAGCGTTATTAAAATACTAGCTGAGCCAGATTTTAATGGGAGCTTGCTGCGTGCTTTGATGGGAACGGGATCGGTCTTGGAGTGCGGATTAAAAGAAGAAGATGTGAAAAATAGTAATAAAACGCGGGGCTGTGGCGCTGATTTTCACTGATGGCATCGCAGGGTTCACGGACCCGGGCTTATCTAAGTGATTTTAGAAGTGCTATAATGGGCAAAGAAGGAAAACTCTCTCAAACCTGAAGGCTGACCTGTACCTTCCGAGGGAGTTTTAGAGCCAATAAAATCACTGTGCCGTGTAGAGAAGGTTTTGCCTGGCTGTGGTTTGTGTTGCGGCCGGTGGAACAGAGCAGTCATGGCATTGCAGCCTAACTCCTGCCATTCTGCTGCTGGGAACAGCGGAGCTGGGGCACACCAAACAGCGAGGGAACTATTATGTAGCCTATTGTCCTCTTTCCCCCCGAAGTAACAGGCTCGGTGTGGGCAGTGTCTGTGCCAACTTCTGTATTTCCGTGGAAGGGCCAGTCCCTGCTCTGGCTGCGTAATTCTGCTAATTACAGCGTGGTTTGTGACGTGCAGCCTCCTGTCCCGCCAGGAAGTGGCCTGAGGGAGCAGGACCACCGGCTGCCAGCATTCCTGCAGCCCGACATCACAGGGATCACGCTCCTGCTGCCCTTTCCTGCATTGCTGCAGGTGAAGGGATTCCAAACCCAGCGTGTTGCAGTAAGGGCACGCGAGATAGGGGTGATGGGAGCGGGCTGGCTTTGCTTCCTGACCACAGGCACCTCAGGTTAAAGCTGCATATTCCTGTCCCACGGCAAAGCCTGGCACTGCCAGCTCCAAGGGCAAGGTGTTCTGCTCTCAGGATGTGCCAGAAGTGCTGGGTGCCTGTGCTCCATGCAGCGTTTGCTGGTGGCAGGTTATTCCCAAGGTGGGCAGTGGGTTGGTTATGCCTAAAGTCATCACCCACTCCGGGTCAGAGGAGCAGTGGCAGTCCTGGAAGAGAAAAACATGACCTTAAACAAAGGTGGTCAGGACTCTGGGACGCCCCTGGCAGCTCACACTGCCCCAGAATAATAGGATGTTGAACAGGAAGGAGATGTGAAACGGGACACTATGATTCAGCTTTGACTCTGGGAGGTTCAGGGTTTTTAAAAAACCCTTCAGGAGAGTAGGAGAAGAAGCCTTGGAAGCCTTGTTGCTTTCATCAGGCTGGCAGAGAGTTGGAAAAACAGACCATACCGTGTTGTCTTCTGAAGAGCTAGGTGCAGCAAAGGGATTAATGAGGCAGTGAGAAACTGCCCAACTCCTTTACTGGTGGTTCCTTGCCTTTCTCATTTAGTTTTGATCTTGTTTTACATGTGTTTCCTATGAGAATGTCTGTACCTATTTTCTCTTGGCAAAGAACAGTACAGGAAGAGCAAGTTGTGATGTGAAGAGGCACTTTATGCTCCCCACAGGTCAAGCTGCTCCAACTTGTCTGACTGCCTGTATCTATCCAGTATCCAAGGCTGGCTTTGTGCAATGGAACTGGAAGATGATCCTTCCATCTCTCCTTGACCACATCTCTGTGTATGGAAAACTGGCTCTGCCTCCCCAGTGAAGCCCCCAAGGCAGCATTGCCAGAGAGAGGATGAAGATGCTGGCAGTTGGCTTGGAAGCAGTAAGAGTACAATTAAGATTGGGAAGGCAAACACTTCATTTTGGTAGGACATACCCATCAGATGTGTGTGTGTGTGTGTGTGTGTGTGTGTGTATGATCCATGGTTAAAAGATGGCATTCAAAATTCACGTTGCTGCATCTCAAGTTTAACCCTCAGGAATTTGGGTTTAGGCTATCTGCAAACCCAGGAAAGTGCTGACAAAGCTTCAAAAGTTTGAAATGCTGTATCTGAAGCAAAGTTTGGGCCCCTGTGTGCTGAATCCCAAA
This sequence comes from Cichladusa arquata, assembly GCA_026413545.1. NCBI lineage: Eukaryota > Metazoa > Chordata > Aves > Passeriformes > Muscicapidae > Cichladusa > Cichladusa arquata. The sequence continues at coordinate 3,856,423 of JAOTQP010000251.1, forward strand.
AGGCAACTGAATGCAGGCAACCTTTTGCCTTTTCTCCCAGCATCTTAAAGCATCCTGCAGAGGAAGGTGGTGCTCTTATCTCATTCTAAAGATAAGAATGCTCTGGCCTGAAGGAATCTAGTGCCTAGCCTAAGGTTGTACAGCAAGGCAGTGGCAGTGTCACAAAGCAAATCAGGTTCCTTCACTCTGGCACCATTAGCCACTGAACCCCATCCTCTCCTCCTCTCCTTAATTATTCCATGAGAAAGGGAGATGAGGAGGAGGGCATGAGTTCAACAGCTAGAGATGGTGATAGGAGCAGAGTGCAAGCTCAGCAGGCAGCATTTACCCCTGGTGAGGCAATGGAGGCACACAGGCTCCTTCCAGCACCTCCTCCCTGGTGGAGGCAAAGCTCCTCCAGCCAACTGTGCCTGCAACCCACAGCACCCAGCAGTGTCCCTGGGATATCAAACTGGGGGGAAGGACAGCTGCTCCTCTCTCCCCTCCCTTCCCCACAGAGCAGTGGTGCAGAACGTCTTCTACAACATCTGCAACAAGCATAACTGACATTTAAAATGTAGGAACTGTGGTCTGCTGTAATGCAGAGGCTGTTTCTGTACTGCCCTATTAATGCTTTTTTTCAGAGCACAAACTTCCTTGGCAGAATGCTGTCCAGAACTTCCTTCGTGGCCTGTATTTTTTTTTTTTGTTTGTTTGTTTTATAAATTGAAAAAATTCCAAATTGATGATACTCTTAAGAGCTGCCTAAGCCCCAAAAGGAGATTTATGAGCTTAATATTTTAGGCTGTATTGAAAAGCTCAAGTCCAGGTATAGAGTGGTTTATTTTTATCCACTACAGGAGAATTACAAGGCCAAGTGATGAGAAATGAGATATATTTTGGCATTTCACACAAAGTTCTTTCTATTCTTTCCTTTTCATTGAAGTGTGCAAATAAATTACCAAGTCTTTTGTAATAAGGACAGCATTCCTATTATGGGGTTGGATAGCAAGGTGTCTGTTTTTTAAATTTGAGCTGAATTATCAGAATGCAATTGCAGCCGTGATATTTTTAATAAATAAAATTATGCAAGACCTTATTTTTTTATTCTTTAAAACTAAACCAAATAAATACAAGTGCATTTTCTGCTTCCATTATTTGTATAGCAGGAACGAAGAGGAAGTCTTAGAACACTATTTGAGACACATAATAATTTCTTTCAAATGCATTTAAATGGGGAAAGTGCAAGGGTATTTTTCTTTTTTTCCACGGTGAAGTTGCTTTTACTTTTTAGATCACTCTCAGGACAATTTACTTATTTTTCCTGAGGTTACAGTTCAAAAGCATACACCCTAGGTGGATGAGCAAAGGCAGGCTGGAACTGGTAATCTTTTGAGCCATCGCTGTCTGGAGAAGCTGCTCTTTGTTGTGATGCTGAGCAGCCAGGCTGCTTTCCCAGCTCCTCTTCCTGTGCTCCTCTAAATCTCATTTTGTGGGGTTTAGCTCTCTGTCCCTTTTATTTGTTTCTTTCTAACATTTTGCCCCAACAAACACAGGTGAAGTCCTGGGACAGAATGTGGCTGGGAGTGTCACAAGCTTCTGCCATGGCTGCTGACCTGTGTGGATTGATGAACAGGGAAGGGGCTGCTTGAGCTTACAGGTCACTGTCTCATGAGTGCTTTTCTCTTTTGTACCCAGTTTTTCCTGATGGTGTAAAGCTGGATAACCAAATCATGCTGTGAATAACCAAATCATCCCTCGTTAGCCTGCACAGGATGAAACTTGAAAAGTTACCCCTGTGTTAGCAGCAGTGTACCAGTCAGAACAGCTTGGAGTCTTGGGCTTAGGCTTGGAAGGAAGTTGTTCAGTTTGTATCTGAGCAGCTTTAGACAGGAGAGTGCTTTTGTGCTTTTTACTTCCAGATGTTCTGCTGAGGACAATGAAGGAGCTGCACTCTTGTTAAATGTGGCCTGTAAGGAGTGTGATCAGCTGCTGAAGAGCTCTAGCAATAAGCTCTGTGACCTCTTGACCCCTTTCCTTCAGTTCCTAGCAGCTGATGGGTGCTGCCTGCTTCTGAACACAACCAGTACAGGTGGCACATCTGGAATTCTGGAGTCATCCTTGCCTCCCATGGCTGGTGATCCCTCCATCCTTTCAAGATCCCTTTGGCAAGACTGTGGTGTGGCCTGTTTGCATAATGGCAGCTGATACTGGGTCATACTGCTTTGGCTTCTTCATCCAACTTCTTCTTTTTTCATGTGCACACACCCAGAGTACAAGCAGGTATGTCAGAAGGAAACTATCTGCAATGAAATCAGTGGGGGCTGCGTGGGTAAATCCCTCTGCAGTGCTTTCAAAGGGCAAGAACATCTACAGACTGCCATTAGAGAAAATTGTAGAGATGTATATTTATATTAAAGTGCAGCCTGGCAGCCTTGATGTGCTGGATGGGATCTAAGTGCATGGGAGGAGACTGCCCCTGCCTTGAAGGCTCAGCCAATGCCATGCAGCAGGGTGGGGGCACAGCAGAGATCAGTGCTGAGAATACAGATTTCCAGCTTCTCATCTTTGAGCAGAATCCTTAGCAATTTGGGTCTGTTATATATATCACGTTTGTTATATGTATTTCTTTGTTATATATATTCTTAGGAAAGAATCCTTCTCCCTTCACACCTTTTGTTTCAGATTTTCTTTTGATATAAATGAAGAGGACAGAAGGAGAAAAGTTTTCTCCTTCTCATAAGCATGATAGATACACAAAGCTTTGACCCTAAGTAAGTCAGCAGAGCTGCACCAGTAAGATTTGGGGGGAAAATATGAGACAAATGATGGCTACACCTTCCTTTTACAAAAAGTATCAAGTGTATTTGAAAATGGTCTACTATTACTGCAGTGGATTTGTCTTGGTTTGAATACTGCAGCCTGGGCTGTGGTCATCATGAAATGGTGGAAGGCAGCAAGGAGGCTGTGCAGCAAGTCCAAAATCTTGGACTTCAGGAGAGCAGAATTCGGCCTCTTTAGGTATCTTCGTGGTAATGTCCCATGGGATAAAGCCCTGAAGGCAAGATGGGCCCAAAAAGCTGGTTAATATTTAAGGATTGCCTCCTCAAAGCTCAGGTGTGGCGCATGCCAACAAATTAAAAGTCAGGCAAAAATACCAGGACACCTGCTTGGATGAACAAGGAACTCCTGGAAAAACTTAAATGCCTAAAGGAAGCCTGCAGAGGGCAGAAACAAGGACAGGTTGTCTGTGAGGAATACAGAGGGACTGTCCAAACATCCAGGGATCAGTTTAGGAAAGCTCTAACAGAGTTAAAAATTCTATCTTTAATATAATAATAATAATAGGGAAATTGAGGACAACAAGAGAGTTTCTATAGCTATGTTGGTGATAAAAGGAAGGCTGGGGAAGTGTTTAATTTACATTTAGCAGTTCTCTAATCCCTTGAGAACATGTCCAAGTGTCTCACCTCTTTCTTTAGTTTTTACCATGAAGCCCAAATGAGATGAACCAGGTCACTGAGATTTATCATGAAGGCTTTTAGCCACTCCAAATGCTCTTGTGGATTCTCCCCACTCCAGCTTGTGACTGTCCCTTGGAATACATCTTGTCTTCTGAGTAAGGAAGCACTGTGTTCTCAGCAGCACGGGGGATACAGAGTTTCCCACATAAATACTCAGATTAACTCTTTTTCAGGTCACTTTTACATTTGTGGAAGGGACTGGAGCTTTCTGGCTTAATGGGGGTGATGGTTAGTTATTAGTGACACCACATATCAGTGGCTGGCTTCTTTTTTCTTCTGCCTTCTCTCACAGTCAGGATTGAGGCACGAGAGTTGGATTTTCATGTTTGGACTCAGTTGTTTATTAATTCTTATCTATAGTACAGTGAATTCTACAGCACTTCTAGCTGACAAGCTAAAAGCAGCAAAATGGAGCTGGATCTTGCTCATTGCAAGGTCTTTTAAGGCCTAACTATCCAATTAAAAGCTATCTATATTATTTATACTTTTGACCCAATGACCAAATACCTGTGGGATTTTCTATCCAACCAAAAACTCCTACCTAAAATCAAGAAGAAGGAACAAGAAGGAAGAAAGAGACAACACCCAAGAACTTCCATCTTGCCCCATACCTATTACTCTATTCTAAAATCCCAAATTCCAAACTCTCCACTATGTGATATTACACACTTCTATTCAAACTAAACACTAGTGATTCTATCACTCAGTTTTGGAAGCCTTCTCCAAGACCTCAAATGAAAAGCAGTGTTCTTTTGAGGGTCAGTTCCAGAAGGCACAGAAAGTCCAAAGCAGTTAGGGAAAAGCTCTCCTGTTGTTTTTTCTGTTGAGGCTGGGTAGAGGAGCTGGGATCAATGGCAGAGCTCTTCACTTTTGGCTTTGGGCTTTGCTGGGAGCTGGCCCTGGAGTGCTGAGGGTTGGAACCATCAGCTGGGCACGAGCAAACCTCTGGCAGTGTGAGCAGTGGGGTTCCTCACTAACCCTGCACAGAGGAGGAGATCAGCCTTGGCATTAGGTCCTGGCAGGTGTGCCCAGCTCACTTGTGCTCACAGGCAGCTCTGTGCCCTGCATCCTGTGAGGCAATCCCACAAAGAGAGCCCTGGGGTTTAATTACATGTTATTTGGGCTGGAGAGCAGTCAGTGACGTGTGTTCCTGTGTGTGACTGTGAAATGTCACCCCACAAACACGTTCACCTGGAAAGCTGTCAGAGTCAAAACTTTGTGTGCTAATGGGGTCCTATTTCTCTATCATGTGTTTGCATCAGTGACATCCTTTTCTCCACAGAAATATCCCACAGGGATCTTCCCAAAAGCTCAGAAACCACCTTGCAGTGAGTTATGGTATTGGCAGGATGTATTATTGCAGTATGATGTGTTGGCAGATTGGAAAGAGGGCAGATGAATTCTCAGTGTTTGAGTGAACAGAACTTTCAGCATTGCCAGTATTACCACGAAATTGTTTGTGAAAACATTTGTTTTTGAAGTCTGTGCTGAGCAGACAATCTATTTTACATGTTCTGTTTTTATAATCAATGGTTGATTTCAGCTTTTATATTCAGATAAGGTTTAAATAGGCAGCTATGAATCCTTAGGTAAGAAGTGTAATTTACTTTTCAGTTATAATGAAATCCTTACTGAATTAAGGCTGTGTGGTTATTATATTCTCCAGCCTAATTCTCTCCAGTTGTGATCTTCTAATTCTTTGCAGAAAACATCCCTTAAGTCTTTCTTCTGAACTTTCATATTATTTCTTCAAGTCATTTGTATCTTTGACTGATTTCTAAACACTTTCTTTTTGCATTCTTGGTAGATCATCATGCTACCCTTGAATCAAGCCTTTATGAGGAGTTCAGATGAGTAAATAAAATTTATAGGTGCATGAATAAGTATGCTTTTAAAATTATTTCAACAAAACATAATTCAAAAGAACTTAAAGAGAGGATGAACTGGATATAGACAGTGCATATTCACTGACCCCATTTGGACACTGACAGTGGCAACAGGATTAGGTCCAGAGGCCAGAATTCTCTTTAGAAAGCAAGAAGATTTCTGTGATGGCTTTCATTCCCTTGAGCAAATACAACCTGAATGGCAGAAAACAAAATGAGGGGCAGCTCCAGCTGGTGAAAAAACGTGAGTGGTAATATGTGATGTGAGAAAGGAGCCTGAGTTAAAGTCATATGGGAAAAGCCCTGGAGTTGGGTGCATGCAGCAGGGAAAATAAGATGTGTTCTTCTTTGGAGCATGGCTTTCCTGAGAGCCCCAAGAAGATCTCAGGAAATTAGGAGTTTCCCTCAGGATGGCCCAGCACAGGTCTGGACAAGAACACTGTAGGAGACACCTGAATTGTTTAGAACTTGTTGCACTGCTGTTTACAATTTAAAAAAAAAAAAAATGTTTTGCTTTATCTTTTCCTTCAGCTTAATGAGACAGTGTGAACCCTAACTAAGGAGTAAGTATGAAACTGCCATGGAAGTGATGGAGAAATGACAAATGCAGTGCAAGAGAAATAAGAAGAGAGAAATTCAGGGGATGTCAAGAAAATCCGTCTGCTCTGACACTTTCTTGAGCTTTGTTTGAAGGAAAGTGACAGCAGCATTGAGAGGAACCAGAACTGACACAGCACTGCAGAATGTAGTGAATGATCTTGGCAGAAATGGGGACCTCAATGGCAAACCCTCCCAAAACCCTGCAGGTATTACATGAACAAGAGGAGAGGCTGTGATCACTGTGCCTGCCATCCTGCATCCTGCTGGGCTTTTTGCACAGGGGTCATTCCAGCTGAGCTAAGAACTGACAGCAGCACCAAAAGTGAGCTGGTGCCCACCTCACCCACTTGTCACTGGGGGAAGAATGATGCTCCATGCATCAGCAGCTCCTTGAGCTGCAGGGCTCCCTGCATTGCAATTCCCTTGTCATTGGCAAGAGCCTCCAGCCTTCCCTTTGCAAACAATTCCCAGGAACAATTCCCTGGGGTTTCTGGGGTGGGTGTGGGTTCTGATGGCTCTGGATGCCTTGCATGCATTTCCCCCCAGTGCTCACAAAGCCAGCTGTCAGGAGCTGGCTCTTCAGTGGGAAAAATAGCACCAGAAGGCCACATTCATGGTGCTTCCTGGCCATTAATGACTGAAGAGCAGTAATTTTTTAATGATTTAATATGTGCCATCTGCAAAGGCTGCTGTTGTAATGGCACATATGTATTTTACACCCAGTGTGGACTTGAGACTTATGTGTCACTAATGAGTGCATAAAATAATAAATAAAGTTAATTTGGGTGTGTTTTATATGCAGAAAACAAATGAGTCTCTTACTTCTGCTAGGAATATTCATCATAAATCCGATTTTTAGTAGCTTAAAGTCAATTAACTTCTTAAAGCTGTGATGGCTTGCATCAGCCTAAGCTTTGGTTAAAGCATCTTTTTGAAGCTGTACTGCCTAAAGTTTTTTTGTTGTAACTCATGGCAACTTTTGAATCCCATTTACTCTGTTTTAGCAAGGAAACTTAATTTCATTTATCATGAGAAAAAGCAATTTTCACTCCAAAACTTGGTCAGCTAGTTGTTTTTGAGTAAGAGGCACTGCATAAACTGAGACAAAAAAAATTCTTGACCTCCAAACTTAAATCCCTCATTGTTATGACAGGTCCTCTATTCTTTTCAGCCTTTCATTCCTCCATTTCATTTCTATCCTCCTTATACCAACATCAGTCATTGCTTTTGGCAGTGTTTCTTAACCTTTGGGCAGGAAAAGTTAAGTGATTTTTCTCCATCTTAGGGTTTTAGCACCCTTGACAGCTCGAGGCCTGTTTTTCTGTTTTTTTTCCTAAGGAACTTGTCAGTGTCCAATGTTCTGCTCAGAGCACAGCCTCAGGCTTGTCAACTTGTTTATGGTTTTAGAGCTCTGTGCTTTGGGTGTCCATCCCCAGAACATGCTGTGCATGACCCAGCTCCACTAAAACTCTCCTCCTGGGGACTGGGCAAGATGCTACACAAAACCAACAAAGCAAACCAATCAATTAAAAAAAAAAATAAAATAAATGAGGGAAAACTGGACTGAACTGCAGCCTTCACTGTGGGGTTTGGGGTTTTTGAAAAGAAAAAGAGGATAAAAAGAGAGAAGCCACACATATTTGGCAGAAACTCTGGTGTTAGTAGCATAGAAGCAGTGTCAGGAGTGAAGAATAGACCTTATTGAAAATCTCAGTTGAATTACATTCTTAATAAGTGAAGACTTGATCCTGGGCTGCTGCCACTAGGCTTCAAGGAAAGCTGGAGGTGCTCAGAGCTATATGGCACAGTCCTCCCAGTCTCCACAGCCTAGGACAGGCTCCAGGCTCATCTTCCCCTTATTAGAATACCTGCTTACTCATCCTGCAGCCCCAGTCAGTGATGTGAAGCCTTTTGGCAGCAAGGAGCTGAAATCCCAGATCAGCATGTTGGACAGGGAGGGTCTTAAAGCACAGCAGAATTAAATCCTGGGAAGGGGAGCAGCTGCTTGGCAGAAATATCTGGGTATCCACAAAGTTCCCACCATCTTTAATCAGAGTTGGATTTGGATGAAAACTTTTAATCCAAGGGTTGAGATGAAACCTGAGTGCAGGATTTGCTCAGTTCTTAAGCTTTCTATAAGATTTGGTTTTCTTTATTTGCTAGTAGGGCTGATAATGGTTTCCAAAAGAGGGGTTGGAGTTCTCCAGGTAAGCAGAGCTCTGGAAAGGTCAGGGCCAGGGCTGGGGTCCTGTCAGGAGGCTGTGTAGGCACAAAATTGGCTTGAATTCTCTCTGGTATTATTTGGCTCCCACCTCCCTTCTCCTTTTCAATCAGAAAGTTTGTTTGAAGGCTGATAATTTTACAAAGTGCTGAGCTCAGTGTTCCAGAGCCTCTGGCATTCAGCAGGAGACTTGCATGCTTTTAATCTATCTCCTGTGTTCCTATATTAAAGGAAATGTTTTCAAAGTGATTTGAGCAAGTTACCTGTGTGAAACCTGCTAACAAATAATAGGATATACGTGTGTAACAGTTACTTCACTTTCAAAGTTTGCCCTAAGGAGCAGAAAAGATTTCTCATTGCTAGAAATTTCTTATATTTTCTTAAAAAAAAAAAAAAAAATAAGAAGAAAGAAAAGAAAGGCTCTTGTATGTGATCTTTCATTGCTGTCTTTCTTCTGCTGGCTTTAATCAAGACTCCCACCAAGGTCAAGGGGAGTTCTGGCTGATTTACAGGCTCCAGGAACTGGGAAGCTGATGCAGATTTAGTGACTTTTTCCACAGGACCAAAGGAAACAGTGGAGGCAAGGAGCAAATCTCAAACCCAGGAACCTCCTCAGTCATCTCCTCTTCCCCAGTGTTTCCCTCCTTGAGGCAGGAGATCCCCACTGATTTGAAGGGTGAATTCTTTGAGAGATCCTGCCCACGACTGCAGCATTATCCTGTCAAAGAGCAGATCCTGCCATTGTGTGTTTGGGCTGGTGAATTCTCCCATTTCCCAGTGGCTTGGAGGATGCTGAAGAGATTCAGGCAGCTGTAGCTCTAAGTCTTTGCTGATCCTCAGCACTGAGCAGGATCTCATTTATTCTGTACGGTGCAAACCTGCAGACCTGTGGCCAGTCTTGGAGCACTGTGGGTGCTCTTTAATTTCCTTAAGCTGGTGGAATCCTCTCCAGGGATGCAGCAGCAGGGAGCAGGAGTGGGGCACAGAGCTGTTTGCTGAGCAGCCTTGTCCTTCTGCTCTTAGGAACTCACTGTTGTTTAACTCTTTTTGCACGAGTTATTTGACCTTTCCACTCAGTTTTGCCCAAGTATATTTGTAGTGACAAAACGTGGCAATGTAACTCATCAGTCCTTCCTCCTGGAAACCTGATTCCCTTGTTTCATTTTTCATCAGTACCTCTGCTACCACTGTTCCGTGTCAAAGTAATTTTTCTGCAAGTCTCTTCCATCATTAGAGCTCCTTCTAATTTGGACAGCTGCTTGTGCTGGTTGGGCTAAGATTTAGACCCACAGTAATAGGATCTCCTTCCTAACAGGTATTGGGGGAGGATTTCCCCATCTTCCCTTTCCACCTGGCACCTTCATCCCACCTTGCTCTGCTCTCTGGTGTTCAGCCTTTCCGTGCAGCTACCATTGCAGCTCCTGCTGCCTTAGGGATGTTTATTTACATTGGCTTAGTGTGAGTTAAAAACAGGCACAATCTGTCCCATTTCAGGTGCCAGAACAAGTGGGCAGAAGCTCCATGGCTCCCAGAGGGCCCTGACCTCTCACCAAGGCTGCTCCAAAGCCTGGTGTGAGTCTGGGGGTGCTGGGATCCACAGCCTTCCTGTCACTCTGGGATTTATACATCAGTTCTGAGTGTATGAGATGCTTTTAGCTGTGTATTTCAAACCACACTGGGATGTCTCCAGTGAAATTACCCCAGTAATTTCCCAGTTGTGTCCCAGCCAGGCATAGGGCAGGCTCCCAGCACCACACCAGTCAAAAATTCCTTTGACACTGGCAGGTCTCCCTGCCAGGGCAGGAGCCCCCAGCTCTGCTTGCTGCTGATCTCCAGCCCCTTCTAACACCATCAGCCAGCAGGTTCCCCTGGCCCTGGACTCAGAGGGATTTTGGCCAATTTGGTGAAATACACACAGATGTGTTGGGAACTGCCTTCCCAGGAATGATGCCCCACAAAGCCTTGTCTGTGTGCCTGTCCTTTTGGTACTGCTGGTGGCTGGATCATTTCTGATTTCAGATTGCTGACAGGGGTTTGTGTGTCCTGCCTGCAGCCCCTTGAGTCTCCTGCAGGGCACACATAGAATTCCTCATGGTCACTGCTGTCCTCAGAGGTCTGTCGGGTCAGAATCGATTTTGGGAGTAAATTCTTTGCTGTGGGGCTGCTGAGGCACTGGCACAGGGTGCCCGGAGATGCTGAGGTGCCCCTGGATCCCTGGAAGTGCCCAGGAGCTGGGTGGGCTCTGAGCAGCCTGGGCTGGTGTCCCTGTCCCTGTCCTGGGCGGAGGGGCAGGATGGGGATGATGTCCCTCCCAGCCCAGCCCATCCATCCCGTGCCCCTGGGGCTGCACCCAGCGGGTGCCAGCTCTGCAGGGATGCCCTGGTGGGGCTGGCAGCGCCCGCCTGTCGCGACAGGAGTGTCGCGATGGCGCGGCCGGAGCGCAGGGCAGCGCGGTCTCTGTCGGCCCCTGCCGGGCTCCGCTGGCTCTGCATCCACCTCCTCGGCTCCCTACTAAACCCAAAAACCCCAAAACCTGGGCAGTGCCCCCGAACGGCAGCGCTGGGCAGAGGATCCCCAAAACCCGGGCAGGGAATCCCCAGCGCATCCATCCCCGGCCGTGCCCCCAGGGATGCGCCCGAACAAGCGCACAAAGCAGCAGGAAAAATCATTTCCTGATTCAACAGGAGCAGGTTTTCCTAGCAAAGCCCCCAGAGCCCAGAATGCTGGTGCCTCGGTTTGTTTTTCACGGCTGAGAAAGGCAGAGCATCAGCCGAGAGCCAAGGGAAGAGGGGACTTGGAGTGAGCGGCTCCTGCTTGTGCTGGGAGAGTTCAAACTCATCACAGCACCCCAAAAGGGCTCCTGCTTGTGCTGGGAGAGTTCAAACTCATCACAGCACCCCAAAAGGGCTCCTGCTTGTGCTGGGAGAGTTCAAACTCATCACAGCACCCCAAAAGGGCTCCTGCTTGTGCTGGGAGAGTTCA
>JAOTQP010000251.1:3869470-3880383 GCA_026413545.1 Cichladusa arquata
AGGGCTCCTGCTTGTGCTGGGAGAGTTCCAGACTCATCACAGCACCCCAAAAGGGCTCCTGCTTGTGCTGGGAGAGTACAAACTCATCACAGCACCCCAAAAGGGCTCCTGCTGGCTCGGGAGGCTTTCTGCTGTGGAATTTTTCCCTGTAACCCTGGAGAAAGCTATAAAAGTTGAAAGCTGTGTTTTGTCTCCAGTGTGTCTTCACATTCCTAAAAATAAATATTGGGCATGAACCACATGGACCACATCATCTCCTGGCATCAGGTGACAGCTGTGAGCCACCACAAGGGCTGCTGAAAGAGCACACTCCTCTCTCTTGGTTTTGATCCAAAAAAACCCGAAGATTTTGATCCAATTGCAGGGAGATCTGCATCAAGTGTACTGGTACTGAAGTGAAATAAAACGGAATGTACAGACAGGAAAAGGAATTACAGGTGGTAAAGGTGATTGCAAGAGAGAATTTATTCATGAAAGTGGAGAACTGAAGCAAATCCATTTCTCATTCAGTTTTCCTTGTGCTTTGCTCTGAGGATGGTCAGCTCAGTTGCAGACTGCTTTGGCAGTGAGCTGGTTCTTACTTTGCAATGTGCCACCTGTAAATCAAAGAGGGCTCCTGAAATTTGTGAATTACATATTTAAAGTCAAGGATGTTTTGACAGGAAGCCAATTTTCATGGTTTTCTGTTCAGCATCTGTGTTTTCTATGTGTTGAAAGTGAACTCTGTGCTCCTGAGAGCTCATGATGGTTAAAGGAACTGATTTTACTCTCCTCATCAGATTTTTTAAGCCTCTCTGACCTCTAGCATATGGACAATCATTTTTATGTAGCTCCAAGCTTTGTATCCCTAGGGAATCCTATATAATAAGAGTCAAAAGAATTTTGAGGATTTCTCCTCTGTGTAAAAATGGGTTTAGCAAAGTGATGGCAGGATGTTTCTTGGAACTGTTACATGGAGAAGCATCAGAAAAATCTTTATTTTGTTACAGAACAGGTGAGGTTTCCTACCATTTCTTACTCCTTCAGATCAAACACAACTTTCTAAGAAACTGTATTTAGGATCTTAACTGGGAAAAGGACAGGAATTGCTATCTGCAAAGAAGTCTCCAAGTGACTTTCTGTCTGCAGTTAAAGATTTGTACTCTGGTACCTCTCCCAAACAGTGGAATTTTTCTCTCCCAGTCATTATCTATGGTGTAGATAATTTCCTTTGTGCACACAGACTTTCATCTGCTTCCAGATCCATCCTATTTTGTGGCAGTGTGTAACACTTGACGGTGGACTGGCTGTCACACAAAATTAACCCCTCCTGTTCCATATGGTGTTGTGGAGAAACACAGAACTGAGCAAATTTTGTGATAAATATTTAAATGTAATACTCCATGTGGCCAGGGAGCACCCCTTCCTTTAACTGCTCCTCTCCCTGCTTTGTACTTGTATTAATTTTATTTAGGTTTCCTAACTGAGACAGGCACTGGCAGTCCCTGCTGTGCTGCATTAGACTCTCACCTCCTCTAACACTTCCCTGCTGATCATTATCCTTTGTTTATAGAGCTTCTGCCAATTTTCCACCCTCTGACTCCTTGTGTCTGAGGCAGTTTGAACCCAGCACAACAGGCAGCTGCTGCAGGGAGTGCCTCAATAAAAATAAAAACTCACAAGCCTGTCGTGTTCTCTGCACCCACAAACTTTGCAGTCCAGGAGAACTGAAGTTTGTGCCACAGTATTTCTCCACAAGGGCACGTTGCTCATTGCTCAGAGCAGTCTCTGCTAGAGGATTTGTGGATTTTGGCTCTAGGTGTTGCTGGTGTTTTACAGGTGAACTCTGGGGGCTGCTGGTGCTGTGCTGGCTTTGCTCCTCTGTGGCTCATACTGCAGTTTCTGGAGTGAGATTCCAACGAGATTTACAGAGATGCCCTTCAAGGCTGATGGAGTTCTTAGGAGCTGACATCAGTGTGAGGTCAGAATTCAGTCCCCTGGTGCACAAGTGTTTATTTCCTGTGAATTTTACAGTATTTTTGACCCGAAACAACTTTGGACATGAGGCAGAACTCCCACACTCGTGCCTACAGCTTATCAGCAGCTCTTATTCACTGCTTGTGTTGGTTACTCTGTGGTTTTTCATCACTATCTCACAAGTGGTCACAAGCAAAACAAGCTCAATAGTCAGACACACACACAACAAAATTCCCTGCTGTTTTTTCATGATCTGCCCCACTTTGAGAGTTTCAGTTATTTAATACTATTTAGGCTCATGTACTTCTTCTCATCTGAAAGCACTTCATAAACATTATTAATTCCTATTGCTGGTAACCAACCTAATCTTTTTTTTATTTCCAACTCCTTCTTCTCTCCACCCACTAAGACATGGGGATCAATTTCTATGTACTTCACTAGAATAGGAGCTGCAGTGACCAAGCAGTCAAAATATTTCCATGACAGGTTTACCAATCTGCTCTCCCAAAAAAAATCACCCACCCTTTTCTTGGTATTCAAGGCACAAAGGTGACAAAACTGAGTGTAAGTTGCTTTGGTTTGGTGTCATCAGAGAAAAGTCTAATAAACACAGTTTATTATTTATTTATTGTTCTTTGAGGACTGGCTCATAATTCCCATGGAAGCAAATTGCTCAGGTTGTACTTTAAGGCAGCCACAATTTCATTGTGGCTGTTCTGCTGCACATTCATGTAAAACCCCTTTTCTGTTTTGTTTGTTGGGGGCTTTTAAAGCATTGTTAAATCAAACTTGTGTAAAAATAACATCTCCTTTCTTTAAAAAAAAAAAATTGTCATAAAAGACCTAATTATCCTGAAGCAAAGGATATTTCCTATGTGTTTGTGCCTCATCAGAGCTGGAGTTTAGGGTTCCTGTTTGCTGCTCTCTCTCTGGCCATTTTTATTTTTTTTTTTAACTACAGTGTCTCTATTAGAAAACCTATATTTAATTTAGCATTTGTAACAAGATAAGATCATAAATGCTGGTACGCTTTCCCCAGGATTTATACTTTCTTAAGAAAATGTAATATATTTCTAGTGCAGAATAAATAAGTAGCAGCCTGTATTTAGCTAATTACCCATCACAGCCCAAGTGATTTTCAACTTCACTGCTTCTTGAGATGAAATCTGCTGTCTGTAACACTTGGACTCAGCCAGTAAAACTCAAAAAAACAACTATATTCCAACACCTAATAGCAAGTTAGATTTACCTATAAGCCAAACTCTTCTCTGCAGTATCAGGCATGCTGCAGATTCTTCCAACGCCCACACTTGACAAGCAGGAGTGAATTCCCTGCTGGAAACAAAGGCACTGAGGGAGATAGGCAGGCTTCAGCATGCCAGAGGATGCTGCCCACTGAAAACCTGCAGCATCACAGGGTGAGGAGCCAGCAGTGTCCTTTTAACCCTTCCCTGTGTGCTCACCCTGGCAGCTTGCAGAGGGGCCCAAGCCTGAGGATTGAATTGCTGACCATGGGATGAACAGGGTGAGGTGTGCTGCTGGCAGGTCTGAGTGGGCAGGGGTCACACAGCACTCTGCAGGGCTTCAGGGTGGTTTATGTGTCTGTTCCCAGCCTCACTGTGTGCATAAACAGTGGGAGCACAGACAGACCTCAGGCATTTGGAGACTACAGAAAAATCCTCATTTTTGGGTGGTTTTTTTGCTGTTTGTTTTTTTTTTATTTTTGACCTTTAAGTGTGTCTGTACATGGGTGCTGGGAGCTTTCCATGGCTCCCTGACCCCACTGAGTCTGCTGTGCTGGTGCATTTTGGTCAGCTCAGAGAACTTCCCATGTTTCAGCACAGAGATAAAAGGTGGGAAACTTTTCTCTGGAAAAACATTAAAACAGCACCTTTGATGGCTCCTTCATCAAACCATGAAGTAACCAGGGGGGGCTCAGTCCAGCCCCCCTTGCTGTCCTCCCTGCATGGTTCAGGGCTCCTCACAGCCCCAGCTGCATCAGAAAAGCTGCTGGAGGTGGGAGGGAAGAACTCCCAGCTCCAGCACTTGGACTGAAGAGCCTCCAAAGAGTTTTCAGAGGGTGACAGCTCCCAGACCAAACTTGGAACCCAGATGCACCACACGGCTCCTGCTGGGGACAGACTCTGGAATTTGGCACTGCTGCCTTGGGCTCTCCAGGATTTCAACAGATGCAGTGCATTGATTTAATGTTTAAAAGGGAACCCTGCTGGGCCTTCCACAGCTTGTTTCATGGCTTCAGAAATCAGGCAGTAACACACAAACAATACAAGCAATTCTGTGTTATAAACAACATCCAGTGTTTTGGGAATTGGGATTAAAATAAAGCGTCTTCAAGACTTTTGGCATTGCCCCGTCCTCCATCTGGAGATCATTTTCTTTTTTCCAGACTCTCCCCACTTTTGTCTATTTCTGAGTTTTCAGTACTTTCCTTGCAGCTTGGAAATGCCTCCAATTTGCTCTTTTTTAAGCCACACAGCAACCTTGATAAGGCTTCCTGTTTGCCCCAAGTAATTCAGAGCTAATAAAAACTCTGACTTCACACCTCTGAGAGAGCAGGGTTTGTGCAATGTGCCCTCCACAGAGCTCCCTGCATTGTACAGTGTTCATATGCCATAAGGCAGCCCATAATAAGACATTTCTGGGTTGACATCCATGCTTTTGTTTGTACATTCTGGGACCTGATGCTTATCCTGGGCTCCCACTTAGTGTGTGGGATGGGGAGGAGGTCACTGTGCTTCTGAAAACACTTCCAGAAACATAAAAGTGAGGTGATTTACTGAATCTTCTACTATCTGGTTTCAAGGAATTGCTTTTCAGAAGCATTCAAGGGAATGTGAGAAAATAAATTGAGGTTCCTTTACCTCTACTGCTGTGTTGTTGACATGATTACACCTCCAAAGGAAGATTGTAGAGCTGGAAAAGATACAGGCAGACACAGGAGTAAAAGATATGGCACTTTTCTCTGTCAACCATCACAGGAATTTTTTACCTTAGGAAAAAACCAACTGAATGGGCATGAAGATAAAATAGTATAAAAATCACGAATGGAGCAGAGAATGTGATTAGAAAAACATCATTTACTATTTCTCATTTTCAAGAAATCCTGGTAAACCTGGCAGAAATTAGGGTGGCAAACCTGACAGAAATTAAAACACTCTTTTTCAAAAGCAGTGTAGGTACATTTGTCAGCATTCCTGCCATAGGGTGCTGTTAGTGCAAAAACCTTACCTGGATTCAGACTAGACCCATTCACAGAAGCAAACTCCACCAAAAGCTGTTAAATACATTTATTACCATCTCTGGTTCTGAGATTATTACCCTGTGTACCTTAAAACAGAAAGTTTGTCAAGGAGAACGCATATAAACTTCTTTTTTCTTACTCTTCCATCAGTCATTCAGCCCTGCTGAGACAGGATACTGGGCTGTACCCTGCTGTAAAGTCCAGCAGTTCTTATTTTTCTAGTCTAAAACTCCACTTCCTTCAAGTCAGCTTCTTTTCTCTTTGTCTTATTCTTTTTCTATCCCTCTTTTAATTTTTCCATCTACCAGGCTTTGTTCTCTACCACCCCAATTACCTCTGCTATCTTCTCCTTCCTTCAGGTCCTCTTCAGAGATTAATTTTTTGGCCTGCAGCAAATCCTTACTGTGAGACCTAGAAAACATTTTATCAGCTTTACACCCACCTACATTTTCTAGTTACCAGTGATTTGAGGGTTAAGAATGAAGCACCTCCAAGAGCAGTTGCAGCATTTTCTCCCTGACAAAGCAGGTTTGTTTAAGGAGCTTCCAACCACTCACTAAGTGCCATTACTATAATGGTAATATGCAAGAATTTTGTTGCTGCCACTATTTCACTTGTTCAAGTGCTTGTTACATTTTGTGCCTTTGGCTGAGCGGTGGTTTTTAAACAGCGAGGTGTTGTGGCTGCAATATTGGGCACAGCAGGGATCATGAAAAATGCCAGATGGAACAAAATTATTCTGATTTTTGATCCACAAAGAGCCCGACTGTCAGTCGTGCTGGGCACCCAGCAGCTCCCATTGAAATCAGTGGCCCCAGGCCAATGCTGCAAGAAGTGCTTGGTTTAGTTCAGTGGGCTGGCACTGCTGCAGAACCTGCCTCACACCACAGCTGAGCTTTGAGAACACAGAAGGAGATGATAGTGTCAATAAAACCTGGACATGCAAAGAAGCCCTGGGGAAAGGCAAGGGATTGATGCCCTACTGCTCCTCCCCTCCTTTTTCTTTTGAAGCTTTTTTTTTGCACTTTTCATTCAAGTGCTGAGTGTCTTTTCCATTAACCACAACTCCACTCTGTTAGCTTTTTTTTTTTTATTTAGTAGGTCCTGGCAGGATGCTGATCTGGAAATAGAAATTTGCATCTTGGGTCTCAGTCTGAAGTCATAGTTGCTGAGTCTTTTCTCTATTTTGTAGCAAATTCTTATGGGGGAAAAAATCCTTGTGATCATTCTTACTTGTGGGACACTGAAGGGCATGGCTACAACCAGTGGAACAGTTCCCAAAAATACACTTAAGATCCACTCATGAAGTTTATTCAGGGGATTGTTTAGTCTTCTCATTAGGCTTAGGGTGTTCTTCAGCCAGCAGTTCATTCTATTCTGAAGCACATCAGAATTCAAATCAAAACCCCTGGAATTAAAATAGCAAACTTCAAACTCGAAAGTGAGATTATTTGGATGTTTGTGTCCATGTCTGGATTTAGCTCACTCTTGAGAGCAGCAGACCTGTGGTTTGAAGCCCAAACCTAAAGATTTTATTTGAATCTCTCTCTGTGTTAAGACAGTAAACCAGTTACTGATATGTTTAGCAGAGTAACTGGAACATTCTCTGTTGAAGGTGGTCTGCTGCTCTCTCTGCATGAAAATAAATTGTTTGCAGAACGGGAAGATCCCTTCAAAAGATTCACAAGCAACAGAGGATAGATAAACTTCAAAGAATGAGGCTGGAATAATAAAGAAGAAGGAAAAAAATGAAAATAACAAGAAAGCTGAAAACTTTGGTCCCTGCAGCTCCTGGGTGTAATTCTCTTCCACAGATGCACTCCAGAGCACTGGCAGGTTCAGATCCTTGTTAACAGAAATGTAATCCTGTGCTCCCCTGCGAGCAGGGAAGGAATAAATCTACAACTCAGTGAACAGAATGCTCTCCTTTAGTGCAGGCTGGTTTGAATTCTGCCATCCACATGGTAAGACCCTTACCTGAGATGATACCATCCCTCCATGGAACTCCTGCAAAAACATTAAAGCTGCAGATCAATTTTTCACCCTGTTAGAATTTATTAAATTGCTTACAAGCTTACATGTTTAATCTTCTGCCTTTCAGCCTGGGCCACCATGCACTCGGGTTTGTGATGGAGAATTCTCCTTGTGTTGCTTGGTGGAGCTCTCTGGAGGGTGACAAAGGTGCTGCCAGCCCAGGTGTGTGTTCTGGGCGTGGCAGGAGGAGGCTGCCACCTCAGCCAGCAGATGGGATTGTCCCCAGAGCAAAGCCAGCCCAGGAAACAGGTGGCTGAGAATTCCCAGCTGGCCACCTGCAGCCGGGGATGGCCTGGCTGGAGGAGCCAAACCTGCTGCTTTATCCCAACGTTTTTTGGAGGCTCTCATGCAGATCCACAAAAGGGAAAACAAGTGGGAATTAGCATGGTAGCGGGTTTGCATTTTGCCAGGCTGTTTGCTTTTATTTTCCAATGTCATAGAACACTGTGAACAATTTCTCCAGATGGTCAGAGCTCCTTCCAACTGTCCCTCGAAGGGGGACTGCAGGAGAATGGGATCTTCTGGCAAGGAGCTGCAGCACAGGGAGCCCACACTGGAATCTTCTGACTGTCCATTTGCAGGTTTTAGATGCCAGGCTGGGACAGGATACTTTGGGTGTGCTGGTGCCACTTCTCAGCTCTGGGTCACAGCTCAGTTTGTTCTTTAGCCTCCCTCCAGCCTTGCTCTGGACCTGGAAAAGGTGGTCTGTGCAAACTGCTGTTGTCACAGGGCTGCTAATGAGCTTTTACTCCAGTGGGAGGCACTGAAAGGGCCTGGCTTTTTTCACCTGGCTTTTATAAGTGTGTCTACAGATGAAACACAGATGAGAGGTGTGATGGCAAAAGCCAATCTGCAACATTGATAGCTGGCAGCAGATAAGGAGGTGATGTGTTCAGATCCAGGCTTTGTGTTATACCAGTTTGGATTTTATTTTTCTACAGCAAGCAAGCAATTTATGCGACCAGGCAGGGTTTTTTTCCTTTTGTGGGGACATGATGCAGCCTTTCCACTTTGTGGGCAGTGCTTTGAACCTTCAGAACCATTACTCAGGTTTTCTTCTGACTCTTAGCTAGCTACAGTTTTCTATGTACAATAACTACCCATCCATCCAGCTGCCATGAGTGGCTGTTGAAATATCCAGACACAAATCCTGAAGGGAGGAAACAGAGAAAAATATGCTTTTTTTTTCATGAATAGATGAGCCCTGAACTCTTCACACAGCCAAGTAAATGTGGCATCTCCTTTCAAGTGCTCTAGCTGTCCTGCTTGCACTGACACACAGTACTCTGACAATTGCTCTTGGGCTGATGGTTTTTTTGGGCTCTCAGCACTGAGTCTAGAGCTTGGAAGAGGCACTCACCAATGAACTGGCTGCTGCCCAGCAAAGAAAGGGGGTTATTTGTGTCTGCCTGCATGGGGTTATTTGTCTCCATAAATGGGCACTCTATTCAGTGCTGACAATTCCCACAGTTTTATGATATGGCTCAATATTTAGCACTGGCCTAACAGCCAGACTTGGAATATTGTGTGGGATGTGTAGAGCTTGTATGGTTATAAATGTAAAATGGGATAGGTTCCATTCTGGTGCAGTGGTTTGGAAGCACCAAAAGTTAACAGCAAAGATTTCCTAGAAATTTTTCATTAGAAAAATTGTACCACATGTTTTTTGGAGTGCTTGAGGTGGTTTTTCTGGCCAGCTGAAGTCAGCAGTACTCCACTCCTCTGTTTCCAGTGAAACTGTGGTGAGAGCAGAGGCTGCCTGCAGCTCTGAGCTCCATTGCAGCACAGATTTAGCAGCACTGTGCTCCTCCAGGGTGCCCTGGGCTCATTGGCTTGGCAAATGGCTTGCACTGGCCCCATCCCATTGTGCTTCTGCTCAGCACAGAACCAGGCTGCTGGATGGGATGGCTTTGGGGGCAGAGAGGACACGGGGAGAAGCGTCCTGCCCACTGAGCTGACCTTGCCACACACAGGAGGAATTTGTGAACTTCTCTCCTGGGGGAGATGTGGAGATGTTGGAGATGTGGGAGATGATGGAGATGTGGGAGATGAGGGAGATGAGGGAGATGAGGGAGATGTGGGAGAAGTGGGAAATGGGGGAGATGAGGAGATGTGGGAGATGTGGGAGATGAGGGAGATGTGGGAGAAGTGGGAGATGAGGGAGATGAGGGAGATGTGGGAGATGTGGGAGATGTGAGAGATGCGGAGATGAGGAGATGTAGAAGATGCAGAAGATGCAGAGGATGCAGAAGGTGCAGGAGATGCAGAGGATGCAGAAGGTGCAGAAGGTGCAGGAGATGCAGAGGATGCAGAGGATGCAGAGGATGCAGAGGATGCAGAGGATGCAGAAGGTGCAGGAGATGCTGAAGGTGCAGAAGGTGCAGGAGATGCAGAGGATGCAGAAGGTGCAGGAGATGCAGAGGATGCAGAAGGTGCAGAAGATGCAGAAGATGCAGAGGATGCAGAGGATGCAGAGGATGCAGAAGGTGCAGAAGATGCAGAGGATGCAGAAGATGCAGAAGGTGCAGAGGATGCAGAAGATGCAGAAGATGCAGAAGGTGCAGGAGATGCAGAAGATGCAGAGGATGCAGAGGGTGCAGAAGATGCAGAGTATGCAGAGGATGCAGAAGGTGCAGGAGATGCAGAAGATGCCGAGGATGCAGAAGGTGCAGAGGATGCAGAAGGTGCAGAAGGTGCAGAAGATGCAGAGGATGCAGGAGGTGCAGAAGGTGCAGAAGATGCAGAGGATGCAGAAGGTGCAGAAGATGCAGAAGATGCAGAAGGTGCAGAAGGTGCAGGAGATGCAGAAGGTGCAGAAGATGCAGAAGGTGCAGAAGGTGCAGAAGATGCAGAAGGTGCAGGAGATGCAGAAGGTGCAGGAGATGCAGAGGATGCAGAAGGTGCAGAAGATGCAGAATGTGCAGAAGGTGCAGGAGATGCAGAGGATGCAGAAGGTGCAGAAGATGCAGAAGGTGCAGGAGATGCAGAAGGTGCAGGAGATGCAGAGGATGCAGAGGATGCAGAAGGTGCAGGAGATGCAGAGGATGCAGAGGATGCAGAGGATGCAAAAGGTGCAGGAGATGCAGAGGATGCAGAAGGTGCAGGAGATGCAGAAGGTGCAGAAGGTGCAGGAGATGCAGAGGATGCAGAAGGTGCAGGAGATGCATAAGGTGCAGGAGATGCAGAGGATGCAGAAGGTGCAGAAGATGCAGAAGATGCAGAAGATGCAGAGGATGCAGAAGGTGCAGGAGATGCAGAGGATGCAGAAGGTGCAGAAGGTGCAGAAGGTGCAGAAGATGCAGAAGGTGCAGAAGATGCAGAGGATGCAGAAGGTGCAGAAGATGCAGAAGATGCAGAAGATGCAGAAGGTGCAGGAGATGCAGAGGATGCAGAAGGTGCAGAGGATGCAGAAGATGCAGAAGATGCAGAAGGTGCAGGAGATGCAGAGGATGCAGAAGGTGCAGAAGATGCAGAAGATGCAGAAGATGCAGAGGATGCAGAGGATGCAGAAGATGCAGGAGATGCAGAAGGTGCAGGCGATGCAGAGATGCAGAAGGTGCAGGAGATGCAGAAGGTGCAGAAGGTGCAGAAGATGCAGAAGATGCAGAGGATGCAGAAGGTGCAGGAGATGCAGAGGATGCAGAAGGTGCAGAAGGTGCAG
>JAOTQP010000251.1:3886911-3899176 GCA_026413545.1 Cichladusa arquata
TTCCAGAATTCACATCCCACAGAGCTCTTCTCCAGGAAACAATTCATGGTACCAGGGTCACCTGTTGAGCAGTGAGGATGTGACAAAGTATTGAAGTTCTGTGCTTTCAACCCCACCAGCATCCATTTGGAGACTGCAGAATATACATGTCACTATTTATCTATTTATTTACAGTGTGCCTAACATGGAGCTGAAATTAAGTCAGGGTAGATAGTTTTGTTTTAGTATTTATTTTATTCTTCCTTTATTTTTTTTAAATCTAGGTAAGGCTGGTTGCTCATTGCACAGTAATTCCTTATGCTAACTTCTCTCAATGCAAAGCACTCAGCCCTCTGGCCTGAAGTGTCTTTTGACATACACCTTGTACAAAGCCATAAAAAACCCTGATGCAGCAGAGTAATTTTATGACATTCACACATCTGTTTCCACTGATGGCTTTGAAGCCTGGTAAAATGGCAAAGTTAGAAAAGAAAAAGAGGAAAAAAACCACCACTGTGTTTGTAGAAATGTGACTAATGCCCAGACCTGCTTGTACTTGTTAAAATGTGCTGGAATGACAATGTTAACAGCTTGGTCAAACATCAGAAAATCACTGCTTCATCTGATGCCATTAGCTGAGTTATTCAGTAAAGGCAGAGCTGGAAAAATAGTGATGCTTCCCTGGTCCTCAGGGTGGAGTGGCAGGGAGATCTCCCACTGGTGATGAGAGATGCTGGTAAGAACCCATCCCCTGCCACAGGCTGCTCGTGCTGCTGCCACCCTGGTGTGAGTGGCCTGGAAAGCTTCCTGCATCTATCAAAAATCAAAAAATTGCACATGAGGGGCCCTTCCTGGATGGCACCTTAAAAAAGAGCCAAAATGACACTTTATATTTGGCTTGTGAGGCCAAAGGCATGCCCAGGGTGAGTGGCCAGCCACTGAAAGTGAGCTGCATGCCTGAAAATCACTTCCCTGAGGATGGGGTTGTTTTCATAAGTCCCCATAAGCTTCTGTGGTTTAACTTGGACAGTTTTATTTCTGCAGCATTGACACCAACAGTGGGGTCTGTGCCTTTGGTGTTTATCTTTGCACACTTTTGAGAGGTGAAGGAATAGATAAGTCTTTGGATTTGTGCCTCACAGCTGTCCTAAAATGCTGTGCTCTGCCCTCTGTCCCTCCTTTTTTTCCAGTCAGCCACAACTCCCACCTGCCTGGCTGAGAGAGGGGACATCCACCAGGTTGTGTCTGTGCTAAATCCTGCCCACCCAAGTGTCATCCCCTGAGCAAGAAGTGAGGCAGCAGAGGAGGTGTGTGATAAAACCAGAGGTGCTCTATGCTGCAGTTTCACCTTCCCTGGAAATGGCTCTAGGAATAAAGGACAGTGCTTCAAACAGCCCTTGCCATAGGCATGAAATTCATTATGCTCTTCATGCAAGGACACATTGAAATTCAGTTCAAAGAGAAAGGAAAACCCTTCTGCACTAAGCAGAGATCAGATTACTTGGTAAGCACAAAAACCTTTCGAGTAATAACTTTTCTGTGGAGAGTCAGATGGTTTCTATATGTCTAGGAGCCCCAGTTTCCCTTGAACTGTGTCATTCAATTGAGGTGCTTCACTCAGCTTTTAAACCATCCCCTGCACAGCAGCATTTCCAGGCTGGCAAAGCCACTGAGATCTCTTGCAGGGCCAGAACCTGTGGCATTTGGAGGGTACAAGGGTAGTCTGACTCCAGCTGAGGTCAGTCTCCTCCAGTGACCTGCCTTCACCAGTAGCTGGGAGTAAAGCTGGAGGTAAACTGACACTTTAAATTCCTTTTTATTGATAGAGGTCTCCTGGAGAGACAGAGCTTTTGTCATTTTATGTGCACAGGGTACCCCATTTGATGTGATACAGGCCAGGTGACACAATTCAGATTGAAGCCAGGAGAGGACATGGCTTACTGCACTGGGAGTGGGGAAATACAGAGAAGTGAGCAGTTGACCTGAAATAGAACTAGAAAGTCAAGAATTCAAGATGTTATGGTAGCTGGGACAGTTCTCCCTCTTTTCAGCAGAGCTGAATGTTTAACTGATTTACAACTGAAAGTGACAGGGAGGATGCTGCTGGTGCAGAGGAGAGCTTTGCAAGAGAATGAGAATGTATTGCATTTGCTTATATTGGTAGTTTCCTAAAAATACATACAGACTGGGGTAGCAGATACAGGCTGTTCCCAAGTACCAAACTGTGTTTCTGAGCCAGATGACAGCAAGAAAGGGGAGCACAAGCAGGCATTTTTGTAATTTTTGTTCAGGTGAATCAAATAATTCCAATCTTGGGGCCTAATTTATGTTGATGCATGGATTTCTACTCTATGTGTTCAGACTGTGCACCAGAGAAGACTGACAAGTCCAAAAATGTTATGACAAATCTTATCAAATCCCTTTTGTTGAGAGTCCTTGATATTTTCTTAATTAGGCAGGAAGGGGTAAGTCCCTCTCCAAAGGAGACTCAGAAGGAATTGCTGTGCATAGTTATTCCTGATGAATGCTGCAGCTCTTCTTTCTGAGCACAGATCCAGAGAGGAGAAGGGAGACAAACTTCCAGGTTTGCAGCAGGGAGGTCAGTGGCTGGCAGGAATATGGGAGTGGGGAAGAAAGGTGAGAACTTAAGAATCTCTTAAAAATCAGTGATCACCTCTGCCTACAGGTGATGAGTATCTCTAAATTGGTAGTTCTTTTCTCTGCTGCTAATTAGTAGTGGCTGCAGTGGAAGTGCATATTCTGTCAGCCTGAATTTAGTTAGCTGAGAAGCTAGACTGTGCCTTTCAGGTATTCTTTTTAGGGCAAACCCTTCCTATTGGGCACACTTTATTATCTTGGGATGCATCCTTCAATGGCTTGGTGCTGTGGCAAATTTCCTGTAGCCCAGCTGGGATCACAAGGGTGTCCAGAAAAGCCTGTTGCTTTCCAGGATATCCTAGCATTGAGGGCACACTGAACAGATGGGTCATGATTTGTTCTGAATGTCCTATACATCTCCACGCTTCTTATTTATCTTTATATATATTTATTAATTTCAAGGACCATTTACAATGATTCCCTTTATTTCAACCTCCTCTGGATTCTATCTGCTTGTTTGTGCCTCCAGGAAAATCAATCTGTGTGGGGCACTGAGCACAGCTGCAACGAAGGAGAAAGAAATAAAGCAGACAGTGAAATACGAGGTGCTCTCTGCAGAAGGGAAAGCAGAAGCCTCAAGCCAAAGTCCAAAGGTTACCCACGGTGGTAATGCTCTTATCTAACCTGGTTATACCTGGTGCTTGCAGGTAAATGGATTGAGCCATTCTGCAGCCACGAAATGAGCCCAGCAGGGCTGGATGAGCCTGGCTGCCAGCCCGTGCTCCAGTGGCATTGCAGGGCAGCAGCACACAGCAGAATCCTCCAGGGAGCAGCTGCTGCATGCCTGGGAGCACAGCCTTCCCCTGGGCACCCCCAGACACCTGGGCTCTTTGGTGGAAGGGCTGAGGAGGAAACGTGGAGCCTTCTGGGCTTTTTGTCAGATGTTCTGATCACAAACTGGCACCTCATACCTTGACTTGGTTATCACACAGAGAGGTAAATCCAATTGTTACAGGGGTTGGTACAATCTCAGAATAGAAGGATGGAAGAATGGATGTTTCCTTTAAAGACATTTTGGCTTGTTTCTTGGTTTGACTTTCAAGCTTTTTCATTCACTTGCTGGCAGAGAAGCTTCTACTCCTTTGGCTCTTGCCAAGGCCTCTCTATGCCCATCATTTCCTTTACTATATTTTCCTACATATTTCCTGTATTTTCCCTTGTGTGGGGCTGTGCACTCTCTCAGCACCAGGGCTGTTCAGCAGAGCTGAGCAGCACATGCTCTGAATCCAGATTTCAAGCTTCTCCTTGGGCACTTTTCTAAGGGCTGAACAGCATCTTTGGATTTCACCTCTGAACAAAAAAGGTGATTAAATAATTGCCTATAATAACCATCTATAATTAAATATTATACAGAATTCCTCCCTTTCTATCTGTTAAAGAAACTGGGCACCCCATACCCCACTTGTGTGTTATTTGGGCACTCTGGGAGTGACAAAACCCTGGAGATCCTCTCTGTAGTGGATCCCATCTCTTATACAGGAATACTTGCCTGTCCTGCACCAGCTCCAGGTGATGTTTTGTTTCCTCAGCCCTGAGTGTGTGTCTGCAGGGCTGTCAGCCTCACAGTGCCTGTTCTCCCAGCCAGGAGGGGCTGGTTCCTGGAGCTGATGGATATTTTTACACAGCCAAACTGGGCAGGGCTCTCTGCATGGCTTCTATTTCCTTGCTCCTCTTCACCTCCCATCCATCTCCCTTCACAGGAAACCTGTGGGCAGCCCTGATCTTGAATTCTCCACCCCCTCCCAGACCTTTCTTGTCTGTAAGCCTGTCTGCTGCTGCCTCCACAGCTTTCCCATGCACACCCAAGGAAGCCTGAATTGTGCAGAAACTTCTGATGTTGGCAGTGGTCACTTGCAGTGATCCATCTACTCAAACACAGAGAGCTCTGCACCTCTCCTCTCAGTGTTTCAGGCATTATCTGATGTTCTTCTCCCCTTCCACCACCCAGTGGTTCCCTACCAGCTTATTGGCCATATACAAATTAATTCATAGTAATGAGCACCCTGCACTCTTTCCTCAGGCAGGTTCTCTGGGTTCATTCCTCTTTCCCAGACACATCTCCAGCTGCCTCCAGCTGACCAACACTGACTTCAGCTCTGCCTTTTTATTTTCTTGACCAGAAGTGATAGCAAATACTCTGCAGCTCTCTGGAACAGCCTTTACCCTACCTCCTGCTTCATCAGCTTCATCTTCAGACCATGGCTAATCCCTATGGCTAATTCTTCCTTTCCATTACTATTCCAGTATCTTCAAGATAATTTCCTCCATTGTACTTTTCCCCTGGGTGCTACAGGTTGCAGGGGTGGGGAGTTCTCCTCCCACCTCCTCCCCAGCTGAGAAACCACACTGGCCAGGAGTAGGACACATGGAGAGCCTTCCTGACCAGCTCTGTGGGTGCTCTCAGTGGCTCTTGAGCCCTGAGTCTTGCTCTCTTGGAGCTCCTGTTACCTTTGTGCCACTTCCAGCACTGATGCTCTTCATGGGAAGGTGTTTTTTTGCATGGGATTAAAAAAAAAAAATCTAAGCTGATGCCATAGCTCTGAGTGCTCTGCATGCACTGCAGGGAAGAGGAATTGTGGAGTTGGTGATCAAGGAATAACCTTTCAGAGAAGGGCTCAGCTGCAGAGAAAGATTCTGCAAAAATGAGGAGGGCTGTCTAAGGTCTCAAGGCACCTCTTTCATGTGATTACTGCTCACAGGACACTGTGCCCTTTGTCATCTGGGAGATGAAAGCCAGTTAAACAAGAGTTTGGAGGGAGTTTGGAGCTGGCTCCCTCCTGCCCCACATCTCCCCGTTCCTTGGGGCTCATCCAGAGCCTGTCCCTGGCGAGTCTGGGGCACCTCCCAGTCATTACTCACCTCCTCCTCCCTCCAAACAGGAGATCACTGCAGGAGATAGGAGTGTGAACCCTGCTGAGACTGGTGTTCTGGCTCCCACATTGCTGCTGCCAACTCCAGAGCTGAACTGCACCGTCGAGCTCCTGCCCATCATGGTGTTCTGGTGATAAAGCTTAGCTTAAACCCTTCTGATATTAATCAAAAATACCATATAATCACACTAAAAGCAGTACAGATATTTCACAGAGAAGCCATCAGATTCTCTGTGCTGTGGCATGCTGTGATGTGTGGGCAGTGTGGTTGAATCTAGTCCTGCACTGCCTGAATTTTTCATGTTGGTTCATGTTAAACCTACTGAAGGCCCAAACAATAAGACCCCACTTCCCCCTTCATCTCCTCCAGCTAACATAAAGCTGTGTCAAAAAGGAAGTGGTTATAACCTGGATGCTGTTCTTGTCCATTTTGCCAAGTAGGAATGTTTGCTCACTAAGAAGTTCAATATCACAGGTGAAAGGATAAGAAAAGTATCTTGGAAAAAAAAAAAAAAATCTCTGATAACACTGCAGAGAATATATAATTTAAGGTGAAAGGAATTTTTATAAGTCTAGACAAAAAAATTGTTCTTTGTTCTCTGCCAGCAGAAAAAAATTGGAAAAGTACCTTTAAATATGTACCTATAAAATTTGTAATAATGAACTTACCTTTTGGG
The DNA here is from genome assembly GCA_026413545.1 of Cichladusa arquata. Lineage (NCBI taxonomy): Eukaryota > Metazoa > Chordata > Aves > Passeriformes > Muscicapidae > Cichladusa > Cichladusa arquata. The sequence continues at coordinate 3,893,096 of JAOTQP010000251.1, forward strand.
GGCAGGAAAATAAATCAGTTTGTAGCTTGTCAACCCCCTGGCAAAGTCAGCTGCTCATGCAGCTCAGTGCTCTGTTCAAACAGAGGGTAAGTTTGAAAGTTTGAAAAGTTTGTTTTGCCATACCCTGTCTGCTGAAGGCCCAGAAGGCAGAGCACTAAGGTGCATTGCAAGTCAGGGACTAATCCTCTCCTTGACTGTACAAGAGGAATGAAAAGGCACTTAGGCATATTAATCACAGCTCCTGCACCTTTTTCTCTGATGGCTCCAACCACCATCCATAGTGGGACACTGCCTTTAACAGAGCTAGGAGACAGCTGTGATGCCAAAGGCTCTAAAACTCTGTGTGTGGACACCTCTTAAAGCTGATAAAGAGGTTTAAAAGCAGGTTTAGGGAAAAAAAAAGCCAACAAAACAACTTTTTTTGGCTTTCTGTTCCCATTTGATAACATCAAGGTTTCACATTTATGTTCTTAGCTCTAGGATAGTGAGGAATATGGAAAGTATTTTTGAAATTCATCCACCTAAACCTATAATGGACTCAGTGCATGCACCCAAACCCACACATCTGTGGAAAGAAGGTGGCTTGAGAAATCCCCAGAGATGGGAAAACTGGGAGCAGACACTTGCACTCAAGTGTCTTTTCTCACCTGGTTGTTTCAGATACTCTTCTGGCCAGTGCTCATTTTGCTCTTTCTCCCCCTAAAATGGAGCTGACAACTCTTCATCTGTCACAGAGGCTGCAGGATGTCACTTTTGAGTCTCCCCAGCGAAGCACACAAGAATGGAATCTCCAGCAGCCCTTTCCCTTCAAGAAGCTATGTTCCAAACTAGAAAGGGCTAATAAAAATTAATACAGGAGGGGAAAAAAAACCCCCTCAAATCAAAAAACAGCAAATTATTTTTACCTAGGTGAATGCTTGCCTGTTTTATTTGAGTCTGATTCTCATGCCTTCTTCTGATGGACAGTGTTTTGATGGTGGTGGTCTTTAAATGATCTTTTCCCTCCCTTTTTCCTGTTTTGTCCTGCCTTCAGCTTTGGATTTTCTTTGAAAAGCAATGCCCTGCTATTCATTCTCTCACAGCCAGTTGCACTGTGGGTTTGTACACTTTTCCTTTTCCTTTCACTCCCACTACAGTCTTTACCCACAGAACAACTCACCAGTTCAGTGCCACACCTCCCTCAAGGCAGGTAATTGTTGATGAACATTTTGAAGCTCTCTGTTTGGGGTAACAGATTGCTCAGCTGCTCCTGCTCCAGGGGCCCCACACAACAATAGTGAGGGCTGGGATGAACAGCTAGAGCTGTGTGTGGGGACTGCAGACATCTGCCCACACATTGCTGAGCTCTGAGCCCTCCTTCACTCGTGGCTTTGTGAGTGTGAAATGTCTCCTGGATTCCTAGGGTCAGACAGGCTGTATCTTAAAAAAATAATAAATTAAAATCCACAGAAAAGTCCACATATGGACTCTGTGCTCCACAGAATGGCACAGAGTAACTGCTCTGGCTCCTTTGCTCCCTGCCCATGCAAACCAGCTCTGCCAGGGAGGGGCTGTGGCTCCTACTGAAACCAGCTCCTCAAAAAAAAACCTGATGGTGACACCACATGGGGACTCCCAGCCCCAAATGCTGCGTGACATTGTCCTAAAGGTGGAAGATTTATGGGTTCAACCTAAATAAATTAGGAAGCAGAACCTTAATTAAGGAGCAGGTTGCTTCTGAAACAGCTAAGGCACTTCAAAGGGCTGAAGCCATGTACTTAATGGGAACAAAGAAGAGAAAACAGGGTCAAAACAGACCATATCTGTGCCTTGTTCTCACCCATTCATCCTGCACACGGGGGGTGCTCTGCTGGCATTTTAAAAAGAGCAGTGGAACATCTGCCACCCAAAGGAGAATTGGGGAGTGTGGGAGGGGCATGTGGTTTATTCAAAAGCCACTGCTCCCCCATGGAAGATGAGCCAGATGTACTTTTTTTATCCTCTACCAAGTCCTGGTCTTTTCCCCATTGATTTTATTTGATTCAGGATATCCCTCTTATTCTCTTTCTCTTTTTTTTTTTTCCCCTAGCTAGGTGGTTTCACCTCGTGAATCCAGGAGGCAAATTGATCCCGTCTCATCCTCTCATCACACCAGGTACAGCTGTCAGCTGAGAGGCAGGTGGTTTAAGAAAAACAAGAAATGGGTCTCTTGAAATCATGGCACATTTTTAGGACCTCAGCTCCCACAGAGCTCAGTGTCCTGGAAGAAACAGCCTCAGATAACTCCTGTGCTCCTCAGCCACTCCAGCTGCTCAGTTAATGATGTGTTTGCACCATTTATTCTGTAATATTTTGGACAGGTCATTCCTGCTTCTGGAATTTAGGAGAGATGGGTGGCTTTTCCCATTGCAGGGTGTGGTTTAAACGATGCTCCACGAAAATCCACCATGGTTTCTTTAGGAAGGCACACAAAGAGCTAGGATGATGCTTCCAGATGTGCCATCCCTTCAGCCTCCTGCAAACCCTCCTGCATCTCCCTTGCACCTTTAGGAAAGCATTGCTGCAAGTCTGGCCTCGTGCTATTTTGGAAAAAGGTTTTGAATTAAGCATTAAGAAGAGATTGACCGAAGAGATTACGACAAATGCACAAAACACTTTCATTTTCTTTATTTTCAATTGATACTGTATGAATACAAAGTTTCTAGAAAGCTACAAAAATTCTACCACTTTATCAAGAAGGCATCAAAATGTGTCACTTTGCAAAGACATGAAAACACCTGCAGTAACCGACACAAAAATAGCATTTTTAGAGTGATGAAATAATTGCACTTAACTGTCATGGATATTAAAGTTATCACACATATGTACCGCGAAAGCTAGAATACATTTTTTTTTTTTTTACAAAGCACTTTATAAAAAAATTCTCTGCACACAAAACCTATAATTTTCATATTACTATCATACTAAAGATAAATTCACTTTAAAGCCAACACTTAAAACATTTTAAACAAAAAAAAAAAAGGTACCAGTACCTACACACAGACAATAACAAATACAAGAATACTGTACTGCCAAGAGGTTTGACTGAAACTCCTTTTGAAAGCTTCTGCAAATATGTTAAGAAAACATTGGAGAACATTCAGGTTTTTTTTTCCAAGAGCCTTCCCTCACTGTCTAACCTAGAGGTACTTTATCATCAAAAGGCAAGTTCTACATCAAAAGTTACCAGCAGCAGTACAATATTAAAGTAACCACTGACCATATATGAATATGCTTAAGTCACAAACCCATTTTATACACATTACACAAATAAACATAAAGTGAGAATTCCATTAAGTCATTTACAAATGTGAACAAATGCACATGGCAAAAAAACCCCAAAAACAAAACAAAAACCCAACCTGTTTTACATAAAATGTACTGAAGAATTAAAGGCTATTCAGGTTTTCAATGTTATAAAATTCTTTTGTCTTTTTTTTTTTTTCAGGCACATATTGTATTTTTTGTCTGCAGTCATGAGCCTGAATCAGAGGCCCATAAAACAAAACAAAACAAAAAACAAAAACACATATTCTGTAAGGAGGTAACAGGGATCCATCTCCTTTTAGTCAACTGAGTGCATTTAAGATTTAATTTACAACTAAAACTAATTACATGATCTCAGCAAGAATGACCTGAAAAGTTAAAAAGGTGAAGATGTCCAGAGTTTTTTTTGTACTTTGACTTATCCAGCCTCAATCTTCCTTGGGGGGCTAAACATCTGGTTATGAAAGATAAGAGGGGGAAAGGAGATCATCCTGAGCAAAGGACAAAGCCGGGCTCTACTCCTCACCTGTGCCCGGGCAGGCGTATCCTCATGGGAAAAGGAAAGGGGGGAACAACCCCAGGGCTCTCAGTGTGGCTGGCTGAGGGCTCCAGGGAACTGCCAGGGGCGCTGCTGCAGGCAGCAGGCGCCGCCGGGGGCTCGTCCGGGGAAAATAAATAGAAACGGAATTAGCGCAACGCGGGCACAGACACCCAACGCCAAGGTACACCAACACCGGTGTACAGCCTTCATTATCCCAACAGCCCAGCCGTGGCATCCAGGGGACAGGCTGCTGCAGAGCTGAGCTGCAGCTGTGCTGGAGGGGGAGAGTGAGAAACGGGCACGGGGTCTGCGCTTCCTTCACAATAGTGGTGCAGTACCTAAACAAAACCGGTCTGGAATTCAAGTAAGTCCAACTACCTTCGTTAGTAGCGGTTTTGAACAGCCCCAAATGGTACCATTATGCTTGTTGGAATGAGACAGAGGTGTGGTTTATCACAAACGTTGGCTAGCACAGCCAAAATGTTTGGCAATAACTGAAAATGTTCTGCTTTGTGTAGGTCCTTGCCCTACCTCAGTCTCGTTGAGTTCAACAGGATTACTTGTCTTATAGAGGTAAGTGAGATTTAGACCTCGAAGGAATAACAAAAATAATACTTTAGAGAAAGGGAATTTGAATTATCACAATATTTACCACACAGTGTCACAATATTTCTCTATATAAAAAGTTAATCTTAGTTTTCATCAAATACTTTAAAAATCAAGTTAACATTGTATTCACAACTATATAATCCCTCTGACAGCTTTTGGTTTTGCTGATATTTGTTCTAAAACTGTTTAAATGTTGCTCCTCTTCCCATTGATTTCAGTTGTGGTGGAGAGCGTGGCCCCCGTTCACAGAAGGTATCAAATACAGACATTATTAAGAGGAGCTATATTTACTTTTTTCCTCAAGACATCATCTTGGAGGAAAACAAAACAAGCCTGTGCTTTGAGTAGTGCTGGCCAGAGTTTCCCCAGCAGCACGTTCACCCACAAGGCTCCCACTGGATATTTCAATGTTTAAACCCACACGATTGCATTTACCCTCACCACCCTCAGCTCTCCACCTTCCTCTTGTTTTCTGCATCTGACCTTCAGCATGCACAACTTTGTAAACAAAATCTGCTGTCTGAGCAAAGAATCTTCACAGACACCAACACATTGTTAGAGGAGATCGATGAAGCCGTGTTTGTCCACTGGAATTCTGTAGGATATGGATCTCTCGTTATGCAGATGCGTGACAGGGTGAAGAGAATAAAAATGGGAATATTTTCATTTTTACATCACAGACGAATCAGTTGCTGGTTTGCAATGCTGTCAGAAATGGCAAACAGTAGATTTTTCTTCAGCAGGCTGATCATTAGCAAAATCCCTTTGCTATGAATGGTGCTCTTTTGTGAATGGAGGCCTGTAGATTCAACTTATTCCAATAAACCAAAGGCATTACGGTGATAACTAAATATTTTTGGTCTCTCTACAAATTGTCATTATTATGGCAGCACTTTTCTAAGCTGGAATTTCAAACCAAAGGCACTTTCATGCTAGAGTGCAGAAGAGTCACAATTAATTATTTGGTCATGAAATTTAAAAAGGCAGCATTCATTAATACAATTCACTTCTCACGGAGAACTAGGGATCTGTAACCTTTCCTTTTGGTATAGGCATCTCACTGCAATGGGACTGGCTTGTACAGACAGCTGGTTTAGACCAAGCAGTCAAAGAGTGTTTCTGCAGGGGGGAGAAAAATACAGATACTTTAAAAATGGAACCAATTAATAAAACAATGTATAAAATTTAACGTTAAGAGGCTAAAAGGTACTTCTAATATAATGCTAAGGCACTGCATATTGTAATGCTTTGGCAGCTCTCAATTAAAAGGTTCCTACAAAAAAGTAACAGTAACAAGATAAGTACTTCCAGCTTACAAAAGAGCTCACAGTTTACAGGCAGCCTGTTGGACTACACACCCCACACTCAACAGTTGAAGGATTAAGGCTTTTAAGAATTAACATATACAGGGTATGGGTCATTTACAGAAGTGTAAAGAAAAGACAATGGAAGTAGTTTCCCTAACATTACATATGTGAACACCATTAAACAATTGTGACTGTTTACACCCTATAGTTATGGCATATGTAGTGTGCCAGATCCTATTAAAAAAAAAAAAAAACAAACAAAACTGTACCTGGTTTTGCAAATTGACTTACATACTTTATATGCCTTAAAGAGTTTGCTTGTTATTAAAAAAAATAAAA
>JAOTQP010000251.1:3899411-3915781 GCA_026413545.1 Cichladusa arquata
GTCATCATATCTCCTTTCCAGCGGGTTTGTCAGACTTTGTCCTGCCATTTCAGGATTTCATTCCCTTTCCTGAAAGGCAATCCTTCCTTGCTAGGGATGGCCCAGGTCTGACCTACCACCTCCCCCAGGCTCCAGTCCAGTGCAGACATTTCCACAATCCTAACAGAAATTATGCAGGAATATAATTTTACAGAAAAGAATTAGACTTGCTTGTTTGAAGACTACAGCACTGGCCCTAGGAGTAAATTCTGCACTTAAACTGTGCATGGGAACTGTGCTGGTTTTGCTTTAAATTGACTTTTGGTAAGGAGGAAAAAGTGTGACACTACAGGAACATACAGAAGGGGTAGGGAAACGTGAACTTTGAGTCAGGACTGCAAAAGACTCTCCCAAGAACCCTCCTTGCTGATAATTCATCACTGATCCCTAAGGTGGCTTGTGCTTGGTCAGGCAGCCTTTCAGACAAATGTTTTGCTGGAGAAGCCTCTGCTGGCCCAGCACCTGCCCAAAAAACTTCTGCCTGGGCAAGGAGGGGCAGCAGGAGGAGAGGAGCTGAGCAGCACCCTCAGTCCTGCATGGGAGGGGTGAGACTGCTGCTCTCAGGTGTGCTGACCCCAGCTCAGGTGTGACTCCTCTCAGTATTCAAATATCTCCAGCTCTGCCTCTCTGCCTGGAGCCTTCCCTGAATTTAGCACACCCAAGAGGACAGCAGACCCCTCGTGGTAGGTTGTGTTTGTTTCAGGTCAGGTCTCTGCCAGATACAACTGGGGAGAGGTGTAAGAGCACCACGATTCAGAAGAAAAGGAGAAAAAAAAAATTTCAATTCTCCACTTTGCAATCTTCTCTGCCTGATGCTGGTTGTGATTTTCTAGCGTCTCACAGATATTAAGGCTGCTGATCCTTTCAGAGGTGTGCACACTCTTCTCTCAAACACATCAGTGTTCTGCTCTCAGTCTGAGGATGACTCGATGCTGTTGCAATGTCAGCTGTTTCCGTTCACCTCCTGATTTCAGAGCTGCGAGTTTTTTGCTCAACGTTTTAGAAAACATAGTTGTCCGTATAAAATATAACCGCACACACAAGACTACATATAATGCAAGTCTAAATCTTCAGTATTTACCTACTTATTGCAAAATGAGCCATCTTTTTCATTAAATAATCAAATTTTCATATTAGTACAATACAACTTTATACTCTTTTAAAATACACTAGATATGTTAGGGGTAAAGGGGTGATGTTTTCTTTCTCTGCAATACCTGTTTGAAAGTTTAATGGATTAGAAGATTAGTTTTAGCGTTGAGAAAAAAATACAAAATTTGCCTAATTTTAGGACCTGTCTGTTTCTATCAGGCATTTCTTAAGGCTATATTTTTCATTTGGTTTCAAACAGAAAAATGTTTCATTTTAAAAAATAATTTAGTGAATTACATTCGTCCATATCTTCCACCCTAATTAGTTACAAAGATAATTCTATAGAGATTATTAACTTTGTGTACTCATTTACAGTTATAGCTAAAGATTCATTTCAATTCCACTTGCATTGTAAAACAAGTATTTCATGTTGGAAAAAAACCCAAAATAAATTCTTATAAACGCTGTCAGTTTTTCCCCATGGCAAATGCTCTGTCATACATTTTTCTATCAGAATTAAAAATAGGCCTCCACAGACAGAAGCATTAGGTTCTTAAATACAGTCTTCCCAAAGAACTGTGGTTTACAAATTTGAAGAACACTTAGTTTTAGAAATAATTTTTACAACTGTACCAGAATTTCACAGCTACAATTATATATGAACACATTAAAAATGACTTCACTAAAACAGGATTTAGAAAAATGCGGGTGAAAGTTGGGCCAGAGGCACTGCCACTTAGTGTTGAGGTTTACAGTCTGTGTTTTGATAAAGAAGTGAAATGAAGTGTATATATAAATAACTGCTCAGTCCTTTACAAGCCTGTAGATGTGATGCTGTGCTCCATGTTCGCTGTTGGACACCTCGAACACACAAGCCATGCAGAGCAGGGTTTCTTGTGTGTCCCTGTTTGTTACCACCTGTGTGGGGGAAGGAAGAGGCAGACACATCACTACACACCTGGAAACAGCAGGGCTGCAACAAGAAGTGGCCCCTTATTAGTGGCACCACATATTGGTGGCTGCCTTTTTTTTTTGTTTGTTTGCCCCCACTCAGAGTCAGGATTGAAGCATGAGGAATGGATTTTTGTATTCTGACTCAGTTGTTTATTAATTCTTATCTATAGTGTAGTGAGTTCTATAGCTAACAAGCTAAAAGCGAGAAAATGTTGGGGTATCTTGTTCATTACAAGGTCTTTTAAGGCCTAACTATCTAATTAAAAGCTAACACCCATATTATTTATACTTTTGACTTAATGACTAAACACTTGTGCAGCGCAGCATTTTTTATCCAACCAAAAACTACCACCCAAAACCAAGAAGAAGAAGGAACAAGAAGGAAGAAGAGCCAACACCCAAGAACCTCCATCTTTAGGTACATCCCATACCTATTACTATATTCTAAAACTCCAAATTCCAAACCCTTCACCATGTGAAATCACACACTTCTATTCAACTACACACCCGTGATTTTAACTCTATCACTTAATTTTGGAAGGCCTCAAGTCCAAAGCAGTGTTCCCTTGGGGGTCAGTGTCAGAAAGCACAGAAAGTTCCAAACTCAGAGGTTTCAGGGTTCCAACAGCCCGTGCCACCTCAGCCCTGCCCAAATCCCCTGGCAGTGACGGCGCCTGGCTCGGAGAGCTCAGCCAAGGTGCCACCATGGAGCAGCAGGGACAGCAAGCTGGGTCACTGGATGAATCTGGCTCAAAGGCCACCACATGGCCCATTCTCTGTGCTTTTGGTCACCTGCTGGGCGTTTGCTGCCTGTTTTCCCTGCCCAAGAACTAATGAACACCACTGACACCTGCAGCGCCGTAACCGAGCCCCGGCAGGGACGCACCAGATGAACGCAGTGGTTCAAAGTCACTGCCTCAGGCTCTCTCCAAACCCCAGACTTGAATGGAAAGAACTGAGAAGTAAGCTGAGATTCGTGGAAAACAACAAAGATGTTTGCTCACACTCACAGCCAGCTGAGCCTTTTCATCCTGAGCGTCTGTAGCGCCCAGCTCCAGAGTTATTCTGGAGTCAGTGGGGTGGTTGGTTTGGTAAGCAGCAATGACTAAGGGATCTGGAAGCTGGTTCCCAGCATTACCAGCTGAGCAAGCCACACAAAGCCTGAGAGTATCTTAGAAGTGGAAAAACAGAAAAGGCAGCCCGTACCAATAAAATTGTGAAGTTTTCCAAGACGCTGTTCATCATGTATTTCTCTGGTAAATGCTTCAGCTTGTGTATGAAGTTGATCATGTATTCACACATGGGAGAGCGGTTTATCCTGTACACAAACCGGCCGTTCTCAAACCTTGCATATTCAGTCTGGGAAAAATAAAAACCATTTAGGATCTGAGAATTCAGAAACAGAGAAAAAAGTGACTGGTAAATCTGTTTTTCTCTTTTTTTTTTTTTGTGTAGACAGGAAAAAGAGAAAGTGGCTCAGACACACACACACACACCTGCTTGCTGACTCCCTGCCTGACCTATGCAATGTCTTGCTAAAAATACAAGGGGTCTTAATTATCAAAAATCATAATATCATTACTTGTTCTCCAACCTGCAAATTAACAAACTGAACAGATGAGGATTATAAAGCCCCAAACTGAGTAAAAATGAATTAAGCCAAAAACAGTGGTAAGATGATTTTACAGGAGTTTTGAGGCACCTGTCTGCAAAGGGAACAGCAAAAATAAGCTTATGTATTTACGCTTAAGTGTGCCCATACAAACACAGATATATTATTGCATGACTTGATAATCAGTTTATAAACTTCAGAAAGAGGTAGGACTACAGCTGGAAGAAAACCAGACTGACATAGATTGCAGAGGGAGGGTAAAGCTGTGACTCTTGGACTTCTGCTCTACAGCACCAATTGCTCAGATGGTGGTTTATGAGGATTTTTGGCTTTCTCTAAGCTTGGAATAATGGAAATTATTAAAACCCCTTTTTTATTTTTTTTTTTAATGGTCACCATGGTTAGAAAACTTATTTAGTTTAAGAAGGGCAGAAACAGTGACCAGGACATCTGTAAAGGTTCAACCTTCAGTTCTAGGCTAAAATTCCTCCCCCAAATCTGTTTTGTACATGACAGCTGTGGGTCTGGGGCTCAGTCCCCAGCTGCAACACCACTGTACAACCAGAGACCTGACCACAGCACACAGGTCTGTGTGTTGGAAAGGTAAAAAATGACTAAAGGCACACATCCCACACAACACCCACCTCTACTTTTTCTACTACTTGCTTTCCAAACGAGCAGACTTTGGTGGAGCAGGTGATTGTCATGTTTTCTGAGCTCTCGTACTGACTGGTGACTCCGTAAAACGCTCCTGTGTCATCCTGGATGTTGCAGTTTAAGTCAGCCTGTGGGGGAAAAGGAATGCATGGTGAAGATTTGATTTTTCACTTGACAGTGTGAACAGCATAAGCTGTCTCTAGCTCACCATTCTTTTCAGAAATAAGGGCAGGGAGCTCAATGGTGATGACAGTGACAGAAGAAAAAGTCTGTCAGGGGAGCAGCTGCCCAATTGTTGCAGTAAAAACCTCAGGAATTCAGCAATTTATTCAAACTTTAGATGATAAAAGATGTCCCAGTATTTCTGTGGGCTCCAGGTGATGTGCTTGTCTGGCAGGCAGCTGCTGAAATCCCTGGAGCAAAGGCATGAGAGGCAACCCCTCTGCAGTGAACCTGCCTTGCTGTCTCAAATTCAGCTGAGCCACCCCTCTCTGGAGAGGCCACAGCTCACTTTCTCCTTTTGCTGTCTTAAAGCAAGGAAATCCTCATGGCAGAGGGGACAGCTGGGCAGCACAGGCTCGGTCTCTGAGAAGGCTCTGCTGGGCCATATGGCATTGATTCAGAAAACTCAACTCCACAGAGCACACAACCCTAACTAAACACATCTCCCTGTGCACAGAGCTGTGGCCCCCACCTGCAAACACTGCTGCAAGGATCTGCTGCCTCCCAGCATCTCCCTGCAGCCTCAGGAACCATCCAGCTGCCTCTGACAGGCAGCATCAGAGACCAAGACTCGCAGGATCAAGCGAGGAGCGGCGCTGCCTTCAATTATTCATGTGCCAAGCCCTGTGCACAGCAGGATTAATTTGGCTCCAGAGCCAGCACACAGGTGACCTGCTGAACCCAGCCTCTCTGGGCCTGCAGCAGGGCTGGAGCTGCTCTGCCACTCTGCTCTTGGACATCACAAACCCATTGTCAAAAGCCCTCTACTTAAAAGCACGCTAACATGGATACAGGCAGGCTCTAGGGATGTGCACAGCTGGATTTGTTGATTCAGGCATTAGCCCTGCTGACAGCCTTGATGCCCAGGGAGACAGTGGGCAGGGTTTTCCTTTTATGTGGAAATAGCTGATCAGCTGCTGCAGCATGACAGCAAAGAATCACCTGAGCTTGAAAGTTATGCCAAGGTGAGCGTTTCAGCAGGGAAAGGCATTTCTGCAGCTGTGTTACCTGCAGGTCTAGCTCTGCTTGGTTCTATTCCTTGTACAGAAATGGAACACCAAATACTTGACAGGTACCTTCATGTTTACCCTCAGGCCTTTTAAAAACCCTGTTTACAGGTATGCTTACCCTATGCCCCATCCCTGGAAGTGTTCAAGGCCAGAGTGAAAGAGGCTTTGAGCAACCAGGTCTGGTGGAAGATACTGGATTTAGGTGATCTCTAAGGCTCCTTATGACCAAACCATTCCATGATTCTAGTGTGGAGCACTCACCACAGTTCAGGTCATTTATAACTGCTACTTAATTTTTAACTTGGCCACAACTCATTAATCCTCCTTACTGTCTGCAGTCCTTATTTGTGGCATGGCTTCTGAGGCATGATAACAGCACACACTGGGCTAGTCTGTGGTGCAGAGAAGACACAGGTCTAAGATTACTTGGGGCTGGCTTTGTAAATTAATCAGTGGGGCAGCCTCCTGAGGTTTGCTCACAGTGACACAAGCAGCCCCACACTCAGGTATTTTGGATAAGAGGAAGAAATCCTACTGCTGCTCCACCTCGTTCCCTGCACCTGCCTCGTGCCAGGCCAGCAGTTAATGTTTAATCTGCACCTAGAGCAGGGAGCTGGGAGGAATTGCTCAGGGCTGATGGTAAATGAACAATTTGCCATCACAGCTGGCCTGCAGTGGAGGCATGGCAAACATCTGAACACTGCAGAATTTCAGTGCAAAAAGGAATTCTGCTGAAACAACTGCACTGATGCAATTAATGATAACAATACTGATAGAAGCAACCTCTTAAAATGCAACTATTCCTGCTGCTACCACTGTTGCAGTTTCACTAGCAAAGCATTTTCTTTCCTTTCAGATATGAGCAAAATATTTAAGCAATCATCAACTGCACTGAACTTGCATTTCGAGCTGCAGTTGCAAATGTTTAGAGAGTTAAAAAAGGAAAACTTTTTATCTGCTGCCTTCTGATTTTGAAGCCCACCGTAAAAAACCAAACCAAAACAAAACAAAACAAAAAAAAACAAAAATAAAAACAAAAAAAAAAAAACAAACAAAAAAAACCCCTGTATCTAATAGTTCTGTTCACACGCTGACATTTAACCTGGAGAAGAAACACATGTGGCCATCTGTCACCCTGTTGTTCAGTCCCCTTCCAGCCCTGGCTGAAATCACTGGAGATGTGTGTGCACAACACATCCAGACTGGGACCTGATGTTTCAGAGAGCAACACTTGAAACTGTCACTCAATTGTCATGATTTCCTCTTATGCAATCACAACATGGTTGCAAAAGTCCCATGATGATCATATAGATGAGAATTATCTTTATTTACTTGTTTGCTCTTTGATTTATTTATTTATTTATTTATTTTTAAGTCTAGAGCGCAGTAAAGGTGTTTTCAAGGAAGGACAGAATTCTCTTTGTAAATCTCTTTGTAAACAGTTTTCATATTCAACTAATTGCTGAGGTTGCTGAGAGCTGAAGACCCTTCAAAAAAGTCTAACACCAGCATTAAAAAATCATAGGAGCTGGCAAGCAAACACTCTCAAATGAAGGCTTCACCAAAGCCTCTTTTAGTACTACAACAATTTTGTCTTAAGGACTTAAGAATATTATTATGGCTTAAATAGTAAGGGATTTGCCTAAACATATACATCTGAAAGCTAAACTGTGTTTTTCAAACTGATGAAATTAAAATAGTTTTTTTGCTGTTTTTTTTTCCTTCTCCAAAAGGTTATGACAAAAAAAAAACAACCACAAAAAACCCAAACAAACAAACAAAACCACAGAAGAAAAGAAAAGAGTACCTATGTGGCTGTGAGAGCTGAAGATGTGGGAATAAGGTGATGTGTTATAAATGGATGTCCTGGTATTCAGCTTTAGCTCCTTACTACAGTATTGATTCCAGGGCCTGTGTCTACATTTTAGAAGGGATGTTGGAAAATTGGAAAGTGTTCAGCAGAGAGTTACAAGAATGATTTCAGGTCTGGAAAACATCCTTTGTAGTGAATGACTAATGAAACTCCATCTACTTACTTTTTCCAAGGGAAGTTTTTCCACAACCTTGTCATACCCTACAAGTTGCTACACGGGGAAGAGCCTTCTCCTAGATTAAATCTTGCAAAAAAGGGCATTAAAAGGCAGAAAGCTAAAGCTAAGCAAAAGCAAAATGAGAAACAAGGCAGGGGCTGGTAACCCTGATGGCCATGGAATACTGGAATAATTCTCAGATGAGGAGAAATCAACATTACTGGGGGGGTCTGTTTTACCCAACTGAGCATCTGACAGGGATGCTCTGGTTCAGGTATTGTCCAAAGGCAAACTTGACTTAGTGAGGTTCACTGCCTCAGCTACATGAATATAATAACAACAAAACTGAAATACAGACATCTATCCTATTAATGTTCTTATAATTTCCTGTTCCAATGATCCTTGTGCAAAAGGTGACAACAGCCAAGCCTCTGGAGTGCTGCTCTGGTGCATTATTTGTGTTACCAGCTCTGGTGCATTATTTCCATGGTGCTCTGTCTCCAGCTGTTCTCCTACATTTCAGGCACAGGTTCAATTCAAATATTATGGCATTTAAAACATTATGGGGTGATCACATGTGATGAGCAGGAGTCTGTTTACTCACTGAGTTTTAAAGACCAATACAATTTGGAGGGGGTGGGGGGAGCCCAAAATCACAAATGAATTTTAAATTATTTTTCTTTACTTTCAGGAGTAAAACTCACATTTATTTCTGAGCACTGAGATTTATATTAGCTGAATGCACCTGGAGGTGGAAGAGGCACTCAGATTTCTGACACCCTATCTCCAGTGCAAGAGCATGACTAATTCATTAATAAAGCACATATTGTCAATGGGTAGCACTGGAAATATTACATATTAAGAGCAACAAGTGTTCAATACAGTAAATGGAGAAGTCTCTGCTAGTGTGCTGGAGCTTGCACCTAAAGAGAGATGGCTTCAACTAAAATAAAGAGTAAAAATAAATTAAAAAACCATCCTCCCATTCTTTTCCCAAGAGCTCTTGGGCTCTGTGCTGCAGGCAGGGGCAGAGGGTAGAGCACTTGTGTAATAATAATAACAACAGCTTTGGCTAACAAAAAAGCAACTCCAGCAAAAATTGCTGAGAAGAGTCTAAATCCATCCTGCTGAGTAGAAGGAAAACAGCACCTACTGGAAGCAGTGGGGTTTGGGGAGAGCCAGGGCAGCCAGCAGCCAACAAGAAGCACTTAATAAAGTCACTTATGAACAACATCTAGGTCTGAGCAGCTGCTGGCTGTGGGGAGTGTGTTACTCATGCACCCACACCATGCCTGCCCTCCTCCTCCTCCTCCTCCTCCTCCTCCTCTCCAGAGCTCCACCAAGGAGCAGGGATTCCAAACTGTGAAGCAATTTTTTCCAGCAGGAGCATCTGGGCTGTTGGCACGTTGCTGTGCAGCTCAGGAACTGAGGAATTGAGGAGCTGTGTCCAGCTCTGCCACATGGCTGGGCTTGTGAAGGATGATGCACAGCCCAAGCTGCTCCCAGCCTTTCCAGTGGCTCTCCAGCACCAGCCTCCCCAGCACCCTGTGCCAGAGGTGGGGAAAAGCACATGGGTGTCTGCTTTCCTCCAGACCTGATTTGTTTTGCATACATTTGCATGCTGGCCATGGAGCCATTCATGTTACCAGCCCCAATTTGGGAGCTGCAGATCATTTGCCAGTCAAGCTGTGTGTCTGTCTGTGTGTGTATGGAGGGAACTCCAAGGTTCTGGACTATGCAATATAAATTACACATAAAAATAGAAGGAAAGAAAGAAAGGGAAGGGAAAAAAAAAAAGGCAGTAGCAGCAATTGTGTGTGTGTGAATGAAGGGCACAAAGAATCTCTGCACCTTTTAAGAAGGCTGGAGGCACATGGGGATAAATTCAGGAGGGGGTGGGAGGAGACCACAGGCACAAGCCATTTCTGAACACTGATTACATGGGTAAATTGTTTGTTCCACTGTATCACAAAGAGAAGGAGCATTATTTTTCATGCCACAGCTGTTTTGAATAAGAATAGGAATAAACTTAACTATCCTCCTCATGTTACTTACCACTAATTATGGCATATATTTACATCTATAAAACAGTGAAATTTTGGGAGACATAATTTAATGCCCCTTTATTGTGTAGATTCCTTTATTTCCATCCCACATTTGAATTTCAAAAATGTTTAGGACTTCAAAGCATCTTTAAAAGCTTGCCCTAATTATAATATGCATTACTTTCTAAAACTCCTAGTTTGCATTGCAGATTCCTGCAAATAGAGGCATTCATTTTAAACATCAATTAATATCATCCACGCATCTTCAGATGAGTTTGGTTCTTTGTTTCAAAGTTGCAGTGAGCTCTGGCTAAGCTTTCCTCAATTAGAAGAACAGTTCAAGCTACTGCAAACACTTAAAATTAAGCCAGTGGATCAGATCCATAGAAAGCCTGACAGGCCAACAGTAATTTATACAATCAATTTTTTTTTCTTATGTCACCAATGAGAGAACATCCATCCTCCTTTCAGATTTATCTGGCTCCCAAACCTGTCCTTGTAGCTGCAGAAATCAGGGTTCAGGCTGGCACAGGGCATTTGGCAGTGTGAGAGACAAAATCCCAGTGTGTTATTGCTGGGTGTGCTCACAGCAGCATCAGGGATCCCAGGGGGACAGGACCACTGCACATCCCTGCAGCTTACATGGAACAAACATGCAAAATTGGCCTTGAAATTTGCAGTTGGGGGGGGTTGAGGCAAAACCTGAGAGAGAAATAGCAAAGTTACAGCAGCAGAATTTAATCTAGGATTAAGAATTAGAGAATTTAAGAATCGTAGTGAGCACTACTACTACTATAGTGGCAGATCTAGCATTAGATATGAACATGGACAAAACCAATAAAAGAAACCAGCACAGGCACCCAGTGTTGACTTGGCTAATTGGAACTTCAAAGTGCAGAAAACTTTAGGGCTGTTCCCAAGTCACAAAAAGAGTTTAAATGCAAACTAACCACCAGGAATATTGACCATGCTCAGATGAAGGGTTGGTGGCACAAATCATACCATGTTTTGGGTTTAGATTGGGTTTAGCCCCATAAGGTGTGAGAAACAGGACTGGGGGCAAGGTTTCCTCTGCAGATATTCTCCAGCCTTCCCTGAATTCTGCATTGTTGGAACCCTGAAGCCTGGGAGTTTTAAACTCTCTGTGCTTTCTAACACTGCTTTTGACTTGAGGCCTTGGAGAAGACTTCCAAATTTGAATAATAAAGTTAGAACCACTAGTATGCAGTTAAAATAGAAATGTGTAATTTCACAAAGGTGAAGAGTTTTAAATTTAGGGTTTTAGAATATAATAATGAGACAAAATGAATATTCTTGAACAGTGTCTCTTGCTTCCTGCTCTTTCCTTCTTCTTCATGATTTAAGTAATAGTGTTTAGTTAGATAAAAAGCACTACAGTACAGGTCACAAGTGTTTGGTTATTGGGTCAAAAATATAAATAATATAAATGTTAACTTTTAATTGAACAGTTAAACTTTAAAATACCTTGTAACTAACAAAATACAGACATTTTTTCTTGCTTTTATCTCATTAGCTAGAAGTGCTACAAAACTCTCTGTACTTTAGATAAAAATTAATAAACAACCGAGTACAAACATTAAAAACTGTCTCTCATGTATTCAATCCCAACTTTGAGTAAAAACAAAACAAAACAGAAAAGAAAGCAAGCCACTAATATGTAGATCCACTATTACTGCATCAGTGTTCTAGGACAGCTTTTACATTTATTTAGGAACCTTTATTTTTGCTTCAGGCCTATAACCCTGTAATCTCCAGTCTCACATCCCTGTCACACAAACTTCCTGTGCCACACCATTGGGATGTTGTTCCCTATTTACAACGTACCAAGTAAAGCCCCCTCTGTTATTGCAAAAGTCTGTCTCTGTGGCAATTGCCCTGAACTCTGGTTCCCAGTTCCACCTGGGATAAAGCAGAGGAACAGAGCCATTGCATTCCAGGTGCAAGACAAGGAGCAGGGCATTGCATTGCAGGGTGTGGGGCTGGTTGGTTGAGGTGGAGGAAGAGGAGGAGGAGGAATCCCTTCCTTTTGTACCTCCTGCACGGTTAGGTGGGAAGAGGCCCAAAAGTGTGACATCCAGATGTGTCACCAGGACTGGGGCCAGGAGCTCATCCATTCCCAGCATCAGGTTGTGTTTCCCATGAGATACAATCTGCATGAACCAATAAAGCTCTGCAAAGCAAAGCAAACTTTGCTTTGTACTCCATCCCGGTGCTGCCTTGCTAAGTCAACTCCACAGCTGGCAAACGTCTTCTTGTGAGATCTCAGACCTTTCCCTCCCACTTTTTTTGTAATCAAACCTTATTACCGAAACCAGGACAACAGGGAAAGCTGCTGGTGAGCAGCCTGAGGCAGAATTGAATGGGAAAAAGCCAGGAGAGCATTCTTCCCAGCCACCAGAGCTCAGCTGCTTTCTGCCTTAGTCATCCTCAGCACAAGTACTCATCTGTGGTTTCTTCCTGTTTGCCATATGCCCATTCCCCAGCACAATTAATATCTAAACAAAATGCCTTTTGTGCTGCCTGCAGTGACATGCTGACTTCCCTTAAATCCATTTGCAGGGTCTCCATCCCTTCTGGCAACAATTCCTCACCTTCACTTTCAAGCTTCTCACATCATGACCCTCTTCCCTTCTCTGCTTTGCCTTGACTTCTCTCACTCAGACCCTGCCTCTCCTCCACTGAATCTCCTCAGAGTGCTTTCACACCTGTGCTTATTTGCCCAGCCAAAATTCCCTTTCCTTTTTTTTTTTTCTTTTTCTCAAAAAGTCCTCTTTTACCAAGCATTGCCATGACCACCTAGCAGGCAGCAGCTCACAGAGCTGAGCAAATGATGGATGGCTGAGTGGGAATGGAGGAGGAAGACAACAGAAAGGATGGGAAAGGGGAAATGGGAAAATAAATGGTGAGACAGAGTATTGGGACCAAGCAATAATCACACACAGAACCCAGGAGGAGGTGAGCTTACACAGTAGGAGGAGGTAGCAGATGATGAGAGTAGATACTCATTCAAAACCAGATGCTTAATTCAGCCAAAAATAATCTATTTTCTATATGAATTTTCTAATTTCTATATGAATAAGTTTGAGGTTACTTTTAGGGTCAAAAACACTGTCAGCAACCTGTGACAGCTTTTCCCTGGTGATATTATGACTGCTTAAAACAGTTTTTCAACACACTCCCCATAAAAACGGGAACAGCATCTTTTTTCCTGAAGAAATGCCCCATTGGGGTGAAAGAATTAAAGGACAGTGAGCTGAGAGTTCAGGATCTAATTCTCACAACTAATTAGACAGCAATCTTCTGTTTTTCCTGTACATATTCCTGCACGCATTCAGGACCTGGGGCCACTGGCGTGAAGTTTATTCCTAGAAGAGTGTTCATCGTGAGTCTTGCAACACTCAAACTCTACCCCAGGCACCTTCTCTCTGCCTCACTCACTTGATGAGAGAGAAAATCCACTGGACTATTTTAAGATCATGGCTCAGGAAAGTGTTCTCACCACATTTTTAATGCATAACTCAGAAGGATGTTAGCACTGTATGTTTTTTAATCTCTAAGTTAATACAGCACAAAATTGTATTAAAAGGCCATTATGTTAGAAGGCACAGCGAGGTTAGGAAATGTTGGATTGAAGTTGTCTGCACATCCTGGCTGCTGAACTGTATCATGTCACAGGCTTTAGCTGCACACTCACCCTCTGAACATCTACACAGCGTTTCTTTGCCTTTCACTGCTCTGAACCTGTGCTGAACACAGAATTGCACATTTCACAGAGGCTTTTTCCATGGCATCACCTAGAAACAGCCACGAGTCTGGTTTGCCAGTGAGCACTGGAGGTGAGGGGTGGTGTCACTCCCACATTACAGGTGTGGGATTGGGACAGGAGGGTTAAAGGTGTGGGACTGGGACAGGAGGGTTAAAGGTGTGCACTGCTTCTAGGAGAAAAGCAGAGAAAGCTGCCCTAGAATTTGCAAAGTCAGGAGATCAACTCAGACCTCAATGATCCAAAGGAGGTCTCTACTGGCTTTAGATATGCCTTTGAGCATTCAGCATGCCTGAAAATCAATTTCCACATGGAGAAAAAGCAGAACATACACGACATCAATTACCATATCACAAATCTCTGCTGCGTCCACGTCTAGTGTAAAGTCTGAGGCTTATCATCCTCTGTGGGAAATGAGAACAGGCATGTGAGGTGACATTCATTTTTGCCAGTGTGTTTTGCAAATATTTATTATGCAGAGTGGATTGGTGAGATGATGGCCTCAGCTCAAGCCAAATTTCCCAAGGAAATTTATTTAGTGGTCACAGACCCTTAACTCTGAGCTGTGTTCCTCTGCAGCCAGATTTCTCCTGCTGTGAAATCTGTCCTGTTCCCACCTCTCAGAAGCCTTCTCTGCTGTGCTTCATCCCTGTGATTCCCTACAGGCTCCTTATCCCAAATGCTCCCTCTTCCCACTGCCTCCCTCTTTTTGACCCCACATTCTCACCTGCCTGCTCCAGGCCACTGGTGCCCACTGTGTTTCAGCTCCCACTGCTCTTTCTGGTCTCTTTGCTCAGCCAGCCCCCAAATACTTGCTCTACAGCTCCCAGGCACAGTTTTAAGCCCCATGAATTTCTCAGTGGGTTTCTTCTGCAGTCCAGCACAGCTTCTGCTCAGTGGCTTAGTCCTTCCACATCCAGATTGGAGAAAAAAAGAGTTTCCCTCATTCCTAAATCAATTTCCACTCCTAAATCTGATGCCACAGAAGCTCTTGGAAAGATATGAAGTCTGGGGGATCTATAAAGTGCAGAGTATTTCAAATCCCATAGATAAATGCCAGGAAATCTAATCATAAGCAGTGGTTCCAGATCAACCTTTTCTGGTTTCAGCCTCAACCTGTCCACTCTGTAATTGAGCCCTGAATATGCCTCCTTTAATGAAGTTTTAAAACAATATATTTAAATACTTAGATGACAACTGCTGCTATGAAAAGGAGTATAGCACAAAAAGGTACCCAAGGAATTGATGAGGATAAAAAGCTTTAGTATAAGCATGAGGCTCAGCCTGCAGATTTGCTGATCCTTTTGGGTGAACCTTTTAGTAGTTTAGTGGTGGGCTTGGCTGATGGTGGGGCTCAATGATCTTAGAGGCCTTTTCCAACCTAAATGACTTCATGATTTTGTGATTATGTCGCTGACATGAGATTTTGCAAATCCAATAAGAAAAATCTTGGCTTATCAATGAAATTCATCATGACTACATCAACATGCGGCATCCCAACTCTCCGTTTGATTTATTCTTCCACCCTTGCTCTGACCATGCTAAGTTTGGAGCACAGTGCTAAGGCTGGCCAACAAAAAGGCAAGGAGAAAGCAGATGTGTTTCAGGAAGACCCCAGGCACCCTCCCAGCTGTCTCAGTTCCCACCCTGTTGCTCCTCTCTGCACAAGCAGGGCTGATCCTTGCACCACTCACACCTGGCAGAGGCTGCACTCTGGAAATGCCCAAAAGCAGGCTCTGCTCCTGAGCCTTCCCTGCTTTTCCCTGGACCACTAGATGGCAGTTCCCCATCTCCAAAGGGGGCCCTGAGTACCTGCTGGCAGTGCAGAGCCAGCAGAGCTGCACACCTGCCTCCTGGGGAGCTGGCAGCCAGAGTGGCCAGTGTCCCTCTGGGAGGGCAAGCAGCTCTGCACCCAACAGAGGGAACGTGCACAGGCACCTCACTTTAGTAATAGTGAACAAGTTTGGGCTACAGTGACATATCTAAACAAGTCCAGGCCCTGCTCTGCATTGTGTGCACCAGCCAAACCATATTTAACTGTTTTTCTCCATATTTTGCTGCCTAGTTGTTTTCCTGCGTGTTTTGCTGTTTCTTTATTTAACTGTTTTTCTGTATATTTCTTAGTCAAAACCACTGAAACATAAATTGTGCTAAATCAGAAGACAAAACAGCTAAAAAACAAAATACCAAAACTTTAAAAAACCCAAAATAAAAGTAAACATTAAAGTTCTAAACACCCACCGCCCATCGTACCTGAAGGGCTCGTGTGAACGGCACAAAAAGCACCAATCAAAAAATGCGCAAACAGCAGCCTTAAAATGTGCAATTAAAACTAAAAAGCAAACAATAAACCAACTTCTGCACCACCATACTAACTTGCTGCCCAAAAGCCCTGTCTCTCCCCTCCCCAGCACAAGTGACTCACCCAGAATTTCACCAGGAAGAAGGCGTTCTGGGGCCCCTTCCCAAAGAGCTCCTTCAGGCCGCCCTTCTTCTCGGGGAATTTGTCGTAGATCTGGCGGATGTCCACCGACTCGAGCAAGGGGTCGCTGTAGGAATGGTTGGCGTGGCCGATGTGCACGAAGAGGTGTTTGTTGTACTGCAAGGGAGGGGCAGAAAGGTCAGTGCTGCGGGAGGGGAGCAGGGGGTTCTGGCTGCAGGGGGCTGGGCTGGATGGATTCAGTGGCTCCCACGGCATTTTCTGCAGGATGGTTTCTGTTGGGAAGGATGAGCCAGGAAAACCTTACAAATATGAATGCTTAGATTCTGAGAATATATAAACCACAAGCGAGATTGAAATGAAAGCCATCTTTGAGATACTGAACCTCAGTCACTAAATAACTAGAATACAATAGGATGGCCAGCTGAAAGTAATCCCCTCTTGATAGAACAATGCCTTCTGCTGGAGAGCAGGTCCAAAGGTCA
>JAOTQP010000251.1:3916952-3929793 GCA_026413545.1 Cichladusa arquata
CCTGCCAGGGGAAATCCTTGGCCCACTGAAGTCCCCTCCAACATGATTTTTAGGGGCTCCAAGAGAACCTTTCAGCCCCCAAAATGAAAGTGGAAGGATGAACACCATTTCCACCATTTAATCAGCACAGGCTCATGAGAGCAGAGTGAAGGAGCTGCAGAGAGGCAGGATTGAACACTGGGGGTTTCCACCACGCAGATCACAAAACACTTTGCTAACTCAGTTCAGGGAAAGCTGATATGCAGTCAATGAACACTAGAGAACCCTGTCACATTGAACAGATGCTGTATATAAGGGGCAATTCCCAAAAGCTAGGCACAAATAAAATATTTAAAACCCCAAAGCAAACCTCATTTAAGCTATTTTGTTTACAATGTACCTGCTGAATGAACAAATTGAAGTGACAAATCTAAATGAATTGGGCAACCACTCAGAGCCTTCCTTCGGTGTGAGCAGAGTCTTCCCTAGCAGATGTCCAAAACTCTGGGGAAAAGGAAATGGACTGGCTAGATTTCTGCACTTAGGAAATGAAATTGAAATCTATTAAAAAATCATCTAGCACAGTGAAATCTGAATTTAGAACCAGAGAACACCCATCTGGGTATGGGGCCAAAAATGAGATACAGCCTGTGATTTTTTGCAGGGTTGTATTTCTTTCTAAATTTTGTGGAAGGAAAAAGGAAAGCATATCATCTTATTAAGGCATTCCCACAAGCAAAAAAATTTGGGGATTGTTTCCTCTCAGTCTTCCCTGCTGGAGTTGTTCCAGGTTGTACAAATAACCACATTTTTATGGAAAGAGAATGTAAATTGCCCTCCTCCCCAAAAGGGTGTCTCTCTCCCAGCCCAAAGATGGCTGTGGAGGGAAGGGGGAAGGGAGAGCTGCATTTTACAGCCTGGCCACTGCAAACTCCAAAGCCAATTCACACACTGCACCTTATTCTGTAAGCCAGGCTAATACACAAATTGCTCAGTATCCAAACTTCAGTAAAAGCAAACACATTTATAGGGGCATGGACCACGAAGCCTTAACACTCTTTAAATATAAAAGCAGAGTTGGAGGCAGCTGCAAAGCTGCCACAGTTGTCTGCAGAGCTCGCCAAAGCACCAGATGCTGCTGCAGCAAAATTTCTGAGCGGGTACAGTAGGACAGATGGTATGACATCACCTGACAACATTCTTAGGACAGAAATGTTTATTTTGATATTGCAATGTGTGATTATTTTCTCCTTATGTTGCTGCAATTCCTATGCTAAGTACAATCATTACTCAGCTAATTAGACATGGCATATTTCTGTGAGCTAACAAATGATAATGCAATATTGGAGCAGGGTAAATGGATACTGGAACGATCCCTATCGTTTTTGGACAAACAAGCTCCACGACAGGAACTGATGCATAGATAAAGGCAAAGGAGCAAAGTTTTCTGCCTATATTTTTGAACCCATTAGTGTCTGAAAAGCTTAAAAACATTCTCATTATACTGAAAATTCACTGTTGATTTAGACTGAGTGTTCCAGAATCATTGAAGTACATTAGTTGCTGAGGAATTTACTCACGCTGCAGCATTTAAAGGATTTGCATCAGGCATTGGGGTCATAATGTGCTTTAGATGCCATAAACCATCACCAGTCAAATCCTGCATTTTCTAAGCACACAAGTACACAAAAACAGGAAGAACATTTCCAGCTCTGTCTCCTGTGTCTGCATTACACGGCATGCCCTGGAGATGGCCGCCTCTTAAAGCTGAGCTCCTTCCCTTAGAAAAATTCTAACTATCCAAAGAATGCAGTAAAGCCATGAAATACGACTGTTGTCAAATAATACCACGAGAAAAATTATAATCCACTTAGGAATTTAAAAGAACCAAGACAAATTGCCAATGGCAGGGGATGCAAGCATTCAAGCTGGTGCAGAGCAGAGACAAACCACCTACATCTGCTTTATCAGCCAGCACATTTATCTGTAGCAGCTCCTCACCAGTTCTGCATTTATATTCTGACACAGCCATGCAGATCAGCACATGGGGGGTGACTGGCTCCCCCATCCAGGGGGTGATGGAGATGCTGAGCACGGTGGAGGGCAGGTGGAAAAAGCTGTTTCTGTGGCAATGACCTGGCTCACGGGCACAGCACCCCGAATGCACCCGGGGGCACACCCCGAATCCCAAATCTCCAAACCTGCCCAAGCAGTGACTGTGCTCCTGGGGTGGATCAGCAGTCTGTGTGTGTGCAGCTCTCACCCAAACCTGCCCAGCCTGGGCTCTGCTGCCTGTATCTCATAAATCTCAAACTCTTTAATTTCCTGCTGATGTAAGAAAATCGCCTGCTCTGCCAACAAGTTTTCTTGTTTCTACCAAAACACTAATAACTGAATATTTAATTTCTGCTGCTGTTGTCCTCCACTGAAGCAGATTGGGAGTTATAAACTGTTATATTTTAATGCTATAACTGGAGTCTGTACCAAGTCCTGTTGTTAAGGTTTTTAACACTTTCCTGTGAAATGTTGACTGAACTTTCTGTGCTCCATGCTATGAAACAGCTGCATAAGTGACCTGGTCTTTCATGGACCTCCCTGCACTCAGACTCCTGCCTGGATCTGCTCAGAAATGCCAAGTAAAAGGGGATTTTGGGTGACTTTATGGCTGCAGCAGTGGAGAGGTGGGTGATGAGGGAAGGCACCTTAATTTTGCCCAGCACTTCCCAGCTACTGCCACAGCAGTCCCAGCATGAAACTGGGACTTGCTGGTTGGGCAAGGTGCTTACACAACCTTTCCATCAGCTTTTCTGCAACAGTGAAGATGCATCTTTCAGTTCTGGCCTGTCTGATTTAAGACCCTGCAGTCCCAGTGCTGAGGGCTCAGATGGGAAAATTATGCCTGACTATAGGAAGCTCTCAATAACGTTAAGTATTCTGCAAAATCAAGCCTCATGACAAATCAAAGGGGACCCTCAAAATCAGTGGCCCATTCATCCTTTTGCACCTGAACTTCTTGGTTTGTCAATTGTGAGTAATAACGCTCCTTCATCCAAAAAGACTGCACCAGCACATCTGTGAAATGCAAATGGAGGGAGTTATTAATTCCATTTGGGAGGGAGGTTAGACAGTGCACAGCGAGCAGGGCATGGGGCCACGCATTTCAGCAGCAGAAGAAAACAAACTACTGAATAGTTGCTTATCAAAGAAGGGCCATCTACACCTGCACTGAATGAGGCAGAGGAACAAATGAACACGTGAGCATGTCATTATCTGCTCTCTGCAGAGCAGGGCAGGGGGATATTTCCCAACTTCTGAGGCCAGGGGGTTTGGGGTGGCTGTAGGGCTGGTCGGACGAGCTGGGGAGATGCAGGGCAGAGGCAGAGCCAGGGGCAAAGCCCTTGGGGAGAGCCAGGATGGGTGCTGGGGGCAGGCAGAGTGGGGAATGCACAGCCACAGCCCACCCTGCTCCAGTGCCAGCCCAGCCTGTGCATCCCCTGCACTTCCAGCTTTGCTGGGAAATTTCCCCGGCAGAGGATTTGAGGAAGGGAAGACAGGTCCAAGAAGGCAGCAGTGAGAGCACAGCCAGGCCCCTGAGCTGACTTTGGGAGCTGGTCTCCCTCCCAGCACATCCCATCCTGGCCTCAGGACCCTCCCTGCAAAGTCCATGTCCTCTGGGGACATGGCTGGGGCAGCTGGCCTGGCATTCCCATCATTTCCCCAGGAATCCTGCTGCCATGCCACAGGGAGCTGTGTCAATACTGGACCTCTCTAAAGAGCTTTCTTGGGACTTCTAACCATGGACACTGGGAAATGAACATTTCACAGAGCAGGACATTTGCATCCCAGGGCCAACATGCAGCTCTCCAGCATGGCAAAATAAAGGAGCCTCGTGCTCAGCAAAACTTTTTCTGGTTCCAGATGAAAACGACCTCAAATCCTGAGTCTGTGGCTCTGAGACATTCATCCTAATGTGGGTTTGCTTTCTTGTCCTTTCACATCACAAAGACACTAAACCAGGGACTTCCTCGTGAGTGAAATGCTGGACTGCTTTTTTACTGTTTACAGGGAGTACAGAAAGGATAAACAATCCTTGCAACAATGGATATTGTTCGAGGATGGAGGGCTTCTTTTGAAAAGATCTCATTTATTTTTCATCACTTAGGTGGTTTGATTAACTTTGGTGAATTTTACTGCATTTGGCTAATGATGGCAGGCTGTTTTTATGGCCCTTGAGCAATTGCTTTCCCTTTCTGGTTCTCAGGCACAATTCTCCCTGGGCTCACAAAGCCCTTTTACAACAACAATAAAACCTGAATTAAAACATAAAGAATGTTTTATTTCTTCACCACTTTTTAAAATGCATTTTGAAATTTGGACCTAACACAATCTAGCAGTTTGCATGGGTGGACTTATACTGAAAATGTCCATCAGCCATGTCCTTTATAGCCCTATACATCTATTTTAAATGTAAAGCTGTCTGAAGGGCTCACAATTTAAATAAATGTGATAGCAAGAGAGAGAAACCTTGAAAAAGAAGAGAAGAAAGGGCTTTTTCTGTTGGGTGGTGATAGGGTTTTCTCCTCTGATGGAAAATCAAGCTTGAGTGTGTGTATATATATATATATATATAGAGAGAGAGAGAGAGAAGATTTATTATTAGATATTAGATATTCTCATTTCACTTACAGTTGTTGAATTTTATATCTACTTGTGTAGCAGTCAATTTCTTAGATCCTTTCTAACCTGTTTGCATGCTCAGTTTATATTTGTTAGGGAACATGGGATTGCATTTGTCCTGAACTTCTACAGAACCACTACAATAAAAAATGGAAAGCCCCCATTAAGGAAAACCTGTCTTGGAAGCAACAGATGGGCACAAAAACTGCTCCATCTGCTGAGAACAGAGTTATATAGGGCAGGCAGTAATCAAAGGTAACTGAAATGCTGCTGCTTGGAGCTGCAAGGGAAACTTCCATGCACCATTTAGGAATTGTACCTCAGCACAAAATGCCACAAAAGGAAAATACAGCTTGACATTTGTAAACTGGATTGATTTTCATGTAAAAGGAGGAGCAGTTTTACCTCTCAGCTGCAGAGTCAGTATTCCAGCATTTTGCAACTGTGCCATCTTGTGCTCCCCAGACTATCTCCTGCCATGCAGACTTACAGTGAGGCTTGCTTACTGTTTCCTTTCTGTTTTTTTCTCTTTTGCAAATGGAACAATTTTGTGTCTAGACAAGGAAAAAGATCAGCAGCTGTCCACAAGTGAGAGGACTCAATGGAACAGATTTGCAACCCCCCCAGAATGCTC
The DNA here is from genome assembly GCA_026413545.1 of Cichladusa arquata. Classification (NCBI taxonomy): domain Eukaryota; kingdom Metazoa; phylum Chordata; class Aves; order Passeriformes; family Muscicapidae; genus Cichladusa; species Cichladusa arquata. The sequence goes on from JAOTQP010000251.1 coordinate 3,922,243, forward strand.
ACTCTAAACTAAACTACTAAATGCCTAACTGCCTGGCATTGAGATTTGTTTATTTTTTTGTACTTTTAAATGCCAATTGTCATTGGAAGAGCCAGAATTGCTGAAGGCCCCACTCCTACCAGGAATTCCCTGTAAAGCACCTTTGTGCCCATGCACAAAGCCCCACTGCAGGCTGTGGAGTCACCACAGCTGACAAACCTAAATTTCTAATTTCTGTACAGCAGTAGGGACTGCAAGGATCCAGGCCTGTCCCCAGATGCCATGCCAAATACTTCAATAAACTTCCAGGTTATGTTTTAAGGTGGAATTGGTCTACCTGCCTCTACTCCTATGAGGCTTTCTGCCTGATTTTGTGCTGGGGTAGAGAGGGAGGAAGGGTCACACCTTTTTACAATGAAGATAATATTTTATGTAATTTTCTGTGAAAAGTCAGCAGTGTAATGAATCCAAAACTTTCAGAAGATACAGGAGAACTCCCACACACGTCTCCTGTGGCAGCAGATGAACCCATTCATTTCTGAGGTCAGCAAAGGCACAGAGGAGGGGCTGCAATCCCAGCACGTGCCTACAGGACCTGGTGTGCACACTGTGCAAACACACACACGTCACCTGCCTCGCTGATTTTATTGGGAAAGCAATAAACCCCCATCCTCTCTCTGCTGTGCAAACCCTACCTGCAATAAAACATCTTGGCCACACAAAGAAAAGGTGTGCAAAGCTGCAGGCAGAGCTGCCATTCTCTGTCATGGCACTGAGGGAGGCTGGGGGTTTGCTGGCACCTCCAAGGACAATTGCTGGTGCTTGTTGAGAGGTCTGTGCACTGGGGACAGGGCAGGCTGGCAGGAGGCACACCAGTGCCTTTCTAGCAAACACCCTTCTCCCCCTGCCCTGGGAACTGGCCACATGGCCTTGGGGGCTTTTTCCAACGCCCTTTCAATGCCAAATAATCAAATGTACTTAATTCAAAGCAAGCAACACTCCCCCTGACTCCCCTTTCCCAGGCAGTGCCATCCTTTGGGTCTGTCCCCATGGCACCTGTCTGGATGCTCCAGGCTGTCACTGCCCCACTTGGATGCAAGAACAATCTAAATTGGGAACTGGCTTTTCCTAGAGTCTCATTTTTGCAGTGTTACAGCACTGTCTTTTTTTTTTTTTAAACAAGTCTGGGTAGTTTGCTGCTCTTGCTTGTCCTGCATAAAAGCATTTTGAAAGGTGGGTTTCTCAGCTGTCTCCTTGCAAGCTGGGACAAGACCCAGAGGGCCTCTGCACCCTCAGGAATTCCAAATAACATTGGTTTGCTCCAAAGAAGGCTTTACAGGACTTATGGGGCCATCAAGCTTCTATCCAGACCTGCACTCTCTCCCTGCAATGCCAAAGCTGCTCAGTTTGCTCCCTGGTACCTAAAACCCCACAGATACAGAGGCACTACACCTCTGGGTCTAGGGCATAGATTTCTGTTATAAAAACCTATGGAAAAGGGATACTTAGGTGGCAAAGCAGCCAGTGAGGCTGCAGAGAAATGAGATTTCAGCCAGGCACAGACAGGAGGCTGAGTGTCACACGGCACATCCTGTTTTCCCAGTAACCTGGAGCACACACACACATCCTGGCGTGGGGCAGGCTGGGGATGGCACAGCCCAGAAATCAGCAGGACAGGTGACGCAGGGCCAGCAGGGGCTGGGAAATCTGTGCATGGATAGGGGTGACTGGCAGGACACCTGGATGCTGTGCAGCAGAAATCCAAAGTGCTCCCTGGGCAGATTTGGGGCTGGGGGTGGAGGAGGTGGCTCCAGGGTGCTCTGGGGGACACACAGGTGAAAGCCATGAGACCATGGGATTCCAGGGAAACCACGGATGCCCAGCAGCCAGGTAAGCTCTGAGAGAACCTCACCTGCTGCCAAACACTCCCTGCAGCTCACAGCTGGCTCAGGCTGGCCAAGGGTGACATTTAGCAAACCAGCACGCTGCTGCCACGTGCTCTGTGTGTGAATAGCTGAGATATTCTGTATTTTCACAGGGATGTGGCTCTGCCAGGAGCATTCCTCTGTTGTAAGGTTTCTGGGCTATGTCTCCAGTCCCCATTGTGCAGGGTAAACACTCCCTGGATAACACCCCTGGCCAGAGCCCATAAATGCTATGGTTTCCAGTGCTGGATTATGAAAGGAAAATGATAGCTTCTCTCTTCTCCAGGCTACTGTATTTTACCTGGAATCTGAACAAGAATGGCCTGTCCATATCACCCATTCAGGACAGTATTTGCTTTTCAGAAATTATCTCAGAAAAAATTCTCAGGTTCGAGCTGAAAGAAGTTTTTTTTCAATTTATTTGTGATGCAGTAGAATCAGTGCTAGGCTACTGAGAAATGCTCTTGGTAACTATATGGTGATTAATGTCAAGGTTCAAGGCTTACTGGAGTGAATGAAACGTTACAGCCAACTTCAGAAACTACCCTTGCAGGTATAGTATGCAGACTAAAAATTAAAAGAAAATTTAAAAGTTCATTAAAAAAAAAAATTCCAAACACACTTTCTGTGCAGGCCCTTGATTTTGTTTTGGTTAGGGAACAGATTAGGCTTTAACTAAGAGTTGAAGCACTGAATTCTTGCCAAGAACACAATGCAATTTGGTACACCTGCTAAACTAGGTCAGCAGCGAGGCAGGCGCCAGAGCAAACCCTGCCTGCTTTCACAGAGGCCTCTCGCTGCTGCAAATGGGGAAAAAGAGGGAAGGAAAGGAAAATGCAGTCCCAGGGTGAGAGGAATATTGCACAGAGCAGCAGAGAACAGAGGAATATTGCACAGAGCAGCAGTGGAGACACCGGCTGTGCTCCATCAGACGTGATGGAAGGTGTGCCCAGAGGGTGGGGAGAGAAGCAGAAAAGCTGAAGTTCAGGAGTAAAGCAGCAGGGCTGAGGCTCAGCACAGACCAGGGCAATAAATACTCACAGATTCAGGATCCCTCTGCTGCTCAAGGAAAGCTGAGAACTCCACCAGCCTGAGCTTGGTCGTACCAATGGATCGGCCCTGCCACGCAGGGACAGAGGGAGCTGGAGCTGATGTGGGCTCAAAGCCTGGAACACAGGAAACATCTGCATGAGGAAGCTGGCACTCCCTCAGCTTATATTTGCTCCATTCAACATAATTGGGAATTATGCACGTAACCCTTGGATATTTATATTAATTCCAGCGAGTAATTAATTCGGGGTGAGTTAAAATTGGAAAAACTCAGGCCACTACGTAGAAAAAGAGGTGCCAGCCCAGCAGTCTAATAATGGCAGGAAGGAAAGATCTACTGCCTTGTTTCCTTGTGGCTGTAACTCACTGCAGAATTTTTGTTTAAATTATATACTGGACTAGAGAGATTTATAGAGACTTCACCCAGACCTAGAGCTGCACCCTCTCTTGGAAACTGGTATCAAGGCTCACAGGAGACATTGCTGCCTTGGGAGTCAGGAGAACTGGCCTCCCTTTCTGGCTCCTAATGTGCCACATGTTACAAGTAAATCACCCCTCTTTCTGCCTATTTCTTCTGCCACTCTCAATCCCCCTCTCCTATTTAGAGTACAAGCTCTCCAAGGCAGGGACTGTCTCTTACTATGTATTTGCACATTGGGTCTTGACTTCTTTTGGAGCTTTTAGGCATCATTATGCTACAGCTAATAATAAATAATTACTGCAGAGAGGTGAATCATACCCTAAAAAGAAAAAAAAAAAGGTTTTAAATTGATAATAAGGAGAGAATGACATGATCTAGATAGAGAAGGGATGTTAACTACCCTCTCTAATTCACCTCAAGAGAAGGAATAAATGCCATCTCTTGGTCCTCATTGTAGAAAATTGGACTAGAAGGAAAGAAAACTATAAAGGAAGAGGAAAAGGCAGCAGCTCAAAGGCAAAAGTCATCTTGGGAGAGAGACAGGCACAAGAAAGGCAGGGCAAAGGAACCAAAGATTATCCTGAACCAGGCTGAGAAGCAGGGGGAGGTCAGGGGCAGTGTGTGCCCGTGATCCATAATGGGAATGTGGTACCTGACCCCAACCCTCAAATTTAGGCATTGAGGGTGTGAGGCTGGTGCAAAACAGGGAATTATTAATGTCACTGGCTGGGAATTCTAATTAAGCAAAAACTCATGCATGAGTTTTGTCTGATTTAGAAGTACTAATATTCCTATTCTGAGAGAAAACACAGAAGGATAAAAGAAAACAATAGAAAATACCTGTCCTAGAAAATAATGTTGTAAATTAGGGATGTCAAGAAAAAGGCATTCCCATGAATGCTGAAAAACAGCTTTAATTCAAAGCATTAAATAGCAGCAAGTTAGAAAATCATAAAGAATTGGGTAAGAGTCAAAAACCTGCAGCAGAAACAGCCAGAAGCATTTGGGGTCATTTGGCAAGGGAGATGTAGCATGAGAAATCATCTGCAAAGAAATAATGACCTTTCCTGAAATCAGGCATGGAAGGAACCTGGGCAAAGGAGCAGGGAAGTAGCCATGGGAAGGGCTTGATCAATCTGAGCAATGGAATTTAGAATAAAAGCAGGTACTTATCAAAGTGGTACCAGGCCAAGCAGGACCTCCAGGAGGAGATGAGTTACAAACAACCTGACACACAGAGAAGTTTTATACTTAAGGCTAAACATACATGATTTTGGAAGGGGTTTTAGGCTCAGTTTAAAGTAAATTAAGGTGTATTCTTGTTACATAGCTATTCTAAAAGAAACATTCATCCTATTTATTCCTCATTTTTTACAGTAATTCCTACAATATGGAGAGCTGACTGGAAATTACACATCACAGCTCCTTACATATGCATTAGTGCTTCCTACCTAAGAAAAAACCCAAATGCAGTGATTTTCCCTAAGATATAATCAGATAATAATAGCACACTGGGGTTGGTGCTTCCTTTGGCTGGAGGGAACACGAGCTCTGCCCAGGTCAGAAGTGAACACATCACATTCAGAACAAAATTCAAGTGTTTTCAAGGCAGAGGATAAATGGGAGAATTACCTGAAATGGGAGCTGTGACTGATGGCTGGATAGGATAGGCCTGCTGAACGAATGGCTTGACGCTGCAATGAAGAGGAACACAAAAATCACTGTGCCATCCACAGGAAATTCCATCACTACAGGGAAATAGGGGCTGGTGACCTCTGCCCACAAACATATCTCTTCCTTGCAGAGCATATTTAACAGACAGACAGCACAGGGGGAATGGAGGGGATGAGAATTACACTCTCTGCTGGCACTCCCAGAGGACACAAAGCAGGGTGCCCATTCAGTACTCAGCCTCAGTTTTGAGGTTTGGGATCCCTTGTAACTCTTTGAGCTTGAGTCCACATCCCTACAAAGGCCCTTTCTTTCCCCAAAACTATCTTTACCTCCTCTTTGGAAAAATTCTTGCTTCCCTGGCCTCGCAGAGTGCACAAGCACAGAGGGACAAATTTGAATTTTCAGACTTACTCTTGCGAGGATCCAGGCTGTCCCGTTTGAATCATGCCCGGCCAAAACTGCAAGAAGAAAAAACAACACACAGTTGTTCTCTTTTGTTGGGTATTTTTGAACAAGCATTTATTCCTTTTGCAAACCCAAGTCAAAGCATTAATGCATTCATTCCATCTCAGTTTTCAGTGAGCACTTTAGGGAATACAGGGAATTTTTTGGGACTCATGACTTACCCCAGGTGCCCCAGGAAATGTAGGACGGGGAATTCCTGGCAGGCCCAGCTTGTTGTGAATAGCAGTAGCTGAGACTATCTGAGCTGATGACATTGCTGCCATGTGCTGGAGTGCTTTGTCCTTGGCTGTCTGATCCTTTAATATGACAATTACACGGAGTCTTAAAACATTTGGCACAACAAACGATGTCAAATAACTGCAGCTACAAGCACGTAACTAAAAACTTAAAAAGCCACACAGAAAATAGCAAAAATAGCAAACCATGCAGGGGAAAAAAAAAATACAGCACGGAGGCTAACACTGAAACTACCTCAAGGCAAAACCTCCTCTCAGATGTGCATGGTAGACCTGAATTCTCACAGCCTGCTCTGCCAGGAAGCTCTGGCACAGCAAACTACTGCCCACTTGTTTATCTGGGCTAATTCTGATTTTTTACAAATCAGGCTGGGCTAAACAGGGCGTGCTCCTGAGGCTCAGCTCTGCCTGCAGGACAGGGAGCACTGAGATTTGAGCTCTATCATTTCCACCTAAGAGAAGTTTGCCTTTTGTGTTGCACTGTAAAATGAGAACACAGAACTGCAAACGGGGGCAGAGTTTTCCTCATGCTTACGGGCTTAGAGGCATTTTGGATTCAGCTTTACCACAAGCATTTCGAAAGTTAGGTCACAAACATGGAAATGGCATTTTAAATTTTCAGTTGTGGCACACTTCACTGGTTTACAGTGTTCTCAAAGAAAGCCACCAGCCATAAAATTCCTGCTTTTTTTGAGCACACAGGAAGGAGTTTGGGAAAAGGGGGTTTGTTGTCAGTTATGTGTATTAGAGCAGCACTTGGAGTCCCAGCCACTGCCAGCCAGGCATGGCCACAGGACACACAGGGTTAACCAGGGGCATGTCTTGGGTCAGGGAAAATGAGTAAACAACAGACTGTTACACGCTGGTAAAGCAGGGCTCCTCATCCAGAAGTACTGGATTAATAAGTGCCAACATTTAGGAGTGTCACTCAGAGTGAAGGAACACAAAGCAGTATTAGGCAAGGATGTTTTGGGAGGTCTTTTCTCTGGTTTTATTTTACAAGCAAAGTAGCAAGCATGCTGGCAAGAGGTGCATGCTCTTATGTATGATATGTGACTTTGCACATATGCTCCCTCTAAAGCTTGTATGTAGTAGTACTATAGGTGAGCAGTTTCCTCCTTTGAATAGCTCCTTTAGAAACAGCACAGGCTGAAAGTACAGGAAAAGCTAGCCAAAAAATTCTGCCAAGCACAGCTAAGGTACATAATACTTGGTTTAGTCAAAATACTTACCATGCTTGTTACCTGGATACAACAACAAACAGTTTATTAAAATGCTTGTGTAGAATGGCAGACTCTTAGCAAAATATGAACAAAATAGTAAGAGACAAAGGAAGAGCAGTTTGCTCAACATTAAATATCAGCTTTAAACAAATGCATTATTTTCACCCAGGGTCTGATTCATTAAAAGGGGGGGAAAAAAGGAGAAAAAAACCCACCCAAACAACAAAACTCTGGGGAGAAACAACCCCCAGCTCCCTGAGTGAAAGCTGTGGATATTGAAGGAGAGAGATTGTTGCTGAGTGTGCTTCCCCGAGCTGTGCAAAGAGCCCCTGTGGGACACAGCCTGGAGAGCAGCAGGTGGAGCAGGGCAGGAGCTGCTCTGCATCATTCCCTGTGCACCCTGCAGGGTGTGATCCTGCCTGAAGGACAGCCCTGGGCTCAGCATCATTCCCTGTGCACCCTGCAGGGTGTGATCCTGCCTGAAGGACAGCCCTGGGCTCAGCATCATTCCCTGTGCACCCTGCAGGGTGTGATCCTGCCTGAAGGACAGCCCTGGGCTCAGCATCATTCCCTGTGCA
>JAOTQP010000251.1:3930998-3958758 GCA_026413545.1 Cichladusa arquata
GTGCACCCTGCAGGGTGTGATCCTGCCTGAAGGACAGCCCTGGGCTCAGCATCATTCCCTGAGGACCCTGCAGGGCTCTGGGACAGCTCCTGTGCTCAGCATCATTCCCTGTGCTCAGCATCATTCCCTGAGCACCCTGCAGGGCTCTGGGACAGCCCTGTGCTCAGCATCATACCCTGTGCACCCTGCAGGGTGTGATCCTGCCTGAAGGACAGCCCTGTGCTCAGCATCATTCCCTGTGCTCTAGTCCTCTGGCTAATTCCCTGGTAGTGTTAGTGCAGCTCCATTAGGAAGAAGCTGTATTTATTTCTGCCTTGTGAGGTACTGGAACCAGCTAAAGTGCATTACTTTCTGTAATGTTACTGCCATCCAAGGACTAGAATAGGAGCTTGAACATTCTGCAGGCAAATTCCACCCTAAGAGATGAACTAAGAAAAACTTCTGAGGATTTACACTTCCTTCAAATCTTCTGGGGAGCTCTTAGTCACCATTACAGTGAATCTGACGATCTTGAATTTTAGGGACAGTGACAGGCATTTTAGGAGGGAGAAAACATCCTTTCTTTTGTGACACAAAATGGTATGTGCCTTCCTCCTTGCCAATTGCTGCTTTTCACCCTAGAATAATCTGTGTTTTGTGGGGCCATTCAACTCATCCTCTTTCACTGATTACGTTTCCAGGAGGATGGAGAGAAAGAAAAAAACCTTTAGCATGACAGCTCAGAAAGGCAATCCTTGCAGTAGGGCCAGTTATGAGGTGTTTCAAGAACCCCCAAAGAGTCTCCTGCTGGTGACAAATCTGATCTGGGACATCAGCCCAATACACTCCAATGGGAAGTTTCACCTTTTGTAGGCTTAGGAATCTTTGCACAGTGGGAAGATCAGCTTTTCCCTAAGCAACTTTACATCCAAACATGACAGAAATCAAATTCAAATACAGATATTTACGAGGTCCTGAGTTGCATTGGCAATAGAGCACCTTCAGCTCCAGGTACATTTGGAGAGCTGCAAGCTGCCTGTGCTTGTATAACCAAGGACAGAATAAATAATAATTGGGATGCCCACATTTTAAAGCTATTTATTTAGATTGCAGAATCAGCTCATCTGCCACTTAAAAACAAGTGTATGTTGGGTTTTTTTGGTGCTGTAATAGAGAGCACTGGTAGCCAGGAGGGAACGAGGCTCCCCACCTATGACTGTGAGGCAGCAGCTTCTGGGATGAAACCTGGTAACTGATTAATAACACACAATGGTATTACATCACAGCTCAGGCAGCAAGAGAAGTAATATATCCAATTAAAACGGCAGGGGTAATTTACACAGGCAGATTACAGTAATTACCCAGGTTGGAATTTGGCCAGGACAAATGGGTTAACACCCCTGCTCTAGAACAGGAACGTTGTGGGATTTTTAATGACTGCAAATAGTTAAGATTTTGGTTTCCTACCTGGTCCAAGACAGAAACAGTTTGGTTTTGCTCTCACTTTGTAAAGCTGGAATAATTTCCTTCAGCTCAATGTGGTTTCCACTGATGTAGTAAAACAAAAGTCTGGCCCAGCCTTCTTGAAGCTCAGCAGAGGCTTGGGGGGACAGCATCTCCTACTGAAGCATTAAATCCTGCTGGAGCTTCAGGTATTCCTTGGGCAGTCCCATCTGGCCCTGACCTGGTCTGACCCTGCCTGACTGCTGAGCTCAGAGGGGACACTGCCAGCAGTGACACTGGAGTGAGCAACAGGCTGCACCCACAGCCGCCCTCCCCTCCACTCACAACACTGGGGTACACAGCCAGTAAAGAGTTACCAGGGTGCATTTAGAGTACAGGCAGTGGAAAACTGGTCTAGTTCCACTAAACCCCTAAAATACCATCTCTGTAGTGCAGATCAAGATGTGTCTCAGTTTTAGCTGACTGCTCCTGGCTGCAGCTGCACACACTTTGTTTTTGGAAGATGTGAGCTCTAAGCACCTAATGCAAGGAGACTACAACTTTTAATGAATCAGGCCCTTGGGGTTTGCTTTTCACAATTTGTTTGGGAATGCAGAATACATAGTTAAATTAGATAATAATAATAATAATAATAATAATTCCCCAGTATCATCCAATTATAAATCTTAATATCTATAAAAGCCCTGCATGAAACAAGACTTTTACATGACAAGCACAAAAGGATTTGTGCTTGACTTTCTTTTAATCCAACATAAACAGAAGAATAATTCAATCAATCAGTTCAAACAAGTTCTTAAGCAAAAATTAAAAACTGTTATCCTAGAATGATAAATGGGGCTTTGAATACCATGTTATCTATGACTTTGGGAGAACAAAATCTAAGACAGTATGAGGAAAAGTAAGCACAACAGAACAGCATTAATTCAAGAAGCCCTAAAACCTGTACCAATATTTAAAATGCAAAACTTTTCATGTAAGAAAAAAAAAAAGACATAAGAAACAACAATTTGCTCACAAAATGGATGTTACAGTAACACTAGCATAAAATAGCTTCCTAATAAGCAATTTTGCAGATGTTATTTCTGCTCAGATCTCATATTGATTCAAATAACCTTTACAATAATTAGCTGTAGCTCAAAAAAGATAAACAAATCATGACAATATACAATTGTTCTGGACAAAAGATAGAGAGCACTTCAGTGTTTCTAGCCCTGATCTCCAATTTGCTTATTATTAGAGAAGACAGGAGTAAATACAAAAGCTGGCTATTTCAGCCAGGCAATAGCTAATGCCAAGAAGAGAATGCGCATTCAAAGCTGTCCCAACTTGCTGCCTAATGAGTAGCAATTAATCCATCTTATTGTATTTCAAAATGCTGAAGACTCCATTCACATCAAAGGGAATTTTTCAAGGCTTTTATCATTGTTCATTTAAAAAAGTATAGAGCTATCTTTAGCATTTTATAATTGACAACAATATTTTCTTTTTATCCCTAAATGCGGAATGTAGAATAATGGATTTAAAAACATGTAATAGATGTGAACTGTAGGCATTTTAATGTGGGGTATTTTGTCACTAATTAATCTTGCACTATGAAAAAAAATCTGATATGAAAGCCCAAGGCAGATGTACACCCTGCTGTGAACACCTTTACTCTCTGTTTATGTACAACTTCCAATCCATCTTTTGTCCTGAATGGACAGAGGTGGCTTTGGCTCCCTGTCAGTGCAAAGGTGGGCAGTGCTGTGACCTGGCACTATGGACTGGTGTTATTTGGCACAGAAACACAGCACTGGAGTGTAAAAATCCTGCTTTGCCTGCTCTAAAGAGTGAGTGGAAGTGCCATGCAGAGGAGCTGCCTTTCAGATCTCTCTCAGAGGACAGCTTCGTCTCAGCCTCTCTTCCCGTTTTCAATGCCACTGAATTTCTCTAACTTCAGGAAGATTTTAATAACCTCAGTGTATCAAGATTAAAATCTCTAAAATAGGTGTGTTTTCCTGCTGCAAAGAGAATTAAAATGAGTGACATCCCTGGAAGGGCTGAGGGGACATTCTTCACTGGAGGTCTGGAAATGCAGCAATAGCATTTATGGGTGAAACTTCACTTCCTTGCAGGCTACGGATCCATCCATCCATCCATCCACATCCAAGTGACTCCAGGCACTTCTCATTGAAGGGATTTTCCAGATTTTATGGCATGCAGGTGAGATTTCTGCCTCTTAGGAAAGCTTCCAATGCCATGTGTGCAGATAGCTCTGAGATCCTTCCATCCTTGTGGATTTTTGCACAGGATTAACACAAGAAGATTTGGTCTCCTCTCCATGAGCAGGTTTCAGACCAAGGCAGGGCAATAAGATCTCTTGGTACAAAATAAAACTCAACAGCTACTTGGGGGAAAAGGGTTATTTGTATAAACACTTTGAGGCCAGGAGCTGGAGCCAATGGGACAGATGGGATCAGACACATCTCAAAAGAAAATTGACACCAGATGCATATGGGACTGTTAAAAAGTAGTAACTGCTTCCTTGGATGCCACCAAGCACAGGTTTTACAAATGGCAGCTCACTGTTAAAAGGGTAAGTTGGCCTGGGTGGGAAGCACAGAATAATAGAATGGTTTGGGTTGGAAAGGACCTTAAAAATCATCTATTTCCAAGCCCACTGCTGGTGGGACTTTTTCAAAAGGTCACTTCCCACTTTCCAGGTTGCTCCAAACACCATCCAGCCTGGCCTTGAACACTGCCAGGGCTAAGCACTCACAGCGTCTCTGGGCAACCTCTTCCAGAGCCTCACCACCCTCACAGTAATTTTTTTTCCTCCTAATATAGAATATAAACCTTTCAGTTTGAAGCCATTCCTCCTTGTCCTGTCAGTATGTGCTCATGTAAAAAATCACAGCTGTAAAAAAACTGCATTTTATCTTCTTGACCAGGGAATGCAGACCCACTCCAGGACAGCAACAGCCTGTCCTCTTCCCAAGGACACTGATGGGGCTGTTCAGGCTGCTGCCAAAATTGGTCCCTGTGGAAACAATGAGCACTCAGAGGTGCTGGAAGGTATCCACCTCGTCTTCCTTTTGCACCAGGAACGTCCTTCTCAGCTTTTGAAGTCCTCTGCAAGCTGCTTTGGCAGGGGGGATCTCCAGAGGTGCCTTTCAATCCTCACTAGCCCATGGCTCTGGGTGGTTCTAGGTGACAGTGGGATGGCTCAACACAGGAATAATAAGAAAAACGGACAGTAGCACTGACAGAATGTCTGGAGAAGCAAAGTTCCATCTCAGGTTCCAAACCAGCAGCTTCCAGCACCTCCAGGGAGCAACTGCAGCAGGCAAGAAGAACGAGAGCTCTCTTCTCCACGAGGCAGCTCCCTCGTGGCACATCCTTCTCACATCACAGCTCCACCTCAAACCTCCAGGTGTGGGGAGGGAAAAGCCCCTGGGAGGCTGCCCCTGCTCCAGGAGGGACCAGGGCAGGGGGCAGGTGTCACACCACAGCTCCTGGCTCCCTGACACAGCAGAGAATCAGGGTCTGGAGCTGGGGAATCTTCCTGAATCCATCACTTCCAGCAGTGGCTCTGCTTTCCACTGAGCACTGCAGCCCCTGGGCAGCTGGCAAAGGGCAACCAGCTATGAATAAAGCCCTTGCAAAAAATTGTGTTGTCCAAAGAGATCTTCCCTTCTTCAGGCGACTCCTTGAAATGAAAATTCCTTCTCTATTTACTGCAAATGTCGTCTAGGCTAATGAAATGTTCTTAGGGTTTGGCTGCCTCTTTGTTTCTTTGGAAAGCTTCAATAAAAGTACAGCAGGTGCAGTACCCAGAAATGTTTTTTAATGCTTTGTGCCTTCATGTTTTAAGGTATTTTGGTCACTCAAGAAGGGAGATGTTTTAGAACAGCAAATCCAATAATTGTGTTTGGCTCCTAGGCCTGTATTTGGTACCTGATTTTTTGGCTTCCTGATTTTTGCAGCCCTGAGCTCTCACCGGTCCTCTAAAACTCCAGGAGCTGCTGGTGCCGAGCACCTTTGAAAGCAAGGCCACCTACTCACATACTTAATTTTAGGCATCAAGGCTTGACAATTTGAGCTTAAAATGCTACATATCTCTGTATTATTTTGCACCCTGGGTTAAAAAGCAGTACGTTTAAGTCGTCTTAGCCGTTCTTTACGAACCCCAACTGCTCAGCCAGTGCAGCTAAAAAGCCAGCCACCAACAGCCAGACAAGCTTGCCAGCATGCTGCCCATGAAAAACCCAGAGCCTGTGTCAGGGAGGCCTGTGACAAAGCCAGGCTGTTATTCCTGCACTCTCAGATCCAGGATGGATCAGGGGGTGAGCATCTGCAGCTCACAGGACCAAAGCGCTGCCCGAAACGGTTTGCTTTCCAGCCAGAACAAAAAAGTGATTTGTTCTCCTATCTGGGTAAAAAAAAAAAAAAAAATCCACTCACTTTAAAAAAATAAATAAAAAAGGAGGGAAGTAAAAGATTTACAAGTTCCTTCGCTTTTTATTTATGAAAAAACAAATCGACAGCGGAAACTGCAAAACTCCCTCTTCCACTTTTAAATGGTGTGGAAAAAAAACTCCAAAAATCTCAAGATCTCTGCTGGAAAAGTTGAAAAAACAAGCAATCCAAGAAACCCCTATTAGCATTTCCAAGAGGTTCTTTTCAGCCTTGGAACATATTTTATGGAAGGCAGAGAAAACGGGGACATGTACGATTCATCATGTCAGATTAAGCAAACATACTTAATATTCCCTGAACAGGACTCTGACTGAGGCTCTCCAAAGATTAAATGTCAATAATTTACTTTAAAAAAATGGAATTTCAGGGAATCGTGCAAATAGTGCACAAATTGAGGTGATGCTAGATTGTAGTCTAGAAACACCACAGAGCAATCTGGAAAAGCTGTGCTCTCTGGCACTTGGAATAAAGGTGTAAGTATTCTTGATAGCAGTTCAGAAGCACGGATAAAAAAAAAAAAAACATCTGGGAATGGAAAACAATGGTCCCTATGGAAAAAATAATAAAAAATAATAATAAAAAAAAGATAAAAAGCATCTACACAACTGTGTAAAACCCCTTAAATACACTGCTAGGACCCAACTGTTAAAAAGTAAAATAAAAAAGGGTTAAAAAACCAGGTTTAGGTGCTGAGCTGTTACAGAGAGGAGTTCACTTGGCGTTTGGACGGTGTTAAAACCACGTTTTTAATGTGGGGGGATTAAACACAAAGAGAGCTCCCACATGCAGGAAAGGGAGGTTAGAGCAGAGCAGCCCCAGCTCGCCCATCACCGCGGGGTGGAGGAGGAGGAGGAGGAGGAGGAGGAGGAGGGACAGGCACAGCAACCACAAGCCCAAAAGCAGAAAAGCGCATACCTTCAGCTTGGAATGAAAATCACGAGATTTCCTTCTGGCAAGAACCTGAATGTGACTAGACACCTGCAGGGTAGGGGAAGGGAGGAAACAAAGGAAAAGCCTGTAACCATGGAGATGAAAAGCCCCCTACAACTGGGCAAGCCAAACGTACCTTAATGGCGGCTTGAATTTCCCGAACTTTCTTTCTTGCTAAGACCTGTATGTGACTAGACACCTACATTGTTCAGGTTTATGGGGGGAAAAAAGGAAAAAAAAAACAAAACAACAAACAAAAGAAAAACAAAAAGCAAATCAAATTTAAAATGTCTATTTTTTTCCTTTGAAAAAAGAAAAAAAAAAAGAAAGAAAAAAAAAGAAAGTTTTCTGAGGGGAGGAAGTTATTTGCATCTTCAGTTAGCTCTGCTGTTAAAGATACCACATTCCCAGGCAGATACCAAGCTCTTAGCACCAAGGCTTAACAATGCAGGTCGTCACTGCAGTGACTTGATTAAGGAAATTTGAAAAAAAAAAAAAAAGAGAGAGAAAGGAAAAAAAAAAGTGTAACCCACCAGGTTGTGCATTCAGCTACAAGACAGAAGAGACAGTTCACAGCTGGACACAGCCCACGTGCTTTGGTACCCATCCCATCCGTGCCCTGAGCTCTCATGTGGGGAGCCCAAAGGATTTCTACCCCATCTGCTGGGGATGCAGATGCCCACTCTGACCATTTGCCACTAGGCTTGAGACATAACTTGGCACCCAGAAATTTTATGCATTATTTATCGTGCTCTGCAGCTCCAATGAGGAGATTCAGGCTGCATTTGGAGTCCACTGAAATTCAGCTTTAAATTCTGGCACAAATGATAAAATAGTGGCACAACACAAGTCCCTGAACCCCTGCTGGTTTCCTTGGTAATCTCAGCATCAAGTTTGCCCACAAAACATTAGTGTAACTGGGGAGCAAAAACTTGACATCAGTTTCAGAGACGCCCAGATCTGGCCCATGGCTGTTTTGCTCAGAAATTTGTGCAAACCCAGTCCAGCACTACACCAGTAATTGGTCAGAAGTTGCTGCCTGTGCAGTGAAGGATCTGGGCTCAAATTCCCATTCCTGTTTAGCCAGGGACATACTGAAATCCTGATGAGGGTTTAATGATGCTGCCCAGCACCACTTGGTAGCACCCAGCATCCTTCAGCCTTCTGTGAGAAGGTTTAAAACCTGCAGTGATGGCAAAAACAACTAAAGGGAAATCTCTGCTGCTCGTTTGACCCAGGACACACCCTGTCAGGTGGTGCACATTTTTTCCTACATTAGTTACAATTCCTGTCTGGGAAAGAACAAAGCAGAAGAAAAGGAGGAGCAGTGATTTCCTCCTCTGTAAGACTATTCTGTGACAATAGTACCAAAAAACCTGTATTTTAGTAGGGGAGCAAACAGTGATGCATCACTGGGCACAGCCCCTAAAGGCCACCTTCAAGGGATCAGCCTGCAGGAATTCAGAGTTATGCTGCTGCTTACTGAGCAATTTTGCAGTCAAACACCTCAGCTGGGTCTCCACACATTTCATTTGTTGTGCTTTCAGTGGAATGTTAGTGGTGTTAAAGGTCACACAAGGAGAACAACCATAACGTTTAATCGCTGGGTTAAAACTCCAGAGCAGCAACAAACTAAAGACTCTTTTAGGCACTTGCAAATAAATAAAGTGATTTATGCATCACTACAGAGGGGTGTACAAGCACAGAGGCAGGCATCACCACACATCACAGCCTCCTGCTGGCCCAGGATCTTACCCCAAGCTCTGCATTTTGGCTCCTGAAGCAACTTTACAATCCCAGCCTAACTTCCAGCTCCTGGAGCTCACATGGGCAAGGCAGGGCACAGCTGGGGACTCTGCCTTTACTTTTGACTTTTTTGCCACCCTTTGGTTTGTTCTTTCTCCATATGTGGCAGTTCTCCCCCTTCCTGATGCTTTTTTCCATCCCTCACACACATGCTTCCTTTCTGATGACAAGGGACAGCCCCCAGGGCAAAACAGCACCCAAAAATCAAGGAGATTTTTTATTGTGGAGTGTTTTTAAACAGTGCACAAACTACACACAAACTGTGCTTTATGCAAGGCTGCTGATTGCTATGAATATTATGAATTAAAGGATTTAGTAATATGAGAGAAATTAATGGTTATGTGGTAATCAGCTAAAAAAAAACTTCAGGTCATTTTAAGGTTTATTCTGAATGAAATCATACCACGGTCAAAGACCAGGAGCCTGAAGGCTCTTAAGGAAATTTTTAAATTATTTTTTGTATTCTGTAGCAACTACTGGCCATCAGCTGAGATCATTATTATGATCAGTTCATTTTTATATATTTACCTCTCATATCCAAGAATCATAACTCTATTATACAGCCAAATTCTCTTAACTTTTAAGAAGTTCCATTCTTTTCCATCTCAAAATAATAATTGTATTAAAATGCTATATAGAGAAATAAGGCACGATGCTTTATGGTTTTGCTTCATTTTTATGAAATATGGGGGGATAACAGCTTCATTTACAGACAATTAATAAAAATGAATCCTCACACCACTATAACATAAACCCCAGAGTTTAAATATTCTCTAAACAGCATGTATTTGATCTGAATAGTGAAGTCAGTACATCATCCCCTCAGAGCTGAAGCACAGACAGCCACTGCAGCCACAAATGCCAAGTTTTGTCATTCATTGACATGCATACTTCCCCACTGGGTTATTTTACCTGCTTCCTGGTCCGTGTCTTCCCTGTCCTAAGTTTGATGTATCTGGCTATCAATTCATTCCTACCTGAAACAAAGAAAAATTCATGGTGAGGGACAAGCAGCATCACACCCAGGAGCACCATCCAAACACCCCACCGGAACACAGGAGCTCCAGCTCTCTTTGCAGACAGTTTGCCAGCATCTCTCAGTGCCCAGCAGCATTTCTCTCCCATCTCCTGGGCAGGCACAATGCACTGGAGCTGTGCAGAGCACTGGGTTTGCCCACCAGGGTCCTGCAGGGATTTACAGCCTGAGAGGCACCTCCTTGGCCAGCAGCATCATCTCCCACTGCAGAACCTCCCATGCTGGGGCTCACACAAGCTCTGGGCTCCTCTGTTTTTTGTTCCAGCTGCTCCAGGTGTTGTTTGCCCCCCTGGACCCCTGTGGGGAGGAAGGAGTGGCTGCTCTTGTGCTACCTAAGCACCAATCACCCAGAGGTGCCAGCTTCTCTCCAAGCTCTAATTCTGCAAGCAGGACAGCAAAATCTGTCCCTCCTGCCAAAAAGCCTCCTCCAGAGATGGCAATCAGTGTCCCAGTGCAGCAGGTTATCAATCACACCCTTAACTCCACTCACAGGGGTGGCTGCCCTGCACTGCTGGTGCTCCTGTGGGATCAACACGCTGGTTTGTTATTCAGAGCTCTGTTTCTCTTGGAAATGTGAAATGCTCCCAAGTCTCTAAAATGGCTATTTGACTCTTCTTCAGTCACACATTATGCTACCTAATGCAAACTAACATTTTCTATCCAAATAATTTCCTTCCTAAGTACTGCTGACACGGAAGATAACACAAGTTTTATGTGGTGTCCTGTTTATTTTCACTGCATATTATGTTTCTCCTCTATGAGTTGTAACAACTTAAATATACTTGTTCAACAAGCCCTAAGTTACAGAGCTATTTGCATTCAGCACAGGGGAAGGGCAGCCCATGTGTAGAAAACGAGAAAACTGATTTAGCAGTGAGCTGAAAATGGGGAGGTTGAAAAAACAACTTGTCACCCACCAAGCTATTTTGAAGTGGATGAGTACATAGCTGGGGAATGCAGAAAATTATTTTATCAGCCAGGGCTTCAAACCCTTACAGCTTTAATACTGTGGGGGAGAGACAGGGAAGTTTTGAAGTAGCCTGCATATGCTTGAAGTGCATTTTGTTGACTGAAAGATTGAACACATTTAGTCAAACTAGACTTTTTTTCTCCTGTCTCCCCCTGTGAGCCTTGTTTTACACCCTTTGTATCAAATGCCTGCTGGTTCCTGTCTCTTTCAAGTTTGCTAAATGGGTACCAGAATGTGAAACACCAACGTGCCTCAGAGCAGAGCTGCCTTTTTGTTTTGGTCTGGACCGTGTGCCACGTTTCCCACTGGTTTGTACCTCCCCAGCAGGTCTCCTCAGGACAAACTTCCAGAGGTAAATTTTGCGTGAGCAAACAGTTCCCCAAACCCAGCGCACATTTCTGCACACAAATGAGGGATTTCCGTGGGCAAACAGAGCAGCAGGAGTTACCTAATTCCCTGCAAAGTCCTTGTCTTTGGGCTGGACACGAGTTCTGCAGCCTGCAGGGCTCACAAGGTGCCTTCTGCAGCTGCTTTGTGTTCGTGGGGTGAAGCCAGGGAATGCTCCACCCCTGTATCTCCCTGTTCCTGTGCTCTCTCATCACCCAAACACAAACCTGCAAGGGCTCTGTGGCCTGGGGAGGTGCAGGGATGTGTTCCTGCAATCACCAGTGTGGCAGGTGCTATGGACATTTTCCTACTTCTAAATGCACATTTTGGTCCAACTGGGGAATGCCCCCCCTCCAGAAAGTACCTGCCTGGCATATGTTTAAATATGTGCACACATTAATACCCAGAATGGTATTTTTTTGCTGCAAAAAGATTGTCAGGTTGTTCTGATGAGCAGCTGGTGACTGTGCAAGTCAGTGATGCTCTAAGGTGATGTAAAGGATGCGATGCCAGCTCTGTCTGTGCTGCAGATGTTTCAAACACCTGGGCACAGCACAGGTCACTCCAGCCACCCCTTGCCCATTTAGGCAGCTCTGTGCAGCCCCTGGCCACAGCTGAGGTTTCCCAGCTCTCCTCCCAGACAAGGGAGCTAAAAAGCTATTTTTGAAGGAAAGCTCAGGTTCCCAGGCAGCCAGCTGACAGGAGAAGCACCTTTACTAAAAACACCACGCACTGAAAGTCTGGACTGTATTATCTGAGTGCTGTCTCTGGTTGAGCCCCAGTCCACCCTGGAATACTCTGGCTTCACTCAAGGAGGGTTTCTGTAGCCATTATCTATCTGGCCAGGGCTGTGACTAACAAGATTGCAGTTCTGGCAAGCGACTGTTTCCTTTGAGCTGAAGGTACCCAGAGCCTAACTCCAGAAGAGTCAACAGGGTGGGATAATTTGCCTTAACGAGCAGGGAGGAGGAACTCCACAAGGAACCACAGAAAGTGGCCGAGGTAAAAGCCTAACACAGGCTTTCCTTACCATCATGCTCTCAACACAGCAAAGGCACATGCATCAGGTTTAGCCAGAGCAGGAGATACTGAAGGCTCACTAAATACCTTCTCCCTGGCCACAACTGGGATCTGCAAAGACATAAATTCTTTCTTGGGCTACCAGAAGCCATAAACACAAACAGAAGCACTGCCTGACATAAACAACATAGATGCCCCAACTAAAAGTTTACAGCCTTAATGTTATCTCCCAAACACTGCTGCTCTTCTTTACCAACTCTGACAGATAGGGACAGAAATGATCTTATCTCCAGATCAGCTGAAGCCCAAAGAGGATTTTAAAGAAAGGAAAGCTTAATAATCCTAAAACCACTCTTTCCTGTTATTGGGAATGAGAAGAGTCTGAAACAAAGGGAACTTCTTTAACTGGCCATTAGAAACATTAGGGTGAATAGATTTGTTTTCTGCAGAAGAGCTCAGCTGTGGAAATACTTTCCATACACACCCTCCCTCTGTCTCCTTGTCATATACATCTGGAAATTGCCTGGCAGAAGAGAAGAGGTCAGATTTATGAACTGTAAATTTTCAGCTCTTTCTTCCTGTCATTTGCTGTGACAGTCTCCTACTTTGAATGCTTTGGTTCAGGTACCAAAGAGAGGCATGGGGAGGTGCCTGGTGAGATAAAACACCTTCACAGCACAGGAACCTTTCCCAAGGATCTTGTAAAGATCAGGAGAGGACCACAACAAATACTGTACACAGGCTGCTTCCTGGAGCTTGCTTTTTTCCCTGTTAATTCAGGCTTTATCTGTCATGTCCTTCTGTGTCATCAGTGCAACTGCAAACTATAATTTTCCCTGGACTGATGCTGAGGAAGAGGTGCAAAGGAACACCTTTTTTAATCACAGCATGGAGTAAAAAGGGAGTTCAGCTAGAAAACAGTGCAGATGCTAAAAATTAGGCTTTGGGGACAGCCAAAAAAAAAAAAGGAAGCTTTGAGGAAAGTTCTCAAAGCTCTGCTGTGGCCCCCCCAAGGGCTGCTCCAGCCAACCCCTGGCACACAGGCTGCCTCCACTGCCCCATCCCTGAGCACCACCACCCTCAGCAGGGGAAGGTGTGATGCTGGACCCTCTCAGGCAGCACAGAGCTGACTCTTCTGCTCCCCTGGCTCCAAACAAGGAGGAGCAGCTGCACAGTGGGGCAGCTCCCACCGCCCCTCCCTGGGGAGGCAGTTGCTGCTCTGACAGAGGGCTCCTTGTGCAGGCAGCCTCCCCCACCAGTGCTGCTTCCCAGAACAGCCTGAATCAGCCCCCACAAAGGTCTGCCTGAGGCTCCTGGCTCTGCCCTTCATCACAGAATAACTGGGCTAGAAGAGACCTCCAGGATCAACGAGTCCAACCCATGCCTCAACTAGACCATGGCACCAAGTCTTTTTAAAAATACATCCAGGGTGTGCTTGTCCCCTCATCCAGCACCAGAAATACCCTCAGAGGTGAAAATCCACCCCTGGCTGAGGAAGGCATGACTGGAAACCCCTTCATGGTCCAGGAATGGCACCACCAGCTCTGCAGGGAGCAGCCAGAGCACCACAGGCAGCTCCACCAGCACCTGCACGAGCTGTGGGCATGCTCTTGGCCACACCATGTCCCTTTCCTCGTGTCCTGGCCATGGGTATCTGTGCTCAGACCCAGGCAGCAGGGCAGGGAGCTGCTGCACCACGTCCCCAAGCAGCCGTGAGGCCGGCGGGCGGCTTTATTTAGAACATTAATGGCACAAATTAAACCCCTGCCCTCCCAGCTCCCAGTAATAGGCACTATCCAAATGGGATAAAAATAGCAAAGTGTGGGAAATAAAGCTGGCTAGCAACTTGAAAATGAACAGCTAATTTTAAAGAGTTTTCATACTCAGCCACGTAATTCAAGTAACGACTCAGTAGAAAAGCCTGCTTTTCTCAGATAATGAAGCAGCATGGATTTCTTCAAATTCTACAAGACTGTGGCTGGGAACAGGTATTTCCCATCCTGACTGAGAAGTCTGGGGACAGACCTGCACAATTCCATCCCCAAATCATTCTCACAGCCACGTCTACGCCGCAGCAAGGGATTGTTCAGCCAGGCGGGGGAAAATCCACTTCTGCTTGGCCTGGTGATGGCACAGCGCTGCCCACGTGCCTGGGGGCCAGATTTGGAGAGCTGGTGGGTTCCTCATTCTGCTCCATGAGGCAGCAGCTGGGTGCTCTCCTGGGCCAGCCCCTTTGAGCATCACCCAGCTCTTTGTCTGGTCGCTGAGTACAAGTTGGGCGCGCACCCCAGCCAGGGCACGGCACGTGCTGCCCTGAGCCCCTTCCTCACCAGAAGGTGCCCTAGGAGCAGCAGAGCTGGCAGCCTGTGGGGGAGAAGCTGCTGTGTCACAGTGCTGAGCCCCAGCACTGAAGATCCAGCTTTGGGAGATCTCTCCTCCAAGTCGGCAGCGCCGCTTCCCGAGGGCGCCTTATGGCTAAATTGGCTAACAAAAAGCCTCTTGTAGATAAAAGAGCTCTGCGAGTCAACAACTGGCTAAGCAGCTCAAACCTCTAAGCAAGGCATCCTCTGTTTAAACCTCAGAGGCAAATCTAATTTGAGCTTTTAGAAATATTCCGGGCAGGTGTTTAAGTGGGCTGGGCTGGGCTGGGAGGGGGCTGGTGCCCCTGCCCAGGCAGGCAGCATTTTGTTCAGCCAGCCTTTTCTGCACAAGGGCCACGTGACAGAGGCCAAATAAACAGCATCTGGGGATTTTCAATTACAGACCTTCACCCAGCATGCCTGCACTGTAATCTCTACCAGATGAGGCTCAGGCCTCACTATTTTCAATAATTCACACACTGTGTACACATAACATGACAATAAGGGCATTCATGCAACCGCCTGATTCGCACATCAAAGCTCCCAAATGGCCAGCTGTAAGCATGCTTACTGCTGAATAATTCATTCTTTTCACAGGCTTGAAAAAACGCTCAGCGGGAGTTGGCAAGCTTGTGTTCTTTCCTGTGTGGTATGCTAAACTCGAATTTTGAAAGAGGTACAGCCCAGCTAAAAAAGAGTCAGAGATACAACTATTTAAATGTGCATTTGCGAGCTTTCGGATGGCTGCTCACAGGGGGAAAAAAAAAAAAAAGCAAAGAAAAAAAAAGAAAAGGAGAAAAAAGCAGCTCTACATTTCCAAGTGGATAGAGGAGATAAGAGGAAATAACCTACATGTCCTCTGAGGCAGGTGGTTAATAGAAATAAAATGATAAAGCTGTTTTCTGGCTGGTGAAATATTTTTTACACGTATCATTCCTGGCTAAAAATCTCGGATACACCAGGCACATAATAGTCAACAAGTTCAGCAGACTTGAAATTTCCTCATGCTTAGCCTAAACTTTCTACTAGATGGCAAAGAGGGTTTTTGTTAAGACTAACACATATGAAAAAGGCAAACACAGAAACACCAGAGTTAATTCTGTAACTCCTATTTACTGCTCTCACCAATATGGGTTGAATACTAATTCCTCCATGATATTTTAACAACTCCAAAATTGCAACTGTGTCTCTGAACATTTAGCTTGCAACAAGTGAGAGTCTTCCAGATTTTGTAATACTTTTGACTTAACACAACAGAACCATCATTTCTTTAGGAGATTTAAAAAAAATTAAAAAAAAAATAAAGGGGGAGAAAAAAGAAGGGTCTGCTTCATAATATCAAGTTTTCTTAACTGTCAATCAGTGCCTGAACCAGCAGGATCAACTAGTCGTGACCTCTCCTTACAGCAAACACATGCTGCTTACCAGCTGTGGGCTGTGTTTTTTACATCCTTTTCTCTATCACTCAGAATGGCTTCCTCCTAATCACAATAATCCCAAAAGTGCTAAAACATATCAATCGTCCTCTAAGCCCTGCCTACAAAAGGCCAGCCGCCCGACCTTTATGGGCTTGTCCAACAGCAGCTGATACTTCATTCAACTACAAATCCAATTTAGCAGTTACAAGAGGTTTAGCATCACTGGAAAAATATTGGTGTTGATCCTGCACTCTTAAGTCAGCAAATATTCCTTTGCCATATTGTTTAGCTTTTTCTGCCATATTTACACTTCTGCTGGATTTCCCTGAGTGGCTTCAACAGCAGCATTTAACCTCTGAACTGGTAATATTTACAGCTGATCAAACAGCGATTTTTAAAATATGTTTACCACATATTGCAGAAACATAAGCCTATTTGAATTCCAACTGTTATAGTTCTGAAAAAAAAAAAAAAAAAAAAAAGCCAAAAACCCTAAAAACAAACACAGCCATTTCAATGGAAACCATATAGCACAATTTATTTACCAGTTATGCAGGATGTTATTTATTATAACCCTTCAGGCAAGTTCATGGCAATTCTCTCACTTATGTATTTTTAATTGCCAAGTGAGCCAAGGCAAACACTCCCCTGATCCCCCCCTACACCTTCTCTTTTTATTTTATTTTTTTCCCCTATTTTTCTGAGTTTTTTTCCTCTTTCTGCCCAGGACACAGACAGGTCTCACAGTCCTCAGAGAATGGGATGGGAGCAAAAAAAAATTAACTGTCTTCAACTTATTGGAGCTCTGAATCCTTTGGGTTTGGCTCAGGATTTAGGTAAGGACCATACACAGAAGTGGCCATGCAAGGACAGGACCAGGAGGGGACAAAGACCTCAGGGTTCCTAAAATGGGTTTTAAGGGCTGCCCCAGTGTGGTGTGTGTATGTACACAGGCAAAAAAAAACTACAGTAAGCCACTTAAATATTATTATACACAAATTAACTGCTTGCAAGGCACACCCTAGCTGGGCTGCACAAGAGGAGAGGGGGAGGAAAAGATCCCAGAAAAAAAATAACCAAAATAATCCCTTTGGATGCTAATGAGAGAACAATTACAATGACTCATTTAAGTTATATAGCAATGATACTTGCAAAGAAAAGAACTTTTTGTGTATTGTATTAAAACCAACAACAATAAAATGATCCCAGATTGAATCAAGACCACAATTTAATTTACACAGCAAAAGGGAAATGACCTAATAGTAGCACAGAGAGATATTCTCCTCATGTCAAGTCTTAATCTTTGAGTTTTATCCCAGCTCCAGTTTTAGAGAAAACAAGGAAAAAGACCCATAGACACATCTGGTTCAAAAGTGTTCATTGACATTAATGCAATGCATTGGATTCTGTTTGGCAGGTCCTCACACTGGGAAATATTCCACATAAGCAATGTTTATTAATTTTCTTCTTCTGATTTTTGAAAAACCGAGGCAGAACATATTTCAAAAAGGGAGGAGCGATCCAGAGAGCTCTCTGAATATTCATTAATTAATATTTTGTCAGTGTCGGTTGTCTCAACAAAAGAAGGTTTTACAATTTACTCTAAGCCCCACTTAATTAAAATTTAAATGCTACAAAAATACATGGCTTCTTTTTTTTTTTTTTTTTTTGCCCCTAGTAATAATTTCCAACTTACAATAAACTGTATTTTGCTGCAACCAAAAATGTTTTTCAAAACAAACAGCAATTTTTAGGCTTCAGAATATACAAAGAAATCCCCGCAGGAGGAAAAAAAAAAAAAAAAATAAAAGAAATCCCCAAACTTTGACCTTTGCCATATCTCTGGATCAGCTACAGATGTTTAGTAGATTATACAAAAACCTAGATGTCCTTAATCTGACATTGTGGGTTTTTCCCCCTGCTCTGGTAGGAGCTGTCAGTAACCTCTCTGTGAATTCCACATGCAATTCCTGGTTGTTTTCCGAGGTGGCTGCAGTTTCTCAGGGCCAGGAGCAGCTCAAGAAAGGAGCAGCCTCTGCTGACAGAAAGTCTGATTGGGACAGGAATCCTTCAAACACACAGACAATGGGCTGGCTGACCTGTCATGCATGATGGATGAGTTAAGGGGATTAAAACCACTATTTGCATCCGAATAGATAAAAATTAGCAAAATAGAATTTCTCAGTAGGTGGCTTCAGTTCTGTTTGTTCTCCTAGGCAAAATGAAGTTCATTTTTGAAGGAGTTACGATTGTGTAAGTAATGCTTATTTGCAGAGAAGAAATTCTGGGTGCTGGTTTGCTTCCTACTGTTTATTCTTTAAGAAATACACTTTAACTATCACAAAAGCATCCTTTTCTCCCCATGTTTATTATTAGAGCATTACACAACCACAGTGCTCTAACCTTAATATATATTATTATAATATATATATATTAGTAAGTATACCTTAATGCTCATTTTGTTCTGAGCTGCATATACCCCCCAAAAAGTGGTTTGAGTTCAGGGAGAGATGATGAAAAAGACCAAAAAAATTACATTAAATTGTGTACTGATGCTTCAGTGAGGTCCTGAGTGCAAGCCTGTGACTCAGGAACTGCAAAAGGCAGATGCTTGAGTCACTGCAGGTTCCTTTTGACCAGATTCATATTGCACACAGTGATGGTACTTAAAAGACTCCCAGATGGCTGCACAGTGACCTAATGAAAGGCTGGCCCGACAGAACAGTTATATTGTTTATACAACACATCCATGGGAGAAATCCGTATGGACAAACAGGCACACAGGCAGGCAAAGGGATGCAGGAGCTGCAGAAACATCCACACACACCTGAGAGCAGCCAAGATCTGTCTGTGTGTCTGTCTGTCTGTCAGAACTGAGCTGAGGAGATTCTGCTCCTTGCAAGGCTCACACCAGAGCCAGCAGCCTCCAAAAAATCCAGCACTTTTCAAAAGGCGCATCTGTCCTGCCAAATTTCTCTGCTGAACTCTGCCTATTGTAGCAGTGAGCTGCAGCCAGACCAGTGGCATATTCCACCCTGGAGCAGCACCCACAGAAAGCACAGCTGAGGCATCAAGGAGGCATTTTACCTTCTTTTTCTCTTCTGCCAGGGTTGGGATTGAATGCATGAGAGATGGTATTCCGTGTTCAGACTCAAATGCTTATTAATTTTTATCTATGTTACAGTGTGTGCTGCACCACTTCTAGCTAACCAGCTAAAAATGGTGAAATGGTGATGGATCTCTCTCTACAAGGTCTTTTAAGGCTAAAGAGTCCAATTAAAAACTAACACCTAAATTATTTTTACTTTTGCCCAATGACCAAAAACCCATGATCCGCAGTGCAGCATCCTCTATCCAATCACAAAAATACCACCTGTAGCCATGAAGATGGTGAAGAAGAAAGAAAAACCTCTGCCCTAAAACCTCTACCTTGCTTTATACCTATTACTGTATTCTAAAACCCCAAATACCAAATCCTTTACCATGTGATATTGCACACTTCTATCCAAACTACACACCAGTGATTCTGTCACTCAAATTTGGAAGCCTTCTCCAAGGCCTCAGGTCAAAAGCAGTGTTCTTTTGGGGGTCAGTGCCTGGCAGCACAGAAAGCCCAAAACTCCCAGTTTCCATGGTTCTAACAGAAGCACATTGCTCCCAGAGCATGGCAATGACCAACAGGAAAAGCTGTGACACAATCTCCCAGCTCAGCACTCGCTGTAAGGATATTTTAAGAGAGCAGGTCACTTCTCTGGCTCAGTGATGGGGTTCTGGCCACATCCAGAGGTTGTCTCAGACAGGGCAGTGCCAGAACCTGCAGCCACAGAGTTCTGTGCATCCATCCACAGGAAGGAAAACACCCAGTGAGCTGCCTTCATTTCCAGCTCTGTGCTGGGATTTCCTGCAACTCTTTGCAAAAACTGTTTAGCTTGTGTCTGTGTCCCGTGCAGTTAAGATGCTTTGTTTTCACAGCAGGTGCAAAGAGGTATTTAAATTTTCATGATGTCCAGGGTATTTGGCCTTGGTTTGTGTTAGATGACAGCTCCTGACACCAGAAGGGCCAAGTGGAGAAATGTCTGACCGGCAAATGAAAGAGCTTGGGACACATCCAACACCAACGTTGGTTTCCAAGTTATTCCACAGGCACAAAGTAGCATTTTGTGGAGATTTTATAGCTAACAGTGCCATTCTAGCTACAGTACAATAAATATTCTGCACCAATTACGAACCCACAAGAGAGACCTACAGCATACTTGAGTTACAGGGTAATTTCTTGCAAACTCAGTCTCAAAACATGTTTAAAATTGAGACTCCTTTAACTCCTTTTTTTCAGCCTAAAGAAAGACCTGTCCACAAGTCCTTCCCATTAGATCAGCTGCCCATTCCTGCAGAATCCAACTGGGTCACTGCTGTTTGAGCTAAAGTGGAGGAGAACAACATTGCTGCACTTCTGAAGAATTCCCAAGACCCCAGGCCAAGGGGAGGAAAAAAAAACCCCTTAATTTCATCATAAACTCAGATATCAGAACACCCACAAGCTGTTAGAGAACAGAAGACATCACTGCTTGTTTTGAAGTTCAGCTAAGAAATACAACAGTGAAAACCTGAGTAATCAAATAATACTGCACCACAATGCATTTTGTTTAAATTTGGGAGTGTTTCTCATAACCTACTCATTTGTCAGAGAGAAAAATGCCTGCCTGGCTCCCCCTGCCCCTGTGCCTCAGGCTCCAGCATCCCACTGTACACCCCAAGCAGGGCAAATACCATGCTGCTGGTTTCACTATCACTGAAAACCCCCATTCACACCCTTCAAAATCTGCAGGGTTATCTTGGAGAATCATAAGAAAATTTTGCTTTGTGCAGCCACCAAATATTTCAGAACTCTAATATTTGTAATCTTTGTTACATTTTCTTTTTCAAGTGGTTATTTGGTTGATGTGAGGGCTCTTTAAAGAAAAATAATTTAAGGACATGCCAGAGAACTGAAAGAAAATCACAGTTATTTATAATCTTTTTACCACTTATTTGTTTCTATGGCAAATCACTGCTTTCTTTTGCTTCCCAGCTCATGGCTTTACTTTACATAACATTTATTCCAAAAGTGTACATTTGGAAACCTTTTCTTTGTTGGTTTTGGATAAATGAGTAATGAAGTGCAAACACAGTTTCACGGGTAATTCTTAACCCCACTTTCTTTGGGCCTGATGCAGTAGGAGAGAAACCTCACAGGTTGTTTTGTGCCTAAGGTAGCTTAGAGATTTCTGTCCCTACCAAGCTCCCAGCTGGCTCAGAAGACTTTATCATCTGTTTAGTCTTCATTACAGCTGAGACCAACAAATGAAAACTGGTTCTGAAGTGTTAAATACTCTATATTTGGATTCAACCAAATGCTGCCAAAACACATGCAGTGTACAGACTACTACACTGTACCTAAACTTCTGCCAGCTCCACAGAGCACCAAATTTCTTAGTTTTACAAACTCTGAAGCACTGCAATACATTTTAAACTTTATATGTTTTGGTCATAAAGGCATTTTCCCTGAGGCAGCTGGCAAATCTATCCCAAACCTGCCATTCACACCAGTATCAACATTTTAGCACACACGAGGTTCTTGCTACCAAAAGACAAAGAAATGGTCATTGGGTCAGCCAAAGGAGCTCCATCCAACACCAGGCTTAGCTATAACATGCACAAAGAGAATAAATTAGTGCTGCAGAGACTTATCATGAGTGCTTGCAAGAGTGACACCCCTTTCATCTTCATGAGATGCATATGAATATGTCAGGACTCACCACTCCAGACAGTAAATTGAGCCCTAGACTGATTTTCCATAAGGACTGGTGGACATGGTAGTGTTAGGTTAACAGTTGGACTCGATGACCTCAGGGATCTTTTCTAACCTAAACGATTCAGTGAGTCTATGACATAAGAACCAGAAGTAAAAATACACTTACTTACCTCAGAGGCTCACAAATGTTTATATGAAGCTATTAAAAAGCTGAGATTTAAAACAACACATCCATTTAAAAGAAAATGAAAGGTTGTTTCTGGTACAGCTGACACAGTTATATGTTTTCTGTGGGGGGAAATTTACAGCCACATTATTGCTGTCAAGGAGGGTAGTGAGCCACAAGGATTTCCAGATGCCATGTGTGAAGTTTCTCATTTCCCCTACCATACTAAAGTACATTATCACCCAAACTCAAACAAGCTTTAAAAACTGTCTGTCACTAAAACATGTGTGGCCCCCTTTCCTGGACTTCAGAGATTTGGGGTTTTTTCCTTCTCCTTTCCTTTCCTTTCAAGCCAGATGGGAGAGGGCAGTGCAGCACTCCCAGTGATGCTGACAGCAGTGCCAGAGTGAGAGGGACACGCTGCACCCTGTCACAGAGAGACCTGCTCTGCCAAACTGCAACGCCCCACTTGCTGAAAGGCAGGCAAAGCAGGGCAAGAAATGCTGCCACAACATTTCCCAGAGCAGCTAGGAAAGGGAAAACAGATTCAGGAGGAACACAGAAGTGCCCTGGGTTTGCACAGCCAGAGTGGGGGTACAGGGGTGGCTGTCCAGCAGTGCCAGTGCCAGCTGTGAGTCACACACACCCCTGGGTCACACCCAGCCAGGGTCAACCCACCACAAGAAGATAAAAGGGAAAACAAGTTCAAGTTTCTCCTGTACCTATAAACCAAACCTGCCACAGCAGCAGGCAGGGACCTGTGCCACTGTGGGGACACCAGTGGTCCTGCACAGGAGACCACCCTCACACCTACAGAGAAGGGAATCCTGTCCAAAAGGATTTTTAAATATCTGTAGGTTAATTTTTAAGGGCTTCTGCAAGCCTGAATAGAACAAGCACTCTCAGGGCTGACTGGGACTGCTGCACACAAGTGTGAGGCTTTCAAGGGGGAAGAGGTGCAAACAAATGCCTTGCAAGCAATCACCTTTCCAGCTCTTACTAGCAGAATGGTAGGAGAATTAAAGCTAGAAAATCTCATTAGTGAAGTTTTACTCCCAGTTGAAATTCTTTTTTAAAAAGGAACCACAGAATTTATGCAAAGGTCCAGCACGATGGTGCTGAAAAGAGGATAGGGGTGGAAATATCAGAAGGCTGATGCCATATAGTCCCCACTGATTTTTTCCTCAAAGCAGGTGTTTTGTTACATGCTTACTTGAATCTTTTGCTGAAAATGAAAACTAAATGGGAGATGTTGAGTCCAAAGCAGAGCTGAGCCTTCTGTCTCATCTGGGAACACACCAGCAACAACATCCCGAGCAGGAGCAGCAAGCATGGTTTTGCTCAAAACCCAGAATGAACAAAAATCAAGGAAGGAGGGCATGCTGGAATCCCTCCCTCCAGCTGGAGAACTCCCCCTCTCCTGCAGGGCCATGGGCACCAAGGGGCTCCTGTCTCTGACACAGGCTCAGCAGAGCAGCCACAAGCCAATGCCAACCAAACTGGAAGCCTGGTTTATGACCCAGCCCTCTGTCCATCACTCCAGAAACATTCCCATGGCTCCACAGTCCTTTCTTATGGTCCTCCCATAGAGGGTACTGACAACACAAGCCTCAGCCACCAAAAGGACACTCTTGGAAGCACTAAAGCAAGTCCCTGAAGCCACATGGGTCACAGCAGACACTTGGCTTGAAGCTGTAACAGCATTTTCTGAAAGGAATACAGATCTGAGTAACAAAAAGGGTCCCTCAGAAACCCTCCACATTAACACTTCAGAAAAACTGAATTTCTGCTACAGCAACTGCTGCAAGCAGCTGAAAGCTCCAGTGCAGGGTGCATGCTTGATGGAACAGAAACAGCCAACACAATTATTTCCAGAAACTCAGGACAAGTCAATAAGGACAAATAAATCCCTTTTCAAACCTCCACAGGGAGAATCATTGCCTGAGACTTCATGGCACTCACTCACAGAAAAAGGAACTCATCCAGAGTGTCTTCTGCATCTGTCAGTGCTTGATACTCTGACACTCCTTGTTAAAAAACAAGTTCATAGATTAAAAACAAAAGTGCTTTTAAAACAAGTACTGTACTGAGATGGCTCCTCCTTCATCATCTCATTTCCACTAGATTAATGAAAGACTTCAATTAAAATGTAAGCCAATTCATGAAAGATTTTAAAATTCAGTAATTCAGATCTTTCCATCCTAGCATTTATTTTCTATTGTAACATCTGCTTTTGTTTGCATCTTGTCCCATTCTTACCTGGACAAAAGGCTCTTTTTTATTCTCTACCTTAAAAAAAAAAAAAAAGAAGTGAAGATGGAAGATGACAAGTATTTCTTTGTGTATAAGTCAAGAGGGAACATAAGCTAAATATATTTAGCAGCTATAAAAATTAGACCACAAACTTTCATGCCTGAATTATTAGCTGATTCTCCGAGCACTGGAAATACTTTGACTTGTGCATCTGAATCTCCACAGAAATCAGATCTCAGTTTTCTTCCTGCATACTCTTAAGCAAGACCCCCAGAAGAAGACCTCTGGGTCAGCTACTCCCATCTGCCCTCCTGTCTTCAGGAAATCCCTAAAGGTGTTTCCTAAAGAGCATCACCTCTCCAAGCTCACATTAGGTAGGGGATTTGCAGAAGTGACAGGGGGGAACAGGCAGGCAGACACTTGTGGACCAATTTGGAGCTGCAGGCAGAAGAAAAATCCAACCCAGGGAGTTTTGTTTCACTTCTGCATTCAAATTTGAGCCCAAAGCCCAGCTGCTCATGGCATTTCAACATGAATGCAAACAGTGGGCTCAGAAAATTAATCTCAGCCATCTAGAGTCTCTGTCCCTGGGGTAAGCAGTAAAGATCTTAGGAAAAGAACAGGGACCAAAGTGGATCAAGAAATTTTCCTCTTCTGAGCTTGTAGTTTCATGGCTGTGCTTGAACAGAGGTGATATAACAGAAACCTGCAATAAAGCTCTTTATGCTGGAGACATTTGTGGGCAAAAATAAAAAATCCAGTCCCATTTCCTACCTCTGTTCTGTTATAAATACTCAATCCATACATTTTACTAAACTTGGGTTTCAAATAGTTCAGGATTAAACAGAAATCATGAATATTTTACCATGTCAATATGGGTGAAAAGTTTTGAGTCGGTAAAATTGTTAATTTACGAGGTTAAATAAATATTTACCTGGCTTTAGGAATTAGTAAATTGCATTAAGTTGTATTAGCTATTATAGTTTATTCTAAATTGAGAAGCTTTAAACCAGTGCAAATTATATAAATTAGGCAAAGTTAATCCCTTAAAGTCAATTGCATTCCTTAGTATTTGAAGGGTTAAATTGAAGTGGTCATCAGTGACATCTTAAGGTGTATGTAAAATGAAAACCTTGATTTTAAATTTAGGTTAATTTTCATTGCTGTCATAAAATAAAATATGCTTTTAAAAAGTTCTGTTTTCTTTCATATAAAGATATTGTCTTTTTTCCTAAAATGTGTGAAATAAAACCAGCTAGCATTCAATACTCAGTAGAAATCATTGGCCTGAAAGTTCAGCATTGCTTTCTACAACATAAAATCCAATACCTCCAATAGCAGATCACATCACATTCGACCTAACCTGTGGGCAGGGTTCTTCACCCAGAAATGACATCCCTTTGCACAAAATCAGTGTTTTGAAGGATCACAATCTTAATGTGACCTGTGGGAAATACAACAGAGAAGATTACACTTCCAAAGGGTGCTCAGGTCCAGCAGGGCAGACACACCCACTGAGCCATGCAGGACTCATGTAGAAACACCCAAGGAACAAAGAAATTACAGCACTTCATCTAGGAACAGCCTCATCTGAACGTGCCTCAGTCTGTAAAAACAGAGAAATGGACCCATTTCACAAGGAAAAGGATCCATTCCCACAAGACTTTCTTCAGTCGAGATTTTCCCATTTTTCCTGTATTTTCCTGTATCAACCCACTCAACCTGCAGCACAAATGCAAGTATCAATTCCAAAAAAACAAAAAAAAACCAAAAAAACCCAAAAAACCAAAAAACCATACCAGCCTGCTGAAGGCATCTGGGAGAGCAGTAAATTACCAGCAGATTGGAAAGATTGATTTGTGAAGAAGTTCCAAGGAAGTGGAGACATTGCAATCAGCATGTACACGGTGTAAAGGCCGAGTTTCCCAGCAATCCCTGAATGCCCTCAATTCCCACTGGAAGGCTGGAATCAGTGGGAGCCCAGGGCATTCAACAATTCATAAAAATTAAAGCAGGGCAACGAGTGGTTTCATTGTTTGCTCTTGGCAGTGCCCACCGAGAGCGCGACGCCGGAGGAATGCGGGATGGATGTTGTGACAGCTCTGCAATTTGGAAAGCTTCAGCAAAAAGGGGGGGAAAAAAAGGGATAGGGCACTGAAAAGGGGTGTAGCAGTGAGTGAAGGGATCAAAGCTGATGGTGGCTGGCATTCTTTGTTGGTACAGCACTCTCTGCATTTGGGGTAGAGACTGTTCCCAGAGCAGCTCAGCCTGGCTGGTATCCTCAGGTATCCTAAAAATCCCCACAGAAATCCTGTGCTTCAGAGGGCTGTGTGTCCTTGGCTGGAATTCAGTTGAGATGTTAGCTGGGTGCACACAAACAGTGTGACCACCAGTGCCTTGATTCCAGAGGAAAACCAGCTAAACCATTTCTTTCAAGAACATGAAGGTAATGTGGGATACCATTCTGTAGGTGTAAAAGCTGACATTTAAAGACATTATTATAGAAATTGCTGCATAACAAGATATGGTCAAGGTGAGGCAAGAACTCAGTAGCTCATTACAATCTTTTATTGCTCTGAAATATTATCACAGAGTCATAGGCTGTTCCTGCCCTCTGCTGCTGTTAGGGAAGCTCTAAAAACTCATAAAGGGTTTGAGTCTTGACCCCTACAGCTGGTTCTGCACTAGAAGGAAGGAAGAGGATTCCTGTACCTTCACTGAGACCCATTAACTTCCACATCAGCAAATCCACCAGAGAAAGAAAGAGTACAGGGAAGCTTTGTGGGGCAGTTCTGGCATGTACCCCTCTGCAGGGAGAATTAAAGGGGTGATAAATGGGATGGGAAGGCAGCACAGGGGGTCAGGGCTGCCTGGAGGGCACAGGGTGCTGCAGTCTGCAGGGGCAGGAGAGGAACTGGCGTGTAATTTTTTTTTATTTTTTTATTTTTTTTGGTGAGACTATACACAGAGGAATGATCTTAACAAAACAAAGTCTTAATTTTAAGCGAGAAAACACCTTCCAGATTTAAAACAAGCTCCAAAGAATGTCCCATGTTAAGGCACTAAAAACAAAATTGGCAATGTACTAGAAAATATATTTTGACCAATTCCTTTTTCTCCCCCACTAGATTCATGTTTGATTCTTTTTTTTCCTGTATGACCTAGAAATCCATAGCTGTAAAGAGAGCCCCAGGTGCCAGGTACACCATGAACCCCTGAACCAGCCCAGATAGAACCACACCAGGGCTGTTCTTTGCTTCAGCTCTCCTGGTTTAGTTTTGGGCAGCCCTGTGATGTTCCACTCCACCATCCTTATGGGTCCCTTTCAACTCCAAACATTCCCTGATTCTGTGCCTCTTCTCAGTTACATTCCTCTGAACCTGAGCCACGCCCAGCAGAGCCTCCTTGCTTATCTTTATGGTTTTCTTACACAAAACAGAGTCAGGAAAGTAGGTGATAAATCACTGAATGATCACTCTTCAAGAGGAGCTGTGGCTAGCTAGTATTGTTTTGACATCACTTTTCTTGTTTATCTCACTTTTTCTAACAAATGGCACTTTTTATTTGAGCACAGGCTTTGCATTTCTTGGACACCTGGAATATGTAAAAAATAATTCCACATCTTATCTTTTTTTCTGGGAGGGAAGAATGGAATGGAATGGAATGGAATGGAATGGAATGGAATGGAATAGAATAGAATAGAATAGAATAGAATAGAATAG
>JAOTQP010000251.1:3958919-4044096 GCA_026413545.1 Cichladusa arquata
AGAATAGAATAGAATAGAATAGAATAGAATAGAATAGAATAGAATAGAATAGAATAGAATAGAATAGAATAGAATCTTTCTGTAAATGTGAGGGGCTGCCCTACCTTTAACTTCCTTCCAACACTTAACACCAGGCTTAAAATTGTATCATATCAACACAGAGAAGCTGAAATACCACGAGCAGCCCTTCCATCTACTTTGCTTTACACATTCAACCACGATTCAAGCAGAGTCCATTAAGGCATCTAAATGTGACTTACCACATGTGTTAATTGGGTGGGGAGACAAAAAAAAGAAAACACAGCCCTCGAATGTGGACATTTATGTATTCTCATTATTCAGACCCTCCTGATGCCACAATCTCCCACTTCTATAGTTTATAAATGTTTGATTTAAAATATAGCCATTTTATCATTTGTACCACATTTACCTCATCTTACCACTGTTCTGACTGGATGAGAAGCTAATGTAGCCTCCACTGTCTGGTCAATTATTGCATGGACACCAGGGACCAATTAATGCCATCCATAAAAGCCTGAATCATTCTGTCAATTAACTTGAACTAACTATGTCATCAGATATATTACTGGTGAGCAAGTCTATTTGGTTGCAATATGTCTTGAAGGAGAGCAGTATCAAATGAATCACAATTGACTTGGACAACTGCTAGCATAATTTCAGAAGATGAAAAGACAAATGTGGTAGTTATTAGTGGTCCCCTGAGGAATTACGGCCAAGCAATTGTAATGTGCTAAGACTGTACTAGCAGGTGCCCACAGCACAAACCAGGCAGAGGGTTAAATCAATATTTTCAATTTCTTGGGATCAATTCGGTGTTTGAACAAGATGGAAACTTGTTAGCAATTGGCAGAATGTGTAAATGAAAAGCCAAACTTCTTATTATTTGTTAAAAAGGAATCAGTGCTCTGCATCATGCCCTTGGCACAAGGTAATGCTTTCATGATCCTGTTGCTTGGGCATTCACTAAAAATCTAGCAGTTCTTAAATTTTAATGGAGTGCAAAAGGTTACTTTAATACATGCTGAACATTCAGGATCTTTAAAAATGATTGAAGTGTCAATGGGAAAGTTTTTGAGCTGTGACAACAGCACAGTTATTAACGATTAGTGCAAGAAGCAGAAGGAACCTTGATTGCTTTGGGAAAGTCTCACCAGGAATGCAGCTTGACATCCTTGCTACAACTTCACATTTATTCTGTTTCTTGCAGGAGAACATTTGGATCATCAGGTGATCCTTTACCAATGAAGCAAAAAAGAAAAAGCCACCTTACACAAATGGATTTCATTCATCACTGCTGGGTTTGAGGATGCCTGTAGCAGGACCTAAAGCATTGGCATAATATTCTTTACTTTTAACACAAAGGGGAAAAAAATGAAGTGTTACATCTTAGTATTGGTTTACAAAAAGGAGCCTTCAGCCACCCTGACAATCAGGGTTTGGAAAATTCACCTTATTTTGAGTGAGGGAGGCATATCCCGAAAACAACACCTTAGGGCAGAGTTAAATCTCTGGGATCTGGAAGCAGAAAACTGGCAAGTAATACTATTGTACCTGGGGAAAAAAAAACATGTGATCTCAGGGGAAGTCACTTCCATGGTGCTCACCCAACACTTTGAGTCCATTATTTCCAACAGATCAAAAACATGAACCATTTTTAATGCCACAAAACTACAGCAATATTTATTAGGAAAACAAAACGAAGGCCCTGATGGTTAATTAGAAAGAGGAAACTCAACAAAACAGTTCTGGAAGATGCCTGAAGAAGGCACCTATGCTTCAAATATGAGTACATTTCTCTCTGTGTTGGGCTGATATAGGAATTCTTTGAATTGCCTGCAGTGCTTGGACTTCAGCTCCTGGGCACAGACAAGTGGAGAGGTAGGTGAAGCTCCTCTTCCACAATTGCTTGGCACAGAAACATTCTTTTTAACAGACTTTGTTCTTTAATTGTGGAGATAACAATATTTACAACACTGGAAAATCACTTCATCTGTCTGAAGCATTTTCATCCAAAGGACCTCAAAGCACCCTGAGCACAGAGCAGGGAAATGATCCCTTGCCCAGCACATGGAATTCACTGCCTGTGAGCTCCACATGTGAGTTTCAGCCTGTGAATTCACTGTGACAGAAAGTTATTACCAGCAACTCTCCAGCTGCTGCTTGTAAACAACAGCAGCAGCCTCCACTGATACAAGGCAAAATAAAGAGCACTTGAACTTCAAGAAACTGCAAACCCTCTCAAATCTTTACATTAGATGCTGCAGATGTATTAGGAGGTATTTCTCATTTCTCAGCCTTTTCACAGGAAAAGAATGGTGCCAAATGAAATAATGAGAAAAAAATGGATTTCCCTATTTCAGGGTTGGCCCAGATAATCTATTGTCAGTGTCTAACTCGCTGCAGCTTTGTCTGATTTGTGCAATACATTTGTCAAGGAGACCTTTCTCTTGCAATGCATTTAGCACAACATGGGGGATATGCTCCACTCCACAGGACAGCAGCTCCATGGCAGGCCATCAGACAGAGGGGACACACAACATCACACTGCTTCCTACTGGATTGGCCCACACTAATTACAAAAAAATAAAAATAAAGAAAGAACTCATTAGAGTAATACTAATGAGTATTTTTATTTTTTTAAGTGGTTTTTTGGTTTTTTTTTAGAATAACCATGGGAAGATAAATCCTTTCATCCAAGACATGCTGCCAGATTTTCCCTTGCTCAGCCCCTCTACCTATTTACTGTGTGTCAGTAACAACACATTTTTGGGTTTTTGGCTCCCAGTACACACCCTGGCGTGGAACCATTCCCAGGCTTTTTGGAGGGCACAGAGAACACAAACCTCCCTGTGCAGAGAGGGGAGCAGGAGAACCTGTGTGCCTTTAAAAAGCACAGAGACCAGCAGGAGCATTTGAAACCAAGGTTCAGCAAACAGGAGACAATGAAACACGGAGTAACTTGAAACCAGCCCCAAAAAACCTGCAGCTTGTCTGGCTCTCAGACACAGCCCTGCAGCTCTTCTGGAAAGCTGGGCCCTGTCTGAGAGACAGGGAGCTGATTGATTCCATCCTCATGGGTGGGCATGGACAGACTGATGGGCAGGCTGGACAGAGGGACACAGGAGAGAGGGACACAGGACATAGGGACACACAGGACAGAGAGACATGGCTCAGGACAGAAGCATACACAGGACAGAAGGACACACAGGACAGGAGGACACAGAACAGAAGGACACACAGGACATAGGGACACAGGACAGAAGGACACAGGACACAGGGACACAGGACAGAAGGACACACAGGACAGGACACAGGACAGAAGGACACAGGGCAGAAGGACACAGAACAGAAGGACACACAGGACAGAAGGACACAGGACAGGAAGACAGGACAGAAGGACATAGGACAGAAGGACACAGGATAGAGGGACACAGGACAGAAGGACACACAGGACAGAAGGACACACATGACAGAAGCACACACATGACAGAAGGACACAGGACAGAAGGACACAGGACAGGAGGACACATAACAGAAGGACACACAGGACAGAAGGACACAGGACAGAAGGACACAGGACAGAGGGACACACAGGACATCTTTTCCCCATCTAGGAATTATCTTCGTTCACTTCCTCTGTAACAGCCCCTGAGTTGTGGTTTCCACAAGTCAGTGTCTGCAGGCTGAAACTGATATGCCACTCAGAGATTTATCTCAGAGCATTTCTGGTTCTGACCCAGTAAATCTCCCCAGCCATGGGTGTCTGTGACAGTGCTGGCAGTCCTGTGCCAGGGGAACACGAGGAGAACACCTCTGCAGTGCTCAGCCCCAGGTGACAATGCAGGGGAGTTCCCATTTCATCTCTCCTGAACCGTGTGCTTAAAAAAGTAAAATGGCACCACCTGCACCTCAGGCAGAGCAATAAATGTGCTATCCTTGTATCCACGTGGCAATCCTTCTGCTAAGCAAAGACATCCATTCCACTCATGATAAAAGAGAGAAATTTTGTGTCAGAGCCCATTCTGCAAACATGGAATTCAAACACTGCCTGTAGATCT
Source organism: Cichladusa arquata (assembly GCA_026413545.1). Lineage (NCBI taxonomy): Eukaryota > Metazoa > Chordata > Aves > Passeriformes > Muscicapidae > Cichladusa > Cichladusa arquata. The sequence continues at coordinate 3,962,999 of JAOTQP010000251.1, forward strand.
CAAACACAACAGAACTCACTGCTAATTAAGAGTAAACTATATCAAGCTATAAACTAAATAAACCTAAAAGCACAGGGCTCATGATATCTTTGAAATGTTTTTTTTTTCCTTCAGAAATAATAATTTAAAAAAAAATCAGCGTTTTTACTTTGTGTACCAAAAACTGTATTTAAAATCCTGAAAATCTAAGGAAAAAACATACAGCAGGAAAATAATTCCAAGCCACTTTGCTTTGTCATTGAGCTTCTCATACAGGATTTTCTGGTTTAAATATGGAGCAATTTCACCAAACACTGTATCAAAGTCATATTGATGTAAAACTGCAGTCTGTCTGTAATTATCTATCAGTATTTATCAGATCTCACGGTATTATCAGATTTCACAGATTTTGGACACATAATTTTTAATCCCCATGAATACAAATTAGTAGGGAACCAGCAGTTCTCTAGCAGATAAACAGGAGCTGTGGTTTTGCTCGAGCTAGAATTGAGTTTTCAGGTCTTGGCTGGTAAAACTGAGCAGATCCTAAAGAGAATAACAAACTAGTAGCCCATGAATGTGACACCCAACAAGAAGCAATATCTGGCCAGGAGTCCCCATGGACTTCATGCCAGATTTTATCTCTGGCTCTCAGTTATCCCTGCCTCAGAAACGAGTGACTTCTCCTCAAGTCACAATCCCATTCACTGAAGTTCAGCTAAAAATCAGACAAATTCTGGAATGAAGGCAGGGTTTGAGGATCACACCACAAGCACAAATATTTACATGTTGCACCTGATTTCACGTTGGTTTGGAATCCAAAGGACTTAGTGACAGTTTGATCACACAATAGGGAATCTGTGGTTTTCCTTCCCTTGCCTCCTTGCTCAGGCCCCAAGCCCTACAGTAACAAAATGCTCCCCTCATAACAAAAACCAGCAAATTCATCTGCAAAGAAAATAAAGGCAAGATTCTCAACATTGCTGCTACACATAATCTCTTATTTACTATTTACTCATATTTACTATTACTATTACTATTATTTTCACTGTGCTACCACTCAAGCAAAAAGATTTAAATACTTTGCTTCTAACATCACTTGTTTGAAAAGCAGAATCCTGTACACTCACCTTCACTAGAATTTCCCTCCCATAGTGCTGTAAAGCAGAAACTGGCATTTTACCATGATCTCCTAATTTTGCTTGGATGTGGTGCTGCTGTTAGCTAAAATGAAGCACCTCAGTAGTCCTGATCATCTCTCAGAAAAGACACCAGAACCAGGAAAACCATTGCAGTTACATAACAACAAAAAAACCGAAACACGACCATCTTGTGATCAGTTTTATCTCTAACATTTAATTAGAATAATTAGTCATAAAAATGTATCTGATTATTTACAATTAAAATCTAGCATGCAAGGTCAAAGTGGAGCCTACTGCATCCAAAATGCTGTAGCTTTGAAATCAGTTGAGAAGTTATTCATGCTTCCACAGACCTGATCCTGAACCCTGCATACTTTAGTTCATGCACTCAGTCCACAAATGCTGGTTAATTCTTATTTTATTCACAAGGCAGTGCCAGGTTTAAACAAATGAGTTGCAAACGATTTGGATGAGGATGTTGAATTGCTGCATGGTGTTTATGATGTACTGCAAGACAGTTGTGTGATTTAGGCTTAGCATAATAAATATTATATTCTTTTGTTAGACAGGAGTACACCAATGAAACCTATTCTAATTCTGTCTAAGGCTATGAAATCACCTGCCTGGATTATTCATGGAAATGTAAGTCCCAGCCACTTTTGGACTCATGCAGATTTTATGCTTATGCAGAAGAGGTGACTTCCACAATCCATAATTATAGGTGCAATACCATTCGCTGAACAACACGGCCTTTCAAATTTAATTATAAACCCCAAACGTACTTAGCTAATCGAATCAATTGCAAGTCACAGCAAAGCACATTCTAATTTTCAAGACAGATGAAATTTTGCCACCTCTCAGCTGCTGTGAGAGCCAATGTCAGGTGAAAAGTAAGAGAAAACAGACAAGCATGTTTTCCAAGAACCATTACAGCAAATTTTATGACTGTGTTTGCAGACATGTTCCCTGCAGATCTTTGATTTGCTAAGGCTGCTTTTATCTTGCTGAGCCTCTGCTGAGCAGCAACCACCATTTCCAGGAGGCAACAATGCCTTTTTTTGACAGGTCCCATTATCCTTTTCTTGCCCCACAAATGCAACAGGCCAGTCCTCAAAAGACTCTTTATGAATTTATGGGGATGAAACAGAACTTTTACATAGAGAAGCATAATTCAATCCCAAAACAGCCATGCCCCAGCCATGATTTCTGCCCTTTCTCTGACAGACCTGCAGCAGAAGCTGCAGCCAAGGCAAGTCTGCAGCACCCTGATTTTCCCCCTGCTCTCCTGCTGGTGCTGAGCTGAGGCTGTGCTGCCAGCCCAGCTCTGGGGGAGCTCTGATGGGCTCACATCTTGTGGCTCTGGATCATCAAACCCTTCTGGCTTCTCTTATTTTTCCTTATTTTTACAACCCCACTCTCTTTTCTGCAGGGGTTCTTCCAGGTGAGCACCATCTCCTCCCTGTGATGTGCAGTGATAAGGAAAAACAGAGCTTAGAGTACTGCAAGGCAGTCACACTGTCAGTGCTTCAGCTACCTAAGGAACCACCAAAACCTTAGGGGTAGAGGCAATTCTACTTTGGTTGCACATACTGTCATTCATGTGAATGGTCTTGAGAGAATTCTGAGCAAAAAAGGCAAAACTGAGCCCAAAACAACTGGTTTGGAAAGGCTCAGATCAATCCTGCAGTCAGTCTACTGTAAATAGAAGGCTATAATAAATTAGTATATACAATAATCACCAGTTTGTTCTAGGGCTGTGTTTCCATTTGCTGCAAACACAATCACAAAAGCTGTGATGACACAGCAGCTGCAAACTGAGCTGCTCCAATCAGCCACAGCACATTCTCACGTTGACCCTCAGAAGGAATTAAGTATCACATTATAATTGCAGAGCTGTAATATTATTTATTATTTGCAACATTTGCAGTTACTTTGAAGTGTCAGTTCCATGGTAGTGGCTGTTTAAGAGCACAGTTTCTCAAAGGGCTTGCTTGGCACAGGAAATCAGACTGCAGGTAGGTGTAATGGGCTGGTGAAAGGCACAGCAGAGAGGTAAGAGCAACCCAGCAGCTGTGCCACATAAAGTAACCAGTATTTCCCTCTTTTCAAATAAATTTTGGCACACATAGGGGCAGGCAAATCAAAGCAATTCAAACACTGCCAGAGCCCTATTGACATCTATACAGTGTGCTGCTTCTCTGGGAAAAAAAACTGAATTTCCTCTAAAATGCTCCACAGCCTCTGAGGATGGGGAAAAGTGCCCTGCCACCACTCTCCCTCATCTCTAACAAACAGAGGATGGATGTGTGGGCTGGAGAAAGGAGCTGAGAAAGGATCCTGTGGGTGATGAGGAACAGAACAGCCAGGACACCCTGCTGTACAAGAGCACTGAACAGCAAAACAGTTCCAGACACAGATGAGGAGCCAGGTGTGAGCAAAGACCAGCAAGGGCATCATCTCGTCCCTTGACAAAGGAGGATAAATGCAGGGACAGCTCAAGAAAGTTCTCCTCAATTCAAATAAGTTGCAGCTCAACCATGTCAGAAACCTCTAGATGTAACAGGGAATTTTTGCTTTCTGACCCTATGTAATCATACAGCTTCCACTGTATCCCTTTCAAAGGGATTCACAGCTGCAGTGTCCCCAGAGTTAGTGCCTTTTGTTTGCTTTGTGCCTCTAAACCTTGCACTTGCTGCAGAGGAAGCAGTGAGCATCTCTCCTCACTCACCTTCCCATGCAGCTCAGTCCAGATTTCAGCCCCATCTCCTGAGTCACCACTCCTGGGCCACAGAGGTGCAGCCCACTGAGTCACTGCTTGTGCTGGAGCTGTTCTCAGGAACATCCTTTGATCCTCCCTGTTATGCTCTTTGAATCTTACCCAGATCTGCTGCTCTCCTTTTTGACTGAAGGAACAGAAATGCAGAGTATGCAGGGCTTCCACACACAGCCAGCCCTGAGTCCTGCAGCACCAAGGAAAAACCAGGCTTCTCCAAAAAACCTCTGCAGTGCTGCCACAAGGATTCTAATTTCCATCACCTAATTAAATTTAAGGCTAAAAATCAAATAATCACTTGCTACTTTTATTTCTTTGCTTGTTTGTTTATTTACTTGCAAGCATGGGAACGTTAGCGTGGACTGGAGCGTTTCAGGTTTTGAAATGTGAAGTCCTCTCACAACATCTTTTGAAGTTTTATGGACTGCCAGACATGCACAGACCACATGCTGAGTAACACTGCTGCTCAGTGCTCCAACAAACAGCCCAACAGGAGGGGAGGGGACACAACAAGTCTGACTCCAAGTGCCCTCCTCAATGCGAGTAACTGCTCAGGAATCTCTGCATATATCCAAAACCACTCTCACACAATCTGACACTCATTTCCCATGCTACAGCTCACACCTGTGTGTGCCCAAGAGGGGTTCAGTGTCTCAGACCTTGCAGAGGATGGGAGGCAAACCCAAGGGCTGTGGGGTTGGTGCCTGAACTGGCTCTGACCCCCCAGACACAGCATGAAGGACATGGCCAAACCCCTGAGAGACTTTTAGGGCAAATACCAACAAACATCAACTATTTTCTCACAGTAGCTGACCTATGTGCAATATTTTATGACTCATGGAAAACTTGGAGCAGCTGTAAGGAGCAGTCAGTAAATTTAAGCAAGACCAGGAGTGGGGCTGCAATTGTGCTGAAACAAAAAGCTACAAACCTGAGTGATAAATGGCATGACATGCCCATAATGGAAGGCTTGAGGCTGCTGCTGCAAAGGATCACCCATGAAGATGGAGCCACTGGACAAGAGACAAAGCCAATGTATTCCTATTTAACCATTTCACTGCTTCTAGCTAGTCCTGCCTCACTTTCTGTATCATAAACAGCAACAATTTCAGTTGGATTTTTTTTAATGATTGAAGGCATGAAAAATATCACATTTGCTGGAATTTATTACTAACTGACATCACAATTTCAGCAATTCATAAATTTCCACGCTGGTCAGCAAACTATGACCCACAGAGAAAATGTTATGCTGACCTCACTGCAGCAGCAGTGCTAAAACTAAGAAGACACAGGGTTATCAGCATTTTAGCAAAGGCTTTTAGATAGATTCTACTAGTTGAAAAGCTAGTAAGATACACATAAGTAAATGCAGGGATTATGGAAAATATTAAAAAAAAATAAGATTGAGTTTCTATACTGTGGACAAATCCATAGGGTAACAGCTCCTTGGGAGAAAGGCTGCAGAGAATAAATAAGACACAGTGCTGTGAGTCCCCAGGAGCACCCAGCTACACCCCAGCAGTGCTGAGAGTGTCCAGGAGCACCCCTGTCCCCATCCCCACTGCAGGGCTGAGCACCTCACTGCCCTTTCAGGAAGGTTTAATTACAGACACGTGCCAGGGGAGAGCTCAGCACTGAGTTTTGCCCTCTCTTGCCTTGTTATATTTTGCAATACTTAATGTTCCATAATTGATTCGATGCAATTTGTCCCAGCTGTAGCTACAGGGCTCTGCAGGTCCACTTTGGGTGAAGAGGCAGTGAAATTAGAAATGCTCAGACCACCAGTGCAATTCAGAATACATTGCCAAGAAGGAACCAAAGAATTAATGCACTGGAGACCAACCTTTCAGGAACAGGGCAGGTTTACTCTGAGCATTAATTCTGAAAGTAATGAGCTTGTGGTTTCTGGTTCAGTCTTTAATAGTCTTCATCATAAAAGCACTACAGTTAATATCCCATAATCAGTGCTTTCTGATCAGGAGAGTCCAATAAGCAATTTTCCATCACATACTGGAACTCAGCTACTGCTGCAATCTGAACAAAACAAACAAGGCAACAGGAAACACAGACAAAGCAATTTAAATATTTCAGCTGTGGAGCCATTTGAGGGTCTAGCCACATCTTCCATTAAAATTAGCAGCCAAAAAACTCCACTTCTGCTTGGGAGTCTTCCTCATTTAGAGTTTTCTTAGTGTGTGCAAACATTATCTTTTATTGTTGCTTAGCAGTGGTGACTCCCTCACTACCACTCTTGGTTCAGAAAAGTAAAAGTGTTCCAATTTAATGCAAATTAGCTTTTTATCTGTTTTCCTGGAAAAACCGTTGGAAGAAACCAGTTTGAATTAAAATCAGTCCAGCAGGAAAGTTCAATTTTACATCCCCTCCTTAAAATTAGTGTATATGGTTATTATTAATTTCTGAATCACACCATGTGCTCTTTCCTACAGTAATTGCTAACTGAAGTCAACAGCAGTACTGTCATCCATTTTAATGGGCTGGGATCACGCCACAAGACACAAAATAAAGACACTTCTTGTTTCGAAATGCTCAGGATCAAAACAAGAAAAACACAGGAGACACACTGGGAAACCCAAAGGGATGAATTACTAGGAATTTAATTTCTCATTTATTGCTAATATTATTGTTGACTCGCTTGTTAATGTAATGTAGCACTTACATTAAGGTATCTGTGTCAGAGTGACCCACTAATGATGATTTGTATCTGCTGCCAGGCTAGGCAGACATAGAAGAGACTATTTCGGTGGTGTTCAGGGGCTATTTCCCTGTCATTTAGGGGATTTAAGGCTCTTAAGCAGTTACAGGCTTGTTTGTTTTTTAATAATTAGAGCTGGCTGAATTGTAAGTCAAAGAAGACAGGCAGGGTAAGGGGCCTCTGCTCTCTGTGGTGCAATTGCTGCACAAAAGAGGAGGCAGGAGGTGCAGGGCTGCTTTTCCTCACCTCCTCCCAATCCCTTGCACAATGCCCCAGGCAGCACAGCTACATCCCCCTGCAGGATCCTCATCAGCCAGGCACAGGGAGAAGCAGGATTTCCTGAGCCACAGCCTCCTCAGAGTGAGGGGGACTGGTGTTTATTGCTCTGACAGGAGCCACCAGAGCTCCCCGCTGCCTGCACGGCTGTGTCACTGCCAGTGACACTGCATCACTGCCAGGGATGCTCTGACAGCATCCAGGGAGCTGGGCTGCCCCAGGAGCTCCCTGCCTGCAGATTCCATACTTTTCCTGCCGTGCTGGCACATCCTCTCAGCTTCCAGGTCAGCTTCTCCAGCCACTGGGAAACCCTGGCAGTGCATCAAGGGCGACTGGGGAAGGGACCATGGGGGGAGAGGGAGAAACCTCACCTTGTGTAACTGAGCTAGGCCCAAAATGGGATCTAATGAAGCCACAAACACTGGGGAAAAGTGAATTCCAATAAAAGCACTACAGCAGATATATCTTGCCTGAAATACAAGCATGAGGTGGTGACAAATGCCCTCTTTTGCCAGAACAACCTGCACTCCCTGTCCCAGCAAACCCCAAAAACGGTGTGCATGGACTGAGAGAGCCACGGGGAAACAGCTCCAGCCAGGCTGTTCAACACCTCTTCCACCACATTTATTCCTTGTTAGGGGTCACTGATCCTGACTGCACAACAAAGGGCACAGGGGGAATGCACGATTTAGAAATATCAGTTTGTAAGACGAGGCAAAAACAGCTGCAGGCATGGCTGGATGCACAGGGAAGAGGGCACTAATTCCAGTTTGGATTGGTTTTGTCTGCTTGCTTTTCCTAGGTGGAAACTGGTATCACTTCCTGATGGCTTCTGTAACCCTTCACTACACCAAGCATTCGTGGACAGCAGCCTCCAGGCAGAGCAGGCTGATCAAAATAAACTAAAAATATCTGAGTGACAAACAAACAACTGCTGCTTTTAATCAATGGTGGTGTTTCTATCTGAGCAAGTGAGTGTAAAATTCTTCTGTTGTTAAGGCAAAGCAGTGAGGAACCAAGCCCCTGGCTCACTCACGTTATCCTGCCTCCCATCCTTGGCCTCTGCTGTGTCTGTGAGAGCCAGGACCAGCAGCACATCAATAACTCTCTACCCCTCACATCTGGGTGTTTGTTTGTTTGTTTTCTTCCCAGGCAGGATCACACAGAATCCCTCACGCATCTGGAGCAAACACTGGAAGGAGAACCAGCCATGAGATATTATCCAGGTCCTTGCAGGGCAGATGCAAACCCACATTATTTCTTGCTGTTTTCTCCCTAGCTGGGGCTTTATCCTCTCCATCTCTGACTATTTAGACTGCAGGGCCAGGGACCACCTACTGTGTGCATGTTCCTACAGTCTCCGGAACAACACTTCCATTTTTTGCTGGTTCTCCCTAGGCTAGACCACAATAAATATGATTACTTTAACAATAACACACATTAATAATCGTTAATGCATTGCTTGAGTTCTCCTTTGAAATGCAATCTGTGCTCTCCTCCCTCTCAGCAGTTTAATCGCTGGCTGAACTTTCTCAGTTAACTGAAAGTGCCATAGGTAAGATTTTTCCCCCCTATCAGCACTTTCAATCTTCGTGCAATTTAAAGCAAATACATCTTTCTTTGTGAGTGCAAATGAGCCCAACTGTTGGGGGTTTTCTTTGTGGCTTTTGCTTTTGTTTTGGGGTTTGTTTGGATTTTTCTTTTTTACTTTCCTGAACTTTTGAGTTATTTTCTAAGAGCAACCTGGCCTGGCAGCAGTGAGGCAGACATGACATAATGCTGGCTGTTAATGGCTTCCTAACCCTGGCTGTCAGCTCTCCCAGGCTCCCAGAGCCCCTCCTGCCTCCCAAACTCACTGTGCCTCTGTGCTGGGCATAAATCCCGGCTCTCTGTAGGAATCAGAATAGTTTAGACTGGAGAGGACGTTTAAAGCTCATCTAGTCCAACCCCTCCGCAGTGAGGGATGTCTTAAACCAGATTAGATTGCTCAGAGACCTGTCCAACTAAATGGTTGCAGGGATGGGGCATCCACAGCCTCTCTGCACAATCCAGAGTTACTACCTCATTTTAATAACTTTATAGCTAACCTAAATCAACCCTTCTTCAGTTTAAAGCCATCAGCCCTTTCCCAACCAGCTCCTTTCAAAGCTCCTGGGCTCAGGAGTGGGGCTGTGCCTTGTTCAGTGCTCCAGGCTGGCAGCTCTTGCCCAGGCACCCATCCTGGAGTTCCTGGGGCTGTGGGAGCCCACACCACACTCAGCTTTCCAGCATGTGGCTGCAGGAGTGGTCCAGGGATCACCTTTTGGGGCAACCAAAAAGCTGCACCTTTTGGGGCAGCCAGAAGAACCTGCCTTGGTCCTGCCGTGCTGGGGACAGCAGGAGAGTCACCCAAAGGCTGGAAATAGCCACACTCCCAGCTCTGCTGTCCGTGCCACCACCAAAAAATGGCCAAGAGGCAAAAATCCAACATTTGAGCTGGCTGGCTGGGCTTTGGAGAACGATCTCCCTCGCACAAAGAGTGCCCCTGAGCTCACTTCACACCCCTGTGATTATTCCTCAGGTGGGGTGGGAGGGGGAGCAGAGCCCCGCTGTGCCAAGCACAGAGATGATCCTTTCCCCAAAGAGCTTACAACCTAGCAGAACACCGAAAAAAAATCCCATTATTGGCAGATTAAAGGCAATCTGTCAGGGCAGCCCCTCCTGTTAGGAGTTCCTTGAGCAGAGAAGAATCACAGGGCCCTTGTAATTGGCTAAGGATACCTAAACTGATCCAAAAATGGAAGAGTTAAAATTAAGGACTCACCTCCACGGTAATGTTACATTAAAACTGTGAGTGTGGGATGAGTACACAGGAACATTTTAAACAGAACACACGGATGGGTAACCCCAGGGAAGAGGTCAGTGCATGGATTTCTTTTGTGAGCTTCAGAAACACCTGCAGCATACGTGATCTTAGAACTGGTGTTTTTAAATAACAGCTAGGGATTTTCCTCTCTCAACCCAGTTCACAGAGTTAGTTTTAATACTAATGCTAGAAAAACACTGACAGGCTGTGAGTTTGGTTTGCTTTTTGTTTTTTCATATTAGTGCCATCTTACATATATTTGTGAGAAGAAGGTTTTCCTCAAATTAATTCTACTTTTTCTTGACTAACCATAATTCATTTGTAATTATTAAATATTGGCCAAACACACTGCTAAACTTCCTGGGTCACAGAGCTTTCCTAACTGCAAGAAGTTAGTACAGGAAAGGTCATAAATATTTGTTCTGCATGTACAAATCACATCCACACGTGGGTCTCACAACAGCCTGACTACCCTTGCTCCCCCTCCCAGCTGCCATTTGAGATGCAGGAGCCTTCTGATACTGAATACAATATTGGGCAGGGCCAGCACTTAGGTGATATCTAAATATATGTCAAGAAACACAACCAGGGGGAAAAACCAGAAAAAACAGTTTTTTCAGAAAAAAAACCAAAAAAACAAACAAACAAAAAAAAACTAAACAAAAAACCAAAACACAGCACAACTTCCATCCTCCTGTGGTGTAAATGGGCACACACTCATTCACAGCAGTGAAAATCACACTGATTTACATGGTGTGAGCATCTGGCTCCTTTCCAAGGGTAAGGACTTGCTGCCCAAGGGCAAGAACCAGCCCCTGATGTTGTTCCACATGGGCAGATGATTTCCCCTGCATTATTTCTGTGTGGCTCCCATGTGTTCTCCCACCCTCAGGAAGGAATGGCTCTGACCTCAGCTTCGAATGGAATTATTCACATCAAAATGAGCTTGTCCATGGAATGTTCAGGCCCCCAGTTAGGGCCCAGGGAACTCCAGTTGTACCATCAATGTCTGCCCTTGAGCTTTAAGACTTCTGAATTTTCACACATTTATTGTGACCAGACTTGCTCCTTATCCTGTTACACAATCACCAGGATACAGAAGATGTTTAGGTCTAAAGCTGTGTAAAAAAATCCCTGACATAAAAAAATCCCATCCCAAACACTCAAAATTCTATTTCAATACTGCATTTAGCCATTCATTACACACTTGTAAAAGGTGGCTAAAACTAAACATCACAGAATCACGAAAACTCTTTTGGACAGAAAAGCAAAATAAATGCATTTTCAGCAGTTTAATAAAACCAAGACAATCATTACAAAGTACTTCCTGACCAATAGGGTGAAATTAACTCGTTAATATGAGAAGAATAGGCTTGGAATTAACTGAAAGCATATGACAGAACACAAATGGAGCAAATTCTACTTCTGTAAAAATTAAGATCTGTAAAGTTTTGAAATGACAGCCATTGGTACTTATAGAAATCTATTTATAGCTTATGTGCTGCTTAAAGAAACTTCCAAAGCTGGATAAACTGTTCCAGATTTCATACAGTTAATGTATTCTAACAGAAAATGTCCATTTCTGATGTTTTTCATTGACACACACTGATATACATTATGCCATTTGAAAAAATGGCAGCTTTGTCTGTGCTTAATAACTACAAGGCGTGGGTATGAAACAGCTAAAGCATAAAACCCTAAGGACAAGGCTTCATTGTAAGCATTAAATAATTATTACAATGCAGAATTAGTCAGAGTAATATCTCTGTTTTACTTCAAGCCATGTGAGGGCTGATCCAGAGCTGAATTTACTGTCAACTCCAGTTACAATGGCATTTCACACTGTACTTTTTGCTCATCATTAAAGGGACAAAATCCATTTTAATTTTTAACAATCCCTTTTCATTTATTAAATCCAGTTTCTGATTATTAGTATTTTTAGACTTCAGACTCACCATGGTTTTATTTGTGTTTTCAAATTTGTTTCTTCTTATGTGAAAAGCTCTTTACCATATGAAATTGGCTGCACAGGGGAGAAACTGTGGGATTTCTGTTTGACTTCCCCCAAAAGCGACAAATAAATACTATTAGGAGTTTTAAAATTAATAATTTTGAGAAGAAAATAATGTTCTTTTAACTAGCCATTATAATTCTAACACAATAGGGTCTTGCTGCTGGCACTATACTTTCAAATAATGCCTACATTTAAATTCAGTCAGCCTCTATATTTGCCAAAAGAAACCTGCTATATATAAATTCTCCTTGGTAGAGGAGCTGTGGAAATGATTTATAAAAACTCTGCATTAAGCTGAATGTCAGCATTGAGAAACCAGTTACATACCTATCTGATTATTATTTATATTAAGTAGCACCTCCATTTCAAATCCAACAGCAGAACCTCGCTGTGTTAGATTTAAAAAAAAAAAAAAAAAAATAAAAAAGAATAAATGAATGAATAAATACACCAATTGTCAGGGCCTCCTACTCCTGCCACGGCTATAGAATAGAAAAGCCCACAGTGAAAACAAGGCAGAAAAATCCTGTCAGGATCTGCCATGTGTGGCCCAGCACCCCAAGCCTGGAGTGGAGGGTGTTTCCCTCCTGCAGCCTTTTCCTGGAGGAGAGGAAACTCTCCTTTTTCTTGGAGTGTACAGATCCAAGCAGCTGAAATATGTGTCATTCTAATGGGTTCTGTCATAGCTGGGCAAAACACAGCAATGTTGGAAAGCATTCATCAAAGATATGACAGGGCTTCCCAATTATGCTGCCTTTCAACCCACTGCTTAATAAAAATGTGTGAAGTGACAGAACACTTTGCCTCACCAACATCCCTGGCAGCCAGGGGCTTTCTGTGGGGAGCAGCTACTCAAAAGTAACTTGAGTGAACTCCAGAGTTGTAATTGCAGAAAGTGGAGGGACTCAAAGAAAAACCCACCTGTGCCACGAAATAATTCTGCAAATGAATTTCTCTTTAGAGCAAATAATAAAGCTTTAATAAAGCTGAATTTTGCTGGCTTTCCTTTCCCAAGATGGGCACGTTTGCTTTGTGCCAGTCCCTCTGCAGCTCCCATTCCAGAAAGGGGAGCCTGGCCTGAGCAGAAAATTCTGGAGCAAAAAATTCAGCTGGATTCACCACCCAGGCAAACTCTGTGGAGCTTCCAGCTCTACTCAGTGTTTCTCACATGAGACCTTAGCGCAAATAAGAGTGAAAAACACATTACTGGAAGTTTTCAAAAGCTTTACCACCCTTTACACCCTCTGCAGTCCTGAGTTTTTGCACTGATGTGAGCAGGGTCAGGAGGAGTTGTGGAAATTCATGTTTCCCCCCAAAAGACACCAGCAAGTTTCCACTAAGCTACAGAAATAAACCCCCATCTCGTGCCACCCTGCAAGCACACACCAAACACAGCTCAGTTTTCTCACACACGTGAGAAATCTCCAAAACCTGCATGCTCCAGTGAAACCAGCAGCTCACCAGCAGTGGCTGGGTTTGACAGGCTGCAGGTCAGCACAGTATGCAAGAGCACGTCCAGCATGAGCTGCTGGGAGGTTTTCTGGCTGGCTTTTGGGATGTGAAATGACCTCAGCTACAACCCTGTGTGCAGCAGCTGCTCTGTAGAGCTCGGGTTACTGAGGTGGCACAGCAACAGGCCGTGAGCATCTTTGTCAGGCAGGGCCTTCTTCTTGCTTGTTAATGGATTTGGAGATCTAGATTTAAGCAATTTTGTATACCTTGTTTGCCTCTGTGGCCTGAATCTAGCTGTTGCTGCAAATATTCACTGTGATTTAAAGTGTTATGGAATATAGCACATGAAAAATCTGATTATTACCTTAGTTTTTACATATAAAGAACTCCACTGCTTACAAATACTCATATTTTCCTTACCTAGCAACTCTGTGTGCCATGGACATCTCCCCTCTGTCTGTTTAATATCAACCCAGAGTCAAGAACCCTAACACCAAATTTCCATTGCTTAAGCTCCAAATCCTTTGCACTTCTCTCGTGACAATTTCACACCCTGTCTTCTACTTACAGCACAAAAATAAAGTCAAAATCCACCACGTTTCCTCCTCCAGTCCCCCATTTCTTTATTTCTCTGATTCTACACACAGACTTGCATTTGCCTCTAAGTGCAGGGAACTCAGATTAAAAAATGTGCCTCTGCCTGGGCTTTCATTTTTTCCTCTGGCTACCAGCTCCTCTTGTCCCAAGCTCAGACCATTCACAGGGATCCACTTTTTGTCACACCACAGCTTTGGTATCTGAAGTTTCTGACCCAGGAGGGCGAAGCTGTAAAATAAACTCCCCAGTCACCTGCCCATTCCTGGCTGATTCCTCCCAGAGCTCCTAATAAACCCCATGGTGTTCCAACAACACAGGTACACACCCCTCTTTATTAAGGCACAGTGGCTTTGTTTTTAAGGCAGCAGGTCAGAACCCTGCATGGATTTTTGAACCCCTGAATCAAACAGTTGCTTCTCTGGCAAGAAAAAAATTGCTTTGAGCCTCCCTTTTCAACAGGTTGTTGATCTCGTGTGGGTTCTCCAGGGGTATTCCAGCTAAACCATGCGTGGCACAGGTGCCTGAAGGGACCTGCAGCAGAGCAGCAGGATCACTGTGTCAAAAATCAGATTAAAATGCTGAAATGTGCAGATGTCCCGTGCATGCAGCACCCTCACACCCACAAACCCAATTTGGATGGAATGCCATTGCAAATAGCACATCACCTCAGTTCAGCCTTCCATGGCCACAGTCTTGCCTGAGAGTGCTCATTTTCTCATATTCTATATGTGAAATAAAATAAACCACCCTCACAGTTTTCAGGACAACGTGAAATCCCGGCTCGTGGCTTGCCAAAACAGAACAGCAAGAATATATTAAAAAAAAAAAAAAAAAAATTAAAATCCTTGTCAGCACTCTCCTGACTGCTGTGGCTACAGGCCAGATTTTTCATGATGCAATTCCCCAGAGGAGCTGCTTTTCTGGCCAGAGCCTCACCTTGTGTGTGCTGAAGAAACTCCAGGGAGCTGCACAGGTGAATCTGCCTTTTGGTGTGCAACCTGCTGTTACGTTTTTGTCCAGAGAATTTTGTGCTGTATTTCAGCACCATTCTTCTTTAACAGCCAGTGAGGACAATTTTCTACAAGGAAAGCTCTTATTAGGCTTTGTATCGATGACCTTAGGTTATCTTTTATGGTTTAATCTGCACAACCTTAGAAATCAAGCTTTGCCTGTGGTAGCCAGCCCATCAAGCCATTCGATTGTCCAGCACAACTTTCAATTCTCACAAGCAATTTGACAATTGCAAGTATTTTGCACTGCATATTATGAAGTCTAGTGCTGCAAAAATAATAAGACCTGGAATTACACACAGCACTGAAAGTCTACTCATTTAACCATGAATTCTCAGGTCATTCAGATGTTTCAATAACAGGCCAAGCTGTCATATTACTCTTATCACAAAAATGTCATGTGCCTGTTCCCTAGCTCACACACATGCCAGCTCTCCCATCAAACCTTCCCTAACTCCAAGGATGCACAAGCAAAATACATTATTTTAATGGATGGTTTCATAAACAGCAGAGCCCTAGAGCCACTAAATAGTGCTCTCAAGTCATTTACTATGGTTTGTAATTTATTAATAGGGATATATGAATCTTCCTTGAGGGGAAAATGCAAGAAGCCAAGGGAGCCCGCTGGAGGCAGAGCTGGATCCTGCTCCTGGTGGCTTCTGCCTCCAGCAGGTGGGAAGAGAGCTACCCTCCTACCTTTCTTTCCTACCTTTCTTTCCCTGTCAAGGCTCCTTGCTTGGCTGTCCTGGTGTCAAATGCCAGCACAGGCTGGCGAGTTGCCACCCATGGCCATCCACACCAACCCTCTGCCCGAGGTTTGGGACACTTGTCACAGCTGCTGGCGATGGTTCTGGCCACAGCACACCTTGTGCACCTCCAGTGCTGAGCAAACAGCTTCAGGGTGGCCCAGAAGGTGGGAGGGGATGCAGGGGGTGCAGGGCTGGCTGGGGTCTCTGCCAGCATTGCAGGGCAGCAGGGTCACTGCTGGAACAGTGAGGTGCCAGGATGGGGTGCCCAGGTACCCCCAGAGGGACCCAGGCTCCCAGCAGCGATGACAGCTGCAGGTGGCAGCATCAAAAGGAGCAGAAAGCATCCCTGACCGTGAACCACACGGTTCATGGAACGAGAAGAATCTGTGAAATGCCACGGGGCCACCCGAAATCACGGAACAAACCCCAGCTAAATAGAAAACAATGCAGAAGGCAGGCACCCACCCGGCCTGGCTGCACCCACGCAGGGATGGCCGGCTGTGCCACGCCACCAGACCCATTTCTCTGCCACTTGCTGCTCCTGCAGCCCCTGCCTGCATCCCCACGTGCCCCAGTGCGTGGGAGCAGGGCCAGGCTGGCTCAGCACCCCCTCCAAAACGTGACTTCACAACTGTTTGCACATCCCAAGTTTAGCAAGCTGTAACGATATCTCAGATCCCTCTGGCTGCTGTGTTTAAAGTTAGCTTTCCTTCTGGCTGCTTTCATTTCTGCAGCTTGGGGCCACTGAACTCTGAGGCCTCACAACGTTCTATGGGGTGGGGTTAACCTGCAGTAGCTCCTTAAATTACACAGATGGTTTGACACAAAGGAAAATAATCAGGTACAGAAAAGCCAGCCTGAAAGCAGATTGTGAGCACTGTCTTGCTTCCAGCAAGTTCAGTTCACTTCCAATTCTGACCTGATTCTTTTATAGATTTAATGAATCTGTCAGGTTGATACCGTGAAATGGGACAAGTGAGCAGTCGGCTTTGTTGTTCAGGCTTTGTTTTCATCTTTCCAATTAAAAACAAAACAAAACAAAAAGGATCCAAGCAATTAATGGGAAACATTAACATGTAAGAATGCTACAGCTTTTAAACATATGGGAGATTTCATCTGAGCAAGAATTTCCACTGGAAAAGATTGAGGTGAGCTCACAACTTTCAATCAAAGTTCTGTGCATCGAAAAAACTTAGTTAAAGTTGGATAGGGCTGTCACATAATAGATGAGTTTACACAACTCTGGAGACTGGCTTTACTAGGATGAATTATTGATGTCTCACTTTCATGAGTGAATGACTTGCAGAAACCAGCACAGAGTGCATCCCACTGCTGCAAGATGTACAGACTTAATGCAGCTCTGGAAAACAGAGCCAAATTCTTCCTCTGACTTGCACATCAACAAAAACAAGACTTAAAAGATACAATTGCTTTGGAAGTGGATCTGTCTTTATTTAAAGCATTGAAAACAACTTCTGTACCTGAACCCCACTGATATTTCTGAGCTCTTATAGCTGCTTTTCCTGTTTTCAGAAGTTTTTCTCTTCCCTGCAAGTTGACAGAAGCTGAACATCTATTTCAGTGGAGCTCTGCCAGTTTATACAAGCTGAGGATGTGGCCCATATTTTTATAAAGGGAGGTCCTTTCCACTGTTTTGCCATCTGCCAAGCTCTACTTTCAGCTAATTAAACAAGTCAAGTTCTAGCAGGCTTTTTCAGGCCATTAGAGTTTTCCATTTCTGGACCCCTAAGGGTACCTAGCGAGTCTGGCTTCAGGAGAAGGGAGATGCAAAGGTGCTGACAATGCTAAGTGCATTTCTAAAGGCTGGAAAATACCCTGACAGTTTGGACACTGTGGTCTCCATACAAAGAGAGTTTGTGGAGGATCTGTGAATGCGAGCAAACAGTCTGACACACTGGGAGGAAGCAGGGAATTGACTTCAAGCATCTGTTGTTTCAAGTGACCATGGCAGAGCCTGTGTGGCAGCCTGAAGGTGCAGGCAGCTTGCTCTGCACAAACACTGAGCCCATTTATCACAGGGAATTTTTATTCCCCACTTCAGCAGCCCTTTTGTCGCCAGCCTCACCCACCCTTGGGTCTGGCACCTCCTCAAGTTCTCTGCCCACCTCCCCTTCCCTTCCCAAACCCTCCTGCTCCCTCACAGTGCCCCATGGCTGTGGGGATGAGCAGCAAAAAAAACAAGCATTTCATTTCCTTTCAACTCCACAAACATCATCCAAAGTCCCTGAGATACATAAATTCCTCCATGTAACCAAGGGTGTTTTGTACATTTTCTCTCCCTCTCTGCTGTGATAAACCCACTCACACCACTGATCTTAAAACAGACTATTAACAGCTGGAGCAGAGATTGTCTCATCCTGTGAGCACAAGACCTACTACAATGGAGCCTTTATCCTGCCTGCAGACTTCTAGCACTGCTGGAATTCAAATAACCATGGTGGATGTGAACACGAGCAGGGAATAACCCTCTACCAACCAGGAGCTCCACAGAATAATGGGCTGCACCAGCAGTACTGGCAGAGTTTGTACACTTCCTCTTTTTTATCCTGAGAGAGCCCAGAACCTTCTCATATGTGTGGAGAGACTGTTTCAAACATCACATACTGAATGAACCTTTTTTATCAAGATGCAGCATCCTGGGCTGAAAGGGAAAAATCACCTCTGCCATGAAACTGTCACTGGGAAAGGGAAGGGAGGCCATGCATGGTGCCATGGCTCAATGGCAAATTCTGCTTTTTGGCCTGCCTAGGATAAAATGAGAATCACCCCAGTCTAGATCAGCCTCTCACCCTCTCTGCTGCCAACTAAGAAAAAAAAGACAACAAACAAACCACAACAAATCAAGCATTAATGAGCAAGAAAACAGTTCTCACATGGCCTCTCATGCAGTACCATGCTGGTGTCAGGCCAGACACAAATGTGGGATTGAGACACCAGTTAAATTTCAATGACACACTCACACCTCCCAGCAAGCCTCCACAGAGGGGTGTGAAAACGTGGCCACACCTCTGTCTAAAGTTCAAACATTATTTAAATATGTCATCCTACACCAGCAAAGTCATATTAGCACAAATCTGAGCCCATTGTAACTGCCTGAGTCATAGGAGCACACAGCAGGTCTTTTAGCACCACTGACGTGAATAAATCTAAATCTCCAGCCTATTCATGACCACAAATCTTCCTTTTCTCTTCCTAATTCATCATGTGGAACCAACACTCACAGATGTCCTGCGTTGGGTTGACCTGTCCTTCAAACCAGGACATGTCCTTTGAAATTATAGTAATGTAAAGGAAAATGGATAGGAATACAGTGATGGGCACAGCATCCCCTCAAAGGACAAGCTGCAGCAGCCTGGAAGAGCCCAGGTTTGGAGGGAGGCAAGTTTCCTGTTGGCCCTGGATGAAGGTCTGTGCCTGTCAGGGCCATGGGTTTGAGAGGATGCTCAGGCAAGGCAGCACCACGTAGGGCAGCCTGTAAAACAGAAGCACAGCAAGTATTTTAAAATGCACTATATTCCTGGCAAGTCACGTGCCTTAAAACTGCACATAAATCACTGCAGACTTCAACTTTTGTTTCCAGAGAACTTTTTTTTTTTCCAATGTTTTTGGTTCCCCACGCAGGGCCCTGTTCAGCATCTCGCTGCCATGGTGTTTTTCTATCTTGACAATTCACTTCCCTGAGCAGGCATGTAGCCAACTCAAATGAGACTGAAGGCAGTGAAAAGCCCTTCAGGTAAACAGTGTGATAAGCTAAACTGCAAAAACGAGACAATGTTTTTGTACTATGAGGCAGTTGCTATGGAGACAGTTGCTAATTAACTGCATTCAGCCAGGAGAACAAAGGGTTTAAGGGCAGACAGGACTCTGTATCTTAGAGCCAGCAATGCATGATGTCTTATGCAATCTGCACATCTATCATATCTAGAATACCTGAGCCTCTGCTTAGGCTGCAGAATACCTCAGTGGCAATGGGGGGGCTTTATTCCTTCAGATTTCAACTCATTTTTAGGCAGTTCGTGACTTACCAGTATTTTAAAAAACAAACAAAACACAATACTTAAAAGTGACAGGTATCATGAATCAAGGGAGGGCTCAGGGATGCTCAGATTGCCCTGCAGAGCTGAGCCCTGGGCACAGGGACGGCTCAGGGATGCTCAGATTGCCCTGCAGAGCTGAGCCCTGGGCACAGGGAGGGCTCAGGGATGCTGAGATTGCCCTGCAGAGCTGAGCCCTGGGCACAGGGAGGGCACAGGGATGCTCAGATTGCCCTGCAGAGCTGAGCCCTGGGCACAGGGAGGGCTCAGGGATGCTCAGATTGCCCTGCAGAGCTGAGCCCTGGGCACAGGGAGGGCTCAGGGATGCTGAGATCCACCATGAGGATGGATATGGAGCAGGTGGATGCCTGAAGGAGGCTGTGACCCCAGGAGAATCCCAAACTGGGGCAGGTTTGTGGGCAGCACTTGTGAGCCCCATGGTGGAGCAGTCTGTTCCTGAAGGACTGAACCCTGTGGAAGGGAGAAGTTCAGGAAAAACTGCTCTCCATGGGAAAGAATCACTTTGGAGAAGTTCATGGAGAATTGTGTCCCATGGGAGGGACCCCCACTGGAGCAGGGGAAGAGGAAGGAGCAGAAGCAAAGGTGTGTGATGAACTGATCATAACCCTCATGCCTCATCCCCCTGCACCACTGAGGAAGGAGAGAAACTGGGGGCAAAGTCAGAATAATGAACTCTTCAATTCATTCCTAAATTAAGCTCCTAAAAATGTACCTTGGACCTAAATACTGTATTTAAATTAAATTTGGCCATTCTGAACAGATACTGAATTACATCATTTTCAAGGGATCGTATTTTAGTTTTGTACTATAACTCCCTTCCATGTCTACAATGCACTGCAGGCTTGCAGCACTTCAGAAAAAGCATAAACTTGTCAGAAGTGATGTAAATCCCAGAGCAGCACATTTCCAGCTCACAGGATGTGCTCCTGGGGAAACTGCCCGTGCTCACAGCATCCCCTGCAGCCCCCAGGAAGGGCCAGGACTCCCCAGAGCTGCTCAGCCTGAGGCACCTCCAAACAGGATATGGGTAAAATCTGAAAACCTCCACAGCTGAGCTCTTTTCCCAAGTGGAAGCTGAGAAAAACAATGAAGAGCCCATTGGAAAGACCCTTCCTTTAGAGGTGACAAGCCAGTGGATAAAACAGATCTGCACTAACACAAGATTTCTTTAGGTCTGAATAAATAAGGCAGTGTTTTTCCTTTTGAAGTCATTACACACATGATTTAAATAAAAACAAAACTGGGATTTTTTTAAAACATGATTTAGATGCTGTCAGGATGTGAAGAGTCACAATCAATTTCAAAGTTAAGTCCTTACTAAGAGGAATGGGATGAGTCCACACCTCACCTCATATGAGGGTATCACTTCAGCAAAGCCTGCTGCACACTGAACACACAGTATATTAATTTACTACCTGAAAGCCTAAGGTTTGGGGGGTTTTTTGACATTTTGAATTATGAGGCATCTGCAAACAGATCCTAAATCTGAATTGCACATGGATTTTCCACACCAGCCAATTCCAATTGCCCCTAGACATCCCCTCCAGCATTAATCACTCACCCACACTACAGTAGTTCATATTTCTTTTACAGAAACAGAGGTCTGCAAAATTCTTAAACTCTTGCCTAGAAAAAAGGAATTATTACTTCTGTGGCAAACTAAGTTTTAAACATAAGGGACCCAATTCTGCCTTCAGTTATACTGCCATAAATCTCTAACAATTCCATTAGATTTATAACAGTGTAACTGAGGAGGAAATTGAGCCCAAGATATTTTCTAAATCGGTAATTAAATAGCAGAATTTTAGTTTGGCACAGAGTAAAGACCTCTTAGATTACTTCTTTGGATAAATCTACATATTTTTTTTATTCCGTGAATAATGCTGTTACAAACAAATTAAATTATCCTATTTTCAGCAGGCTCTCTCTCATTCTGTAGAAGGACCACTTCCATTCATGGAGCATCCATATGGGGCCAAGTACTGCCTCAGTTTCCCATCCACTTCTCCATATAAACCTCAGACTCCTTTTGGCTCTCCATTATTTACACACAGCACCTCGAGGACCTTTCCTTGCTTGGTTTCAAGGAACTACTACATTAAGCAAATGTCTAATAATGATAAAATGGCATTCAGTCAACTGCCTTATTAGAGGAGCAAGGCATCCTGTGGTCACATTATGCAGAGATTGTTCTCTCCAGAAGATGCAGCCTGCACAGGATGTGATGCAGGAACATGGATTTGCCCCACTCAGTTGCCCTAAACTCCCCAAGGGTCACTGGATAAGCTGTGAAAGGACCCCCTTCAGCACTAGAGCTTAGATGGCACTGGGGGGAAGAGGGCTCAATTCCCAGCTCTGCTATAAAGCCCCAGATGACATCAGGCAAGTTACTGAGTCCCTCTAGGCTGCTTCTCTTCATTGGGCAAGGGCGGCTTGTAAAACTTCCCATCTCATAATTTTAACAGGAGTGGGTTTTGAACGGCTGTTTTACCTCATTTCAATTTTTTCCTCAGTGTTTCCAGCCCTGATGCATCTTCCCTGCTCTTCAGCACCTTGCTGAGCTCAGATGCCAGGCTCCAGGACATCCCACACCGTGTCACGCTCACAGGGGTCAGAACCTGGGACAGCTGCTGCCAAACGGGGGCTGGGGGACATCAGGAGCCAAAGGGCTTTCTGAGCTGTCCCACCTGTCAATGGCACTGCTGTGGCCACCCAGCTATGCAGCTCCAGTGGCCTTTCCTGGCTGCCTGGCAGGGTGGAAAATCCTCCTCCGTGCACTATCCCTTACAGCAGCTCTCCCCAGCACGCTGCTGATTGGGCCTCCTGCAGCTAAAAATACCCCAAACACGTAGCACACAATGCATGCTGCATAGCTCACCTAGCTAAATATATGCCCACATGCCTACCTAATAACAGCTACAAATATGAATCACCCTATTCCCTCATTTGCAGAGCGCTCTCACGGGAGGCTGAGTCCACTTGCCAAAGCTAAGGAAGGTGCCAGCCAAGAAGTGGCCAATTCCTTGTGTACAAACCAAGGAATGGTTTGTAAAGGCTCAGGATTCCTAAATGCATTTTAATTGTTGGCTGGAACCCATTTTATCCACACACAAGCACCTATTTGCACATATATGTATGTGCATGTATTTATTTACAGCTGTCAGTAAATCCTTCTCTCACCATTCACTGCTCTGAAAGGTTTACTGCTGACAGTCCGTCC
The DNA here is from genome assembly GCA_026413545.1 of Cichladusa arquata. NCBI lineage: Eukaryota > Metazoa > Chordata > Aves > Passeriformes > Muscicapidae > Cichladusa > Cichladusa arquata. The sequence continues at coordinate 3,985,845 of JAOTQP010000251.1, forward strand.
AAGGAAGAGCTGAGCAAATGAAAATGCAATTCCTGTTCAAAGAATTAAAAGCTGAAGTTACCAGGCCACATGAAGGCACCTGCTAAAATGATCCAAAGACTACTTTCACTGTGGAAAATTATTAGTTGTCAACTATAGCCAGCCTGCTGTCCCCAAACCCCTGAAACTGGGACCCAGCTGGGCGAACATTTTCCTTTTCTCAGGGTCTAAGACAGCAGTGTTACCTGCTAGTTTAGGGGTAAAACTGGTGCTGAATCCAAGATGCATTTCTCATCCGTGTTCCCTACTCAATTGCATTGCTAGCACAACAAAAAAATGCAATTTAAACTGCGATTTGTATTTAATTAATCCTTTTCTTTGCCATGCTAACCAAACACCAGTGGATGTTAAAGGCAGAAGTAAGAAAAAGTGAAGCAGCTTCAGGCAAACAAACTTCAGATGTTTTTGCTCTGCTGCAATGATTAGGCAAACTGAAAAAGCATTTTCTTTATTATATGCAAACTTGGCATACTCTACCTCACCTACTTCCACTCAGATTACTGTTGGACTGGCATCCCAGCAACTCCCACTGTGTGCAGTGCCTTCTCAGGGCTCCAGTTCCCTCGTGAATTTGGGATGTATGCTGTCCCTTTTACATCAGCTTTAACAAGCCATGCCACTTCTGTGTGCTTAAAAGAGGATTCACGAAACGGAATGAGCACATTCATGCCCCCAGTTTGTATTATTTTTGCTTACAAAAACATGTTCCTTAGTCAAACAGTGTGAACACTTTGTATGCCTAGAACAAAACCAGAAAAAATTGCAGAGGAGCCTTTTTCTACTGACTAAACCATTGCTTCTACTGGAAGTCTGCAAACTGTTAATCCATTAGTGTCTAATTTCTTAAACTCAAATTCCAGACTTGAATCATCTGGAAGCCCAGAGCCTGAAGTGCTTCTGTCTGATGTTCCAGACCAAGTGCCCCACATGAAATTGTTTGTAGGATAGGAAAATATTCTTACAATGGTATTAATGAAACTTCTCAAGGGCATCACAGAAAACAAACAAAAAAAGCAAAACAAAACAAAACAAAAAAAAAAACCCTAGAAAAAAATCCTTTATGCATCTGTTAGGAAATCCCCATAAGACTCAGATAAGATACATATTAATTTTGAATAGCAGGCCCCCAGGGAATTGTGTAAGACTCATGTCACAACCACCACAGCATTTATTCTCCAACAGTTAGCCCAGGATCACCCCTGTGAGGTGTGGGGTGGGACACAAACCTATTTCTCAGGAGACTGCATGTCCCCAGAAAACCAAAGATGCTGTGAAATGTCTTTGTGTCCCCACTGCTCCTTGTCCCCCACAGTGTTATTTGATATCACACTTACACTGAGCAAACCCACCAAGGGAACAGTGGGAACATTGGGATGAAGTTTCCCTTCCAGCATGGCTCAGATGTCTGGTTTTCACCACTCATCTCACTGGCCCCTAGTCCATCTTGGACAGCCATCTAGGACTTCCCAAATCCACTCTTAGGTGCTGACACAAACCATGGTGATGGTGCTGGAGCTAAGGGAGCAATTTTTGATCAATATTTTTTTATGATGCTGGCCCTGTAAGATGCTCCCTGCACTGTCCAAGTCTCTCTCTTCACAAAACAACAATTCCTAGGTTTTCTTGCCTGCTGTGCTTCCATAAAGGTGCCCAGAGCAAGAGTGTCCACACGGATACAAGTTCCCCTCCCCGTGCCCTCGTCAGGCTTTCCTGGGGATGTGGGGCACTGCTCTGCTGCCACACAGAGTTGTGTGTGACACAACTCAGGGGAGTTTGAGGTGCAGACACTTCTGCCACAGTCTCACACTGGTCTCATGAAGAGGAATTCAAGCCTCACAGCCCATCACAGCCCCCAAGAGCTGGCTTTACTCAAGTTGTCCCCAGGTTGCCCGAAAGAGAAGGTGCTTGCCCTGGGGGCCATCCCAGTTCTGCCAGGAATGAGAGCAAATAAACAAGCCAATTTTCCTTCATGCTATCTACATGCAGGGTTTTCAATTATCATTATCTCCCAGTACTGTGCAACCAACTGGCACACTCCATCAGCCTGACCCAGGCTGTGTTAACTACCTCCTAGCACGACAGCTATTTCTGAAAGCTGCAAAACTCTGCCTTCTGCAATCACAGGATCACAAGTTCATCTTGAGAAACCAGTGCTGGGAGAAAAACCAGCCAATACAAATGACCCCAGACAACCACCTAAGTGTGTCCTGGATGTTCCAGTGAGGTTGCATCACTCCAGTGGTCTCATGTTAATGTGTGTCAGGTCTAAACAAGGGTATTACCCAAGGAACAATGGCATAAAGGAAAGACACAGTCTTACTCTGTTTAAATAGGATTAACCACTAAATGACTCTGAAGTGGACAAATGCCTGGTCTGAACCTGCCCTGGTAGCTTCCACTTTGTTCCAGGCAGGAACTGATGCTGCCAGTACCTCCTCCAGGCTGCTGAACACTGAGGCTGGGGCAGCAGCCACACTCTTGCTTTTCCTATGAAAGGGATATATACATTTCCCATTAAAGGGATATACATTTCCCATCAAGGGCTATACACAACTTTCTGCCTGTCCCTCTCTATATGGGTGGCTGAAGAGAGCACGTTTAATAGAGAGAGGACAAAGCCCAAGTGCTGAAAATCACTTTCAAAGGGTGTCCCCCTTTTTCTGATGTGCAATTTTTCAGCAAAACTTTCTAGCATATGTTCCCATTTCGTTTGGAATGAATCATCCTCCCAACCCAGCACAGCCCACGGAAGGCTGGACCCATGGCTGTGCTGTGTACCTTCCACAGCATTACTGATACCTTCAGCTGTGGTGTTTGCCACCAAGAAGGAGTTGACACCCTTGTCACACACAGCTCTCACTATCCCACCTGGATTTTCTCTTTAGGATAGCAGGTTATGGCAGAAAGGGGAAAAAAAAAGAAAAAAAAAAGAAAAAAGAGAGAGAAAATTTTTTTTTATCTCAAAGCACTGTCAATTTACTCTTGAAAGCCCAAGGAGAAAGATCCAACCCTGTTCCCCCACATTTCAGAAATCCTCGAGGGAGCCCAACAACCACTCCTGTGCAGGGGCTGGGCTCACAAAACCAGATCCTGCCCTCCTGCTGATGTTGCAAGAGCATCAGCACATTGCAGAATCGCTCCCAGGCAGATCTGCTCGTGGCCCAGGCAGTTTCAGCAGTAGCTCCTGCAGCAGACACCTTCTCTCTGGCCCCTGCTGCCCTTCCCTGCTGGCTGAGGGCTCAGCATGGACACACAGAGCCTCTGGACACACTTATGTACATCCTAAAAAACCAAATTGTGGCTTTCAGAGTCCCATCTCCACTGCATTCATTTGGTGCACGATGCTGAGAGAACAAAAAGGGGAAAAAAAACCCCAAAACAACCCAAACACAAGAGAGTATCTTTGTACAATGATTGCAGGAACAGATGAATAAACATGAAACCTGATACTTCACATCTGGTATTTCATCACTCCAAATACCTTATTCACATTCAAATATATTTAACACTGTGGAAACTTTATAAAGTAACAATGTCTTTATGGAGGCAGCAACTTGCATGGAACTTTTAAAATTAAAAGCAATAGTAAAAATAATTTGTAACATGTTACTGTACCTTTCATAAAGCTATTTACCTCACAGTTTCCTAATAGAAACCCAGAAAAACACCAAATAATGGCAGTCAGCTACAGAATCAGGCAAGTCCACAGAATAGGATTTCTTTTGTCAATGTTCCAGTTCAAAGTTCAATTTTAATACCCAATTTACAGAAGGTGCTTTGGAAATGAAGACTGTTATTACTCATCATACAAAAATTCTATTATCTGAGCAGAAATTTTTATGAAAGTATCCTTTTCCCTTAGCAGTGCATGCCAAGAGATCTTATGTATAACCTAATAAACATACACAGTTCTGAAAGGCTGCTATGCAATTTCTCACGTTAATTAGTACTCATTCTTCTCTGTAAAACTACTAAACATGCTAAAAAACTTCCTTTTAATAATCACTACATACTCATAAGCACTTCAGTTGCAGAGATGAACACCTCCAATGCAAACTCACAACTGAAGAGCTGTTTGCAGGGCTCAAAAATTAATATCAAGTTATTTTCTTGTCTTAAAGGCAAAAGCCACCTTTGCTACTTTGAGGCCAAATTTGCAGTGCTGATAACAAAATGTCTGCAGGCATATTCCACTTGCTAGCACCTATGGCACTTTGGCATTGCCCCTAGAGCTGCACTAAAGCCACATCTTGCTGCAGATAAATTTAAAAAAAAAAATTAAATAAAGATGAAGATGTGCACACAGAGCCAAATCCAATCCAGTGGTAACTCCAGTGACTTCAGTGTTACACCAAGGGATAAAAGTAGGGCTGCATCTCACAGCATCTTTCATTCTTGTAATCTTTTCCAAAACGCTCTCCCAGGAGCAAAGACAAGCACAGGCAGATATCCTGCCAGTGAGTGAGTTCACAGAGATTGCCACAAGTCACTGAAGTGTCAGCAGTAAGAGCCCAACAGTGGGAGCTCAGCACAAGCACAGCACAGCCAATTCCCTCCAAGGGGCTGGGTTTTGCTGCCAGAGCATAAACAAGGAAATTCATGGGAATGGATCTCTGAGGCAGAAAGAAAATTACAGGGTGCCCTGCTTGTACCAGAGGAGGATATTTGTGTTTGATCAATCCTTCTTTTGGAACAGTACAGAGGAAAAAGCCTTACCAATGCCTTGGCAAGACACATGAAAATGGAGCTAAGAACTCAGTGTTTCCTCTGTGACCTATACTGAGCATCACTTTATTGATGTGTTCCTCTATCCTCCTTCAAGCCTCCACATTTACACCCTCCTCACCTTTTTTCTAATTTTTATTTACTTATTTTTATTTATTTTACTTACTTTATTTGATTTATTTTACTTATTTTATTTATTTAGTCAATACTGTCCTAGGAGTAAAACCAATGCTGTAAGACCTTCACAACCTCACTGACAAAGGGAAGGGAAAAGGAGTGATGGATAGAGCTTTTCTGCAGGAAAATTATCACATGCCCCTTGGCTTTTCTGTGTTCTCCTGTTCTCTCAAGAATTTCAAAACCAGTTTCTGGAGTTTGCCCATCCAAACCAAAACAAGTGTCTTTGCTTCTTACCCAAGCATTCTCTATAAATTTAAGAACAAGAGTTTCATTAAGCTTTCATTTTATTTGCTGAAGGTTTCTTCAAGGAGCCATAAGCCAGGAGCCTGAAATGCTCCTGCTCTTGCACAGGTCACAGTTTTGTCTTTCCAGCCTGAGGATGCCCCAAGGCAGGAATAAAAATGTTAGGACATCCCCTTTCCTCTCCCCAGCCAGGGGCCCCTGAAACCCTTTTCTGTGGGGACAGGATCAAAAGTCTTTTGTTCTCCTCATCCTCTTGTGTCTTAAATTACATTTTTGGGAAGGCAAGGGGAGAGGGAAACACCCTCCCCTTTCCTTCCCTCCTTCATCCGAGGTCTCAGCTGTGGAGGAACAGCTGAAGTGACCCAGGACAAGCCACAGATGTCCCTCAGTGCCACTGGGGCAGCTCTGCCACCACGAGCCACCCTGCCCTGGCATAGGGGACACCAGGGATAAGAGCCTCTCACCACAAATCCCAGTGCTCCCAGTCCATCCTGAGCCCCACACCACAGATCCCAGTGCCCCCAGTGCCCCCAGTGCCAATCACCCACAGATCCCAGTGCCCCCAGTGCCTCTCACCCACAGCTCCCAGTGCCGCAAGTGCTCCTTGAGCCCCTCACCCACAGATCCCAGTGCCCCCAGTGCTCCTTGAGCAATCCTCTGGGTCCCCTGGAGGCAGCTGAACACAAACCTCTGAGAAATGCCAATTTGGGGATGGTTTTTAGACCACCACAAAGAGCAGTGAAGAAACTCTGGCTGCTTGCTTACATGAATGTTGCAAAGCTCTCATTAAATCAAAGGCAGAGATTTCAAATATTTCTTCAAGCAAAATCTCTGCTCTTCTCAAAGTCTCCCTCCAAAGATCAAAAACTACAATTGCTTAACTTAATCCACACAGAGTGATCATTATATTTGCTTCCCTAAAGATCAGATTTGTTCTGGTGCCCATATCTAAAGGTAATTTCTGCTAGAAAATGAAATGGTGCTCTCTTGACCTTTTGTCTTACATGGTCCATGAATTACTGACACATTACAGTATCCCCCAACACTATGGAAGCTTGGCCATATTGCAATGTCTCTCTTGCAAGTGAAATAAACTTGGTGTGCCACTAAAAGGCATTAAATTATTTTCATTATGCCACACAGAATGTAAAACACTTACACTGTTTTGATTTCAAAATCCTTGGAGAACAATTATGCACTTAGGGCCATAAGACTCTATTAGGAAGTCCTCAGAAACCTAGCATGGTTTCAATAAATCCTCAAACACTACAAAGCAGTCACTCAGTTTGAAGAATGAAAACATGAGTTCATCCACTGCAAAGTCAGGATGTAAATTCTGCTCATACAGTGCCCTGCACTTCCTAACACATTTCTTTTTACTCAGTCAGGGCAGCACTTTTAAGTGAAGTTTTCAGCATCAAGCACGCATAGCTCCTTTTTTGATTGAAAATTAGCTATATTTGACTAAGGATTAGCATAAATATGAGATGTGTCTATGCTTATGGTGTTACTAGCCACCAGTATTAATCAGCAATTAGATATGCACGAATAGTTTTATACATATATAATTCAACAAAAGTTAACATTCAGGATTAGGAACCATTAAACTAAATCAGAGATTGTTGCAGTGAATGGATAAATATGTTAATTTCTTTAATTTATACAATGGCACCAAAAAAATGCTTCGAAACACCAAAAAGGAGATTTCAGGGGTGACTACTGTGGTTGTAGGGATCCTGATTAAAAAAATAAAAATGCAGCCACCCTTATTTTGGTTGATAATCCCTGGGGCACTGACACCCATCCCAGGGCAGTGCCACCCACCCCCAGGCACACAAGGGTTCTGCTGGCCCCAAGGAGGAGTCTGGAAAAGGGAAAAGGGCCCCTAACTTGCATCTTTCTTTTTCTTTTTTTTTTAATTTTATCAGGTTTTTTTTTTCATTTTTCATTTTTGCATAATCTGCCACACCACCATGCAGACTGCACGTCCCATTTGCCTGTCTTCACTACTTAGTGAAAAATAAAGAAAAATGCCTGATTATTTTTTATGCCCAAGGAGTGGCACATTTACATGCTGCTTTTAAATATCCACATTCAGCCACAGCACAGAACTTGTCAAAGGGAACTAGAAGGTAACTAATAGCACAGTTCTGTATCAGTATTGCTTTCCTAGTGCCAGCGGAGAAGGAAATGGCTTGAGCAGCCCTGAACACCACATCAGCTCAGCTGAGCTCTCTCAGCCTCACAGATTCTTCACTATTTACTCCAAAAACACCAAAATCAGAACCAGGAACCTGGTGCAGCAGCCAGCCAGGCTTTGCAGCTCTCACGTTGGAACAATTATTTCCAAAGGCTAAACGCGCAGCACTTACCATACATTTTGCCTTCATCTGATAAGATGATTTTTCTCCTCCCACAGGGTGGATAGATAGCTAGAGCCTCCTGAAAGCTCTGTTCAATGTCAGGGCTCCAGACCCCCTCTGCATCGTTGTCAATGGGTTTGTCTGCAGAGTCACTCATCCTCTCGATGTCCTCGGCAGGACTCTCGCTGCCGCTCCAGCTGCTGGGCTCAATGGTGATGGCTGGCGTCTCCAAGCCGAAGCCTGGAGTCTTCAGGGGGATGAACCTGCAACACAAGCAGCCCCAAAAGGTGTTAAAAGGCATGGAACCCCAGGCAAACATTCCTGCCTGCTGCCCGTGCTAAGCAGGATCGGCAGCACCCAGGAGAAGTGAAGAATTCGTGACCATTCTACCCCAAACGAGCAGAGGTGCAGCATTGAGGCTGCCAGGAGGGGACCTCCACTACATTTCCTCAATCAGATTATCTTTCACATGTAGTCAAAGTGGGGCAAAACTCTCCAGCCACATTGCATCTGGCTGAAGACTGGCACCCTTAAAATAACAAGCCAGTGTGAAATCTGTGTACAGCCACTGGCTGGAAGGGAAGCACACCAATTCATGCCACAGTGGCCACCAGAGCCTAAAACCATTTGAACCTAAAAACAAAAGCAAAAACTATTGTTCACATTCATCTGGATGTCAGTGGATTAAATGGAATTATACCAGTGATGCCACAGCTCAATGTAATTAACTGGAAGAGGCTGTAATTTTCAGATCTTACCCAAATAAATAATAAAATCAGAATCCAAGCTACGTACAAAACGAAATCCTTAAAATGATAATACCAGAGCAAGGAATCACAAGAGAAGATATGTGCTTTGCCTGATTTAAAAGGTCTCTGTAACAGAACCACAGCAGAACAAAAATTACAAGCTTCAAGTTGCTAAATCAATTTAATAAGAAATAATTTAATATAGCTGCACCTGCTCACACCAGCAGAGCTGCAGATCTGTCAGTGTTCCTTTTATATTTTTGAGAGAAATACAACTCTGCTGTAAAGTCTTGCTCCAGGCAAAAAACCTGCTATAGCAGACCACGTTCACCTCTGGTGTAATTCTTCTGGAAGTCAGTGAAATAACACCAGGAACAGATTTGGCTCAACATGTCTAGGCATAATGCAGTTTTATTTTGAAAAAAAAAGAAGAAGTTTGGTGACTCTAACTGATCTAAGTGGATGGGAGTGTTCGAACATGCACGCATGAGCTGCAAACACAGTTAAAAATACATTTCCTGGCTAAACACTGAAAACCTCTGAATTATGAGATTTTTATCCTGCTAGGGCAGAGGAGAGGGGTTTCCCCTTGCACAGACCTCCATCCTCCTGCTGAGATGTCTCTGGGGTCCCAGGATGTCATAAAACAAGTGGAAAGCAGCAGAACAGCGTTCACCCCATGCAGAAAGAAGGGCAGGGTGCACGTGGAAGGCCATGACACCTCTGACTAAACACCTTAGGGCTGGAGAAGAGCCTGGAAGAGGAAATATTTCCAGCAGCCCTCACCTGAGCTGCCCAGCCAACCAACCACTAGAGATAACCAAAACCTGACTGTCCGGTCCCCCAGAGCCCATGGTGTGCTGCACAAAACCAGAGCTGCAGCTGGGGAAACTGGGAGCACAAACCAACATCAGCAGTCTGGCATCCCTGCACGGGGTATTTCCCCTTCTCCAGGCTCCAACAGGAGCTCAGGGGGACCAGCACCTGCGAGATGGGCTCCCCTGAACTCGATTTTCCCTGCTTGCCTGTATCTACAGAGGCATTTCCTGGCTTTGCATCGGTTTGGGCATTTCAGCCCAGCTTAGGAGAATGTTAGTGCCTCCCCCCCCAACAGCCAGGCTAATCACTGCCTCAAATGCCTTTTAATAACTGATAATGAGGGAGCAGATGGATTCACAGGACCCACACACGTGCAAGCATGGAGAACTCTGGCCAAATGCACCGCTTATTGCCTGGGAAATGGCACAAAACTTCTGAAGCTGTCATCACACCAAGGGAGATGCAAACCTTGGTAAAAGAGTGAAACCCTCTCCTTCATAATCCTCAGGAGGCTGAAGGGTTGATTCAACCCCTGGAAGAGTTGAGTCTTGTGTGTAAGGTTTAGCCCAAGCACGAGCACAGCGATACTGGGAAACTACTGACAAAAACAATCACGTCCACTTAAGCCTTCACATAGAGGGGGAATCTCTGGCAAAGGAGAGGTAATTGAATGTTGATGGGGATTATTAGAGGGAGGGGTCAGTTTTATTGCAACAGTGCAGGGGAGAATGGCAGCTGGAGGATTTATTGGCCTCACATGATGGAACCATGAGGAGCATTTCACCAGAAGGCAGCACGGGGTGGGACACGTCACTGGCTCTGTTTTCCAAAGGTGACTGCAGCAGGAAATCCTTCCCCTCCCTGAGCCCAGGCCAGCACAGCCAGGGGCAGCTCCTGCTCACATCAACCACCCTCTGCTTACCAAACCTGCCACACTCATAGCCTCCAGTCCTGTTATCATCTCAGAAACCAGCCCTTGTTATTACATTATGCTGAAATAATAATTAAAATGCACAAGGAACACACTGAGGCTCTAAAGTAATTAATGGTGCTTGATAGTCATGTTATATCTTGCGTTGTGTTTACTGGTGAATTTTCACTAACGTGCTATCTCCCTTCCCACTCCTCTTTACCTACTTGGATATCATCTTGAGGCGCTCACAGCTACTGTTCCAGCCTCTAAAATGGAAGATAACCAAGTGCTCCTTGCAGAACATCTGTACAGCAGGAGCGTGGAGCAGCCTGCTGGAAGAAAACCTCTGAGATTAAAGGTTATTCGTTGTTCTAAAGGTTATTAAGTGATTTCCATTTTGGTGAATGCTGACAATGCAGATCAAGCCAGAGGGCCAAGGAGGAAAAAACCTTGTATTGCAACTGCTAAATGGCTCCCTCTCACTTCAGGAAAGAAAGGAGCCAGCTCAGTTAATCATTTCCAGCTCAGCTCTACGTATCAAAAGGCAATTCCACCTCCTCCTTAGCTTGAATTCTAAGGACTCAACTGTGATTAAAAATTTCAGACCTGTTGTGCTGGAGTTCAGCACGACTATCAGAAATAATACAAGCTGTCAACAGATGAGCTTTTTTTGCATGTTTCTAATGAGCTGTAAAACTCGTGTGAAAAAATGTGGATTTACAATCCAATTTAAAATTATAAAAAACTTTTAAAAGTGAGCCTACTATATATCAGCAAACTCCAAATCCTGCAATGCCAGCTTTCAGCAGAGGAAGAGCTAAGCTCCTGGGGGCAATTAGCCCCATCTCCCCTGGCCAAAGTCAGAGCTTGTACACATGACAGATCAAGTTGAAGAGTTCTGTATTTGCTTTTTATCAGCTTAACTTTCAGAGAACCAATTCCCTGCTTGCACTTTCTGTTATCAAAATTAAAACACATCAACACTACCTAGAAAACCAACCAATCAGCCAACTAACAGCAACAAAAAAAAAAAAAAAAAAGCCCCAAACCCACAAAAAATAGAGAAAAAAAAAAATCCCAAACCAACCCAAAAGATTTTGGCTCAGCTTTTTGTGCATTCTAAGACTGCTTAAAGCACACTGCTGCAGTTTAGGTGGTCTCTCCTCAGAGTTTTCCTTTTAACACCAGCCTTACACATCTCAAGACAGCTTCCCCTGCACATAAAACTCCTTTAGCTGCAAACCAAATGCATCTGTCTTGCAGTTGCTTTCTACTCTGTGCAGTTAAGTCAGTTCTAAATATATCTGTTTTCCTCATGCAGTCATTAAGACACTTTTTCTCTGTGTGATGGAGGTATGTCCCCCCCATCAATGTCACACTTAGGGACAGAGAAACCATCAGGAGCAACAGAGGGTTTTATAAACATGTTTTATAGCCAGGCCATTCACGGCAGCTCGGTGAGCTACAAGATATGACTTACTGTCATTGTGCTCACTCACTACAGCAACTCCAAAAATGACTTTAAAATCTCAGAGGAACAAGGCTAGCTGTTGTCAGGGCCCATCAAACCAATGTGTTTAACTCAGACCAAATGATAGCCTGCGACTTCTTATCAAGGAAATGGTTTTTTGGTTTCTTTGCCTACACAAAACACTCTCTCATGCCTTTCACTTTATGAGCAATGCAAACCTGGGCTTGCCCAGAAAGCTGCTGCTCACAGACCAACAACTGAGATCCAGGGCTCCTCACAGGAGCAAATGACAGATCTACAGCCTTGGTACCTTTCATAACCCTCAATATTTGCACAATGAACTAACATGGAAACGCTGTCTTTCCAAAGTCACTGGAGCTGGGTCTAATTTTACAGTGTCTTCCAAAAGCTAACCTGTTTTCTGTGTTTGTTTGATCAATTTACTTCCTTGAATTTCAGTGTACAGGTGCTGAATGGTGCCTTCCCTGTGCTGTCAAACAGCCCCTGGAAAAGGATTAATGCTCTGCAGACATGGAGCAGGAGCACAAGAATGACTGAAAACACCCCTTGATCCTGAGAACTGTCTGAGGAAAAAGCCCATTATGTCTCCCAAGTCTTCTAAACTCTGTCTGCTCAAAGGGGATCAAGTGCAGGTATTTCTGAGCTGTTATCCACACTGAACTTCTCGCTATGAATACATGCAGACTGCCACCAAATCATTCTCACAGCCAGATTAATATTTCTAAAACATCTCTTTCAGACAAAAAAATAAAAACCCTTAACCCTTGGGGCAGAGATTTCGAGTGCTGAAGGGGTAAATTACACTTTTAAGAACACATTATATTTTTAGTTCGTCAACAACCTCATCTTAGCCTCAGTCATGTAAAAACAATGGAACGAGGAATCCAACAAGCTTTTTATAAACATTAAGATGGCAACGAGCAGATGAGTGCAAACCAACTCATGCTAAATTTGCAGAGGGCAGATTTTCTCTGAAGGCTCAAAAAGTTGCAGGCCCATGGGATTTTCCTTCTGCTTTGTTCAGCAGTGCAAATCCACAGCTGGAGAGCCAAAGCTCTGGAGAGGATCCAGAGGAAGAAAGTTATCAGATCTAGAAAACATGACCTACCAGGAAAGGAATTGGGCTTTGTTTAAATTTAGAGAAGACTGATGTGAGAAGATAACCACTCTCAAATAAGGAAAAGGTAAGAGCAAAGCAGAGAAGCAGCTCTTGGCCATTCCTACCCAGGACAGGAGGTGAAGCAAAGGGAACTGCAGGTTGGGCATTTGGGGGATTGGTGTGACCCCACCAAGAGTCACACATCAGAAGGGATCAGCTCCTGGGGGCACTGGGAGCTGCTGGGGCACACAGCTTGCTCCCAGCAGGTGACACGAGCATTTATGAGCAAAGAAATTTACTTTTTTTTTATTTACAAACAAATTCACAGTGGATTTTGTAGCTGTGATGTGTAACTGTGTATGGATTTTTCTGACTCTCTAAGGCATTCAAATGGCATTACTTTCAGGAAAACACTGTATCTATTCAAGCCACTTTATATATAATTTCTTTTGAGGAGGAATGGATATAGCACAGTGCGAAGAATAAAAATGTAAATAATTTACAGAGCATCCGATAGTGAAATCATTAGATTAAAATTACTTTATATTGTATTTTTGTTACAAGTTCCACTTATCAACAATTATTCCCTCTAAGAAGAAAGAGCACAGGAGAAAGAAGCAGCCCATTTCTAGGATAAAGTATTCCTTTAAAACTCAGTCAGACTAATTCAGCCATTCATATTTGCCACTGAAATTAAAAATTAAAAAAAAAAGATGTTTTTCTCTGAGTGTGAGAACACTTCAGGAAGAAATTCTGATGCTTTGCTCTTCTGGTGATCAAACACTTGCATGCAATGGTGCTTCCATGTTCTTCCAGTCATTCATATAAACTAGCTTTGTTCTCCTAAGACTGAATTTACCATTTCAAGCTATTTATTAACTGTTTCAGATTTGTCTTTGGGCTCTGTGCAGGAATAACATGATCGGTCCAACCACAGCCACAGAGCACCTGTGAAAGGCACGTGGTGGTTTTTTCCTGAGGTGAGTGCAACATGCAGTGAATTTGGATGCACTTCCTCCTCCTCAACCACCACACTCAGGGTACAAATAAAAGTAGTAGGAAGACAGTGCCATGAACAAAGAGTGACTTAGATCAGCAAGAGTAGGCAGCATATAGGCCTAAATGTGAAATTAGGATTATAGGAACTATTTATAAAGAGAAACAATGCATTCTCCTTGAATTGCCTTTTTTTTTTTTTTTTTCCTCTTATAGAAACAGATTACTCAGCAAAGAGTGGGTTGATGCTAATACATGGGAATTCTACCCTTTGGAAACAGCTTTCATCTCTGCACTCTTTATGCAAGTGAAAAGTCTACTTGGTACCACTCTGAGACCTTCATTTATTTATTTTTCCAAAGGCTGCTTTTGTTGATAGATATAATTATTGTCGTGAGGATGTTGAGTCATTAGCTCCAACCCAGTTTTCTTGTCCATTAGCTTTAATTTCATACCATTAATGAAATGCTTCATCTTCTCAGTGGGGAAACAACTGGATTGTGACTCTGATGGGCTCACAGGAGGCTTTGTGCTGCACCACCAGGCTGCCTTCTGCAGGCAGCTCTGCTCCAAACTGTGTGTTATGGGGCTAGTGACCAGCAATGCAGTGTGCCAAAGTGCCTTCTGAGTGGCCACACACCCCTGTGCTCCATGGCCTGTGCTGATCACCACCAGGAGGTGAATCTCAGCACAGCCCTGGTGAATCCCTGCCCCGTGACAGTCACAGCTGCTCAGGACACAATTCCTTCCCTCTGTGACACTGCAGCAGGCACACTCACCCTGGGTGCCAGTGCTCATTTACAGCTGGCTTCAGTTATGAGGCTGTTCCTGGGATTTTAGCTCCAAAACAACCAACAGAGATTATTCTGGATACGACTTGGTGCTCGGTGGAATAAGCACAGTGAGCAGCACCATGTCTGGCTTGCTTCTGCTGGCTGCCAGCATGAAGCAAAGGAAAGGATAAAACATTCACCAGCTCTGGGAAGGAGAAGCCATTCTTCTAACCCAGCTGCTGTTCTCCATGGCAAAAGCTGCTAGACTGTGCACTGGGGGTTACTAATATTTCACTCACTCACCAGTTACTCAGCCTGGAGAAGAATGGTCCCTGACCAAGCTGGGTCTGTCCATTTGGGGAAGGGGGCTTTGCTCCCAGAGCAAGCAAAATAGCTTGGGCTGGCCCAAGGACTGTCCTTTGGCACTGGAAAATGGTCTGTAAGGAACATTCCCAGCCCCAAGACTCGTAGCTAGAGGTCACAGAAGGGCAAGGTCTGCAGCCACTGCTTTGCCTGGAGTGTGTGTTTGGCAAGTCACTGTAATCCATCCTGCTGCCAGCACACGTGAACAGAAAATAAAAACTAGTATGTGAGACTGCCAGACAGTCAGGTTTTTTTGATGTACAAGAACTGGGAAATGGGGCAGAACAACAGGTGCAGCTCTTGCTTACATGCAATGACTCCATTCCTTGAGTGCCCTGAGCTCAGTCCCCAGCGGAGGCTGAGGCAGGATTCAGTGTGCACAGAGGCTCTGTGCCTTCCCAGCCACTCCACAAATTACCACTTACAGCAGAAAAGCCCCAAGGAAAGAGGCACTGGCCCTCCTTCAGCTCCCCACACACAGAGATTTGGGATGCAGAGCTGTCCCAGGCATAAACACACTCAGTGCCACTGGAACTCTGCATCTTCTGCATCTCCTGTGCCTCTCCCATCCATCCCACCTACCTGGGCGTAGGTGAACGATGCAGATGCAGCCCTTGGCTTTCACATGGGCAAGCAGAGGATCTCTCCCTTGTAGTTTGCTGTAACTGCCTTCCCACAGACATCACTGAGCAATAACCCTCATTTTGTACCCCAAAAGCCAAGCTGGAAGCCACTACCAAGTGTTCCAAACACCAGAGTGAGGTACAGCCTTGATTTCTGGTGTGTTCCTGTTGGGACCACTGCTCACACAAATGATGGGCTTGGCAGCAAGTGGCTCTCAAACCCAATTGTCCCCCCAGCTCCCTGAGCCTCACTGGTTTTACTGGAGTTACAGACATTTGCAAAACCAGATGGAATCCTTCACATTCATAGCTCTCTTACTCTATTTCTGGCATATGACTAACTGGTTTTGTACTCCAGCTTTAGATTTTTCTCCTTTCTTTTTTAATAACTTGTTTTCAGGATGAAATTTTTTTTTTTTTCCACAATGGCTGCAAAAACATGAGTGTTCACACCAACAGCTCTGAGTGAGGTGGGGAAAGGGACAGAAAACCACCTGCTTGAACAGCTTTATGTAAGTTCAGTCAGGAAAGGGGAAACCAATGCTATTTGAAGGGTGGTCCAACATCTGACTGGTTCATGTGTAACATAAAACTTTCGCCTATATAAAAAATATTTTATATAATGATTTAAGCATTCTGTTAAACAGCTACAAAAAAGGCACAGTAAAGTAAAAGGTTCATTCATTTACTCAGGTGCATTTGTTTAAATAAGAAACAGCCACAGGATTAACCCTTTCCCTATTCCAAGCTGAAGAAGGTCTCCTCTTCTTTTATGATGCAGGAGAAAAGCAAATTTTGGAGAAACTGCAGCCTCCAATTGGCCAGAGCCACCCCTGGAATCCAGTGCTGGCACCTTCTACCCCTCAAGCCCACTTGTTCTCTGCTTTGCAGATGTTCTACAAACACTCCTTTGTGCAAGTGCAAACACACACACACACAGACTTTCTCAAACATTTGTTGGAAGAGCTAAAATTGCTGCTGAAATTCATTTTATGAGTTTAGAAACTCTACCAAGCACTCTCTGTGAGCTCTGTCCCTCTAAAGCTGCTACAGAGATTGTGAATATCTCATGCTCACCTTAATCTGCTGGTTTTGTACCAGGAAAAACCAGGAGAAAACAATTTTATTCTGCTTTGGGGCTACTACTTGAGCTACAGCCCCGGGCTCTGGTTCTGACAACACAGAGCCATTTTATACATATGAATAATCACTCCAAGTTTAATGAAGCTCCTCACAGCTCCATTAGCAATTGTTTTGGCTGCAAAAAGGCCCTGCCTATCAGCCCTGGAGGAGCCTGGAAACAGAGGAGTGATAACACTGGGAGGCTCACTTTGGGGAAGGCTGTGGTTTTCTGGTGATAGGACACAGAACTGCAAGACTTGAAAAAATTTTAAAAAGGAAAAGATTAAAAAAAAGCCCACAAAAAGTCCCCAAAAACGAAACAACCACAGAAAAAACCAAACCAAACAAGGAAAAAAAAAAAAAAGCCAACAAGGGGTGAAATCACAGTGCCACAGCCCTCCATAAGGCTGAGATTTAATCCCAGTTTTCTGGCTTTGTTCTCAGCAATTCTAAACAGAAAAAAGAGATTTCAGGAGCCAGCATGTGAGATCAGACAGGATTTGGGGTCCATGTCAAGCAGTCACAACATGTCTACAGTCTTCATCACACACCAGCACTGAAAAACCCAACTCAGGTTTTTGCATATACAGAGAAATCAAAGCAACAATTTTGTTTGCAAGTGCAGTGGCTGTCAAATAAAAGTATTTTAACTCATTTTGTTTTCCAACTGCCAGCAGTAGTGTTATGGGCAAATTACTTGCCAAATTAAATTTTAAGTCTGAGTTGTTCATCTGTCTATTACGAAGGAAGCTTTCTCTGCAAGGAAATGAGCATTGCTAATATACAGCACCCCTGCACTGCAACTTCTTCCCTCCATCTCCCTCCTGCCTCCAACACCAGCCCTGCCACAGGTGGGGAATGCACTGGCACATAATGATTGTTTCACAGAAATAATGACTGATCCATGGCTTGCACTTTGCCCACCATGGATGCATTTCTTGCATCTCATCTAAGATTCCTCTGAGAATTAAGGGATGCTTTTATGCAGCAGGACATGCAGCTTCTGCAAGGGAGCAGTAGAAAACACTTTCCTGCTGAGAGGCTGAAACAATCCCAAGCTGTGGCGACCTTTAATTGCTGGGCATAAGTAAAACCTGCAATGAGTGGCTCTAGCATTTTCAAACCTCAATATAACAGTTATGCAGTCATTCTGTACTTCTCTTGTCGTTATTGCCTGTTGAGGAAGCAATTTCTGTCTTAAGCTCTGACTTATATTTCCAGTCTATTTCAACTCCTTGTTCACTGTAGTTTAATCCTGCTTCAAGGGGTGTCAATCTTCCACAAAAATAACTTTGCTGGCAACCATTAGCACCGTGAATTCACTGGACACCAGTGGAGCTAAAGAAGAGATGGCTGGGCTCAGAAACAGCAGAAAACAGAACATCAAAAAACCCAAACAAAAAGCACAAGCCTAGGAACTAATCCTGGTAATTCTCCTGGACTTTAAAAATCTCAGACTTGACAGAAATGGCAATTTCACAGCACGCTCATTTCTGCCTCAGTATCCCTTCCTCCCCTGTGCTCACCATTCACATTTTCAGGGGCAATCATCACCCAAAAGAACAGCTTCCCTGTCCCAGACCTTGCTCCTGGCTCCCAGCTCTGACTCCAGCCCTGGGTGCCCCTCTCAGGAGTGTCCCACCAAGCTGTGATGCCAACAAAATGCCAATAATGTTTTCAAGTGACAAAAGAAAAGTGTCTCTGCCCACAGTGGTCAAAAAATACCTTGCTAAAACCAGCCAATAGCCAAAATTTCTGGTATAAATAGAATGCCTCTAATAAAATCTATTCCCTCTATGCATGCTAATATTTAGTATCTGAAGGTTATTATCAAAATCTGTTTAGGAAGAACAGTTAGTGCTCATGCATGCACACAGTTCTATTCAAAATGTTTAGTCAAGCTCAGAAAAAGACCAACTCAATTATTTATACATTTAGATTATGTTAAATCACACTAGCTCTTCAAAATTGCCTCTGTTTTTCATAAAATCTGTGCACAAGTGTTCCTTTAACTCCATTTATTGTTGTGAAAACTGAGCACCTGTAGCATGGTTTCTCCAGTATGTTTTGAATTAGAGGCTCAGGGTGGCTTCATGTTGACAGCTGAGACTTCAAATTTCACAATTGAATTCACCACCACCAAACACCATTAAAACCCTGCACTTTTTTTCTTTTTAAATTTCAGGCTGCAGGCTTTTCAGCCCTTGCAGGGCAGGTGTCTCTTTAAGCCAGAACAATTTCTGGCCTTGCAGGGTAAGCAAATGTCAGAATTAGAGCTGTGACTATCAATCCTGAACTATTTAGTGTTGTTTCCAGTGAATCTAACACTTCAAGAAAAGCATTAGAGTGCCCTTGGTTCTTCTCCTGCTTAGCCATTGATTTGCTGTATCAAATTCTTTAAACCTTCCTGTGCTTTACCATTTGTCACATCCTCTTCACTGAGAAGCTCTGAGTACCCTCAAACCCTCCTGCTACTTAAATCCTTGGAAATCCTAGGCAAATACATTTCATTTGACTATTTTTGCTATTATTAATATTAAAGGAATACAAATAAGAGGGAGAGAGTGACCCAGGCAAAAAAAGAATGACCCAGGAAGGGGATGAGCCAGCAAATGACCCAAAGAAATTATTTTGGCTTTCTCCCTCAGAATAGCTGTTGGTTTCCTAAAATAACATTTTTAAATTTTTATTTGAAAGCATTAAAAAAATGCTGATGAACATTACAGTAGAAGCAACCTTGGCTCTTGGCAGAGAAACATGATGACTTAGAGCCAAGGACTTATTTTTCATATGTGAATTATTTTTTGAACAGCCTTTCCTGGCTCAATGTCACTGCACCACAGATAGATATGGCAGCAGATAAGTGGATGAGATTTTAGATCAAGAAGAGTGTCACTTTTACTATGAATACATTTGTAGTCAGAGCTCAAAAGTGGGTTTATTTCTGCTGTGCATGAAAGATGTATTGCACACTGTTTTATTAATACACTTTTCTTCTTAAAATGGAATGTAATTCAAATTTTCTGACACTGCAGCTGCAATTTGATGGTTGGGTTTCCTAACCATGTGGATTTACAGTAACAAACTCTTCAATTTTCTTTCCCCCTCTAGCTCACCTTTCTGCCACCTTGATTTATTTCTGTTTCACAGCTGTGCCTACCAAATGATTCTTGCTCCCACTCCACACTTTCCCCCCTTCTTCCTGCAGCTGATCCAAACTAAAACACAAATTTTCTGGGAATGTGAAATTAAAGAACTCTCAGAGCAAGAATACAATGCCCAGAATTGAAGGGAACAATTTACCAGAGGGTGGGGGAGAACAACCTGAAGGCTGGAGGTTCAAATTAAGAAAGATTTAAAAACTCTCAGCTTAGATTGCACCATCAGGAACTCTTCCCTCCTATGAAATTTACCCACCTCTGGGGTTTACAGCACCAACCACCAAAAGCAGCAATTGCTTGAGTAACATAAATAAAGCCCCAAATACTCCCAGAATTGATGTTGCTGCTTTTAAAAGTGGCACCAGAAAACCTTAGCAGCACAAACTTCATCCAAAAGGCAAACCACGCCAAACTAACAGTGAAAACCAGACTGAAGCAGAGAACAAGGGGACCAGCAAGGTGAAATTAATGGGTAAAATACTGATGAAAACAGCTCCTTCCCCTCTCCAGAGCAGAGCAGATGTGAAGGAGAGCTGGGTGCTGTGCCCCATTCAGCAGTTTCCCTTCCCCAGTGCTTCACAGAGATTATTCCAAGGATGAAAGCGCAGCCCTGTGCTTATGTATTAATTACACAAAAGTTACTTAACCTTGAGCCATATCCTCAGGTAATGAGCTTGGGCTTTCCTAAGTCTCCCAGAGGAGACAATCCCTGAGGATTGTGCTGCCCTGGGTGCTCGGTGGGGGATTTTGGGCACTGCCCAGCAGGGATGAGTGTGCAGAGTGCAGTTGCAGGGATGCTGCACCCCAGGGCAGCCCAGCTGCCAGCCATGCCAAGATCTGCAGCGATAACAATTACACTTAAAAGCCTCACTACACGTCTGAATGCATTTACACATTCTCCTTTTACTCCCTATTTATTATTAATGGCAGCTCGGCTAATATCAAGACCCCAGTGTGTTTGGCACAGAAGGGCAGCAAGTTCCTGCTCTGAGGAGTTTACAGACTAATTAGGGATGACAGCAGATGGAGGGTAAACATTGTGGGCCCTTCTGCTTTTCATTAGGAAACTTGAATCAGGTAACAATTTATAACCAGACAGGACCAAGGGCACGCTCAGTCATGTGCCACAGCCCCGTCATTCTCACACCCTGTGTGACAGTGGCCACTCAGGACAGATAACTGGCCCCAGGAGATTCAGGGCTCTGCAGACCACCACCTGTATGGAGATTCTGCAGGAAGCAAGCAGGAAAGCACATACCGAAATCCACACCTGCATGTGTAAGCCCACGATATGCACCTGATGGCATTTTGCATTTCCTCACATTTCAGATGTCATTCCTGAGTCCAGCTTAAATCAGCAGCCTGTGTACCTTCATATTAATGGCTGTGAAGTCATAAAAGTCACAGGTTACCCTTAGAGGCCTCCACAAAAAGAGGAGTTTGAGGCCATAACTGAGGACCATGCTGGCAACTCACCAGGAAGCTGCAGCCTCAGGTGTTTCACACACCTTGAAACTCCTGCTGTGGTGGCAGACCCATCCCAGAGCCTCCGTGGGGCTGAGCTGCAGAACCCCCTGTACAGAACCCCTCGTGCAGAACCTCCTGTACAGAACCTCTTGCTCACAAACACCTGACCCTCGAGTGCAGGAGGGGCCAGGCACCACACATTCCACCCAGTGCCACAGGGGACTCTCCACCCCAAATCCAGGACAAAACTGGATTTGCTAACACGAGGTACAGAACCACTCTGACAGAAAATGGGCAGGGAAAGCTCAGATTCCCACCAGGGCATGCAGCTGCTCTAGGAATCCAGAAGTACCTAGCAAGCTACTGCTTACCAGCCACGTCCATGTGGAAGAAAGGTTATTTATTGCACCACACCGTGGGGATGACTGCATCAGCAAAGAGTCCTGGGCTTAAAAATCATTTTGTTCCCCTTAGTAAATTCACAAACAACTCACAGAACAGGAGCAAAGGTCTGATACCCACAAGAACCAAACTCCTTCTGGTTATTCTCTACTCCCAAACAGACCTCAGGAAGATGGGCAGGTCTCTCCAGGAGAGATGCCTGCAGGTGCAGGCAGAGGGGAGCTGGGTGTCACACACTCTGAGCAGCTCCCAGTGCGTGTGCAGGGCTGGCTCTCACACACAGGCTGCTTCTTGTGGAGCCCAGACTGGGAGTCCAGCTATTGTTCTGGAGCAATAGTACAAATTCGGGACACATTTCGCAGCACGAAAGGGTGAGAAAACCATTTTGCTACTGCAAAAAATTAAGAGGTTTACTTAGAATTGGACTATTAATCTTCTTGGATTTGGTCTTGTCAAACATAGCCTCTGTGTCTTACGGAGATTCCACAACCTTCTTTATGTCACAGCCATGTGAAATGTGAGAAAAAAACAACTCAGGGAAAAATACTTCTATTTCAGACTTCTCCTTCCTAATAAGCAAAATCCCTGACAGAAGACTTTTGTCCCAGCTAGGCTAGAAGAAAGATGTACAGGGGCTGCAGAAACTCTGAATGTCTCTAGAGGATCCTGATGATTCTTCCTCAGAGAAACCACCATGCATCAGCTAAAGAAGAAATTTGAGGAGGAACTGCTGCATGTCCAGATTACACTCCTTCCCAGATGTTATGCAGAGGGGGGAAAAAAAGGATATTTACCCTTGGAAGACAGAATAATAATTTGAATTATAGGTCTCTCCTCACAGGTAGCATCAGGATTAGACAACTGATGTAGAAAGCAAAAGATTTGAGGATGGCTTGAACTTTACCACAGGAAATCTATGGCAAATTTTGAAAAAATCCTCAAGTCATCCTTGAATCTTCTGTTCCATTCTTCAAATTACTTCAGCTATTCCAGCAGGCCAGAGGAGAAGGCAATGAGTACGTGGGTGACTTCAAGGCACAGCAAATCAGTGCCAGGAAAAAAAAAGGTGAAATCTCAAAGACAAGGAGGATGCTTTCTATCTCCAACACTTAATGTAATGATGAACTAGATTTTGGGGGGGCTCCTGCCTCTGCTGTGACACCCCCAGCAGCTCGTGGCAGTGCAGGATGGATGCAGAGGCAGAGCAGCTGTGGGCTGGGAGGGATTTCTCACCAGACCTTAAAGCAGAGCTCCAACCACAGCAGCACCAGGGGATGCAGATTAAGGAAGCCACAAGTGGCTTCTTGTTGCCCTGCACCCTCCACTACATCAGCCAGCAGCTGGCAAAAAACCTTCCCCTCTGGCTTTCTCAGGCTTTCAGCATATTCCAAGCAGGGGAAGGGCACCTTGCCTTGCAGCCTGGCTCCTCTCTCTGCCCTCTCAGGTGGGGGAGTCCCAAAGGACCCACAGCATCACCAGCAGCACTGGGGGAGCTGCACAAGGGACAGGGCTGTCACTGGGCCTGGTGGGGCAGGGACACTTGGTCCTGGGTGCTTCCTGCCCGTTTCAGTGTGCATTCCTGCTGGCAGGACACAGCCCCAGGGAGACACAACACTCCATATATGAGATAGCCTCAGCACTGGGGACTCCACAGCCTCACCTCACCTGGGTCATTGAGGCACACGGCCCTGGCAGCACACAAAAGTCTTCTTTAGTAAGAATTATTAAATTATTACTAAATTATTGTCAGGAGTCTGATTTCATGGGAAACAAAAGAAAAAACAAATACACGCACACATTCACCCACAGCTGGAAAATATGAGTTTGATCTTGCAAAGTGAAGAAAGTGTCAGATCTTGTCAGTGACTTCACACTCATTGTGAAGCACAGAAGGTTTAATTTCTACATCCCACTCCAACAAAGCTGCTCTGATTTTCAGGGAGTTTGGCTTTTACAATTGGACAAACATGATTATGAATGATTTGCATGAGGGACTTTCCCAGGCATGCTTTATAAGCTCAGTCAGGCTGCTGAAATTGTGTCAGTCTTTTCTGTCTCACAGTAAAACTTTAAGATTTCTTTCCCAGGCACCTGAAACTGTGTGCACAGTATTTTGCTATTGAGTGAAAACTTTTCCTGTAAAAAAAAAAAAAAAAAAAAGAGTATCTGGATCCCTATATCTTCTTCCTCCTAGAGTCTTTCTCCCACCATGTTAATGCTGTAAGTTCTGCAAACAACAGCTCTTTGGGCAAAAATTAGGAAATGTTCTTTCCAGGCATTTAGTACTGAATCGTTATCTGTGGCTATGAGCCCTCTGAGAGTTTCATGTAAATTCCAATTGCTTTTCCACTTCATTCTTTTTTCCATTCTTGAAGATGGTTGTTGCATAAAGATCTTCAGGATTCTATTTTTTTTTATTATCATTATTTTGGGGGTTTTTTTCTGCTCTATAAATTATCTATCTGGTAGTCTTTTCCTTTCAATGATTTACTTTCCTGTGAAAAGGAGGAAGGGAAAAGCAAGTTTCAAATAAATGCAAGTAAATACCTAGATGACTGCAGAAATAGTCCAGTAACTACATGCCACGAGATGGAAATCAGAAATAAAAATAAGAAGAATTATGTAGATAATAAAAACTGCCACTTGTTAGGCAGACACATCAGGGAGCTGCTGTGACCTCAGGCCTGTGGTCACAGAAGCCAAAATCAGTTAAAACCTGCAGAGAGCATTGCAGATTGTATTCAAGATTTCCACTGAGAACCCCCCGTTAGAAACTCTGCTACTATTTTAATTCTTGACTGATGATTGAATTCATTTTGGCTTTTGCTGTTTTGAAAATGAAACCTAACTAATGGTTTCACTGCAGTTCTTAAGGAAGGCTTTGTTTCACGTGCAAAGCAAACACTTAGTGAAGGGTACCATTAAAGCCAGACAAGTAAATGTTTTACAGAGATAGTTTAGGAGCCACAGCACAGCAAAACAAGTATTTAGTTAAATGCTGAAAATCTAACCTACATGCATAGGTGCCCCTTTTGTCTCCCCCATCTTCTTCTTGGTTTTCTTTTTGTTTTTTTTTGTTTTTTTTTTTAATTCTGTTTTTGTGCTTGGGATTTTATTCAAAACCACAAAGAGATTTTTTTTCTGCAGTCCCAAAACAAGTTCTGGTGCCCAGTTTTTCAAGAGGATGCTGCCAGTAGTGAGCAGGCTAAACACAGTTTACTGAAACTGCCTTCAGCAAGTATGGCAGAGTGCAAAAAAGGGGGTAAGGGGAAAAAAAATCTGTGTCTTGAGACTCTTGGCAACTGCTGGAACAGCAGGGCATTAATTTTACCCTGAGTGCTCACCCAATAACTCGCTGGTTTTCTGTGTGGAAAACTGCCCTCAGCATGAAAGGGTGGCTTCCTAAAAAACAGGGGAGCAAGCACTGAGAGCAGAGCTGTGCACAGCCATTTGCTGTCCTTTTACATCTGAGGGGTTTTTCCTCTCTCCTCAAAAGTTTCCAAGAAATCCTCGCTGCTGCTATCTGTAAGTGGTAGTTTATGGAGAGGAGGGAAAACACAGGACAGGCAGTAAATCAGCCACTAAGTGATCCAGAGTCCATCACCAAATGTTTTTCATTACATGTATGGCTTCGCTAATTTCTGCAATGTGTTGTAGGTTATTTCTGGAAGCTTTAAAAATGCATGATGCTTCTGCATTTTAATACTTAACAGTATGGTTATTTCAGTTTATTAAGCAAAAAAAAAGGGGGGGGAATCTGCTTAACTGCATTGGCTTTCATGTCACAAAAGGACTAAGCCATTGCAAAAGCATCCAAGCAGGAACCCTATTTAAGTCCAGCATGAAGAAAACCTTTCCAACCTCTTACACCAATTAGGATAATCTGGGTCTTTTGATGTTAAAATCCCCAAGAATCATATGGAAATCATAAAAAAGCACAGTATTTAAAACAGACTCCGAATGCAGATAAAATCAGTTCTCCTTCTCAGCGTTTGGGTTTGCTCCTGGACGGGGATGGCCAGGCAGGCTGTCCCTAAAAACAGCCAATCCTAAAACAAGGGAGCACTGGGAGCCAGCCCCAGGTCCTGGATGGGAGCTGCTCCCAACCAAGGCCGAGTGCAATCCCAGCCCCTGGATGCCTTGGTGGCTTGTACACCCTTCCCTGGGCGAATGGCATCCCTCGTGACCATAAACCAGGCTAAGGGAATCGAAATAACACGCCTGGATCTGTGCATTATGTTATCTTCAGGTGAGGAGTACTCAGCCTAGCACTGCTGCTTTATATTGGACTGTTTCTGAGGCATCCAAATTTCTCCAAGTGTCTTGCTTCCAAGGAATCTCAGGGCAAGAATTCTGTTTGCCTTGATGATTTGAAAAAAGAGCACGGGCAGGAAAACAAGGGATGTTTTGCTGGATGCGATTTTGCAAAGCTGGAGTGGTGTTTTATTCTCCTCAAATCAAATCCTGACCAACATATTTTGCTGTGAAATCTGACACACAACAACAAACCTTTATCAAAGCCTCGTACATACAGAGAGAGACAGAGAAGGTGATTTTACAATATTGTGCCAGACCACAACATTGTATTTTCTGGGGCTGGTTACATATTACTGCTGCATTTGTGTCTGATGTTGTGCAAAGGGACGAGGAGGTGCCGAGAGCGGGGCAGAGGTGGGGACACCCAGCTCATGAACCTTAAATTGGCATTGGAATAAACTGAAAAGTAAGCAAAACTGTCCGTGTTTATACAAGCAACTTGACTGTACTCTAAGAGAGGACAAGGGTATGAAACCATGTCCTTATAAAGTAACGATCATCTTTTACTTATCTAACAAAAAGAAACACAGGAGAGAGGTCAGAGGCTGCTGAAGGAAAAATACCCAAGTGTTAAGGCCAGAGAAATGGAAAACAAAGTTTAAAAAATATAGGAATACATGCAGATGGAGCACACAGAAAACCCCCTTAAACACAGCTTATTTTTCTATAAAAATAAACATGGAATATTGTTGTCAGTGGCATGCACACCTCTGTGAGAACCTGATATTTAAATTGTCAGTTTGATAACCAATAAAAATAATAGTAAAATAAGTGTAGCATTACATTTCTATAAAAAGAAAATTGGTATTAGTGTTAAATATGAATGTGAGATCAGCCTTCTAGCTAATCATCACAATTTTCGGTTGTGTTACAAAATTCTCATACTCATTTTGAATTTACTTTTTATGTCTTAGAGAAATACTGGAACCTTAATGAATATTAATTACAACTTCCATCATTTCACCGTGCCTGAACCGCTTGCTATTCCTCGTGTTTGTAGGAAACAAGCCACGCACTTCCTGGCACAAATATCATTCCTTATTAGTTTTGCAGCTGAATAATATCCAGCCTGTAACAGAACCCTCCTAGGACTGAAAAGCACCCTTGTGCACACGGATACACGCACAAAAACAACAACTGAAAGCTAAAAGCAAACTTGCCGAGAACTTCTGGGTCAGCTTTTGACATCACCCATAGGAATGAAATCAGACACCGACCAATCCGGCACCATGAGGCTGGCAGCTAAAATCAACAAAAGCCGGGCCCAGGGCTCCACAATGAGCAAGGGAAGTGGAAGAGACTATTGTTCCCAAAGCCTTTAAATGATGTTGCTTTGTTTATTCCTTTGGACAATGCCTGAGCTGAATCTTTAAAAAGGGAAAGGAGCCTGTGCGCCCTGCCCCCTGGGCTGTGCTAGGGCAGAGTGTGGGGTTTTTTTCCCCTGTGCTGGGATTTTTCCCTGTCAGGGCAGAGCATGGGGGTGCTCTCCCCATACTGGGATTTTTCCCTGTCAGAGCAGAGTTTGGGGGTTCCCTTCTTGTACTGGGATTTTTCCCTGTCAGGGCAGAGTTTGGGGGTTCTCTTCTTGTACTGGGATTTTTCCCTGTCAGAGCAGAGTTTGGGGGTTCTCTTCTTGTACTGGGATTTTTCCCTATCAGAGCAGAGTTTGGGGGTTCATTCCCCGTACTGGGATTTTTCCCTGTTCATGGCACAGTTTGGGGGTTCATTCCCCACACTGGGATTTTTCCCTGTTCATGGCACAGTTTGGGGGTTCATTCCCCACACTGGGATTTTTCCCTGTCAGGGCACAGTTTGGGGGTTCATTCCCCACACTGGGATTTTTCCCTGTTCAGGGCACAGTTTGGGGGTTCATTCCCCACACTGGGATTTTTCCCTGTTCATGGCACAGTTTGGGGGTTCTTTCCCCGTGCTGTGATTTTTCCCTGTCAGGGCACAGTTTGGGGGTTCTTTCCCCGTGCTGGGATTTTTCCCTGTTCAGGGCGCAGTTTGGGGGTTCATTCCCCACACTGGGATTTTTCCCTGTCAGGGCACAGTTTGGGGGTTCTCTGCCCTGTCGGGGTTTTTCCCCGTTTGTCTCCCGCACAGTTTTTGGGGCGCGCCCCGCGGAGCGCGCAGCGCAGCGCTCGGGGGAGGGCAGCGCTCGCAGCATCTCACACTCGCTTTCTGCCAGGCTTTCTGAAAGGCTGGCCAGCCCGGCTGCTCGGCTCTTTTCAAAGCCTGACCCTTATTTCGGTGCCTCGCAGGAAGCTGAGGTCTGTAGAGACCTGGCAGCGTTTCGGGGAGCTGGGGCAGGAGG
Organism: Cichladusa arquata; assembly: GCA_026413545.1. Classification (NCBI taxonomy): domain Eukaryota; kingdom Metazoa; phylum Chordata; class Aves; order Passeriformes; family Muscicapidae; genus Cichladusa; species Cichladusa arquata. Next base: position 4,014,008 of record JAOTQP010000251.1, read on the forward strand.
CGCGGTGGGAGCGCTCGGTGCGGGTGTTGTGCCGGGACAAAAGGGACACGGAAAAGGCTCCTTGTGCCTCTGCAGAGCTGTTCCTGCCCCAGCCCAGCCCTGCATAGCCCGTGGGTCATTATCCACACGAGCAGGACAATTCCCCATCGCACAGCCCAGGGATGATTCACTCGGACACCCAAACCTGTCACCCAGCTCCAAAGATTTAGCATCAAGCCCAGAGTTCACTAAAAGCACACATGGTATGGTTTGGTTTTTTGTTTTTTGTTTTTTTTTTTTTAAGTTCAGCTCAGCTGAACAAAGCTGGCTGAATTACTTCAATCCTCTCAGTGCTTCCCCAAGGAAAAAAAAAAAAATAAAAGCAACGTGTGTCTGCAGCTCAGACTGAACCTGCTGCCCCTTTCCCATTCCTCACCTCGCTGCACAGACAAGTGGAGAGCGACAAGAACATGCATTCCAGAGGGAAAAGATAAACCTGGACCCTGGAGTTGGGCAGGGAAAGGATATCAGTCATTCTTACATCTTTAATAAAGCAGACCTTTTTCTACTCCTGCCAAGAAAATTAGTCCTAAGGTGCACACAAAATAATTACATATTGTGGAACAGTAAATTATTACAAACGCCACAGAATTCAAGCAGCCCCAAGTCTGGGCCAGAGTTTCAAATGTTTTGCAGATGTTTATGGTTTGCTGCTAAACTTTTGTCAAGTTACCCACACAACACAGCGTTTTCTGAAGGATTTTGGCATACGGTAATTCACTTACTTTGCACAGGTGTTGCATTCCAGAAATATTTTGTCTTCTAATAGAAGACTGCTGGAATTCTACTTTAAAAAAATCATCACGAAAGAAACCAGATCCTCTCATCTGGGAGAGAAAAGAAAAAAATAAAGCCCCCTCTCAAAAAAAGCAGTTCATTTGCCTTTTCTTTTTTTTCAGGTAAAGGAAACCTCTGTAGTGGGTAAAAATATATACAAAATACGTTGCAGATGCCTGGCATTTCTGCAAAACTCACGAACTGGGGAAGCACAGCGTGCTACAGGGTGACTGGCCTCTGATAAGAGATATTGGAGTCCCAGGTCCTCAGCAGTGAATAGAAATATTGGAGTCCCAGGAGTGAATAGAGATATTGGAATCCCAGGAGTGAATAGAGATATTGGAGTCGCAGGAATGAATAGAGATATTGGAATCCCAGGAGTGAATAGAGATATTGGAGTCCCAGGTCCTAGTAGTGAACAGAGATATTGGTTCCAGGTCCTAGCAGTGAACAGAGATATTGGAGTCCCAGGTCCTAGCAGTGAATAGAGATATTGGAGTCCCAGGTCCTAGCAGTGAATAGAGATATTGGAGTCCTAGGTCCTAGCAGTGAAGAGAGATATTGGAGTCCCAGGGGTGAATAGAGATATTGGAGTCCCAGGTCCTAGCAGTGAATAGAGATATTGGAGTCCCAGGTCCTAGCAGTGAACAGAGATATTGGAGTCCCAGGGGTGAATTTCCCTTGCTGGCAGCTCCCAGCTGGTGGGACTGCTGAGGTTTGCCATGCCTTGGTCTCAGCAGCAGCAGCAGCAGCATCCCCTCGTGCCTCCATCACCTCAGCCCCCTCCATCCCCCCACAAAGGCACCATGTGCACCCTTTTGTCCCCAGCTTTTATTCCACACAGCGTGGGGCAGGAAGCAAAACACAAAAACGGGGCTCTGCAGCACTTTTGGAGCTCTCCTTGGCTGAAAGGTTGCCTGGAGGCAAAGCAAAATGAAACCCTTGGGATTGGACAACTTTCCCTTCTAAGCGTATGGAAATTAAACATTAAGCCTAAAAAATTTTCCAGGAGCAGATATGAATCCAGATATAATATTACTTTGTAGATATGGAAAAATACAGCCAGGTATCTTCAACTTCCTAGATGTGCAAGCCACCAAGTTTTCCTTCAGGGTAGGAAAGCAAAGATGAAAATGCCAAAGGACTGTTAACCTTTAGAGACACATTTTAAGAGATAACATGACTGAACTCAGATAAATCAGAATTAAATTTAATCAACCTCCCACTCTTTAGCTACACTATGAGAGGAGAAGAATCTACAATTAGGGAAGAAACAGAAGGAAATTCAGGCATCTTAAACTGAGCAAGCTTCCATCTCTGCTGTGCAACTTCCTGATGATACTAAATACTGCAATTCCCATGTGCAGTATTACAGACTTGCTGTCTTAACAGTCCTCTTATGACTAATCAGTGGAAGGGAACATTTAAATAATGTTTTGGAGTGCATATTATCTAGATTTGGCTGTTGTTCTCTCATTTAGAGCAAAATTAGTTCTAAATTTACAATTTAAATACTTTGCGTCAAATCCTTAAACCACCCTTCTCTCCTTCTGTAAATGGAGCTGTTAACATTTTTGTGCTCCACTGCAGCACCTAGGAATAGATAATCCTTTAATCTTTTGCTCTCTCTCCGACTCCTGGCACTAATTTCAGAGTACAGACTGTGATGTTTCTAATGAGCCAAGCATTGGAGTAAGATGGACTGTCACAGCCAGGAATGTGTGGCCACAAGTGCTGCCATGAAAATAGGTGTGAAGGTCCCTACAACAGGAATCCTGGTTTCTAAGGGATGGATAAGGAGTGCTCCCAGCACAAATATTAAAAGAAATTTAAAAGAAGTTTAAATATATATTATTAAAATACCAACTCTCCTATCCAATGCATTTTTTTTTTGTTTTTCCAAATTAAGCTATTAAGTTATGATAACCTATACCACTTCTATCTTATCCTAAACTTATTTTTTTTTTAAATCATGTGTTTTTATGCACGTGTCACTGCTCACTCTTAATTTTTCTGGAGAAAGCTAAACTGTTGAGTGGACACCTTTCACTGCCTAGGCATCTAAAACAGCTTATTGAAACTTTGCCCAGGGGTTTTTTTTTCAACAGGATTTTTTTTTTTTTTGCAAGTTACAGCAACAGCTTTCCTAATTTTCAGGTAGTTCTGTTTATAATTAGTTCACTGTAAGTTAGGAAAACAATTAGAAAAGCAGGAAAATTTGTTTTCCTCTTTCCATTCATGACTAAAATCGAGATGTGCAATTACAGGCTGCATAAGTTGCTCACAAATTTTGAGGCACTTGGTGTTCAGAACCAAGGGGCTCAATGCCATAGCTGTAGATATTAGTTTGGTGTAACAGATCAGCTTTAGAAGCACAACATATTTCAATAAAAACATTTTGCCTTGTATTCTGTATTCCACTAAAGCAGTCTTGAAACATCACTTGAGTATTTTAATTGAATTCAAACTACTATGAATTAATCATATGAGATTAAAAGATCTATTATTTCTACTAAGAAATGTGAATCACTGTTTTCTAGCAAAAGGAGAGTGTAAAATATAGAATGTGAATAAATGTCCATAAGCAGTGCACGTGTGCTCAGAGAAACCCAACTGTGTATAACAAACAGCTCTGGTTAGCAAATTATATTGACCAATAAAACTGAGCCTTTGTTTAGGAAAGTAACTGGAAAGCAAAAATGCAAAACAAGATTACACTTAATTATTTAAATCAAAGTGCTCTGCTTGTTGATTTAAATTGTGATTAAAATCAGGGATTTAAATTAATCCACTCTGGATTGCATAAACACCACCTTAATAAGAGGGAGCAGTAGCTTCATCACCCAAGCCAGGACGAGCACTGTGATGGAGCTCAGAGGAGGATGAGGATGTTCATTCATGGACTTCTGCTGCCCAAACTCTCCCATTTTTCCCAAAGAGAGAAAGCAAATGCCTGAGTGGGAGAGGAAGTGTGCATGCATACAAACATGCACAGGTACCATGAGGTAAAATAAGGGTGATGATTTGTCATTAAAAGCAGGATTTCTCTCTCACACAAAATAAAGCAATTACTGACATGCTCCAATTACTCTTCCTTGTTTTAGCACCTAGGACAGTCCTGCTCACACCTGTCCACCAGCAGAACACGAAGCACACTGCCCTTGCCTGGTACTGACATTTAGTCCCTGTGTCACTCCAACAGTGCCAGTGCTAAATGCCACACTGAAAAGGATTTAGCTCTCACACACCCACACCCCACCCCTGCTCCAGCTTCTACCCAATCTGCACCCAACATTTCTTCCTGGGCAGCAGGGAGGTGACTAGCATAGAGCACACAGAACAGCTCAGTGCTAAGGGAGAGCTGCTGCAGCTTCTCTGGATGTCCAGTGCATTGCCAAGGGCATCAAAACACCAAGATCGTGACAAAGGAGCACAAACCAGGCACTTGACAATGCAACCTACAGCACATTTACTCCAAGGATGCTTTAATAACTTATGTGAGAACATCCTCTCAAATAATATGATTGAATTTTCAGCAGAGGTCCAATTACAACTCAATGAAAGCAGCCAAGCCTTTCTTCTTTCTGCTTCGCAGCTCGATTTTGAAGGACAAACTGCTCTGGCTGAGCCTACTTCTAAGGAACTACTTTTCTTCTTTGATTTTACAAGAAAGTGTTTTACAATCCAGAGGGGATGAGTCATCAGAAAATCCTTGTCTTGTTGCCAAAAACCTGCCCCTCTTCATTATGAACATAAAGATAAAAGCTCTTACAGTACATTAGCTGGCATACGCCTACACAGACAGTACAAATAAATTAATTGTGCCTAGCCTCAAACATCCAGAGAGGTGTAGTAGGAGCTCAGTCCATCTTGTTTCATTAACAAATTAAACCCTAATAGAGCATCAACAGTTCTCTTATGTACATAAGCTTGGCTGTTGTATAGAAAGGCTTTGCAGGTATCATGAATCCTTACAAATGTACATGGCAATTCTTCAGCTACTCACATGAGCTTACTTAAACCACATAAACACCAACAGAAATTGTATATGCTGGGAAAAAAACTTATTAAAGTTGGGGATGTTGGTCTATTCAGAAGCTGCTCAGCATTTTGGAACCCGAGACTGAGGTAGTTGGTGTTTACTAAAAAGGGAATTTTGAGTACAACATTATTGCACACGTGAAAAATGTACAAATTGTCTTGCATCTGACAAGAATGGCAAGTGTGTTTGACTGTGCCCACTCTGCTGCATCCAGATTTATAATTCAGAATTTGAAAATTTGCACTACCTGCAAACATCAGGGTTATTTCACAAAAATATACACACGGGTGTAGGGTAGAACTCAGACATTGAGAACACAGATCAAAAGGGAAGCCACTGGGTAAAGTACTGTACATGGACCAGGGGCCAGAATTACTGGAGATAATCAACATTCACCATCAAACTCCTGCTACAGATGAACTGTTTTCCTTCTGGAATGCTCACAATCTTTAGCATGAGAAAGTTATACACAACCAACTTGAAAAACAAGTTTAACTCTACTTGGCCACAAGCTAAGATTACACCCTCAAACACACCTTTCTAAGATTTCTTATGAGAGGTTTGTTTGTGCAATACAGTTAAGGGCAATTTGTTAAAATTGCTCTGTGATTTTCTTTATCCTTTAACTGCATAATTTAAGCAACCTGCATTTTATAAGTTCAAAGAATTTTTTTTCGTAATTATGTATTCCTGCTTTTACCTCCTGAAAATAGAAGAGCTGTAGAGAGAAAGAATACAGGAAAAAAAAAAGAACTGATGAGAGAAGCTGAGCTCAACCTAGCACAGAAAGCAGCTTATCAATTAATGAGAACAGAACATAAAACACGAGAGTTCAAAAATATCTATATCAAAATAGATATCAAATATCAAAATAGATATCAAATATATTTATATCAAAATCACTGCTGTATCAAAAATAGCAGTGTATGCTACTGCTGCTCTACCTCTTTGGCCTCTGGGAAAAGCCAGAGAGCAAGGCAAGGCACAGGAGTGCTGGTAGCCAAAGGCTGGTAGCCAAAGCCCCAGTGGCCCTCTGCAGAGAATTTCAGCCCTGTGCTTTGCCCAGGCAGTTGTGAGGGTCCCACCTGGGGTCCAGCAGGGCACAGCCATGGCAGTGACATTCTGGACAGCTGTGACAATGGCTGTGACATTGTGGACAGCTCCAGCTGCATCCCTGCTTGAGTTGCAGCTCAGCCAGAGTCAGTGCTTCCCTTCTCCTGCCTGCTGTTCCTAGCTCTAAGGTGGTACTGCACACAGCCTCAGCAGCTCCCTAACAAGCTCCAAACTCCATCTGCCAGTGTTTTTTGCCAGTGTTTTTCCTGAGGTGTGACCAGAGACAGGGATGCCCACCTTGGAGCAGGCTGTGGCTCCCTGCTCCCCCTGCACATGCACTGTATTTTTTTCCAGAGATCACTTCTGACAGGCACCAAGGCCAGTGCAGGCACACTGGCCCAGACTCGTGACATCACCTGATTAATAAATCCAAGGAAGGTTTGGCAGCTCTGGCTATGGGCAGCCAGCCCGTGGGAGAGCACAGCCACACATCAGGTAGTGCAGCACTAACTCAGTGCCCTGTGCACTGCCCCAGCCAACAAACAGCTTCCTCACCAGCCCCCTGTGCTAACCACCCCTTCACTGGGAGCCCCAAAGCAGCCACCAAACCCTGCTGCCAGAGCCCTGGGCAGTGGGATGCTGAGGATGTCACCCTCATGCAGCAATGGCAGTGCCACAACAGGGGGTGACAGAGAGATTTCACCTCTGCAGGACAGACTGAACTCACTGAGCAGAGCCCAGCACCACAGCCAAACACAGGGCAGCTCACCCAGAGCACAGCCAGGCTCCTGGCCCTCAAAAATATCAGTCCTCTTCTTTCCCTGCTCCTTCATGAGCACCTCGTTACTGCAGAATGATACAAGCACTTAATTAGTGCTCTGGGTTAATCACCCTGCCCAAGGGGTTTCCCTGTGCCCCATGAATAAAGGAAGCCAAGCCAGGTTCCTGCTATGCAGCCACCAGCACAGGCTCCATCCCCAGCCATCACACAGATACACAATGCCTGATGTCTCACTGGTGATACCCTCTCTTTCACAGGGTTAATACTTGCCCTCGGGGATAATTGAGCAGGACCTTAGATGAGAGATTCCCATAAAAGGCACTAAGAGCCACCCAGCCCAAACCACACATAACTCAAGCTAGTTTACCCCTTTGCATTATTTAAATGTCTCTCCTTAATGTGAAAGCATCAATTTAAAGGCCCAGGGCTGCCAGCGCTCGGGGCAGGCAGTTCCTCTCTGGTGACCAAGTGTGTCTGTTCAGAGTGTAAATTTGCATGCACTGCAGAGCAGTGCCTGCTCTCAGGCTGCCAGGGAGCAGGGGCAGGATGCTGCCATTCCCACTGCTCCCTTTTGCTGTGCCTGGCTGCTGGGCAGGTGGGGCTGGGCCCTCTGACCTGCTGCAGACACCGAAACCCAAGCACTGGCATCTCAGCCCAGTGGTGCTGGCAGCTCTCCCAGCTCCAGGACAGCACCTGGACACTCTCCAGGTGGAGCCAGAGAAGGAAGAGAAGCCTCTGGCCCTCCCACTCTGCCTCCCTGCTCCTGGCTGTTACAAGAGGTGCTGCTGAATCAAAATTTACACCAGATACCCAGAGACTTTTTCCAATCACTTACAGCTTGGCCTTCCATTTTAAGATTACAATTCTTTTTTCCCCCAGGTTTGTGTTTGTACAAAGACTACCACAAGGTTCAAGTTACAGCAATTAATGAAATTTAACTACATTAATAGGGAGAGAGCCTCTTTAAGAACAATTTTGGGTTTAATGTTAAAAAAAATGTGGTAATAAGAGTGAGGTAGAAATATTTTCATTTGATTGCCTGATTCTTTCTCTGGCTACACGTATGAACTTGTTTCCTGGTCAAGGGGAATTTTTGCAGGTAGAAAAAAAAAATAATTCTGCCATCCATTCAGTCCTTGAGTGTCTTGTTTTTACAAGGCAGAAAGGTTTTGTCAGTCAGGTTACCTAGGAGCGAAAGTTATATCTCATAATCCATAATTCTGTTGCACATTACACACCATCTGGTGACACAGTCAAAGATAATCTGATTCTTGTTTTAAAAACATCACATAGCTGTATCATATGGTGCAGGCAATGTGATAAATGACTTATTTAAATATGCTGTTTCTGTGCAGTTTACCATTTCATGGTCACTCCCAGCTAACACAAAAGCAGCTTTGAACAGGCTTTTTATTGATTGTTGCTTCAAATATCTGAATCCTTAGCTGAGGTTTTATTACCTAATTACAGTTATACCTAAAATTGTATGATTAAACAGCTAACATCTACCCAACCTTTAAGAAGCTTTTATTGGAATTGAAAGTTTTGCATCTATGATGGAACAAATAGCACGACAAAGTTGTACCATGTCCCAAAAGCAGCAATGTGTCTTTTCACAGTGCTTTTACCAGGAAGAGCCTGATATAATTTAATTCCAGACTACTCAGTCTCATGCAGTTCTCAAGTATTTCCACAGATTCTGGGAGTCTACCCAGAAAAAGCTCCTTGCAAGGTAATCATCCATCAATACATCTGCAGGTTTGCAGCAGGTTTGCTTTTGTCACTTTATTTTCAGCCTCCAAAACAGTTAAGTAAGCTGCCAAAAGATGAATCCTCACAAAATAAATTTAAAAAAAAAAAAAAGAGAATTGATCATGCTGGGCAGAAGAAAGCTCTTACACAACTAACCTGGTGAAGGGAAATAGGCCATTTGCTGTTGCTCAACCCATTTACCCAACTATTTCAGTGGCCCTCACATTCTCCAAACCTTCAAACAACAATCCCATCCCCTTCTGATGCACAAGACACACCCCAGACATTTTCAGGAGGGGTGGAAAGTAGTAAAAGAAGATTTCTGTGATTTGCAGTCAGGTTCTTCTGGGAAGATGACATATTTCTGGGAGGCTATGATGTACACGTGCATCTGTACCTCTGATACAATCACACAATCACCACTCAGATCTAAACAGCTATTTTTCCATGCAGATTTTTATTACTTTCTCTTCCTGGAATAATTAGCCACTTTCAGATTTTTTTAAACGTAGGAGAAGACTTAATTTTCACCTGACTCTTCAATTATGACTCTGAATAATTCCCATTCTCCTTGCAGCCTGCTGTCAGGCTGCTGTGCCTTTTGCACAGGTTTTGTTCACAGCAGAGCCTCTGGGCACAGCACAAGCCTACAATAATCTCATTTAGCCATCCACCTGCATCACTCACCAGGATTTTCCCCAGTCCCAGGCTCCATTTGGAGAGAGGAAGGCAGCAGTGCTCCACTGAAAGCCAATTCCTCGTGGAGTTTGGTGCCAGCCCAGCTGCTGGGCTGCTCCATGGGGAGGCAGGGAGCATTCCCAAAACCTGGCAGGCAGGGGATGAGTGGCACAGGAGCCCCAGGTGAGAGGTCACAGGTGTTCCATCTCACTGCTCCTCTTTCAGGGCACCTGCAGAGCCCTAAAAGCACCAGAGCTCAGCCACAGAGCTCACCCCGTCTCCTCTGCCCCCCAAATCCAACCATCCCATCCAAGCTCCCTCCAACCAGCTCCCCTGTCTGCCAGGTACATTCTGCTACTAGCAGGGATTTGGATAAAGCATTTAACTACCCTGGCAAGCATTTTCTTCAATGAAGACATGCTAAGAGCTAGGCAATCATATTTTTGACCGTGCTGCCTGCCAGAAAAGTGCACAAACTTCCAATAGCAAAGAAATGAGGTCATTCTGGTCACCTGCCAAAATCAGCACATTTCCTCTTTTGGTTCTGGATGCTGCACTTCCACACACCACAGTGTGTGACAAGTCGTGAGCAGGAGGTGTAGTCTAAGGAAAAAAAAATAAAAGTAAACTGGTGGATGTTAGGCTTTTTCTTTAAAAAGGAAAAAATAAAAAAAGGTGGGGGAAGGAAAAGAGGGGGAAAACATAATGAAGTATCCTGATGCCACTTGACCCCCTCCTGAAGATCTATTTAATTGGAGTCTGGTATAACCTTCCTAAGAAGATGCCAATACCTTGTCCTGATGTTGGAGCTGTGTAAAGCCTCATCCTGTTAAGGAATTTGAAAGGCTTACAGCAGAGATGCAGCTCTTGGTTAGAAGGCTGGACTGGAATTTAGCAGATCAGGATTAAACCCTGACTTTGCCACAAGTTCCTGCGAGGCTTTGAGCAAGACTCCTAAATTCCCTTGCCTGAGACACTATCCTGATGCTGATCTTGGTCTTTAAAAACTAAGTTTTCCTGAGCTGGGAGTATCTCTTTGCAGCACAGCAGAGTCTGGAATGGTGGATTTTGGATGCTCATTTGGGCCTCTTAATGCTAATGCAGCACAAACCGAAATGACAGTAGCAGTAATAATAATAATAATAACAATAATTATCTCTCAGTCTTTATTTTCAAGTTAATGTCTGCCAAAAATGTTAGAGAAGTTTCTCATTGTGGCAACTACTGTATTTACGGGCATAATTTACAAGCAGCTCCTCTGAATAATTTGAATTTTTTATTAAGATTATTCTCTCATTTTCCATTGAGAAGCCTTCATAGATACTGACTCACTTTCAGCCTTGTAGGGAAAAGTGCCAAGCATTTGTTTTTCTTCTGTCTGCAGTAGTTATTTGACTCCTGCCTTAAACTCAGCAAAGCCAAAACCGAACAGGAACAATCTTAATTTAATTATTAAATGCATTTCAAGCTTCTCTGTTATTTTAAAAAGCACTTTCATGTGGGGCAGTGGAAATGTGCCAGGGAGTTCTAAAAGAGCTGTGTGCAATCCTGTGTCCCCTCCTTTCTTCCAGCCAGGAGGTGAGGTGAACCCAAACCCAGTGGAGTCAGGGGGAGAGAGTTTCACTTTAGGTTTGCTTGGCTAAAAGTGACCAGGGCACCCTGCCAAAGGCTGCCACTTTTGAGATAAATATGACTTTCTTTCAGGGCGGTTTTATGAGGGGCACAGCGAGAGGCTCATGCACTCTGGCAATTCACTTGCAGATTCAGCCGTGCAGCAGCTGCTGCCGCCCCATTGTAAACAAGAGCTCGCTCTGAAGTTCTCTGAAGAAGTTTACAAAAGGGACAGTGTATTTATCTGACGTCTGTTACCGTGCTGGGCACACACACAGATGGCCTTTGACTCTCACCTTCTGCATCACACCCAGCCAAGCCCCGCAGAAAGGGCTGGGCTTTGGATCTGCCTGCTCCTTTCCTGATGGCACTCCCTCCCTTCATCTGCCTGGCAATCAGAGCCAGCTCGCTTTCCTTGGGAGGGTCAGATTGGCAGATGAACTGCAGAGAGGAGAAGGAAACATGCTGAGCATGAAAACATTCTCCCAAGCTCTCACAGGAAAAGGATGTAGCTAACAATTAAAGAGAAGCACGCGTTTCTCTGCCAGACTTTATCATACAGGACCATGCATTTCCAAAACTTGCACTTATACCCCTTCAATTCCAGTCCATCCACAGGAAGCACATTCCAGAGTGCCCATCCTATCTGCCCACAGTCAGCCAGGCCTGGAGGATGCCTTTGAGGTCAGGCACATGGACCACCACAGGATATCCCATGGAGGGTACCTGGGCTGTGAGTCCCAGCAGAGTGCTGCAAATCTGTCTGACCCCTCAGAGAAATTGCTTGAAGCAAGCTCCCTCCCCCAGGTCACCCTGTGCTATGGCCTGGCCACAAACACCCTTAGCTGTGCAACTGGAAGGATAATTGCCTAAAGTTTGTCCCTCCTGCTCTGCAGCCCCCTGCACTTCAGTTCTGCACATCTGGAACAGTAAAGCTAAGGAGCTGATATGGGCTGGGCATGGCTTTGAACAGCTTGTCTTCTCCTGGCTCAGTGAGCACATCATCTGCAGCCTCACTGGCAAGTCCAGCTCTGACTGTCCTGGCCAAGTCTCCTGGATTTTTGTACCTTTTCAGGAGTTTTTGACAGACCATCCCCAGTGCAAGCTTTACTCCCAGGAATGCAGCAGTCAGCACAGACCCACTGAGCTCTGTCTGGTTTCCCCAGTCCCACCTGGGCAGCTGATTTTGCCTTGTGGACAGGTCTGCCAAACAGGCAACACAGGTGGGTTTTGCAGACTTCTGCAAGCAGCCCTTGGTTCACACTCAGTGTCTGAGCAGTGGAGTGAATTCCCAGGTCAACACCTGGAAATTATTCTAGACACCCAAAAGAAAAAAGAAAAGCTGCTGCTGTGGGTCATTCTCAGAAAGGATCCAGGGCTCTCTAAGCTGCCTTCTTCTCATGGGTCTAGAATCACTGCATATGATGAAAGCAGTCTATTAACAGTGCATCATAAAACATTCTCTGAGATTTTATGTCCTGAATTATGTATATGATTGTTTGGCCTGTTTGGTGACTGACTGTAGTGGGAAATCTAAATCACTGTTGTTACACCTCTAACCAAGGATTTTTCAACAATTACTTTAATTTAAAAGGGGAAGGGAAAAAAAAAGAAGACAAGTTCTCAGGGAGAAAAAAAAAAAAAAACAACTTCAGAAAAGCTGTGGTCATTCTTTGAGCAGCCTTAAATATGAACTTGATATACCTTCTGGTCCTGAGACACAGCAGTGTCAGTATGTTATTTCTGCAAGGACTGAGACCTATGCAGTCATTTCTCCACTTAAAATTGGTTCTGCACATACATTCTCATAATAAAGCACTTATAACTGTTACCCAATTATTGCTTAGAGCATTAAGTAACAAGGTATTATTACTCCAATTTCACAGAAGGGAACAAATCATGGAATCCAAAATACTTATTCTGCTTTTGCGTAGGTTTTCTCATATTAATTAATTATGAGACTTAATTACACTCAATCTCACCACTCTAAGCCAATTACAGAAAATTGGGTAAAGTAAAGAAGCAGGGAAATCTGTCTTGGAGACAATCACTTACACTGACAACACTTTCCACATAGGTATGTAAAATGACTTTGCAAATATTAATTTGCACCCTCGAAGCAACAGGATGGATTTTTCTCTGATTTTTCCCAACTGCTCCTACACCAGTAATCTGAGCTATGATCACTTCTCCCAGCTTCCTCTCTCAACTCTGCCCCAGAAACCAAATACAAATCTCTGCTCCCTGACTTGTGCCTTAATCACATGATCACCTTCCTTCCCAGAGGCAGTAAAAAAAAAAAAACAAAAACTCCAGGCATGTTAAAAAAATCACCAGATTAGAAGAGCTCTAAAGGTTGGTCAAAAGTGGTGTATGACATAGATAGATAGATAGATAGATAGATAGATAGATAGATAGATAGATAGATAGATAGATAGATGGATAGATGTTGCAAACTATTTAGAGCTTTCTATTTATTTTGAATCTACAGCAATTTTATTCACTGAAGGTTTTCCCACAAGGGGAATGGTAAATCCTCTAAAGCATCACTTTAAAAGTTTTTCTTACACTGAAGTATCTATGAACACCCTCTGCTGAAACATTAATTCACTATTTCCCACAGCACTCAGCCTCAGGGACTCACAACACATTTCAGTGCCTTCAACAGCAGCTGCATTCCACAGGGAACCATTCTCCAATTTCCAAGTCATGGCTCTTACAAAGATGGGCTAAGCCAAGGCAAACTGCCCTTTTTATACTAGTACCAACTGAGCCTCCCTTAAAATGTGCATGTTCAAAACCAGAGGAGAAACAAGAGCAATTATTTTTTGCAGTATGTCTAAAGAGGCCTCTGAGTTCAAGTAAGTCCAGTTTATTAAAACTGGGGGGAGATATTGAACAGACTGGATTTTTCCTTAATTTTTTAACTCTGTTTGCCAGTGAGCAAAGTCTTCTACAAAAGACTGAAAAAAGGTGTAAATGAGAGCGGAGGAGACTCCATGCATTGATGACTTTGACTTCTCTGGAGCCAAGATTTCCCCCAGCCTTCACAGCTGTGACATTTTGTGCTCAGCCTGGCCCCTTCCAGCAGAACATTCAGTCTGTGCTGGTGGCAATTCTGCCTTGTTTGCATCACACCATGGCACGCGTGCCACGGGAGCTTCGTGCGCCGCCGTTTATTTTAAATTTATTTCAATTCCCCAAGTGAGCCCCATGGCATGGCAGCACAGCTAAACACAATGGGACCTGGCAGGCTGCATTCACAGGGCTGCCTTGGAAAAACAGGCAAAATAAACATTAGCATTTTTGACTGTTTCTTGCACTTTTTCTAAATATTCTGAAGTAAAAACAGAAAATACTTTGCTGAGCCTGAAAAAGCAAAGGATTTGCAGATGCAGTCAAATCAGGCAGTTTTCAAATATACATTCTTCCTTTACCAAAGCTCCCCCCCTTCTTTGCCCAGTGATATTTCCCTAGGCCAGTGTAAAACGTTCAGAGATAACCTGGTTGTTTTTAACACCAAAATAGCATACCTGGGCACTCCAAAGACTGAGATTTTCAAATCCTCACCTGAATCCCCACATCTAATGCCACCTTTACCCTCTCCTAAGTAAATTACTACATCACCTTCATTCAGGCACAGAGGCTGGGGGCCAGGATCTCCCTCTGGAAGCCTTCAAGGCACACAGCTCTCTCCTCTGAATACACTGATAGCTAGAAACTTTCATGGCTGAGACAGGCTTACTGTGCACCAAAAATTCTGCAATAATTTCAGTAATTTGGCTCCCATCTTCCCAGCTTCAGAACAGACACTTCCCTCAAATATGCAAGACACAAATTGAACTGTTAAAACAAATATCAGAACAAATTCCATGTTCATGAGAATCATGTCTCTTCCATGCTTTTAATACTAACCCCTGAGCTTAATTATTATATTTAGTGTCTAGGGCAGCAACACTTCCTACTCAGCAGCTGTCATGGGTCCAGCAATTAATTGCATACCACTGACCTTCACAGAACACCATGGAAATTTTATTACTGTACAACTCAATTGCAGCCATACAACACTGCCCCAGAACTATGTCTTATTACAAAAAAATCATGTGCTTACAAAAGGGATAGTTGAGCCAACTGAACTATTTATAATTTGCAAGAATAAAAAACATTTCACGAGGTTTGCAACATACATACACCAAAAAAATAAAAAAAAAATATATGCAGCCTTAACACAAGACAAATGTTGCTGAGATTCACGTTATAGACAAAAGCAGAATGGAAAATATTCCCCCAAGTCATAATGGCAGGGTTATGCAGTGTGCTATTTAAAAGCTATTCACCAAGGTCTTCTTCCTGCTAGCCAGAACTCTACGGTAGAAATTCAATTGAATAAAGTCAGTTAATGGAAATTGTGGTGCTACAATGGAGGGATTGGATGTGTAAGGTGAAGCAGCAGAAGGAAAGGACTATACTTGCACACCCCACTCAGCACCAGCTTTGCCACCTTGGAGTTTCCTCTCTGCCTGTTTGCTGCTTTGAGGGGGCTACAGCCTGCTTATGTCATGCTGCTGTGGCTTAACCCCAGCTGACAAATCCAAAGCACAAAAACACAATAAAGAAAATTAACTCCATCCCAGCCGGGAGCAGCACACCTGCCTTGTTCTCTTCTAAGAAAATGCTGCAACTCAGCACATTGCCCCTGAATTCAAGAGTGTCCTTGCTCCTTTCCAAACCAAAATAAATAATTGTTGCATGACTACTCAAATTTCAAACTGGCATGCTAATGGAAGCCAGGGCAAGAAGACTTTCTCCCTGGTTTCAAGGGCTGCCTCCAGGATGAAACAACTCGTCACGCCCAGAATTCCAACGCCAGCTCCCAAGTTCCCAGGCTGGAGTGACCCAGCAGGGCACAGCCACAACCCTCCACACACACAGCTGCACCTGCTGCAGGCCCAGGGAGGGAAGGGGACGCTGCAGGAGGTGTCCTGGGTTTTGTTGAAGGCGCCCATGTGCAAGAGCTGCTGTTTTTGTAGCTGGCACCGTCCTTGTGCACCTCCAAGCAATATCCAGATTTCCCACTGGGGTGATGGATGGGCAGCAGGCTGGCAGCACGTGCATGGCGAGGCAAAGCACCCATCCTCTAAATTCAAAAACCAAAAAGTACCCAGAGGTAACCACAGAGCAAACTGGAGGTCACTGCCAAGAGCTGGTGCAGAGTTTTAATGGAAGTGTGACATCTTACTGAGTGTGCACCTTGTTTGATTTCCCACAAGCAAAATGAAAAATGCTTCCCCCCATGACAAATTCCTCATGTCTCAGGCAATGCATTCAATTTCACCAAAATGCAGTTGCAGCTGGGTTTACCACATCAGTCCAGTTTCGCATCTTTTTTGGTTAAAGATTTGTAATCTCTGCTGCCCATGACAGTAAGATTACTGAGCAAACAAAGCTCATCAACAATGCTTTGCTTTGAAGGATTGCCTACACATGGAATGGATGATATCTGCAAGGCAATTCAGGGCTCTGTGATGGTTGAGATTTTGTTGTGAGGGTTTTGCTTTTTTTCCTAAGAAGTTCATTAAAATTTTTCAGTTGATACAATAGATTCTTCCATCTCTTCAATGCAGCAGAGGAAATGAAGTGAAACTAGCTTCATTGTAATGGAAAAGTGATCTCATAATTTAATTCACTTTGCTCCCTAATCACAAATGCTCAGAGAGCACAAGCTAGGGAAGGAAGGTGCAAAGTGATGCTGCAGTGTATCAGCCACAATTAAAAATCTCCTTTCCTGAAGGAGTCTGGGTTGCAAACCAGAATGGAGCACACATGGTATTGAGATTACTGAAAAGGCAAGGCTGTGATTTAGAGGCAACAACTCTGCTCTAATTTGAAACAAAATCCAGAATTCCCATTGATTTTGCTGACACCTTGGCTCGGGTATTCTTAAGGCCTGATCACAGAGCATATCAATACACAGAGAGGTGCCTGCAATGACTTGCTACACAGCCTGATGTAAAAAAAGAAGTTACAGAATGAACTCAAAGATGACAGACAAGCCTCCCCTCTCCCAGCCAGGAAAGCTTTTATTGCCACCTCTTCAACACTTTCACTTCTGCCAGAAGTCCCCTCTGCCCGCCTGGCCCCTCCAGCTGTCCAAAGTGTCTCACTGCTGAGCAGGCAGAGCATGGATTAAACAGTATTACGTGTTCTTTCTGTCATTTTGCTTCCAGTAGTTTGGAATATTTTTAAATAAGGCAAGGGAGATATTACAGGAAAAAAAAAAATCTCCAAGATCAGAATATATCAGACAATACTTAACATGTCATTGTGACCATGAATATGTACAGAAACACACAAACACAAGTCAAGTGTTTTGGAGGAGGTTTAAAAAAATCCAACACGTCCAACAGGAAGAGTCTGTTTAATGTAGGATTTAAGCAAGGCTCTTCCATTTGCATAGATCACTTACAGCAACAGCAATTCATTAAATTCTCCCATAAAATCGTGCTATATTTTGTCTAAAGCGACACATTCCTTACAGATCACAGTGCCTTTCTCATGCTGTTAATAAGATAATCTGTTACATGAGGCTTACAAATCCATTTAAATTGATTTTAATTAATGAATCAATCACTAGCCACTGATGACTTGGTCTACAGACAGCAAGCAATTCAAAGCCCCAGGCTTCTAATCCAAAACCAAAATCCACATTAGAGCGACAGGACATCTCTCTGATCAATAGCAGCACAAAGATGTTCAGTTCATACACAT
This sequence comes from Cichladusa arquata, assembly GCA_026413545.1. Lineage (NCBI taxonomy): Eukaryota > Metazoa > Chordata > Aves > Passeriformes > Muscicapidae > Cichladusa > Cichladusa arquata. The sequence goes on from JAOTQP010000251.1 coordinate 4,031,509, forward strand.
TTAAAGTCTACCAACTTGATCAAAATGTATCTCCAGATCTTATGCATTACAATTCCCAAATTCGGGGCTGTTCAACTAGAAAAGCAATATTAAATCATTTACATTTCTTTGCAAGGGGAAAAAAATTAAATCAAGCCCAACTCTAACCCGTTTCTAAACTTTATATGCTTATTCCACTAGAAGGTTTTTCCCTTTGTTCTTGCACAATCTGTTGTTTAACATTAATTAATAGAAAATTGCACTTCTTAGGATCACTCACAAGAACAATGCTCTTTTACATTTGCTTTGATGCCGTGAAAAGCCACTGCTGCTCTCCACTGCTCATGTGCTTACAGTTTCCCTGGAACAGAAAACAGGAAAGAAGCGAGATCTCTGTCCCAAAACCAGCAAGCAGAAGCAGCGGGAAGAACATCCTTGTTATTGTAGTAAGTTAATTATTATAATTATTGTTATTACAAGGAGTTAATTACAATGCAGCAAGTGGAATCCACCACGGGCGGTGTGATGCCCAGCACTGCAATCCCTGGAGCAGCACATCTGGCACAGGGGACACACCTGAGGGAGGCTCCTCCACAGCTGGGGCTCCAACCCCACCTGAACCAGAAATACATATTACAGCACTGGCTTTGTGCAAATATTAGGGTGGATACTGTATGTGTGGTGTTGAAATGGTTTTTAAGGTATCGTTTTCTTTAGGAGTCACATAGGCTGATAAAGTGTATTTGTAATAAGTAAATTACCTGCTTAATTGGATAACACCCAATAAAGACACCTGCTACTGATACACCAGCTACCAGCACTGCATCTGCAGAAATTAAAGACCACAAATTAACTGATAAAAAAAAATAAATAAATTAAAATCACAGCCAAGAAACATGCATGCTCTAAAAAAGCAGACTCAAGGAGTGGCCGTGTAAAACAGTTCTTAAAATATGGAAAATAGTTTATTAAAAAGTTTAAAAATGCATGATGGGTCTATGAATATGCAACAGGCTGATGGATTTAAGGGATACAGCAGGTGTGCTCTCAGTTGAATGCCAAGCACCCAGCCATTGTAATCTTTTGCTTTATTGTTTGTCTCTTATTGTCATTTATTAAACCTTTTAAAATGCACCAGGAAAGTGAGCCTCGTTTTTCACAAGAGGAAGAGATGCTCCTTGCTGGAAGGTGGCCCAGGGCAGTCTCACAGCTGTTCCTGCAGGTGCAGATGCTCAGCAGCTCACAGCACACCCTGCCCTGCCAGCCTCACTGCACAGCTCTGCACTCACACAGCTCTGAGCTGAGGCTGACTCACTGCTCAGCTCACACCAAACCTTGCCCTCAGGAGCAGGGCAGGAGGAGATCACTCCAGACTTCCCGTGCCACAGGAGCTGCTGCTGAGAGCTGCAATCACGGAGCAGTTACACTGGCTTTGATTTCCTTAAATGCCATCTGCACCTTCACTAGCTTCCCTTTAAATACCAGGGAAATCCTGACCCCTCAGATTCAGCAAGCAGCCTGCTTGGATGCTCAGTCATGCTAAAAGTCCAGCTCTGCCTGTTTAAATGAACAGCTCTGCATTTGTTTTTAACCAATACTGCATATACAGTTTAACTAACCCTGCCAAAAGCAGACTTTTTTTAATGTAGTTGATCTCAATACTCTTATTCTTCCTGGTGTTTTAAAAACAAATGATGTTTTGCAGGGAAGAATAAAAAGAATAATTAAAGAAGGTGGGTTCGGCCTTTATGTGCTGCTAATTAATTGGAGTTAAATCAACCAAATAATAAGTACAAGATACCAAACTATCTTTCATAATATTGAAGAAAAGCAGGAAGGGTTGACCACTTTCCAGGTGTAAACACATTAAGATAAACATTGTACCAAGCCTGAATCTGGCCCCATTAGCTCCAAAAGGTAAATAGTTCATCCCCTTGCACAGATGTCAGAGCACACAGACACTCCAAATTTAAAGGACAGATTCTGCAGCCAACAATGCTCCACTGACACAGAGACAATCAATGCGTCCTTGATTATGAGGAGGCAAACAGTTTTCACTGCAAAAAAAAAGAAAGGAAAAAAAAAAGGAGACTGAAAAACAAATCATGTGTTTTTATTTTATAAGTTCCAAGCTGGGGTTGAGTTTTTTTCAAGCCCTTTTGGAGTGCTGAAACAGAATAAAAATAGCTTGTTGCACAAGCATAAAACAAAGTAACTGCTAAATAAACATTTTAAATTTACTCCTATGTGCTCAGTTCTCACTCCCGTTAGTCTCCAGGAGTTGGACGATTCCACAGAAATATCTTCCTGTTTTCTGGAAAACTGATTAGATGGGTTTTGTCCAAGAACCGTGCCATAATGTGCTCCCTTTATTTCACATGCTGAATATGAGTGCTGGAAAAGGCAGCACAGAACGCAGTATATGCCAGTGCATCCTGACATTCAAATCAAGACCACAAATTATAAACAGTTTCAGCAAATTGACTCGAGTGCCTTTGTTCCTCAGACATACATCTTCCTATTGCTTACAAAAGCAGCATATACTAACCACGAATGCTGCTATAGCCAGGACTGGGAAAGGAAGTTATTGAAGCCTGGATTTCCTGCTTTCAGCCCCAGCCAAGAGCTGTGAGGCTTGTAGTGGTTTCAGGAACTGACTCATCTAATGATTCATGGATAAGATACTGGTTTTAATATATTTCTGATCATAAGACTCAAACTTCAAAAACAGCGATGCTTAGATTTTATTTTAAAGTTTTAAAAAAAAAAAGTACATAAATCAAGCAGACAAATATTGTCATGGGGCAAACAGTTTAATAATTGTTAATATGTTTTACAGGGAACTCTGTTTAAAAAAAACCAGTTTGTTAAACATCCTGGAAATTCATTTCAAGAGAATGCTGACATTGAGTTAAAAATCCACTGCCAGAAACTTACTGCAGTCCTGACAGAGCTGCGATGCTGGTGGAGAGCAGCTGGGATATCACTGCAGTTTCAGAGACACCCTTAGGTACAGGTGTGACTGCTGCACCCTAACCCATGAATCCTAGAGCTGCCATTGTTCATGCAGCTGGTTTCTTCAGCTGCAGACAGAAAGGATCACCAAAAACTGGCTGCTAACAGAGCTCAGGAAAGTTTTGTTCCAGGAGTGGCTGCAACTGCCGAGGTCAATCGTAAAGCAATGACTAACGCTGGATTTTAAGTGTTCTCACACACACACCCCTGCAGTTCTGTGCTAATTCACAATTCAAGCCCAGCCTTTTTCATGCATCGAGTTCTTCCAGAGGAAAGCACTGCCTTCCAGAGCATCAAAACCCTTTTTGCCCGCAACACAAATCTCATCAGTATGCTGTAACTTGAACTGCCAGGCTCTTGCACCTAAAAAATAGCTGGTGATGGGAGCTGAATTCTGCCAGGCTCATGTATGGAAAAGTACTGGTTTACTTTTTAATTTTTGAGCTGCAAGCTGCAGCCACTCACACTCGGTGCAGCGTGGTGGGGACAGAGGGGGACCTTAGAATTCTATATTTCACAACCAGCACAGGGGGGAAAGAAAAAAAGAAAAGAAAAAAAAAAAAGAACACAGAATGCATCTTGCTCGGAGGAAAAGAAAAAAGAAAAGCAAAGAAAAAAGCAGCAGTTAAAACACTTGACAAGAAAAGGCCAAAGTGCGCTCCGTGGCTGGCAGTCATTTTATGGCTATAGTCCTACAGCAGATTTACTTAGATGACGTCAGTGGCTCCAATCCAGCTTTTCTTTGGTAGCATTTACCACTTGCCTCTTGAAGCCTCCACTATGCTACAGAGCAGTAGACCATAATCAAAATTCCCTTTGTGAAATAGAGTTTACCTCAGGGCACAGAGGCAGTGCGAGCTGAATTGCAGGCTCTTCACCCTGCACTGCATGCCCAGAAATAAATAACCTACAATACTGTACTCTCCTTAATACAGAAGAACCATTAAAAGCAGCCTGCTACCTTAAAAAGGGTCCTTTAATTTGTTTCCAAAAATCTCAGAAGCCAGAATATTAGTTAAATTTCCAAGCAACCAAGAACTATGGTAATTCTACTACCCTTTGGACTTCTTATTATTGTTTTTAGAGATTTTGGATGATAAAGTTATTTATGGGTCACTATTTCACCAGCAAAAAATTATTACTGATGCTAGAGGCTATAGGAAGCTGCATACTTAAAACTGTCTTCCAAATGTGCCCCTTCAACTGCTTATCTACAGCTGCTCAGTAAGCATATAGTAAATATTCCAAGAAGCAGAGCAAGAAATTACTGTGCATAAGTAATAGTCAATTTAATGAGCAAAATGCACATTACTTGGAGCTGTGGATTTCCTGTCACAAAGCAGTGGCTGAAACCAATGGAACACCAGCAAAGCCAAGTCCAGGAGATACCAAATAAACTAAAACTTCACAGGCTCTGAAGTTTAATCAAAATAACCCCCACAAGCATATGAAAGATGTGTCTTATGGTACTAAATAAACACAGATTTGTTATGTTTTAAGGGAGCCATCAATGCGAGGACAGCCGTGCTCATTATGGGTGGTAACTGGATACACCAGTGAACTGAGAATTGCCTCTCACAGTTAAGCACTTAGGAATAGCTCACAGGGAAGATGCAGGCATGCCTCAGAGAGCTGAAAGGCTCAAGAGCCCTCCTTGCCCCGGGTCTTTGTTTACCTTGCCCCTAATCTCACCAGGAGGAGAGATCACAGCTCTAACCTGCAATGAGCCACAAGCCAAAAAACGCCACTGTCACCAAACTGCACGAGCCACACCACGGACCTGCACTCTGAATCTGAATTTACAACAGACTGAAAATTTGGGGGCAACCCCAAACCAGCTGAAAGAGGACAGACACACACATTCCATGTCCCTGCAGAGAACCAGAAGCCCTCTAGCAGCCCCAGAGGCCAAGCCAAGGGCAGGGAGCCTTTCTCATTTTCTGTCAACATCAGCTGGGGCAGGGCAGCAAGGTGGGAGCATCACCCCTCACTTCATGCCCACCCAGCTGGCCCCTGGGGGCTTTCTCTGCTTTGTCCTGCCTTTTTCCACACAGTTCATCTGGGTGGACTTCAGTCAAATGGTAAAGAATGGCCACTGCTCAGATTGTTCACATTTCTCTGCTTCAAATGGGCAGGAAAATAATTTGCTTCTCTTTGAACCTCTTCTCATTGCTAAGCAAAGTGGTGTCAGCAAACAGATTCAGAAGATGACTAAATTTCTTTTGAGAGGGAATCTAAGTCCTTTTCTTGGTCATGGAGGATCTGGACATGAAAGGCATGGGAAGCACAAGTGGCCCTTTCTTTTCAACATCCAGGGCTGGGAGCAGAGGGAAGGGACCCCACAGTGACACCACATCCCTGAGCAGCAGCAGCAGAGCAAGGAGGACCTGGGAGATGGACTGCAAAGGGAGAGACAGGAAAAATCCACAGGGATCCCAAGAGTGCTGCCCAAGAGCAGGTGTGTGTGCTCCCAAGGAAAGAGCAGGGTCCAGCTGTGGTGCCCTGCAAGGAACAGCCTGTGGGGCAGGAGACAGGAATGTGCTGCAAGGTCAGAGAGCAGCACAGGCACAGCCAGCCCTAAGGACACCACCAGGCTCTGAATGGGAGACTCTATTATGGCTGGAAACTTCTCCTGCTACAGCATAATTACTCCCAAAGAAAGGCAGGGCTAGGGGCAAGATGAAGGAACTTGACTCTTCCAGTCTTCTCCAAAGCTCGAAGTTGATCGTGGAAAAAGCAGGAGGAAAAAAAAAGTCTTCAAAGAAAATCTTCAAAGATCAGCTGACAGCACATATAGGAACATGACTGTTTTTAAAGGGTAATTTTTTGAAAGAATGAAGGTAAAGCCAGGGATATGGAAAATGAAACCGTTCACAGAGTTTTGCCTTTTTATTTTAAATTGTAAACCAGCTTTAGGATAAAAAAAAAAGTATGCAGTGATATTGGTGATAGATTAAGTATGAATACATTTCCTTTCTCTCATTAATTATTGTCCCAGATCACCATGTTTTTTTTAAATTGAGATACGCATAACAGAAGCTTTAATCCCCTAAACCTCCATGAATTTACCTTTTCTTCCAAAGTCTGTTCTGACATTTTCTCCCCTCAAAACCAAAATGTCATTCCTGAATTATAATCTCCCAACAGAAGGACAACCACGTAAAAAGAAAGGGAAAAAAACCAAACAAACCACGCCAGCTAATTCCAAAAATAAGCCCCGCTGTTCACAGCACCACGAGGTGAATGAATGGTGAGAGATTCCACCAAGGGAATAATTGTGATGTCTATAATGTCTAGGAATAATTTGGCACCAAAAGTACCCAAGGCCATACTGGTTGGCGATTCAAACACGAAGCATATCAAAACACTACTGATAAGCTAAATTAACAGATAGCTTATCTGAAGCATATACTGGCCATATGGTGCCACAACTTCTGTTGCCTGTTGCTGGCATAACAATAGGCTACTGCAGTCTTAGACTGGAAGCACTATTTGACAAACTGTCAACAGCATTTTAATTTTTTTTTTTTTTTTTTTCAGAGCTCTAGGGCAATGGCACACTCGCCTATTTGCATTTTTTTTTTTTTAAACAGGTGAACAAAGAGTAAACCAGATGTCGACTTTAGAAATCGAGCTGTCTGGATCAGGAGATTTAACAGAGGCAGGCATACTGCTACAGCTCAAATCTAGACAATGAGCTTTTCTAAAAACACTCTGGCCTAGGGGAGTGGCTATTTAAAACACTTGGCTTCTTTTATTTCAGCACTATGGAAGTGAATTCTACTCTTAAGTGCCAGCTCAAATGAAGTCATTTTGTTTCACTGGGGCTTTCTTTGCATTTCAGAAATGTAGCGTGTACTGTAGTAACGGAAGAGACAAAAAAAATGAGGGGGGAGTGTGCGATGTGGAAACCAGCAATTTGATCATATACCAAAAAAAAAAAAAAAAAATCTTTGAAAGGACAATTCAAGTGCAAGTTACATGAAATTTACTTTTCCCTCTTAAAAAAAAAAAAAAAAAAAAAAAACCAAACACACCAACACAACCAAAACAAAACTAACAACAAGAAACAAAACTTCTGTCCAAACCACTTCTGAGTGCTTTAGAAAGATCTGATATTTACAACCCCCTCAAGCTCCACAAAGACAAGCAAAACTGACCAGAAAGGACCATTTGCAAGGGGACTTGAACATGTCACAGAAACACATTAATAACAAAAGTATAATGAAAGTTGTCTTCCCGCTTTACTTTTAAAAATAAATCCTACTATTTGAGGAGGAAAAAAAAAAATCTTTTCATAACACCACGGTGATCTGCTCAATCATTTCAAAATTGACAAAATAAAAACTACTGTCAATCAATATATAGTAGGTCTGTCTGTGATATTCAGTTATGAAAATGTGCTTTTAGCCGTGTTCTGTAGGAGTGTGAAAGACATAATGAGAAAAATAGATAACTTTCTATTCTAATAATCTGTTCTGCTTTGATAGGCACTTATGGGAACATATTTATTTTCTGACTTATACCCAGCTAAGTATGTAGCATTTTTAGATTATCTTTTCAAATTGTTCTTGAACATTCTCAGTTTAAAAAAAAAAAAAAAACAACTCCTTTCATGTTAAGTTGAGATTGCACTTGAACTCTTTCCAAAAGCCAGAGCTGTACTGAATTATGATAATTAGAAAGCTGTGCGCATAAAAGGCAGCACAGTTGATGCATTTAAAAAAGTTCATGCCAGAGAATATAAGTTCAATATGTTCTCACATAATTAACATTTCCCATCATTAGCAGCAGTTTTCAGTTCATGTATCTGTAAAAACAACAGCACTCGTCATTGTTTTAGATTCCCAGTCAATAGCACTTTAATAGTTTTACACATAATCCCAAACTCGCCTTCCCTTCCCCCTCCCCGCACACGGAGATTTCACATTCTACCTCCTGACCTGCCAGCAAACGAACTTGGATTCTGTGCCCCTGCTGCCACACAGACGGGCTCTGACCCCAAAGTTTGGGGAAAACCCAACAAGAGGCAGAAACCCAAGCAAAGGTCCAGCAGGATGCAGGGGCAATAATCACGTTGTTCCAGCAAACAGCGAGCAGGAGACAAAGAACACGAAGTTGTAGGTGATACCTGGGGCTGGGCAGGAGCCAAAACTGGAACAGGCTGCCTCTGACAAGGCAGGCACAGGCTGGAGGGAGCAGGAAATGGGGTCAGAGCCCTGCAAACCCTTCAGACATCCGCGGATTTCCATCGCGCCCCGGCCGCCTGCGCCAGCATCCACCCAGCAAACCAGGGCGTGCAGCACAGCGCGGGGCAGACCTGGAGATTTCCTGGGGAGAACCACCCCAGGGAGCTGCCAGGAGCCCCACTTCTACTTCAACCCCTTGGAATTGTCATAAAATATTGTGTTTTGAAATTAATATCATTCCGGTGGGGCATTAATAAGCGGATCCGGTATACAAGCTGCTGAATCTGCATCAACACAGACAGAAGTTTCGGCTTTACCAATAACAAGATGAAACTCACAGTGATTGCAGTGGGATCAGGACTTCATAAAAAAACCGAGAGGTTTGTTGCATTAAATCAGAAAACACTTAGGTGAATTTTACGTGACAGATCTGAGGAGCAGATTTGAAGTCGCTGCCTCGAAGGACTTAAGTCTGCAACTTTTCACTCTCTTCTGTTTTGGAAATGAGCAATCATTAAAACCAAACACAGAATTATTCCAGGAAATATTATTCCGTCCTTGTTCCACTTGCAAAAGTCAAAAGGAGTTTTGTCCAAGAACAGAGAGCAAGATAGGGTCATTAAGTGAGAATTTACTGCAGAGATTTTTTTCTAAAACTGTGTCTTCAGCACAGCTTAGAGTCAGCTGGCTTTACAATTAATAACGCCATTAATCTGTTCATATACCACAGGATGCAATTTAAATTATCCAGCACTTGCACAAACTGCCACCAACCCTACAACAGCCCCTGCTTGCAGGGAGATGATTTACCTCAAAGTTCTAAAATTTTGTTGAGATTCAAATAATTTTTTAACAGCAAAGGACTGCAGTTTAGGAATATGAAACATCCCTGCTCACGGCAAAGCACAACACAGTGACACAACACAAATTAAACCTCAGATCCCAGAAAAAAGGACTATTTCTCTCATGGAAATGTAGGTCCCTCTAATGAGCTGGTGACTGCAAAATCATTTTAAAGGGCCAATTTGCACCCTCATCACAGCCAATGGAATCCAGCAACAGGCTATACGAAGTTGATGGAATTAAGCTGAATTTAGACCAGATTTCTAAAAAGTCAGCCCTCATCTCATATTTGCACGTGCTGTGAATAAGAGCCCGAATGGAATGAATGATCAGCTGTTAATAGAAATTTGCCTTCAGGTCTTAGGCAGATTACAAGTTAAGCAGAACATAAGCCCCGAGCAGAAATTGGAAAAAGTAGGTGTGTCAAATCAATATTCTTTTAAATCAAAGATGTCCTTCTTTAGACATCAAATCTCACACTAACCATGTACATAAAGCGTATGCTGTAAATATCTTAGTATTTGATCCAGCAAATGTTTATTCCTATGAGTCATCCTGGTCACTTTAACCTGAGCAAGGATTGGATCCAGCAAACATTTTCTTCTTAAATAAATGGAATCACTCCAGAAAGACAGCTCTTAAACTGCCTCTGGAGGGGTACAGGGTTGATATTAATGACATGAGGAAATACCAGCTAGAATGAGTGATGTGTGTATATATATTTATATATATATATATATATATATGGTGTGTATTCAGTGAGAAACCATGTGCTCATAACAGGTTGGAAAGTAACCTTGTCCCAGACACACACATCCAGAACTGTACAGTAAATCTCCATGTTTTGGGAACAGTCTTAGGCACCTTCTAATAAAATCAGATTACTTCTGGTGAAATTCTTCCTGCAGTGTAACCATCCTACTCTACAGACTGAAAGCTGACAGCTGTATCATGATACACGACTGCATGTTGTTACCTTTCCCTTTTTTTGAAATGAAAGATGCCACTATTTCTCTATAGCTCCAGAAGTTTTTATCCCTGCATTACCTGAAAGTTCACTTACAATATTATCACAAAGGCAGCTTAAACAGAAAGAAGGAAGAAATGTTGGTTTTTTTTTCCCCTCAGCATGTGACTCAACTGAACTTAACTTTTTCAGGCATGGACAAACAAAGCCCAGAAACCACTTTAACGATACCCAAAACCACTGCAGCATCCAGCAGCAGCAACAACAGCAGCACCCCACGGGCTCCAAGTGCCACCAAACACAGTGCAGACATGCTCACACATCATCCCCACACATCCCACCACCCTGGTGCTGCTCAGCTGGGCACTCACGGCCAGGGCTACACCAGAATCAAGTTTCTGCTGTTCTTTTCTAGCTGTTTAATTAAAACTCCTCTAAGCACACTGTCTTTGCTAAGACTCCTGTCAAATCAACATTTTTCCTTTGCTCCAGTGCCCCTGTTGCACCCCACTCAGCACCAAGAAACTGTGGAGAACACAAAACCACAGTCTGAGCCTCAAGAGCTGTTGTTCCACTCTCCTGGCTGAAAAGGCCAATAATATTTACTCCAGGATTGATGCTGGAAATACATCCAAAGTGTTCAGTGACAAAGTACTTTCCAAAGGTATTTCTATAGTGCTAAGAAGAAAAATCAAAATAAATCCTTTGCACCCAAAATTTCTGCTTGGTCAGCTGATACAAGCCTGGAGCAGACAAAACGCAGAATTATCCCTGCTGGTACAGAAAATGCTTTGTGACCTAATTAAACACCAGTGCAGTGTGAAGAGACGTGTTTTACCACAAAGGTGGAAAAATAAATGCACCTCTAAAATGTTCACCCTTCATGAAAATAATTTCAAAAAGTTTTACTTTAAAAACTTGCAACTTCAGAACGCGACCCAAATATAAAATATTCGGTTTTGTGTTTCAAGAACATCCACTGTTTTAATTCCTGTATTTCTATTCCCAAATAAAGGAAGCCTCTGTGTGTATATAAAAATATATATGTTCACGTACAAACAAACATGCAAGCTTCCCTCCCACCCCTAGAAGTAATTTAATATCCAGGTCTGTGTCATTTTTTAATAGCACCATCTTACCATCAGTACAATCTAATATTCTGTAATGGTATTCCCCAACTATTTATAGAGATAGAATACATCATACATTACAGACACACATTCCCAATCTAGGCTTGTAAGAAGAACCCTACATAATTTTAAATTAAGCCCTAATGTAATTATAATCATTTTTGTTTTCATATTCAATTGCAGGTAGCACTTAGTTATTTACATGAATTTTCCTGTTAGAGGCATTCCCACAGAGATTTCCATAGGGGATGTGCTGCAGAATAACTGAGCATGCAGCCAGGCAGAGCAGCACGCTCTCCATGCAGCTCCCAACTTTGCCCAGCTCCGTGGAACCGCTAACTGGCAATATTGCATTCCCAAACTTTATCAGCACGAGGAGAGAGCAAACACTCTCCTGCTAGCACAGAATACAGCTGCCTATGTACGTTCTGTCCCCGAGGCTCTGCCATTTCGGCTTACACTTCTTAGAAACGCTGTTTTAAGGCAGAAAACACCGCTACAATCTGATGTTCCTTGGCCTTTCCTGCCCAGGAAGGAACAGTTAAAAAAAATCCCGGGAGCCATTTACATTCGGAGAGCGCAGGGCAGAACTGCTCCCTAACTTTCCAGCACTTCTGGAGGTCACTTTTCATTTCTCCATATCAAAGGCAGGCGCTTGTTTCTAATAAGTTAACAACTCTCCTGAGAAACGTGGGTGGCTGGTATTTCATTGTTTCATAAATATTTTTACACTGGTAACACCGTTCAACTTAAAACAGATTTCAAGAGGAGAAAAATCACGACTAGGACCGTGCTCAACAGAGGCAGGAGCGCCAACTTTTTTTCTCGGCGAAAACAGCGATATTCTTCCCCCCCTCCTCTGGCTTTATTTCGCCGGGCTGTTTTTGTTTGGTTGTGTGGAGGGGCCCGCTTTGTTTTAATTTGGGTACAAAAGGCGCAGTGTATAAGTTTTCCCTCCCCCTTGGAAGTGTACTTCCTTTGAAAGCGAACAAAGGCTGCACCGGCCCTCCGCACCAGCGCCGGGGACAGCTGGGCGATGGAGCTCTGCGAAACCTCGCCGAGAAACGGAAAAAAAAAAAAAAAAAAAAAAAAAAGAGCCACAAAAAAAACAACCAAAACCCGGCGGTTCAAACCGAAAGGAAGTTTTCCAGGGACAATCTCCTCGGTGTTGCTGTAACTGCGACTTTGTCTTTTTTGGATACAACGTTTCTGCTGACTCCCGAAAATTTTCCACTTGAATGTGCAATTAACCAGCGGCGGCGGCGGCTCTGGAGAAGGAGAAGAAGCAGCGAAAAGGGACATTCCTTCTTTCATCTTTTAGAGGGAAAAACAAGCCAGGGGAGGGAGGCAGAGCTGGGGGCAGGCCGGGGGATGGCTGCGGAGCGCTGCGAGCCTCCGGGCGTGCTCGCTTCCCCGCCGGGGACGGGAAAAAAAAAAAAAGAAAAAAAAAAAAAAAAAAGAAAGA
>JAOTQP010000251.1:4044870-4095108 GCA_026413545.1 Cichladusa arquata
GGCGGGCGGGCGGGGCCGCGGGCGGGCGGGGCCTGCGGAGCGCTGACCTCATAGGGGAGCACCGGGAGGGGGCCCGGGGCACCGGGACAGCGGGGCGGGAGCGGGGCAGGACCGCGAACACCGCGGTGCCGGCACCGGGACAGCGGGGTGGGAGCGGGACAGGACCGGGAACACCGCGGTGCCGGCACCGGGATAGCGGGTCGGGAGCGGGGCAGGACCGGGAACACCGCGGTGCCGGCACAGGGACAGCGGGGCGGGAGCGGGGCAGGACCGGGAACACCGCGGCACCGGGACAGCGGGATGGGGAACACCGCAATACCGGGAGCACCGCGGTACCGGCACCGGGACAGCGGGGTGGGGAACACCGCAATACCGGGAGCACCGCGGCACCGGCACCGGGACAGCGGGGTGGGAGCGGGGCAGGACCGGGAGCACCGCGGTACCGGGACAGCGGGGCGGGAGCGGGGCAGGACCAGGAACACCGCGGTACCGGCACCGGGACACCGGTGGGTGATGCCGTCCCGCCCGGCCCGGCCCGCAGCGCGGAGCTCGGAGCGGTGAAACGGAGTTGGGGAGGATGCTCTGCACGGGGCTCTGCCGTGGGGAAGGTCCCCTCGCATCAAACCCCTGCAAAGCCCGCACACATCCCTAAGATCCGTACCCTAAAACGCCCATCAGACCCCCACGGACGGGATGAGAAGACATCACACCCCAAATCCACACGGACACAGCATGGCCCAGGGATCTGCTCTTCACCCTCAATCCAGATCCTGACCTTTCTCACAAAACTGTGCCCAGATCTGGATTTCACAACGCCGGTTTTGCACCACTCCGAAGGAGTGAGTCCAGTGCCCCTGGAGTATCTGTGCCCCTCTTGCCTTGTGCAAGCCATCCCCCAGAATCGCTCCCCAAGCAGCAGCACAGGCGTGTCTGCCTCGCTTAACAATCCGCTACCTTATGGAAATAATTGCAGGGAAGGCACAGCTGTTGTGCTTGTGAAAATTCGTATTTGCATAAGCAAAAGGGATAACTGGACACCTCGGTGTTTGTGGAATAAATTGCTTACTTTGATGTGCAAGCACACGTTTCTACCCACCTTTGAAAGTTTGCCCAGCAGGGCTATCGCGTTTGGAGCCATCATAAAAATCACATTACGGCCTCAGGAGAACAGTGTGTTGGTAGCATTTGAGTGTTCACACAGCAAGTTCATGGCGTGCTGGTGGAATCCTCAATGAATGCCCTGCACATTTTCATTTTGAGAAGAGATGCCACCCTGTGAACACCAGGACCACGCTTGTCCCAGTGCTTTCGCAGCCCTGTGAGACAGCCATGCTGTGAGCAGACCTTGCAGCCTGCCACTGACCCCAGAGCCTCTTGAAAAGGAGCCACTTGAAGCTCACATTGCACTTCACAGGGAGGCTGCAGCTGTTTTTTACCTTTGTAGAGCAGGCGTGGAGTGTGTGACAGGCAGGAGGTGCACACACAGGACCCTGACTGAAACCTGCTAAAAGAGAAAAGTGTGCAACAAGTAACAGTATCAAAGCCAAAGTCTGAGCAGGTCTTGGTCAAAGAGGGAATGGAAAAACAAATGCATTTTAGGATATTTTTTTCCCCCACATCATTCCACACTGGCTGAAAAATTTCTTCCCCAAAACAGGCTACAAGAAACCCTTTCACACATGCAGAATTTCTTTTCTCTCCAGCTCCTTCTTTCCAAATAGCTCTGGTAATATTGTCTAATAAGTGTCTGAGTGCCTGCACAATTGGTAAAATTCAATCACTTTGCAGATGTCTGCACAAAAGCCATAGTCTCCTGAGTGCACTTAAAGATTACCAACGCTTTTCCGAAGTTGGAACAAAAAAAGGGACAAAACATTGCCCCCTAACACCTATAACACAGATTTTTTTAGTCACTAGGCTTTAAACGCCCTCTACTATGCTCGCTGTGTGCACAGAAATGTGAAATGTCTTTAAATAAATGTGATTTTTTTTTTCCCATAGGGCTTGCAGAGGAAGTACCAAGAACACTGACTCTTAAATTCTATGCATGTGCAGGGCCCAAAAGGTATCACAGCTCTGTATATGCGGAGGGAGAGCAGCAAATCCCTGGACAATGGGGAAGCAGATTTTGGAAACTTCTTACCTATAGCAGTTCACAAATGACAGTGATGCAAACTTTGCAGGATCATGCTCTCCTTGTGAAAAAGGAAACAAAAAGAGGATTGTTCCTGCAGCCACCACTGTGGATGAACACAAATCGGACTCAAACAAGGTTGTAGTTCTTTGCTGTACCTGCAGACAGTTCACCAGCTCTTTTGCAGTTCAGAATTCAGAAGAATTGTGGAAGAATAATCACATTTACCTGATGCCTGCCTATGTTCCTGTTAGGTGCAGGCAGCAGGGCAGGCTCACACAATTCTGCCTGTTTCCCAGGTTCTGAAGTTCTCTGTCAGTGTCCTCCAGAGGAAGAAATGCAAAACCAAATGGTTGGGGAATACTGGGGGCACGATGTAAAGGTTCATCCCCAATCCAGCTTTCAGCCCCAGGCTGGATCCTGACAATATCTTGCTCCCAGGCCCCTGTGCACACCAGTGAAGCCAGCAGAACCAAGGCCAGGATGGAGAGCAGGGCAGAGTGGTGACTGCAGCACGGCCCTTGTGAAGCACAGCCAGCGAGCTCCAGACAAAACCAGCATCCTCTGAACACTGAGGGAGGGAAATTCTCTCAGCTGCGGGTCTCTCTTGCCTCCTGCAGGGCTCTCATACCCTGGAGACTGTCCTGTCATGCCACACCACACCGGCAGTCACTTCAAAAAACACATACCTGGATTGCCCAGGGCTTTCTGACAGGAAAAGGTGGTGTGCTGGGGAGAGAGAGGTCTGAGCACTCTGACAGATGGTGGAGAGGAGGTAGAACAGCATCAGGATCAGCCAGGCTGTTAGTCCAGCCAGTGTCCCCGTGCCAGGGGAGGCTTGGGAGGCCCGATGGATAAAGGAGGGAAATACACTGGCAGCACATTCATAGGCAGAACTTTGATGAATTGCCTGCCCTCTGTTTATTGATGAATGCCTTCTCCAGGCACACAGGTGCGCTGAGAATTACAAAAGCTGGAGAAAACAAAGGGACATTGGGACAAGCCCAGGCAGGGGCATTTCCTGGGGACAAATGCTCATCTCAGCTAGAAAGGAGACATACAAGTGGGGAATATGAGAAAATGTGGTAAGAAAGGGAAAGAATGGGATTCAAGAGACAGAAGCCAATAAAAGGACTTCGGGGAGAGAGACTGGGGAAAGAGAAAAGACAGAGAAATGAGGAGAGAAAGTGAGAGCAAATTTTGAAACTACAGACAGAAGACAGGAAAAACGACAGAAAGTTTTAAAAGGGCGATAAAAATGGAGAAAGGAAAAGCTGAAAAAGAAAAGGAAAATTGATGGGGCAGAAAGAACAGCTGAAAGGAAACCAGCTGGGAGAGCGAGGGAGACTGTGGTTTAGGAGATGAAAAAATAGAAGTAGTAGAAACAGGAGACAACAGTGAGGAAAGGGAATTAGCTTCACCATGAAAGGAGTAAGGTAAGGAAGGACAGAAAGAGCAAGCAAAAGAATTAGAGAATAAAGAGCTGCAGCACTATCAAGTCCTGCATTTGTCAGCGAAATACTGTTTCGAGTGCAAGTCCTATTGAGTCTGGGGCAGAGGCAAGTGTGAACATGCTTAGAGATAAGGTGGAGGCTGGACTGTGCTTTATATGTAGGAGCCACTTCTGTCTTTATTAATGAGACCACTGATAGTAGGGGGCACTGGGTACAGGCAACATGAGTTACACGTTTCAGCCCAGCCACCCAAAACCAGAGCGTGCTTTAAAGTCTCTGAGATGAAACAGCACCCAAAGACACAGGGCTAACAGGACTCCCCTCTTCCTCTGGGAATAAGTAGATTCATCTGCCTAGAGAGCATTGGCAGATGAGAACAAGATGGACTTGGAAAATTCTAGGTCCAGAGCCCATCTTGGATCTGAAAGCTTGGAATGAACCTCAAAGCTCAACAACGCTCGGACTTGGTGTTTTGGTTACAAACACTGAAAGAATTTTAAAACTTTGTATTTGGATTGCAGTTCAGATTAGGAAAACCTCTAAACCCAGGAAATGCTCAAAGCACTGCATAGATTAGGGTTAATCTATAGTGTGCAAAGAATTAAATATCCAAGCCAATATGCTGCTGAGCATGCCAACGAGAAAGTGCTGTAGGGAGGCTGCAACGTAATGGAACAGAGCTCTGCACATTACAGATCCAGCTGCTGAGCTTTGTAAAGCAGCAGACAGCGTAAAGAATGAAAACAAATAACAATTTAATCATGAATTACAACAATTGAGTGGAGAGGAAGCCAGGACATGAACCACGGCCTCAGAGCCCAGCCGAGTTAAAATAGTACAGAGGGTGGAAATAGAGAAATTCAGACAATCCTGGCTGCTTATTTCCAAAGGTGAAATGAGAGCTTTTTAAAATGACACTTCCAGAGTGCAGGGCTGTGTGTTTCTCCCATTGAGGAAATCACTAACACCAAAATGGTGTGGCTCTCGTCCTGCTTTAGAGCAAACAATGCAGGCACAGCAGCCTGTTCCTTCTCCTGATAGCAATAATTCCCAGGGCCACTGATTGAAACCAATTGCTCTAGGAGCCACTCGTGTGGTTGGGCTTTTAAAAATGTATTTTGCGCTACAAATTTTGTGGCGTTACTGTCCTTTTGTGCTGGGAGAGGGGGGGAAAAAGGAGAAAAAAATTCCCATTCAAATTCCCAAAGTATCTCTTTGATTCATAAAAATTTCATCTTTATGAGCATTTCTCAGCCTGCTTAATATGCAAATGGCATATTTTGTTCTCTCCCTTCACTTTGGCCCAGATTTCTAATGGTGCTCAGATTTTTGATGTTAGGTGCAGGTAATTTTTAATCCTCTTCAGTATCTAAATACCTAATTTATTTTGGTTTCAATGGGGTTTAGGTGGGAATTTTATTCTGGGAATCCTTATGCTTATCTAGACACATGGATAATAATAATAATAGTACAAATAGCAATAAAAACAACAGTAACAAAAAATAAGATACCTTAATGCTGACCTTACTCACCCAAGTACCCTTGGAGGCTTCCTTTGGCTCATGGTTGAAATCTACACCCAAGGAATATTTGAGAGCACTTAAAGGCACCATCTGCTGTGAGATCTGCTGCACAAGGTCATTCCCAAGCATCCACTCATCTCACCAAAATGGCTCCACAGGTGATTTCTGCAGGCAGGGGCATTCTGCCATCTCAGCACAAGAAATGGGAGGTATTTCACTAGAGAAAGTGCCAGGCTCTTCCCCAGGGACGTGATGTGATCCTGTCACACCAAGTGACACGCACATGCTAAGGGAGAGGTTGCCATATGCCAGGAAAAGCTACCAAAACCACTGGACCATGAGTGATGCTGTTTAAAATGGAAACAAACTGTCCCAGACACGGAAGAATTGTTTCACAGTCCTCATCCATGCAAAACCCAAAGTATCACTGGACCTAAAGTTCACGTGGGGGGCAGAGATACCCAAAATATGATCAAGGCAGGTAGGACAGGTTGCACACTGAAGGCACAACTAGAATGCTGCCATCCTTACTTTACACTGATTTTTCCATTTCTCCACTCATGATGCAGGCAGAACCACACATGGTAAATAGAATTTAGAGAAAGCAGAAGTGAGGAGGTCTGAGCTCTGCAGAGGTGATAAGGGAGAGGTTGCCAAGAAGGAAGAAGCCAGCAGATATCTGTCCTCTTGTCACACAGCCTTCTGTGCCACCTGAATAATGAGACTTGCAAAAGGTACCCGAGCTTCTCATGCTTCATTATTTTCTCAGTGTGTTTTCTTCTGCTCTAATAAAATACAAACCTGTTCCAGACACCTGCAAAGCTCAGGGTTTGTTCAGAACAGAGCAGGGGAGCTGAGAGAGCACAGCACCAGCTCTCAGGGAGTACAGAACTTTCAGTTCAGTCTTTCCACTTTTGAAGGGGGAAAGAGGGAGAGGAGAGGCAAAGGAAAGGGATTCTTACAAGAATATATTCTCATTTCCTCTTAAACTCGACTCTTAGATGTTCAAATGAGTATAAAATGAAATCTAAAGAGAGGTAATCCATTCCCTACTGCAACTAATCCTTGAAGGCCAGGTTTACGTGGTTTCTTGGTAGGAAAATTACAAAGAGTAATTTGCAGTTGATTGGTAATGAAAGAAGAAAAAAAATTACCTAAAGCTGCTGGGAAATCCTAGTGGTGCATGGGTATGCAGCTAGATGGGCTCACTTCACAGGGATGAGAAGCACTGAACCAAGTTTCTGGAATGGCTATTACAGAACCTGCAGTAGTAAATATCACCATGTAAATCCCGACCTTTCCTCATCCCTCCCGGGGGGGAACCACAAATGCTTTTCATCTAGCCGGTATTTAGGAAGCCAGTTTAGAAACAGGGGTGAAAAAAGAGTCAGCTGAAGCTGCAGGAGCCACTGGGGCCCATCAGAATAGGATCCCCACTTTTCATTTCAGCATCAGATGTCTCTTCTCTCACTGCCTTTCCTGCCATGTTCCAGCAACTGGACTGACAATGTTACTTGAAATTAAAACAACTGTTTACTGCATTTAAAACTCAGGGTTTTGCAGCTTTGTGAGCTCCAGTGGATGGAGTGGCTGCCATGAAGCTTAATCCTGATTGCAAATGCTCTCTTTGGTCTGGCTTTCCTGCTTCTGTGCTCATGATGTGGTCCACCCCATAGAAAGCCAGTCAAGGCACTGTGATTTCATCTTAGGTCACCTCACAAGCCCAGTTACTCCACCACCTGCACAGCCTTGTCTGTTTTATGCTTTTTTTACCCTCTAGATCCTGAGCAAAATAATTAATTTGATTTTTCATACTGAATCCCAGATGGATGATAACTCAGCATTTCCAATTGTGTAACATTTATCATTTTCAAAGCACTTTATACACACAAAGCACTTCATCCTCACACCACCACTTAGTGCCCTAAGCATTAGTATTTCCTTTTTGCCAGCTGGAAATTATAAAGGGAAGTCAGAGCAATCTGCACAATAACATTTAGTACCATCCAAACACACCTGTAGCACATCAGACTTTCCCAATGCAAGCACACACACCATGCTGCCCTCAAGTAGTTTTTCTTTCTTATTTACAGATAAAAACCCTCTCCTCAGCTCTGGTAGTTCTTCCAACTTTCTGGTCTCTGGTAGAGTTGAAGAGCCAAGCTCCCAGCTTGTCCACAAGTCAGCTTCCAAAATACTCTGAATGAGTACAATTTTTTTTTGTGCCTTAAGATATTTTATCCAAAATGTATTCCAGTTACAATCAATTGTTTTTTAAATCATCTTTCTAATTTATTCGCTTACTACGAGGTCACAGAGTCATCTAAATTCCTCGTGGTTACAGCACTGAGGTTCACTGAAAATCAGGCCCCAGCTGAGCTTTGGTGAATTTTTAAAGTAAGCAATTAAATGGCTTGTAAAAGAGAGGTATTTCCAAGCTGACATCAGTAACTCTTGGAAAGAGCTGGAGCTCAGAGGGGCTGTGTTCTCAGCTGCAGCAGAGCATTCAGCAATGTGAAACTCCTTCCAAGCACGTGCAGTGGGGACTACTTTGATTTATTCATCATAATGGCCTTACACACACAGTTGTAGGCAGGTGAGACACTTTTAGCAGCCAAAGGCAAGTAAAGAAGAAACCCTGGGTAGTAGTTAGACAAAACTCAAAGCCTCTAACCCTTTCCTTGGGCAGTGTTTCCTCCTCTACTCCTGTCCATAGTAGCAGAGGGCAGTGGCAGCTGGCTGAGCTCTGCCAGGACACCACCCCAGCACAAAAATATTCTGTGACCCCTCTGCTCACACCAATCATTCACACAAAAAATCACCTGAACAAAACCTGGACAAAAGCACCATTTTTTTTCCATGAGAATATATTTTCCTTCACTCCTTTTACAAATGTTTTCTCTGCACTGGCCTGTGTGACCCCAGAGCTGATGCTCCTAAGGACAAACCCTGCCTGCTGATTTTGCTCTGGTGTTTGACAATGCTTGGGAAAGGACAGGTGCCCAGCAGTGAGGCTCAGCACAGGTAAATCAGAGGGGAACAAAAGGGAAATCCTGAGGACAGCAGCTGGAATCCTGCCTTCTGCCAGCAGGGACACTTGTCTGGCACAACAGGAGGTGCTCTGCTGTGACTTGAGCCCCAGTGGGCTCTGCTGAGGGTGCTGTCCCTGCTCTGCTTTCCAAACTGACAGATGGCCTCTGTGCTCCACAGAAAGAAGGGGACATTGCCATCTCGCACCAAAGGAGCCTCAGCCCACTCAGCACTGAAGGAAACACAAGTTTAGTGCCATCCTCTGCCTGAGATAAGCCCACCTCCCCAAGCCCCATGGAGGGAGCCCTGCCCAGCAGGAAGCTGCTCTGGAGCAGGTTCTCCCCCAGAGATATTCATTGCATTTTACTGTGCTCCTGGCAGAAGAAAGCAGTGGGCTTCTCCCAGCATTTCTGGGCAAGATTAGTGGGTGTTATATCCATTAGTGGATATTCCCCTCCAAACTGGGCACAGAAATGGGATATAATCCCCCCTTTCCATGAGGAGCATGGCCACCAGTGGACCCTTCAGAGAGGCAAAGGGGCTCCATCAGTTGTGTGGTCCCAACAAAGCCTGGGAAAAAAGCACTTGTTGGCTTCATCTGGGCTGGAATTAGGCATTAATGTACCTCTGCATTGTAACTCCTGCTCACTCTGCTCCCCTTTGCAACGGAAGAATTAAAGTTTGAAAAAGGGCCAGAGGCAATGGGAAATCTAAAGCCAGTTGGAAGGCACAACTGCTCAGGAGCACTCATTGATTTTACATTTTCAACCCCTGGGCTGGGCTCCTTGTGATCAGGCACCATGGCAAAACAACAGGGAAAAGAAACTTGCATGGGATGGAGCTGTTTGAGCAACACATCAACATAAACATCCTGCATGTGAAACACTGCCCATACCTCCCTGCTCTGTTTTCTCTTCTCTGGGTACTCTGGTCTAACCTGCCTCACTAATTCAGGCCAGTGGAAAGCAGTAAGTAAAAGCATTTTGTTTGAGACATGGGCTCAGTGGCTAAGCAAGGCAATTCACATCAGCTGAGCTAGGGCTGCTCAGTTATGTCAGAGCTTTCCAGGGCATCCATGTGAATCCTGCAAAAAGGGCATGAACCTGGCACCCAGGCTGCAGCACTGGGGAGGGACTTCTATTTCTGCCTAATTTTTAATCTCCAAAAACATGAAAAGATCCATTAAAGTGTGGCAAATGGGCCACGTGCTGTGCTCCTCTGTGGCCCCACCACTACCAACTGCTGCTATTGGTGAGGAGGAGAGTTGAGCTATTAAAAACCTAATTTACGTCTCTTCCTTCAGCCTGTGACTCAAACCAGTTTTGCAATCAGTTACAGGTTAACTAGCCAGGGTTAGGCAGGGTGGGGCCTGCAGCAGATTGCAAAACTGGTTTATTCAATGCACAGAGTGAGAAAACATCCTCAAAAACAGGCGTTCCAGGAGAAGAGCAGGTACCTTGCTGTCAATTACAGTGCAACAAAACAGATTTTCAGGCCCCTCGGGCTCACAGGTTGAGGCACTGCATGCACTGCTGCAGCTGCAGGGCTGCCCTGTGCTGGGGCACACCTCACCTGTGCTCACCTGTTAAAATGTGGGACAGATGGTTTCAGAATCCTGCACCCTCTCTGGCTATCAAGGCAGCTCTTTTTGTTATTTCCAGACAATACAAATGCAGCCATTGTACAACACTCTCAGAGAAAAGATGAAGTATATGATCTGCTCTCCTCTGTGCAGCCAATGACACCATTGTACTCAGGAGTTTTTCCAGTCTCCAGCTTTAGAAATGTCATCAGAAACTGAGAGCCCTGCTTTCACTTGCACTAGAGGGCCTTTCGTGTTGCTCCAGCAATGCAGAAAGGTCCTGAACTTTAAGTAAAAGATGCACTTTAGCCAATTTCACAGATAGCACAGAGTATTCTGGGTTGGGCAGGACCAGAAGGATCCCCGAGTCCAGCTCTGAAGTTTAACATTGTCCCAGCAGTGAACATTTGCTGTGGTGAGACACCAGAGCACACTGCTGGGTCAGAGGAGCTTCCTTCCCAGGAAGTTTTTGGGAAGTTGGGATGTGTGTGTGCCAGGGTGGTCTGGCAGCACTGATCCCCTTTCAGTGCAGGGCTAGACAGTGATTTTCTGGAATCCCTCACAGCTCTGCAGTTCTAAACGTTTCTGCTTTCTCAAGAGACAATTTCTTTGTGTGTCAGTCAGTGTGGTCTGGTTCTATCCCCAGAACATTGCTCCATATTTCTGTAAAGGCTATCGGCTTACCCACTGCAGTAGTGAAAATTAAAAACAGCATTCCTGAAATTGGCCCATTTCCCAACGACATACCAAAGAAAAGGTATCACACACCATTTAATTAAGATTGCTTCTTCTGTGTTTGCTACAGTGTGACCGAATTTTCACTTCTTGCTCCCCCAGCCTGTCCAGCCCACCTGAGCTGTGAGCTGTGATCCCAAGGACATCCCACTATTGTGCTTTTAAAACATGTAGTTAAAGACTCCTCCTTTCATCTATAGAATCCCCCAGAACTGTTTGGAGTCCTGCTCTGCCTACATGGCTGTTTTTTGCCTCAGAAGAGGTCAGTTTTAAATGAGGCTGGCACCTTTGGTTCTGAGCACAGCCTTTATTTGTTTCACAGTAACATCTGTTGGGAAGGCATCTTCACAATGCTCCCTGGTGAAACCCCAGGTATGGCAGCTTTAACACCTAGAACCAGAATCAGTGCTCAGGTTCAGTGTTAATCCACAGCTCTCCTGCCCCTTGCCCGTGGAAGTGGCCAGTTTGAACCCAGAGCTGCTCAAGTGTCCCTCACTGCCCCACAGAAGGGACATCAGAGCCTCTGGTGGTTCCTGGCTGGGACCTACAGAGCAGCAGAGAGCTGGGGAGCAATCTGCCTTGGGAACATCCCACAGAGCTGTTTGCAGGGTAACCAGCCCGTGCTGTGCTCTGGTTGCAATATCAGGGACCTCTCCAGTGCTGGTGCAGCCCAGCTCCCAAACTTCCACAATGAATAAAAACCCTTCAGCTCGTGTGGACACCACTGCCAGCCTTTTGCAGTGTCTTATTCATGCTGGAGGCATCAGTCCCGGGGGGATCAGAGTGGAGCTGGCATTTCCCTGCCCTGGAAGGGAGGTGGAGCAGCCCCTGGTCAGGGCTGCGCTCTGGGTGACTGCAGTAATGAGGTTCTGCACTCCCTAACTTTGCATTTCCTCCCCAAGGAGTCCCGGGCTGCTTTATTGAAATCACACACAAATAGGTCTCAGTGCATTTCTTGGCAGTAGATAGCAGGTAAAAACCCCTGAGACTGTGAAATGCTCTGGTGGAACCTGCAGAAATGTGGGCTTTACTCCTGGCTGTGGGGATTGACTTCTTCAAAGGAATTTTTTAACCCATTTGTGTTGTAGAAAGGGACACTCACCTGCTCTGTGCTGCTGTCATGCCAGCATGGGCTGAGCTCCTCCTGTGACCTCCCACCCTGTTCCCTGGGCAGCTCCAGCCAGCACAGGACCTTCACCAGCACCCTGATCCACAAAACACGCAGGTCCTCTTTTTGTTGTTATGACTGCAGCTGGTTGACAGAAATCCCATAAAGACTGAGGTTGTAAAAAATAATACAAACATTTAAGGTTGTGCTGCTCAGCTCCAATTCAGAAATTGTACTGGATGAGGCCAAAGAGGTTTTGCCAGCACCTTGTGCCCTGCACCCTCTGCCCATGTAATGATCATTTCATGGAAGCCAAGCTCCCCATTTTTAAACTGCTGCTCTGCAGGTCATCATTAGGTTCGAGCTGCAGTTATGTCTCATCTTGGGATGTTCTATCATAGTATGTGAAGTATTGTGAAGGTTAGCATTTTTCTAGGGCAATAAAATCTGCTTTTCAGAAAATCTATGATGATTATTTATTTTAAAAATGACATAAAGTTTTGTTTATTTCCATTTTTATGACTCCTCTGGATGGCAGGACAGCTGTATTGGCTGCATAACATATTTTTTAGAGTTAGAAAAATATAGCCATCTGTTCAGCTCATAATATGTGTTAATAGATATCTCAAATTTCAATTCAAGAAATAAACATTTTAATAAATAACCTAATAGCAAGAAACTTGGGTTAACTGATGGAGACCTAGCTGTAGTAGTAGCAGTGCATCTGTTTGAGTTACTCATTACAGAAATATTCAGGTACAAAGTACTTGGATAAATGGGACCTTTAGCTAAAAAGCATTTAAAAACTGCATTTCCTGGAAGCTTGTGACTGAGCCTAAAAAAATGACCTGGCAAAAAGATTTCCAGGTTTGTATTGACACTTGGATGGATTTTAGAGGGATGAGAGAGCTTGAGTAACCATTTACTCACCCAAGCATTGTAAACTTCTCCTCTGGTCTTGGTGGGCCAGAGATGACCCTTTAGAGAACCTCAGACCCAGCTGGATTTGGAGTTCAGGCCCCTAGCTCTAGAGAAAGAAAAAAAGCCCTTGCAAAATACATGAGTTAAGAGTTATTAAATGAATCTCAAATTGTGCAGCCCCTGCTGAAGTGGTCTCAGCGTAGACAACACCCAGCTCTGAATTTGTTCTGGAAGGTGAGTTAGCTCTGGGTGACTGCACTGGGTAACCTTGCACAGGTGAGCATGAGACAATAAAGTAAAAGTGTGGTTTGGAGTCTTTTCTGCTTCAAAATGCTCTTTTTGCCACATGGTGAGAGGAAGTGTAAAGAGCTGTAACTCCAGGTCTTTGGTTGCCAAGATGAAGGAAATGTCACTCTCAAGCAGATGGTGCAGCTGATGCAGAAGGTCAGAGACTTGGAAATTCATTTAAACAACCCAAAACAAAAGCCAGGGAATGGTAGTGACAGTCCCTTATTATCTTTGAAAATTAAAAAGAGGGTTGAGGAAGCACAGCAGAAAATGAAAGCCAGTTTATCCTTAGATTAGCTGCAGCAAATATATTTGACTTCCTTAATAAGAACTCGAGGGAATCGTAAAGAAATCCTGTCCAGATCCCTGCCCTGGCAGGTGCAGCTCTCACCTGAGCGTGGGGAGCCCCAGAGGACACAGCATCCCCAGAAGAAATGTTCTTTGCAGCATCTCTCATTGCAGGGATGCCTTCCACTGCCCCACCTCCCCCTGTGGGCTGGAGGGGGCTGAGTGCCCTGGCTGATGCTGCTCCTGGCCCAACCTTTAATTTTGGGACTGAGAGGAGCACAGAGCAGTTGACATCTGCCATCCCCATCCCAGCTGAGCAGGCTGGTGAATTTCAGTCCTTTGTGGCCAGCACGGGGCAGAGGTGATACCAGAGAAGTTACAAGAAGATGACTTTCTGATTTCATACAGTACCTTCACAGGAACTAATTAGGGGGTAAGTTATTAAGGGAGAAACCACCAAGTTATGAATGAACTGTCAGTTGCTGTGCCAAGTAGCTTGCATCAGCAATTACAGGCCTAAATGTTCTGGGTAAAAGCACATTTAATAGGACCCTTTCACGGGCTGTGCAGTCTCTGTCACAGGAACAATTTAGTGGTTCCTTTGTCTGTGCCAGCCACAGAAGGGCCTGGAAGATCTGTGATCTCTATTCAACTTCTGTGACATGAATTTGCACCCATCTTTGCTATTCATTAAACCACTTCCCTCCCCTCTCCCAACTTTTTAGCTCTTATGCCTGGGGAGAAAATGTGATTCAAACATCTTTTGGAACAGCAAGATCTCCCTGAGTCTGCAGAGAGCCTAATAAGATGCTTATATGAATATGATGCTTTATGAATATGAACTGCCCTATTCACATTGCCCAGTGCCTTCACTGGTCTCACAACCACAGAACTGCTAGTTTTTCAGCAGTACACCAGAATTAAGTGGATTTTTCACGTGGGCTTTGCCAGAGACACAGCACTTTACACTTTGTTTCTGCACTCTGCTGCAGCCTCCCAGCAGCAGTCCCCCTTTCAGAGGTTTTCCTGGCAGCAGGAATCTGTGGGATTGTGGTGGATCACTCCCATTCAGCCAGGCAGGTGCAGAGCTCACCTCTGGCTGAGCCCCTGGTGGTGTCACACCAAGGTGACACCAGGAGCCCTCACCAAAGTGCCAGCTCCTGGCACCCACACAGTGCCTCTGGATCTGCAGGACTGCTCAGAAATGGAATTCCCATGAGACAAACAACCTGCCAGCCCATCTACCTACAGGAGACAAAACCAACCATTGAGAGCATTTGTTCATGCTCTCCTTTCCCCTTTTGAACAGCTTGTCAAAATCCAAGCAGCTTTTCACAGTTGCACAGTAAAACACAAGCATCGACAGGCTTTTGCAAACACACAGCTCCAAACAGAAATAATTCCCACACAAATAGCTTGCCACAGCTCAGCAGCACACACAGGGTTTGAAAACTCCTGCAAACAGAAAGAGACGTGGCATCTGACTGGAAAGAACAACTTTCTATCTTGGTTTTAAAATGGAGTTAAAAAAATCTTCCATTTTTATCTGTTCCTTATTAAGAGTCACATCAAAAAAAGAAAATATTCATTGCTAAGTAAGAAACTAGCTATTGGTACAGTATTTCCAATGTGTTAGTATTCAAGTACTTCCAGATTACAATTAAAATATTATGAGCTGCTTTTATGAGAGCTGAAGTCATGTAAGGAGATTTATACAGGCTATTGCAACCTTCCTATCAACTGCAACTTTGCTTAAGGCTACTGTTTATGCTTTCAGAAAATACCGGAGATATCCAAGGTCTAAGGCACCAGAAAAAAGGAAAGGGAGACAAGCATCTGTCATGCAACTTGGAAAATGAATCCTTCTAGCAACTCCTGCCCAGCCCTAGATTAATATGGATTTACAATTAACATCATCAGTGCATCAAGCAGCGTTGTAATTGTTTTTGCAGCTATTCCAAAACTTTCTTCTGCACAGACATAACCTAATTCTAACTTAGTGAGACAGAACAGCTTGACACATTTGTTATCTAAAGACCACTTCAGCCAAAGAACATAATGAAAAAGCATGGGAACTTGACTCAGAAGCAAAGGCTCTTCTTTAATATTGCTTCTAAAAATAAAAAAGCCTCTCCCCCTTACAACTCTCATTATTTCTTATTCTTGAAGGTCTAATTTTGCCCCAAGGACTGCTTCAAAAATACATTCTCTTTGATAGGATTGCTCAATACTGCTCAGTCAAGTGGGATTAGAGCCTTCTGAGGAGAAGAACATATTTCTTATTCATTTTCTTGACTAATTAGTAAAGATTAGTTTGGGAAACCTTAGCTGTAGATGTATCACTCACTTCTTCTTCTTCTTGTTCACAGTGGGGATTAACAAGCAGTGGGCTCCTGCCCAAGAGCAGTTCTGTGACACCAGAGCCTGCTGCAGCCAGAGCTGTGGCTGCAGTCCTGTGGCAGCCACCAAGGGGGACTGACAAAGCACAACTCCCCTGGAGCTGTGCCTCCAACCAGTCCCAGGGAGAACTGAGGGAATTCTCATCTCCTGCACCAGCTGAGGGCAGGGAACAGCCCTGTGAGCACAGCTCTGGAGGTGAGGTGGCAGAAGGTGAGCTGGGAAGAGCAGACACAATAACAGACTCAGTTTTATGTCCTTCCTTCCCTGTGCTATGGCTGGGCATGCCTCATTTGTGAGAATTGATCCTATTCCTCCAGGTTTCTTTCCTTCACTAAGTTCCTTCCCTTAAACTCAGTGAATTCGTACAGGCACACAAAGGAAAAAAAAAAAAAAAAGGATGTGCCTGAGTTCAGCTATGAAGTCTAAGAAGCAAACAAGGATTCTCACTTGTGGTGCTGAGTTTTCACTGTGCATTACGCCATCAATACATTCAGCTATTGACACTTGAAATCATCCCTGATAAGGATGAGACAAGACAAAATCACACCCAGGGATCTGAGTCTACAGGTCTCATGAAATCAAAAGCAGGATTATTGTTGACATTTATGCTAAATAATGACTCAGACCTTAAAAATCCATGATGTTGACTTACATTTGTGATTTTTTATTTTGTATACCTGACTGTATTTAGAGTTCTATACATGGGTTCAGAATATGACCCAGCCACTGCATTTCCTACAGTTGATTTGCTGGAGTGTTTTTGTAATCTGCTGGGTAAAACTCAGGGTGTGGGGTAGAAAAACAAGCTTTAGGAAAAAAGCATGAGACAAAGCTGAGATGAGCTTCCCAGCAGGAGGAGAAAGGGGTTTTTCCTGCTCCTCAGCAGCACTGCCCACCAACTGAGCTGGGACAGCCACCCCAAAATAGTCACCTCAGGTGTCTGGCTGAGCCACAGGGCCACAGAAGGGCTCCTAACTTCTTTGGAAGGCTGCAACTCTAAAATGCATTCTCTGCCTTTCTGATCTAACTGTGGAAACTGTGCATGTCACACAGATGCTCAGAATTAAGAATACGACACAGGTCCTGCAAGAGGCATTAATTATTTTTTTTTTCTCCTGAGAGAGAAAAGTATTCTAGAACAAAATTCCCACTCTTTGTGGCACACTTTCACTCTGAATTTCTGAAGAAAAAAGGATTTCTTGCTTTGCCAACGTGCCTGGTCATCAGAAACACACTGACAAGTGGTCTTTTTTGTGTAGAGCCATATGCACCAATCTAGGTAAGACAGGATTGCATGTTGGCAATTGTTCACTTCCTTATACCCAAACAGCATCTTTCACTTCTTTCACTTGCTGTCAGATGTCAACAGATTAAAAAAAATAAATTAACAAGAAGAAGAACCAAAAGAATAAAAAAATCCAGGAACATCATTCTTAAAGCACTGCCAGAGCTTCCACTATGACAAGGGCCTATTACATCAGGTGATGAAATCCATTTCTCTTCACTTGACAAAATGGGACCTGATCATAGGATTTAACTGCTTGTTTCTTTTTCTTGAAGAAGTTCTGTCCTAAAAAAAAAAAAACAGTCTCTGGGCTTGACAACATCAGTAATATTAATTGTGCCTGACAGTATTTTGGGACCTTTGCAAAGACCCCTCAACTAGAGCTGAGCTGTTAAAAAATCCTCTTTTTTCCTACATGTAGCAGAATGTGATGTGTTGCCATGTCCACCAACTGCAGACACGATTTTTCAACAGCTCCAGGGATTGATGTAATACAGCTGTAACCATGAAGCTTCTGGGAAGCACAACAGGACCTCTGGGACTCTGCAAACCTCCCTGACACTTCCAGAGAGGAATTCTATGTCCAGATTTCTCTCTCAGGACTAAAACCACCACATCAGGCAGCAAGGAATCTGTGAAGAGCTACTGAGTCTGAAGGATTGCAGTGTAGCATTTTACCTTCCCCCAAAATATCAGGGGGAGTCTGAAGGGACTGCTGTGAAAACCCTTCAGAGCACACCTGCACAAGGCAAAAGAGCATCCCCAGGGCTAATGTGGGAAACACCCCAGCTCACAGAGCTCACATCACAAATAAGAATAGTAATATGATGAATTGTTAATACCAAATGAAGTTCAAACAGCAATTAAACCCAAATCTCTATATAGCAATGTACATTTGGTTATTAATCCTGCTGGGACAACATTCTGGCTAGGAGGCAGTTAAACTTTTGTCTTTTGAATTTGATCTTGTCTTGTCATGAAACGAATTAGAAAATTCTGTAGGTGGTATCTGTTAAAAAACTTCCAGCCTGAAGCACACGGTTAGCACAGGACAAATGTTCTGATTTGCAGGAAAGCTTTGCCTTAAAAGATTTTCCTTAAATCAGAACACTTTAATAAGCACATGTTTGCTATGCCCCTGTAGGAAGCAGGTCCTGTGGTCAGGTGGAGCACTCTGGGCAGCTCCACAGGAAAATGGTGAATGTGCATCACAACAAACCTTTTTTTGGAAAAAGCAGCTCTGCCATGGTGTGCTCTGAATTACAGGCAGGCCTCAAATGGTCTCCAGATGCCAAGTCCCCAGTTCAGATATCCCATCTGTCCCAATGTCTGCTGCGTTTCTTCAGAAACTTGGGCACATTAAAAAAGGGGTTTTTTTGGTGCCTCTCTTTTCCCCTCTCACCCTCCTCCACCAGCATCACCTCCTTTAGGGTGTGAAGCCTCCAAATGGCTTTGGGGGCAGCTTTTGCAAAGGAGTCCCACTTTGCATGCTGCTCTGACTCACCACAGTTAAGAAAAAAAAAAATCTTTTCTCCTCCTCACACAGCAGTGTGCACTCAACTTTGCACTACAAAATCCCTGATCCACGCACATCCCTGCTACAACTCTTCTGAAGTGAATGAAATGACTTCAAGAACTGGTTTGGCTGTTGATTTTAATGCCAGAAAAGTGCCTCATCCAGGGAGAAAGCAAGAACTCTACACAAACTTTGGGGTGTGTGACAGCCCCATCACCACCACGGCTCTCTATTTGCTTTTGAATAGGTTTAGTATTCACATCCCTTACTTCTAAATCTGGATATTGCATTTGTTACACACACACAAAAAAAGAGAATTAGCTTAACTGCTCGAGACAGGGAGTGCTGAGACAGCTGAGCTCCAGCATATGTGAACAGCCCAAGTGCCCTGATTTAAAGAGATATTCAGCCCTCTAATAAAATGTTGGTTTTTAAAGGTCTCCTCTCCTGAAGCACACGTAACTACCATGTACCATTGCCATCTAGTGGAAAGGTAAGTAAGGACACAGGTTCTCTTTAAGAGCTGGCCCTGATGATCTCTGAGGGTTGTTTCAGCTAATTTGGAAAACCTCTGGGAAGTGTATTGCTGGAATCCACACGTCTCAGTGCCTGCCCTGCTCCCAGGGAAATCCATGTCTTCCCATTCTTCTTATCTTTTGGTACGATGAGGATTGCTGTTAGCAATCTACTGAAAAGAGTTTTTTCCTGAAACACAGGAAATCTAGCTTCTTATCTTTGCTTAAAAGTAACAATAAATAACAGAAATACAGCACACATAACACCATACACTTAGTGGGTACCCAGGGTCGATGAGGATGTATTTCAGAGGCAACTGCTATGACAGGGGAGGTGGTGGAACAGCAGAAATAGAAATAACACTGCAGTAATGCAGCTTCTCCGTGGCTGGTCTAAAAGAATGAAATTAACTCTGCTTTTTGCCATCAGAAGTGCACGGAAGTTTTGGGAAGGCTGGCAGATCAAGCAGTAAATCGAGGAGTTTCTATACAGACTTATTTCTTGTAGCCATTTGTTTAATGAGTTTACATCTGCTGTAACATGCAAAGAAGTCAGCAGAGCTCAAGTGTTTGACAGCTGCTCCTAAAAAACCCAAGGAGGGTGCACTTTGCTCATCTTCCTCACAGCCTTTAGATAAGGATGAGAAATGTTACACTGGAAAGCCTCAAAGGCAAAATACACCATATCTAGTTTTACTAGATTCTTATCATTTACAGTTCACCCTAAAACTCCCACACATTTGGTTGTTAATGTCCCTCATGCTCCCTTAAACCTCACTACAGCAATGTTCCCATAGGAATGTGGCCACTTGCCAGACTCTCTCATGAACATTTCATTAATCTTCTTGGCTCTCATACAAACTACAAAACATTATTTGTTAGCAATTTAACTGTTTTGCTCCCAAATGTGCCAGAAATGTGATCTTTGCTATGCTTTCATTCAAGAATACACAAGGATAATTATAGAGTAAATGAAAAGAGGGTTTTTTTATATTTAGCAAGATACAGTGCCAAGAAAGGTGAACTGATTACATCTCGTTTCTGGAATTAATTCTCATGCTATCCTAGATGCCAAATCACTCTCAAATGTTAGGATCTAACTGAAACTTAGCAAAGGACATATTTAGATACAGTTTTATTTCATTACATTACACAAATACCTCTGACTTCTTTGAGTAATTCAGATCATACCATATAATCTACTTACTTCAGAGGATAATTTAACAGAAAATATCATTTCTGTTTTCTGGAAGTCTGGCCTGACTCATGCCCAGTGGTGTAGAGAAAAGACAATTGCTGGCTTTGCAGTAAGGAGGAAGAGTCTTGGAAAGCCTGCAAAGCTTTCAAAGCACACATGACTTGCTAAAGAGAAGGAAAGCGATTTAAAGGAGCTTCATCTGCAGAGCAGGGGAATTAACTCTAGACATGCAAACACACAACTTTTATTTCATAAAATGGGGAGCTTCAGAGGGGGATCTGTGGACAGAGCTGTCCTCAGGTACATATGACAGTGGTAGGAAAGAAGCAGGTTTTACCTCTCAGTTTCATGTGGGCTTAAAACCCAACAGTATCACACAGACAGAAATGCAACTCAACTTCAAGTGAGAAGTGTAACATCTCCATTTCCTAAGTTCCACTACCTTCATATGTAAAAACTCCATGGGGTCTGATTCTTTTTTGTTTTGCACTGAATGCAAAGAATTCCATCAGCAGTGGAGGGGTGAAGAGTAAAGAGTGACTTAAGACTGCAGTCATGTAAATGGACAGGAACAGAGAATTAAAGGGATGGGGACAAACAACAGCACTTTCATGGATCTGTTTTCTCTTTGACTTCAGTCAGTGCACACAAGACACCAAAACACTTGGGAGGAATCCAAACTCAGGCTCTTTTGAGGTTTTCCCAGCACATTTTGGATTCAATGCTGTTCTGCAGTGTAATGGGCAGAGACATGGAGCCACACCCTTCATGGTGTGCAGCACTAAACCTGAGTCTGTGAGAGCAGACATTTTATTTTAAAAAACAATCCTTAGGAGAAAAGAAGAAGGTATTGCAAATTATGTTGCAGGATGTGCTGGGTTGTGGTAAGAAGAGATTGATGCAGTTCTTTCAATCCTGCCTTTAAAATGATAGCAGGAAGATGAGTGAGAGATTGTCCTATGGAATGTGAGAGGCTGAGGACAGAAGCAAGAAGCTCTATCAGTCAGATAAAGAAACTTTATCTGCAGCCAGATAAAGAAACCATCCAGAGCCTTTCATGTGGCCTGGAGAAAAGAAAGAGGAATTGCATGGTGTTTGAGGGCAGTTTGGAAAGAATGGGGTTTGGTGAAACAATGGGATGGTTTTGATTGTTTGGATGTTGAGTTCAGCAGCTGAAAAGAGAGAACCTGGTTTGGTTCTCCCAAACCAGGGAGAAGGGACAGCTAGAAAATGAGGGAGGTGGTAAGGCACAAACAGATGAAGGGGGCTTGGGGAGCTGGGAATTTTTGAAGGGTTACAGTAATTGGGAAAAATTTGGTACAAAGGCTCATACAAGTTTTCAGAGAGTCAGTCAATCAGGAAATAAGCAGTGGCACCCAGGAAAGCACCTGAGGTTCTCAGATGGTGACAGCAGAGCTGCTGCAGGTCCTTTAGCAGGGGACTGAGGGCAGTCACCTGCAGCACTGCGAGGGTTAAAAGCAGAAACAAGTCCTGTGATTTCTGTCCATGTGCACCAGCCCAGGGACCAGCACATCTGTAACTTGCCACTGAAATGAGCACTCCCAGTTCAGTTCTCAAGCAGTGGCAAGGCCCAGGCAGAGCAGAGAGATGCCAAACACAAATCCAGGCAGATCCATGCTGCTGTACACTCCTGAAAACTGCAGGACCAGGAGTCAATAGAGTATAACTGACCTAATTTCTTATTTTGATTTCATAACTAAAAACAACTGCAGGCAACCCTGAGCACAGAGTCTTGCTCAACCCACGCCATAATTGGACTGGCTGATTGAACTAGCTGGTTGGCTAAAATTGTATTCTGATTAAATTGTAAGACCTTTTCTCCAAATGGCAAAGCTCTCCTCCCTGTAATTCCTGAGAGATCTATCCGAGAATTACAATCTAAAGAAGAAGAGAGTGCACAGTGTCAGGCAGCCTCTGTTGCTCCCCTCAGCAAGTTATAAATAAATATAGAATACTTACAGTGCTCTGTACTAGAGAAAGCCAAGATCAAGGCCAAGTGTCACAGTCCTCCCTGAAAATAATTGCAGCATGCAATGTAATCCACATGCTCTAGCAATATGTAGTCTAAATAGAAATGAGCAGCATAGCACTGGATTGTGGGTGGTGGATCTGTACCAGACCTTGGGCATTTTATGTTAATTAAGAAATGCTGATTAATAGAGAATGGTAAGTTTTAACAAGCCAGTAATAAAGGAGAAATTGCGTTTAAATAACAGGCGTGTCTTGATTCCTTGGAACAAACCTTCTGATTTTTAATTGGGGGAATTCACCTAGTGGAAAATGTTGTCTGAGTTAAGACAGCAGTTTTCTGTTGGTGTTATTGTGGTTTCATTCCCCATCCCAGAGGTCTGCCTGGGTAACTGAGCCTGGGTAACTGGGAAAGAAGCCTTAGAAGAAGCCTTAGAAGAGCAGAAGTTAACAGCCTTGACACCAAAATTACTGGGTGAGGTTGTGTCACACCAGAGCAGAGAACAGAGCATCACAAGACTCCTGGGGTTCAAGTGCTGAAGACCCAGCAGCACAAAATAGTTCAGCTTAAATTCCTCTAAGTGCTCAGAAGAGAAAGTACAGGTTTGCTGGGAAATATTTTAATGAAGGTGCTGGGACTGTTGTGCCCAGCAAGATCCATCCCCTTTCTCACATCAGGGTACAAATGCTTCTTCCCCCTTCTAGTGGCACAAGTAAACATTCCTCAAGTACAAAGTGAAGGAGAGCCCTGGATCTCTGCCATTACTGAGCACAGGAGCATCCTGAGGTTTGATGCAGATTTCCTTGTACAAATATCTCCAAAGGAGAGAGAGCTGACTCAGAGAAGCTTGCCCATTACTGTCAAATCATCACATCACCCTCTGCACCCTGCTGCAGACCTACAAGGCTTTATAGATTATATAAAGGGGCTCTGTCCAATAGAGGGACATTATATAAGCATTTAAAAAGGAATCTAGACAGGTTTGGTAATCCAACCACAGCTAATGATGGCATAAAAAGATCCACTGTAGCAAAGGAAAAATGAAAAGCAAGGTCTAGTTATCAGCAAAGGCATTTCAGGAGTCAATGCTCAGAACTTCCAGCTGAGGAATACACAACGTCCCTGAAAAGCAGCACAATATCGTGTATCACAATATCATAATATTACAGTATCAGTAGATAAATCTGTGCCCTAACTCTGCCCCCCAGCACCTGGGTAATGTTCTCCAGTGATTGAGAAGTGCAGATTGCAACAATTCACTGCCACACCACCTCCTCTTGCACGGGAGGACAGTGCTCTGTCCAAGACAGAAAAATCTCTGGGTCTGCACACAGAGCTCTGGCTAAATGAAGCAGAGTCTGCTACGTGCCTTTAATTTCCTTGCTTTGATGAAAGCCTTAATGTCACCACTCAGGCAACGAGAAGGTGAGTTAGGGCTTTATCAGGACTAACTGGCAGCAGGCAGAGCCGAGGGCAGGTCTGCATTAAGTGCTCTGAGCCACTGGAATTAACCTGTGGGACTGCAGAGCCTGGGCAGTAGTGGCTCACATGCAAGTTTTCTTTTCAGAGCACCTCAAACCAAGCCTCTTTTCAAACCTGCCCTTTTCCTTCCAGCTCTCCTCTTCCTGCTCCAGGTAACCTGGGCCAAAGCAGAACCAGAACTTATTAGCCACAGACAGCTGGTGGCACACAGAGCACATTCCTGATTAATTTATCAGTCTAGTTTATGTTGACCAGCCCAGCCTTCCTGGGTTATAGGAGCATGCTGCAAACTATTAAGTGATCACAGAAAGATACACTTCTCTCTCTGTTCCCTTCAGCCTCTCTGCTTTCATTCTCTGCTTGTTTCTTTAGAGATTGTGGTGGGGTGGGGTGGCTCCACCGAGTAGGAGTGCCAGCTGCCCATCTGCATTAAGAATCCCTGAAGTGCCATGAGGAAAGTTTAGTGATAAATAAGATTCACGCTTTGATTTCTGTCAGGATTAGAAAAGGGTGATTTTGTTTCCTTGTTTTTCTTTTGATTCTTTTAAACTTGTGTAAATCTAATTAGTATCACATCTGTTTTGACATTGAATAGTGGCTGAGATTGTCCTCCTTGCAATTTGTATTTGAGGGGTTTATTTGATTTTAGTATTGCTTTATAAAGAGAAGGCATAATGACCCAATTAGAAATACTGATAAAGATACTGACCAAATCATAAAGGAAAGGAAAAGGGAAAGGGAAAGGGAAAGGGAAAGGGAAAGGAAAAATTCTCAGTTAGCAAAATCATGAAAATCACAATGGGAAGTGCCACCTTAAGACTGCACTTCTATTGAAATTCTAACCACCACAAATTCATTTTCCATTTACCTGAATCAAGACTGGGAATATTTTCCCAATGTACTTTGAATTTCTTTCTGTTGTTGTTGTTGTTGTTCCTACAGTTTGCAAGGCAAACGAATTAATTTGTTTTTGTTTAAATTACAATAAATTAATTACAATACTTTAACAGTCTGTCAAGTACAGCTGTTCTGTCACTTACCTTTTAGGCTAGTGCACTCACAGGAATTTTTTTTGTAGCATTATCATAAAAATACATATGTAAGTTTAGCACAAACTATAAAAATGTGTTGTACACTTCAGCTAATCTAGCATCTTTCATTTCTAAGGAGGATTTGGGTGGAGGCCAAGTTAATTAAAACCAGAATAGAAATGGGTTCTATTCACATGAGTCATATACCTCTGACTCACAATAGAGTCTGTGCAGCTAATGGGTTAATTTGTCCTGATAACAGCAAAAAAATGAAGCTGGAGGTTATGACTGTTTGGAGTGAGAGCTGGTACGAGGTTTTTATGCCATTGAGAACACAGACCTGCTCTAATGATGTCCTATTCAAGTGCTGTGACAAGCAGTTCAGAAGATCTGGAGGTACAGAAGGCTCAGAAATGTGGGATTGATTCAAAGCTCTGTTAGTGCAACAACATGCACATGGAAGTGTTTAGTGACTGTCACAGAGAGCAGAGTCCCAGGCACAGGCAGGCAGCCTGCAATGCTGGTAATATTCTAATATTCCCCCAGGCTGATGGGGAAGGATTCCTCCCCCAGGGAAATGCACACACTCACCTCAGTGCCCAGTGCTGAGCACTACAGCTCTACACAAAAATGGGGAAATCTCAGCTAGAAGCCTCCTCACCTCCTCTGGTCCCTTTGCCCCTGGGACTGGCACCTCACTGGTCACTGCAGCTCCTTGTTTTACCCCACAACTTCAGTGCAGGCAGGTCCAGAAAGGGGCACTCACTCCCTAATCCACACCTGTTGTTCTATGGTGAGATAGAGAGGTTCACAGCTCTCCTCCTCCTGCACTCCTGCAGGACTGTGAGCCTTTCTAGACAAGGACTTTATCACAGCACCATCATTCATGAATTCAGTGTATCATTACATACGTATTGTGCACAGTCCTGGCAGAGAGGAGTGAAAGTAAAAGCTCAGAGGGACTTTGCACTGAAACAGAATTAAGTAATGCCAGTCTGTTTTCTCTTCAAAATATGTTTGGGAATTTTAACACCTTTTCACTGACTGAACTACAGAAGCAGCCCTTACAGGAGGTCCAGAAGACAGGCTTTTCCCCCAAAACCTTTTCTACCTTTTCAACAGCTTAATCACCAGCTACACTCCCTCTCCTGCTCTCCTTGTCTCAGTTAATGTGGAGTTACTCTGCACACTGAGTTGCAACTTCACCTTAGGCATCAACAGTGCCCCTCCAACAACAGTAAAAACAGCTTCACCTTCATGTCACCCTGCAGGAATCTTAAAGGGAGGAGGAATAACTCCCATGGCTGCAGAAGGGTGCTAAACCCAGACCTTTTGCTTTCTGTGTGAACAGCACTGAGCAGATTGAGGCAGCCAGACCATGGCCTCTGTGTTGTGCTGCAATGCTTGAAGAAGAGCAAGTGTCCTTGCTCCTCAGGACAAAAAACAGAAAATTCAGGACCAAAGCTCCAAGTGCCCATGGTGGGGCTTAAGAATGTGGATCCTAAGCCAGCAGAATTGCTTCTATACAGCCCAGGACTGGAGACTGGCATTAAAACTCACCCTGTCTTTAGTGCTCCCTGTTGGTTAGGCAGCTCTGCCTGGTGGTTTCAGCTTTACAAGCAGACCTTAAGATCAAACACCTGCTTCTGGATTCAGGCCAGTCATTCAGTGGCTATAAATGTTGATCTGGAGCACTTTAGATGCCTGTATTTTGGACTGGTTCCAAGCTCTGCATTGAAGCTCCTGCATTCAAGGGTTGCAACACAAACAAGTTTATTAAAAAACAGATCTCAAAATCTTCCTAAATGCAATTATTTTCTGACACGGACAATATAATTTCAATTTTAATGCTTTGCTAACATTTTGTTAGATTTGAAATTAACAAAACTGCTCTGCAGAGCATTGAATTAATCCATCTGGGACATCCCCACTGAAGTGTTGAGCATGGCAATGTCAAAAGGAAAGGTGTACTTTGCCACTTGGAGTCAAAGACAGCATTTTCCTGACCTGCTGCTGTTAATCATTTCAAACACATGGTTACATGACTGCTTTTGCCAACCCACGTTCAGCTGTCACCAGCCCCCACAGAACATAATAATAAACACCTTGCACACCCACAAAGGGGTTACTGGAAAAGGGCTGGGTGCATGGAGAGGTCTGGAAGTTTCGAGAACACAAAACACACAGACTCCCAAATTTTCTGTCAGACAACTCACCCTACCACCCAACAACAACATACAGTGTTGATTTTCAGGTGCAAATTTTATTGTGAATCATAACAAAAGGTTTCAGAAAAAGCACAGGAGAAAAAAAATCAGCAAGAGTGTGTCCTTTACTTACAGAGTACATATATTCTGTGAAGGCCATGCAGCTTAACTTTAGTAATTCTTTTCAGATACATGTTTAGCAAATTTTATTTTGTTCTTTTGTCTCAGTTTGATATTGAAATTGAGGACCAGATGACTAGCATTGTTGCAGAGTGCATGGACAGAAAAGAGAATCTCATTACTGCAGAAAAGAAACTCACAAAATATTTTCAGAATACATAAAATTAGCCCTTGTAAATGCTGAATGACTCAAAACCTCTTTGGAAAATCTGTGAATACTGAGGTATGCCTAATTTAAAAATTTTGGTGATGCTATCTCAATTTTTCATGTGACAAATGAAAATAAAATATCTTAATGCAAACTAATTGTAACTTTGTAAAGGATTTCTTCAGTCTGTAATTGTACTTTGACTGTAAAGAGAAAGCCCACAATAATCTTATAATAAAATGACAGAAATCTAATAGGTAACAGTGTAAAACTCTTGCAAGAGGTCTTCAAGGCACTGTTTTCTCTTTGGAAGCTTGGCCATTCATGAAGGTTGTTTTGAGAGGAAGACAAGAAGAACAAAAACTAGACCTAAGGCTGGCACCTAGTATATTAAATATCACATATATATCTTTCTCTAATGAAATAAACTTCTAAAGGCCATTCTGCTTTACAACACTGTGGCTTGCAGTGAGGTGTCTGCTAAAATAATCTGAAACATGGATTTAAAACTGTACTTCCAGGATAAAAAGCAAGAGTAAAAGTCAACCAAGTAGCATTTACCTCAGTCATCATGGTCTGCACTGCAACCCTCTGTAAAACAGAGGCTCTGGTGATTTCCTGCCACTTGCTCCACAATTCACTGAAGCACGTTAGAACCTCATGCAGCTCCTGCTGCTCCACCTGAATTCCTGAGCTATGGAGCTGCAAGGGCTGCTACCCTCTGTAACATGGAGATACTCCTGACTAGGAAATGGAAAAGAACTGGATATTCTGCTGTCAGCTCATTCAGTAGGAAACTTGGTTGGTTTGGACTCCATCAGAAATACAGAGCAATCCAATTCTGGGCTTTACGAGTGTGTCTTGGGTAAAATTATGCAAAGGTTCCTTTTCACAGGACTTGCTCTTGATGGCAAATAACAGCCA
Source organism: Cichladusa arquata (assembly GCA_026413545.1). Taxonomy (NCBI): domain Eukaryota; kingdom Metazoa; phylum Chordata; class Aves; order Passeriformes; family Muscicapidae; genus Cichladusa; species Cichladusa arquata. The sequence continues at coordinate 4,072,810 of JAOTQP010000251.1, forward strand.
GTCAGCTGAAAAAGAAATCTGAAAAGAGCAGACTTCTAGACATTAGGGTTTTAGGTAATTATTTTGACACCACCTTATTGACACACTGTGAAAAATCTGAAGCTCCCCTTTAAAAAACCCAAACAATAAGTTTTGTGTGGTTGAAAGAGCACACCAGGATCCATCAGAGGGAAGGGATGCCCATCTCCAGCCAAAGAAACCTAGATACCACATTGCTGGATGCAATGGAGGAATCAGGAGTCACAGAAAACTCCTGTGGTTCTTTTGGTGGTTTCACATGCCCCACAGCAGCAATGTTTGCTACTCAAGGCAGGCCAAGAATTGGCCACTTTTTGGTGGGCTCAGCTGCCTTTGTGTGACACAGCACAAGAGACAGGCACATTGGTCTGGTGGGTGGGCTCCAGATGCCACCAGGAGATGCTCAGGCAGTGCCTTGGACTCACCCTGCCTGGCTTTAGGATCCCAGGGGCTGAAAACCAGAGGCTCTCCCTGGGAGGAACTGCTCTCTCCAGGTGGCTTCTCATGTCTTACACCAGCTAAATCAATCCACTTGGGTCCACTTTATCATTTAAAGTAATCATAAATAAACCTGGGGTTGACTAACATTTAAACAACTTCTGTCCTGATATAAACAGTGGGGAGAATTCTGCTCTCAGCAGTACCTCAGGGTGCACTGCTATGCATCAAGAACAGAAAAAATGTAGGTGTGGCAGAATTTGGCCCAGATAACTTTTCATTTCCCTGAAGGAAAGGGCTGGCCTACACCAACTGCTGAAAAGCAAGCTGTCTACAGTAGTGTTATATATTTCTCTAGTATTCTGAATCAAAGCAATAAATATTAGATATAATATCTATATTAAATTTCGTATTTATCTGATAGCTATTTAAATCTACACTGTCAAAAATATAAGCAGTGACCCACTCCTACATGGCAGCATATACTATTTGTGTGCAAGTGTTAAAACTATCACATGGATCTATATTTACATAAGACATGTTGTTTATATAGCAGGTTCTAATTTACAAAAATTCTTACCATAGGATAGATAATTGTGGGAAGGTTGGCTATTGTTTAAGTGTTTCTGTGGTTCTGCATAATTGCATTTCAGCATGAGGATTTAATAATTCTGTCTCAGTTGTATGTTTTATAAGGATGGAAATGGAGCCTGACAGATCAATCTCCAATAGTGTTATATCAATATAGCACAAGAAATACTTATTTGCAAGTCCAGGCAAAGAAAACAGTTTTACTGTTCACTTTACACATATAAATCTCCTCTTTGAGGAAAGTGCACTCCTGAAAACAAAGGCAATCAAAAATCTTTTGGCACTGTTGAAATGTGAAAGTGTTGCAGCTGAGCATGGTCTGCAGAAAAAAAATCATTAGTTTCTTAATTAGCTATTACAATTACTACTAGCTGTGCAAATTGCACGTTAAACATCAAAATAAGCTGAAATTGCTGCTGATATATGAGAAGTTCTGCCTCAGTTTGCTCAAAAAATGTTTGGTTAATTCCTATTGTTTAGCTTCTCAGATATTCAAGATATAATGAAAACGTTCATTTTCATTGAGGTCAAAAGGTCCAGCTGTTTCTGCCTCTAAAGGGCAAGTAACTGCTGCTTTTTGTACCTCTAATTTCAGAAACTCAGTTAAAAACACATAGGTAAGAAAATATTGTAGTAAAGATATTCAGAGTGCTTATTACAACCAGGTAATTTCTGAGATCAGAGAACATCCAGGTAGTGTCCTTTGAATTGAATACTGACCTCCCCTTGAAAAAGTTCATATTATTTCTCAGAAAAATAATTTTGTAGCCCTCCCAGCAGAAGTCAGTATCACCTTACACCTTACTACTAAACATCAGTTGGTTTTTAGCAAAGACAGGAAATAATTGCTGGAGTTCCCTCTGTGCTAATGTTGTACTGCAAGCTCTACATATAAGAAAAAAAAGGAAAAATCCCTGGAAAATGGAGAAGTGTGCAATGCTTTACATGGTAACATAAAGCTGTTACTGGCAGTCCTTGCCAGCCCTGCCTTTCTCCTGACCACGATGCAAGAACTGACAGATCACTTTTCCTCTTCCCTTCTGTGTCTTGGTTAAAGCTAAAACCAAAACAGATAACAGCTTATAATTGGTGGCAATTAAATAAAAAAAAAAATCTTTGTAGCCATGTAAAATCACCAAAGAACTTTACATTGTAGTGGAATCTTTGCAGATGAAAGTAGTTTTGACTATTTCTAGAAAATGAATCTTACTTTTTTGTGTTGAACATTATGCAGCAACACACATTCATCACAAAATCAAAGGGACAATTCTAAATTCTATTTATCAATCAATCTAAACTCACAATCTCATAATCCTATGACTAAACTGCTAAAATAAAAACAAGCCATTCTTCTACTTTCTAATATTATGTAATAATAAAAATATAGAAAAGCTATATTATACAGGTATGTCTTCCTGAAAAGTGTTCTTTGCAAAAAAAGATCTCTGCCTTGAACAAAAAACAGTGACAAGCTGCAAAGTGTGGTTCTGTGGAATGCTCAATAGCACATATTGAAGCAGAATATCACTTTATAATAAGTCTGAAAGAATGAGTAGCCCCTTCAGTTTGTACCCATAAAATTAAATTCTAATGATAGCACTGGAACTATATATTCACCAGGTTAAGTTCCTTCTTTTTGAGTGCATTTAACTGTTTCTCCCCATGCACATTCCTCACAATTAGAATGGAACTGTCTTATTGTGGATAGAAAATACTATTTCCCTTCCCAGATTAAAAAAAGATATATGTAAAACATAATAAAGTACTCAGTACACAATATTCCTATGATTGGCCCCAAAGGCTGATTTGAATTAAACTTACTAAATTTTTTCTCACTGTTGCTTCACCCATTAAAAACAGTGTGAAGACAACCAAGACAGGAGTTCTCCCAGAATATACCCAGATATCTTCCCCCAAACCTTTTTTTCTTTATAATTTATATTAGTTTTTAATCTATCATGAAAATAGTAGTGCCAGAATAATCAACTAATAATCAGAAATTCTTCAGGTAAATGGTTTAGTTCCTTTTAGGATAGAGATGCAGAGGAATACCAAAGAAAGAAATGCTAGTTATGATGTTTTCTTTGTTAACACTCCTTTGTGACCTAAATCAATTCTTCACTCCACGTTCCTGTATTTGGAAAACAAATTGTACAGTACTCTCAGTGTAGACTTCAAGTCACAATTTACAATATCTAGAAAAAAGACAAGGGAAAACAAATTAGTAACTTCATTAGCTCCAAATGTTTTCCAGAAAAACAAGTGCTCATTCTCTACTCCTTTCCCTTGCTCACATTAATGCCCGTGAACATTAGATCACAAGGATAGCAAAAAAGAGTAGAAATATCAATAAAACACAATTTTCAAATTGGCAACTCAAAACTTGGTGTTTTAACCACTTCTAGGGAGGGATACAAAGAGCTATTGCTGCAGATGTTGAAATGTAACCAAGCTCAGATGCTCCTGAGCCAAAGTGTGCCCAGCATCACACACACTTACACAACTTCATCTTCAGTCAGGTGTGGCTGATTTGGGAAAAAAGTCATTGGGCAGTAACCAATGGAACCTTCCTGTTATGTAAGAATTGTAGGACTTGGCACATTCTGGGCTGCAGCATCTTTTACACTAGGCCTAATTTCAGCAAGATAGCTAGGGGCAAGCTTAAATTTTCCAGAGGATCTAAAGAAGCTAGGTATACAAGTGCTCCCTGAACAAACATCTGAAAATTCTTTGGGTTAGCTGACATTCATGGCTGAATCAGTCCTCAGAAACTCAACATCTGAAGTCAAGGATTTATATGAAACAAAAAGCTAATGAATACCTTCTGTTTCAAAGAGCAGTTCTTGAGAAAGTCAATATTATTTCACAAGAAATCTATAAAACAAACTGACAAGTACTACTGCAGCAGTCTACACTAGTGCTTTAGTCAATCTCAAACAGGGATTCAGCATTGCCCACAGAAAGAGCAGAGTGGAATTAAAATTGTCCTCTCTCTTTCTGTTGAATGAATGCACAGGAACTCAAGTTCCTAACTGTGGCTCTTGTGGAATTGGCCAAAACCTCCAAGTAAGCCCAGTAAATGGTGTATTGGAATAATCAGAGTTTACTCATTATATTTATCTACATTGATGTTTCTCACAGGTTGTGAAGGGTCACACTTTGAACAATTAATCCAATCCAACCTATGCACAGTGTCCTAAAGTATGCCAGCTAAAGAAATTGAATTTACATCCTGGACAAAGGGTGGAAACCCTCAAGCCTAGATTTTATGCTGGGCCTGTGCACGGTCATGTAACCAGAGCCAGCACGGGTTTGTGGCTCTTTATAAATCAGGTGGAAAATGCCTGGTATAAAATGAAGAGGAAATGCCAAAAGCTGCAGGAAGGGTGCATTGCCCCCACAACATCCCACTGCAATCTGCAATACTGTTTGCATGCAACATTGGAAGTTTCCTCTTTCAGGCCAGCAGAAGGTGCAGAGCTGCTTTTTCTCACAAACAGAACTATTAAAGAAGTAACTTTGTTAGGTCTTTGCAGACACTGCCACAAAAATAGATACCACAACCACAACAGAATTCCACAGAGGGGCTCACAGTAAAAGAAGCAACTCCCAGGGAAAGATGGGTTATTTCCATTGCTACATGGGTTGCACCAACACATGACACATTTTACTAGTTGCAAGTTTCTAAAAGAGAAGCTTGAGTTTGGCTTTGATGAACACACTGCAAGGAGTAATCTGAAAAAGCTCAAACTGCAAATGAATTCATTATAGACTCAGCAGATTAATGTTCTGGCCATTTTTAAAGTAAAAGGTCACAGAAAGCTTTCTAAGACCTTTTCAATTATATTGCAAATAACCCAAATAAACTGTTGACCCCATAAAAATCATTGGTTTTCATACTCATTTATTTAACTGCATTTTTTTTTCCACTAAATATGTTTTTCATATTCTAAAGCACTTTTCAGCATATTTTTTTCCTCAAGAACCTCAAAGAAACAGTGTAGGAATTCAAAGAGTATTTAGTGTACACATTTAGGGTAAGATCCCTTTCAATGCTCTTTTGCTCACTGGAAATTTTAAGTACGGGCATTGTGCCCAATGTAACAACACATAAAACAGATGTGTTTTTCCATTCACATTGGGCAGGAAGTTTCATATTAAGCATTTCAATAATTGCACAAGAAATGTCTTATATATGCTGAAATATCCTTATGGCTTGATTTATACTGGAAAAATTAGCTGTCCCCTAGAGCAATAAATACCTGAAAAATTAAATGCCATAAGAATTTTAAACCTCCATGGGGAGTAAGGGATCACAGATACTCTGTGTTTTACTTGGATCCCTTGATTTCACTGTTTCCCCCTTCTCACTTTGACTAGTTCAGACTTAAAGGTTTGTGATACATTCACCAGTGGTTTAGCTAAGCATGACTGTGGATAAGAGTTCAAGCAATCAGAAGAAGTGGAAAAAGAACCAGGCTGGGTAGCTCCAGATTCAGTGCACAGGCTCGATCCTGAGATGCATTATTTTGTGTGTGTGCTTGTCTCTGTGCCTGTTACAACCTGGAAATTGGGAGGGATGGAAGAAATCCTGAATGGAGCAGAGCCTGATTCAGCAAGGAGTGCCTGAATCCCCAGGGAGCTCTGTTAGAAGCCACACTGCCATCAGCTTATGTCAGCTCCTTGGGGAATGACAATCCAAAGTTGTGGCAGGAAAAGACCGTGAGCACCACAGAATACAAATCTGAAATTGGTCTTGAAAGACACAGCCACGTTGGTTATTATGGCAGGGAACCACCAGGAGCCCAGACACCATTCCTGGTGGGAGCTGCACGCCCAGCTCCTGCATGGTAAGAAGTGGTGACTTCTCACAGGAGGAGCTACAAGAAATACCCATTAACTGGTGAGTTAAGGGCTCTGTCTCCAGCCTGAAAAGCTGGATTTAAACACTGCATGTATATAAACAATGGGGAGTGGAATCCCAAGGCTCCTCAAATCAGCAGCAAAACCTTTATCCTCCCTGAAGCACATTCTTCTGTCAATCCCAGCTCCACATTTAATTTAAATATGCGTGATTAGGTCCTGCATTCAAAGGCATCTATGTGAACACGTGAAATTCACCTTCCACAACATTTCCCTCTTTCATGAAAATCTTATAAATTACTGGAATACTCAAGGTTTAGCGTGAAAATGTGAGATGGAGGAAAATGGAGCAATTGGAGGAATTCACATGTGTCAGTGACACCAATCACAACTGTGTTCTCTTTCTTTCAGGGAATACTGGAGTATTACTGCTTATGTTTGGCCAATGAAGAAAGGAAGTGTTATAATATTTGAAAAAGTGCATTTAAAATACAGAGTTCTTGAGCACTACAAAATGTACCTTGCCTTTTGCTGTTAACTTAACCTTCATTTAGCCACACCACAACCTTGTAAAATCTGGATCCAAACCAGATTTTTAAGGAGATACAAAAAAGGTAGAATAGGTACCTTCTGGTCTTGGCTTTGGTTTTTCCAATCCACCATCCTGCATGAGCTCGAATGCAAAGGACACATTGATGACCTGGCAATGCAACAAAGGCAGGTTGTTGTTGTTCACTCTTGTGAACTCTGTACAGTGCAAATGGGCAAGACAAGATATATTTGAAGTTGCAGACCCAGATATTCAGATGGAAAAAATAGTCAGGGCTCTGTATATCTGGTCTTTGGAATCCAGACAATCCATTGTTTTGCTGTTTCTGGGCGATGGGAGTTGCAGAAAGATAGAGGTAATTGAAAGTTAACATGAACTAACATAACCCTTAATAAAATGACTTACAAGTAAGCTCAGCCCACCTCCTACAAGTTCAAAAATTGGAACATGATGGCCCCTGAAGTGCTCTTGTCTTGAACAGCCAGATGAATTGCCTGGATAGCTACAGACGCTGATGTAATGTTGGTCTTGAATTGACACATGGTACATATATGCCTTTATGCTTCCAAAACCCATTAAACCTCTCCAACATTAAATTCTTGGATTTTGGACACACAAAAAATCAGTTCTGTCATCGGTGCTTGTGGGTAATCCTATATACATTAATGAACAGTAGGTCTCATTCAATGACAGCACCACACAATAGCTGCCAAAATCTGTTAATACTTACTAACCACCCCATCATTAATAAAATTCTCTGTTTTGTTCCAGCTAAGTATTAATGCTGATTTTTTAAAATACTAGGAAATGGTCACCAGTACTGTCCATTCTTGATTTCAGCTACTAGCAGCTAACTTATGCAGAAAAATTTGTGTTATCCTTCTACAACCAGACATATTTACATGTTTGTTTTTAACAGGAAAATGAAATCTAGTTACCTTTTGTTCAAAACTATCAGGAGTCAAGAAAAAGCTGTGCAGGGGAACAAAATATCCTTCCAGGAGACCCATTAGCAGGACTAAGTACACTCCATCTGCAAACTGTGAAAAAAACCATTTATCAGTACATTTTCTGAAAAATATCTCAGTGCTTTTCTTATGGAAAAATGGGGTGCTGGAACAGGATTGCCCAGAGAAGTGGTGCCCCATCCCTGGAACTGACCAAGGCTGGATAGGGCTCTGAGCACCCTGGTGTGGTGAAAGGTGTCCCTGCAGGAGGGGTGGAACTGGATCATCTTTATGGTCCCTTCCAACCCAAAATATTCCATGTTTCTGTGGTTTTGTCACAGGACTCTCACCCCTACCCCAGTGGCATCAGGTCTATTAGCAACCCATCACCTTCCCGATGGTAATTTTCTTTCAACTGATGGAAATAAAACCTCTCATCTTAGGGAGTGCTGTTTCAGACCAATGCTCCTAGGTACATTTGAATGTTTTCCCCCAAAGTAAACAAGGCAATGAGCCTTGAAAGCCTTTACACACCATTTCCACCTAAATCTTAATTTTAAATTTGAAAAAATTCTCTCAGATTGGTAGGTGTTGAAATAAAGCAGAGACTCTTAATAACATGAATCAAGAGAAAATAAAGCCTGACCTGAAGACACCTGGGTTTTTTTGGTAGTGCAGATCCCATCCCTTCCTGCCTGACCCCACAATTCTCTTATGATAACTGCCTCAATTGTTCACACGGGGAGGTATTAATACAGCAGGATTAAGCTTTTCTTTGAGCTTCTTTTCAACCAATTTAGCAGCTGAGAACAGGACAGAAGAGCATGCAGCACACTGTTTCTGTGGTGCAATGGAGCCTGCAGCCCAGCTGTACAGCTGGAGCAGCTCTGCTCCCAAGAATCCCAAATTTCCCCTGAACAGAGGCATTGTGCTTGTGCAAAGGTAGGCAGCAAACAACTGCCCAGCCTGCAGCTGCAGCAAACCAAGGACACTGAATTCCTTCCTGACCAGAACAAGCAGGTCCTCCTTACAGCACTACCAGAAGGTAACATCTGGTAATTAATTTTTATGCTAATGGAAGCACAAAACTGTTTTAGATGCTTAAATGGTGAGGATCTTCTTTGTACAAACATATTTAGAAAGGAAGGATTTCCTGCTGACATAACATCTTAGAGCTTGTTCAATAATAATTCAGTGACATTTCTGGATAAAGCTGAGGGCACAGTGCATAACATAGTGCAACTGCCTCTCCCCTTTAACAAAGGCTACAAAATTCTACCTGCGTGTCCAGTTCAGTCACCTCCAAATTCAATTTATTCAGATGCTTGTTCACAAAGGTGATGAGAGTCTGAAATATGAAAACAGTGCAATGAAGGCCTGTTCAGCAAGGCAGCAGCTCAACACCAGCAGTATGAACTCCACTCAGAAGAGAATCTGCACGAGTGAAGAGACTGCAACACAGTCTCCAAGTTTTGAAATTGAAATGTGACATGAAAAATTGTTCTTAAATTATTTTTACAAGATGAAGAACAGAAATAAAATGAATGTGATGTGATAAATAAATAAATAAATAAATAAATAAATATACACTGTTGAAACACAGAAAACCCCCAAATTTTTAGCAGACTATGGGGAAGTGGGTACTTGGACTCCACTCAAATCTGACAGCAGCCAAAATACTCTAGGGTTAGACCTCTGGCAGCTGTAAACTGGATATCTCCTTGGCATCAGTACAGTCAATGTACCAGTTGGGTTCTACCCAACATACACTTTGTGAGAACTTTTCTGATGGAAACTTTGATAACTATATGTTGTTCCATGTTCCAAAATTAAGTTCATGCTGCTGAACATTAAATAAAAAGTAACATTATAATCATGACTTTGTGTATTTAAGCATAAAGCTTAATTGTATTTAATGTATGCAAAGCGTGCCAGTTGTACATTATATCCACACACACTCACCACATCCACACCATCTGATACACACAAGCATGCACATGAACACATTAGGTATTCTAAAAATAAAAACCTTCCCACCTTTTTCACTACATTGAGCTTGTCTGGGGCATGGTCAAATAAAGTGTCGAATGCATCTCTTTCTGAAAAACATTCAGTGCCATTAACATACTGAGCAGCAGTTGTTCCAGTGCAGAATAAACACTTACAGAGACACACATTCACTTGAGACAACAGTCAGAAAATGGTTCAATATAGTCTCTGTATTCCAAGTACCAAGTAGCTTTGCACAGTTCTCTCTTGCTGCAAGCTGCTAGAAACTTATTCTCTATCATTCACAAAAAAAGCATCCTTTTCAGGTAGGATTTGGATTACCTAAAGACCCTGTTTCTCAAAAATGAGCAAAGAATAGTATCTTGATGCATAAAATCTTAAACAGCCAGATACAGACAGCCAAGCAACCAAATCATTTTCTGCAGAAGAACATGAATTTACATTAGTCACTACATCCACAGAAGAAGATTTGCCCCAAGGGCCACTGACTGCATTATTAAGCACATCAAGCAGGTTTATGATTACACATCTGCAATACAGTCCTTTGTACAGATGTTTTGGGCCATTCTCAGATGCAATTTAGGGCACTATCAGCAGGACACACAACCTAAGGTAGCATGACTGGAATGCTACTGCAGTCACCTTCTGAGGAAAACAGAAAAATACATAAAAAAGCACCAGAGCCTTTTCTGAGCAATTTCTGTTTCAACAATCACCTGAATGACAGCAAATGACTCAACAAACATTCATATTCCTCAATTAAAAAAAAAAAAAAAAAAAAAGAAAAACCAACAAAAAAGCAAAACAAAAGCCAGAGTAGATCCAAAGGCATTTATAAAAATCAGACTTTACACTAAGCAAGATTCAGGTGAGTGTTTTCTGCTGGCCATCCTCAGTCCAGTGAGACACAGGACCTTGCATGGTGTGCAGGCCTGAAAAATGACTCAACATCTTTAAAGTATAAGTAGGTGATGGATGTAGAATACCAACATTCACCAGCTGGTTCATGATAAGACACCACGTCACATTATGCTGGGAACTCATGACCATTAATACCTCTGCAGTAATGTTCTGGAGGTTAAACCACAAAGCACATGCAAATTAACATGTGCTGAAAAGCAATGAAATGTGTTTTAAAGATGGTCAGAGTGATTTTAATGGGGTTTTTTTTCCCCTTCTGTTAACTGCCACAACAGCCTGTGGTGCATATTTGCCAGGGCAACTTGAAATCGTCTTCTTTCTTGCCATTTGGTCAAAGTGACCACCCACTGCAGAACTATGGCTGCCTCAAAAAAAGAGATAATAATCATATGAACTTACCATGCCTTCCTGATAATGCCCTGTGGGGAAAAATAAAAAAAGGAAAAGAACAAAACAGTTACATATAATTCATTTGCAGATATTGTGCTGTAAAAAACCCCAGCATACATGGTAAGAACTTCAGCTTGGTGAATAAGGGAGTAGATTTATGGAATGAGGAGAATTTTGTGACTAACTTCACCAAGTTACTCCAGCTGAGGATCTGGGTTAGCCTGGAGTCTACCAGTAGAACATCTCTTGGCTTCACCAGAGTCTCACAGGAGGCCAGATCTCATATTCCCTGCTTTGAACCAAAGCAGCACACCTTGCCTGAGTAAAGAAGGCTTTTTCATGTCAGAGGGAAAACTCTTCCCTCTGCTTTGAAGATGCATCTACCACACCAACTACAATAGAAATCCAGCCCAAAAACAAGGCTTGGGCTGGGTTCTTAAGGACTGCAGGATTTTGCTCCAGTTGATCCTTCATACAGCTACCACCTATAAATCCATACAGATCAATGATAAGTCAGTAGTGTGCTTCTCTCCATTCAATTACAAACCAGGATATTCTACTACTGTTCTCTTTTGGTTTGGAACCGCTTTTCTGTTATAAAATGTTCAGTGAGATGGCACATACAAGGCTTACTCCCACCATTTTACACATCTAAAGTCCTGCTTTTAGCTCCCCACCCCTCTATTTCCTCCCCCTTTTGTATTTTTAGATGCTTGTTTAGCTCTTGAAAAGGCTAAAATACAGTCACTGGCTGATGTATCATCTTCCCTGGAACCCCAATACTGAAATCTAAATATCAGCAAATGTTTGAATTTCTGTGACACATCTGTGTTCAATTACTGAACTGCTGGCAAAAGTGGTGTTGACATACTCAGTGTTACCAGTTATTTCCTCTTGGATTTGTCGAGACTGGAGGATTCCTTCTCGTTTCTGGAAAAAGGAAAAAAAAGGGACATTTTTCTCAGTGAAGTTTAATGCTTAGGATACAGTAAAAATTTGTGATCCACAAACATAATTAGACAAGAAACCTGCAGAATTAAGAACTTCACTTACACAAATTTTCAGTAATATATTATTTGACCCTGCAAGTATTTCAGAGAACTCTTTTATACATTAACAAGAAACCTGAAACTCCACCTGCAGAAGGAAGTATTTCTTTTCCTTTCTCCATTGTTCTTAATTCACTTTTCTTTTAAAGGCCCCAATTCAGGGAGACATTTGAAACACCCAAACACATATGTAAGTATTTTAGTGGAGGTATGTCTAGGTGAGCTGAATTCAGCCCTGTATTTCAATGAACAGCTTGGCAGATGGTGCCCATGCTTCTCCTCTGCAAAAATCTTGCTCCCAGGCTATTTGTTCTTTCTGCCCTGTTCTTTTTTTTGGGGTTGTTTTGTTTTTTTTTTCAGTGTTTCCTTTCTCTGCAGACAAAGAGCTCTATTGGAGCTTCCACTGACACTGCCATGCTGCTCCAGCAGTAATTCTGATGTTCCTCAGATGGGGAAAAACCCTTCCTGGCTGGTACTTTGTGCAGAGGCTGTGCCCAACCTGGCAGAAGCCAACTCCAATCACTGCTCTTGGAGGCAGCTGCAAAATGAAGCACTTGAAGAGTCTGACATTGTTTCAGTTTGCTGATCCCACTCATCTGGGGCCCCTGTAAATACCACACATATGTTTTGCCTCTCTTTGTGTTCTCTCTGTCAATTCTGTTTGCTGGTATTACCAAAAATTTCAGTACAGAGAGAAAAGTCAGGCAAATGCTGACAACTCCATTTAAAGTCTAGACACTGGGCAATTACTCATGATCCTTCACTCCCTGTCATACAAGGAAATGAGAAAAATAGATTTATGCTGGTCCTAGACCCATCTTCTAGGTGGAAAAGAGAAAAGGAGAATAACCTTTTAGGAAAAAGTCCTTCATGGTATGTGAATTGGGGCTGCTGCTTTTCCCTGCCTTGGAGAAGACAACACAACCTATGTGATGTGCTGAGGACCAAACCAGGCTTTGTCTATTCCTTCTACACTGCATTACTAAAATATATTTATTGATATATTTTCCCTTCTACACTGCATTACTAAAAAACATCAAGAAATATATTTATTTCTGCAAGAAAAGCTGAACCTGGCCTTCTGAGTCACCCCAGACTGGAACTTGGAGTAATGTGAACTGTCCTTTCAGCTAGATGACAGTTTCAGGGGGTTTCCATGATATTTTTTCAAGTCCTGTATCTTGCACACAGTAAAAAATGCATTCAGGGAGAACCTGTGAGCACTTAAAAGATATTTTAAAAAAAGAGGGGAGTCCAGGCTGTTATGTACTGGAAGGGGGGCACAGCACAGCTGCAGAGGCATTGCCTGTCCCACACCTTCTGTCTGAGTTAAAATGACATCATTTAGGGCAATCTCCACTCCCAGCTAGTGCAGACAGCAGTAAGTGCTGTCTCCAGCACTAACTGAAGCAACTTCAAGTTACAATCTAGTTCCTGCTAGCTCAGCTAGGAATTCCACTCTGTTTGGTATTTTTGTTTATTTTTCCCTTTGCTGCAGGGTGAAAGGAAACTTTTATTTCCTCCTCACCATGACTCTGACATGCCATTGATGCTTTATGCAAGAGCCCTGCTGCTCTCCTCTCCTAGAGGGGCTGAGCACCACAGCAATGCCATCTGTAGTTTCACTGATCAGACTGGCAGTATGGGAGCAGAAAAAGGTTTCTAATGCTCTACACCTCCTTTCTGCAAGCACACAAAAACTGCTTGAAATACACCCCAGTACTGATATTACAAATATTCTCCTTTCTGCAAACTGCAGCTAATACATTAAAATAAAAAAAAAAATCTGCACCTTAATCTTGTTGTTGACAATAACAACAAAAACAAACAAAAAACCCCAAACCAAAATGATCCCAAGCCCTTGTCTTGTGTCTGGTACCTGACCACTAACATTGATGGGATTTCCACAGTGCCCAAATACAATGTGCATCCCCTGGACACTTACTTGACCAGCCCATGTCAAGACAGACCTTCCTATATTTTTGATTTGTAAAAAGATTGGTGAATTCCCTACAGAATGGATCTTAAAACACTGGTCTGAGCACCTTCCCTGAAGGCTGCTTCTCATGCATCTCTTTCACTTTAAAAACTCCTCACCTCAAAATTGACCCTAACAGTGATGTGACCTATGTGAGGTTTTACTAGACAGAGAATGACACAATATTCCTAAAAATACAGAGAGGTGCTACTGGGGACTGAAAGACTGTCCAGCACATTCCTTAAGGTAACAGTGGCTACAATTGAAACAACAAGCTATAAAAATCAACATCAACTGTTTCAAAGACACAGAGAAAAGAGGCATGAATTAAGATTCCCTGTTAAAAAGAAAAGCTGGACATGCATTCCAGTGATGACAGAAGACCTGGCATTTTCCTCCCTCATGGCTGAAAGACTTCAGAGAAAGCCCTGAAGATATTCCTAATCACTTACCATTTAAAATTGGCAACTAATCCTAGAACAAAAAAAAAAAAAAAATCTGAAACTGGGGTAGTACATCTGGAAATAGAAAAGATCTCTTCTTATCTCCCTTTGTGTCAGCATTTTTTTGTTACTGAGGCCCAACTGCTTAATTTCCCCCACAAAGCCCCAGTCTGAAAATCTTGCCATTATTTGGATGGCTTTTTGCCCATGTCTTGTTACAACTCATTTCACCTGGAGGACCATGTTTTATAATTGCCCCAGCAAAGTGAAATGCAGAATTATTCTGGAGCTTGAAAGAACAAATACATTTATTACAGGTTCAGAGAAGACTTCACTGGAACCTGGAGGCAGTGCTGCTCCAAAACATTTCAGACCTTCCCAGGCAGTGGGACCAATGATGTCTGATTAAGGTTGTGATTTACACACTCATCTAATCTCAATAATTCCCTAGCTTTGCCTAAGAGTAGTATATGCACCCAAGAACTGCTGTCCCAGAACATGCTGAAGCCATTCTGGCTGCTCTGCCAATGCATTCTTACACTCTCTGACTTCCATCTCTTGGACACAAACAATCTGTCATCTAACCATTCGTGGATGGTAGAAATACATAATTTTTAAGAAGAGGCAAAATGATGACAAGACCCAGCTCTCCAAAAAAGCTCTCAGTCATTTCAGTAGATATGATCAAACAAAGCCTGGGCTTTGTTCAAAGTTATTTATTCTACTGGTATGGCAGGAAAAGAAAATAATAGAGTAGCTACAAAAGGTCCAACTATCACATTTTTTCCTAGTTCAGCTTAAACCCAGATTTCATATTACTCTCATTGCTAACAGCTTTTGTACAAAACAGCCAAAGGAAACAAGCTTTCATAAGAACTAGGCTGATTACCTGTTGGCCATGAGCACATTTTTTGTTTCACAACTATCTTTTTTCAATTTCAATGAACTACATCCAGCCAACACGGCAACCCTCACGTTTTATGTGTTTCTATGCCTAACAAAACCAGGAAATGAATTAAAGGAGTCTTTCTTAAAAGACTTCATCAAAGTACTTTGTCCTTTCATTTCTGTCTCTCTCCTGTTCTCTTTATCAAACCATACACAGCAGAATTTTAAAACAGCTACTGCATAGTCTGTTAAGCTTCCCTAGGCTTGATCTTCCTTTACAGAATGCATGAGTGTTTAGAATGAGGTGTGCATGCCTGACCACTAAATTAGGCATTAGGATCTGCTGATGGTTGATTAAAACTCTTGTGAGTTCAAAGGGTGCAAGATGCATGGTACAGAATCAGTCCCACAGGATGTGAAAGACAGATTTAAAAAATAAAAATAGAAACCTCGCCCAGCATAAAATAAAAATGAGAAATGTCTCAAACAATTACAGTAAATATACAGGCCCCCACCCTCTGTTAGCAGGAATCAGCAGAGCTCTGGACTCCCACTGACTGGCTTTCACCAAGGTCAGGGTCTGCAGGACAAGATCTCCTTCAACATCACTTGGATTTTATTCTGGTGCAACTGCTTTCCCTGCAAACCACTGGCGCCTGAGCTGCAGCTGTGTAACTAAGAGTGAGCCAGATTCTCCCACTACTTATTGTTTTAAATTGGTTTATCTGTCCTGACTTCAGTGGATTTGCTGTTGAACTACATTAGCCTGTTTAACAAGAGGACAGTTATGCCCACTGATTTCAAGTGGAATTTTGTCTGGAGGTATGGAAAGACAGCAGAGGGTCTCGTTCTTTCTTTTAGGACTCTGTTATTTTTCTCATTAAGTTTTTCGTAATAAAGATACCCTGCTCACTGTAGTCCAGATTTCTTCAGCTGGTTTTGGCAGAACTTTGAGATAAACCAGTACAAATAATACATTTATAATAGCCAAAGGAACTGTTTCTTTGAAGCCTTAGACACATAAGTGCAGATTCTCAGGGATTCTCCTTCATCATCTGCAGAGAAACCCATGAAGCAGAATCTGAGTCAATGAGTCACTACCAGACATCAGAGACTCGCCTTCAGATTTCTCCCTAAGTTACAAAACTTGCCCTATTTGAATTCTAGAACAGAGAATGTTTACTTTCTCAGATCTGTCTTGCAGATTTTCAGCCACACAAAACTTGAGCAATAGCTCTTTCAATCAGTTACTTCAGGGTAACATCAGTTAAAAGACATAAATAAAGACAGTTGCAGTGTGAAAAATAAAGGCAAAGTTAATTGGAGAGAAAGAAAAGCAGATTAAATGGGAAGAGGCCAAGTAAGATAGAGAAAGCACAAGCTCAGCTGAAAGAAAAATGATGAACAGAAAAACATGAAGAGTTTGAATGGATGAGGCTCTAATAAGGAGACGGACAAAAGGTTTAGTTGATGGGGATTTTTTTGCATGCTTTTGAGAAAACCAACACTGTAATCAGACTAAATTAGCATGCACAGGGCTGAAAAAGAATAGTTAGTCACCTAACAGGAATCTGAATGTAATAAACAGTGACAATTCATCATTCAGTGCCAAGAATGATTTGAATCTCTACACAAGTGAGAAGAGCGTCAAAAAATGGGGAAAATAATAATTCTAGAGATCATACTGCATGATAAACACAACAATAATAATGCTTCATATATTTTTAATGTCACAGTCTGGCCATTTCAAAGTAAGATGCTGTAGCCAGAGCTCAGTGTGGGGAAGCACTCGTGCCTTTCAGCAGGGAAGATGCACGTGTGTTCCCTGTGAGCCAAAGAGACACAGACATGCCCACCCAGCCAGAAACCCCAGGAGCAGTTTTGCAAGAAACCCCTCAGCCAACTTCACACCACTCCCAAGAGCTGTTTAAAGCCCCTCTTACCTGCACAACAACCACCTGAATGGACACATGGTCAGGGAGTCGGATTGGTGCTCGGAAATACTGAGACAGAGCAACCAGAAGATGAAGTATGGCTACGAGACTTTTAGCATGGACAGCTGAAAGAGATATTAAAAGCACAAGTTACAAACTGCCAAGTAAGCAGGGCACAGATTTTTACTTCTGCTTAGGATGCAGGGATGATGGGACTCTTTTCCTCTTGCCACTGGAGCCAGGGGGCACTTTTAAGGCAGCCCATCCACAGTGGTCTCCTTGCAACATGTCTGGATGCCACAGGCTTGGGGAGGTGGAAATCTAAAGCTAATCCAAAAGCCAGATTTTGTGTACCACAGTTTAAGTGCTGTCTCTGCATTCTCCTTGCCTCTCTTTTATTCCCTTTATTTCAATAAGGATTTATGGACTATCAGAAAGATATTTTTGTACTCATAACATGCACTTATTCATTTTTAAGTGTCACAATGTCTGCAGGATGATAAATGAGCCTGTTTTGGCACAAGCCTTAAGCAATAACTTATTAAACTCAATGACTCAAACAATCCTCCTGAAGTTGTTCTAGTTCTGTTATTGAAGCTTTTTTGCAGCAGGTTTCATATATGGGTAGTTACCACTAACACAACTTACAAGACATCAAAAGCCAAACTGTATGAAATCCTTGATCAAGTATCAAACCATTGGCATGAATGTGGATAATTTCCAATCCTTATTATTGCCTTTCTTCTTCTATTTTGTTTTTGCTTTTCCCAGAGTAGCATTCCTAAAAGATCTTTGACACTGCAGTGCACTTGGGTTTTTTGTACTTGAACTAATCATTAAGTACTACCTTACTGCACTGCTGGAACACATTAGATGCATTAAAATATCCTTCCTCATAATCTTACAGAGCAAGTCTCAGCTATGCCATGTTGATACACATCCATATAAGATGTGGCACTGCTGGCAAATGCTGCTGGAGTGCCCGTGGTCAGGGATGAGGTGCTTTAGCAGAACACTACAAAGATGTCTGTCTGCCTACCACTGGTGTGTGTTACAGCTGGGCCCAGCTGCTGCTCTCTAGCTCTACTCCAGCCCTAAAACACATGTAAAACATTAGATTAAAACTAGAAGTTAAATTGTCAGGCCACTCCAACACCCCACCTCCAGCTGCATAACAGAGAATGGAAAGAAAACTTGGGGGAGGTTGAAAAAAGAAGGGGGTGAAAAATTCAGCAGGACCACAGAAAGGGGAAAGTCAAATTGCCAAATGTTCACTCTTCCTCCCTTGAGATATTTCCCTCCTTCTTACTAATTTGTTGTGAATGGAACAGGGTACAAAACTGCTCAGCACAAGACAGGTACAGGAGACAGGGGAAATGTGATGTACTGGTCAAGGTATTCACCAGCATGACATGATTCTGAAAACCAAACTTAGAAGAGATTAGGAGGCCTAATTTTCTACAACTGATAACCTGCCTTCTGCAACACACACCCACCAAAGTGTCCCATGTTGGGCCACTGAAGGCATTTCTATTAGACACTGCTGTGCTCATTCTTAACACAATAGAACAGGATGGGTGCAGAACTAGGCTTGATGAGAGCTTTGTAATCAAAGCTGGTGGCTCAGACTTAGCCTGAAATGATCAGAAATATTATTCATATCCATGTTGCTAGTTTCACACAGAGTTCTAGGACTTAACTCTCCTTATGTCCATCTAGTGCATTTCTGCAGGTATTTGCCTGTTTCAACAAACAAATTTAGCAACACAACACTTAAGCTGACATGCACATGGACTTCAGACAAAGCCACCACACTAGGACAGACCTGAGATGACACCTAAGTGAAACTGAAGGCTGAGCAGCAGGAAAGAGGATAGAGTGGCACATCTGGAAGTGCCCTTCAGAGCAGTTCCTACCATAAATCCCAGGTTTCAGCCCTCCCTTACCATTGGATATTTCAGAATTCCAGATGGCACCTACAAACTCCCAGCTACCAACAAATGAGAACAGTACAGCAAACACAAAACTTACAGTCAACGTTCCACTTAATGTTTCTTGGACTGAGTTTAAGGGTTTCATTGATCTTCTCAAGCACTGTCTGTAGCTTCTGCTTCTGAGCAATTTCAGACTGAGTAACTTCTGCAACATTCAGCTTCTCACTTTCAAGCTTCTCTGAAGTGACAGAAGAAAAAATGAAGGAAAAACAACTGTCAGCTCCATGAAGAACACAAAGATATTCCATACACCCAGAGGTACATTCAGGAGACATTAGACTTCCTAATTATATCTAAGTTTTTTTTCCAGAGCCACTTTCCCTCTGCACTTCTGAGCTCCTAAAGGTAAGTTCACATTTAGCCTTTAGTTACACACTGACAAGGAGAAGGCTCTGTTCCACACCCCTGACTAACAAACATTTGCTGCAACTCCCTTTGGGGAGCACCAGCCTTGGAGGTAAGGGCCATTACTTCTATTGCTGCTAGATAAAGGTTATTCTGCATGCAAGTGGCTTGCACAGCAGACCATCAAACCTTGGAAACAGCAACTCTAAGATTTATTTCATCAGTCTCAGCCTCTCAGCTTCTACCTCAGATGCAGGAGATAAAAATTTCACTTGGCCTATTAGTGATAAAACTGAAGTGATTCCATATTCATAGAGGCAGAGGATGCATTACAGCAAGGCAAACAAGTTTTCATGAAAGCAACTAAAACCTCAGGCAATTCCCCTCTATGAAACCACAGCCATTTTCTGCACTCAAAATTTGCAGTAGATTTTAAAATACTTTATGAATTGGTTTGTTACAATTAGCACAGTTGCTATGCATATACATACATGGTTTATTGTTTACCCTTAAAGAGTAAGCAAAGAAAATATAGCACCTCCCTAGTGATAACATCAGAAACAAAATACTTGGTCACTTATCAATTTACTTCTACAAAAGACTGTCTTCTTAAGAGGTATCTTATTTGGTAATAGCTAATCTTGCTATCATCAAAGCCAACTGAGTATCTTGCCAAAGAGAGTGAACCTAAACAACCAGCCTAAGAGACTGCTATCTCCTAATCCAGCCTAAGAGACTGCTATCTCCTAATCCAGCCTAAGAGCTGCTATCACCTAATCCAGCCTAAGAGCTGCTATCACCTAATCCAGCCTAAGAGACTGCTATCTCCTAATCCAGCCTAAGAGCTGCTATCTCCTAATCCAGCCTAAGAGACTGCTATCACCTAATCCAGCCTAAGAGACTGCTATCACCTAATCCAGCCTAAGAGACTGCTATCTCCTAATCCAGCCTAAGAGACTGCTATCTCCTAATCCAGCCTAAGAGACTGCTATCACCTAATCCAGCCTAAGAGCTGCTATCTCCTAATCCAGCCTAAGAGACTGCTATCTCCTAATCCAGCCTAAGAGCTGCTATCTCCTAATCCAGCCTAAGAGCTGCTATCTCCTAATCCAGCCTAAAAATCTGGACTGCTATCTTCTAACCTAGCCTAAGAGAGTGCTATTTCCTAATATAGCTATCTCCTAATCCAGCTATTTTCTAATCATGCCTAAAAGCTGCTCTCTCCTAATCCAACTATCTCCTAATCCTGCCTAAAAGCTGCTCTCTCCTACTCCAGCCATCTCCTAATCCTGCCTAAGAGCTGCTATCTCCATGGGTTTCTTGCACCTCCTCAGAAATCAGTTTGTGCATACTCACACCACAAGACCAAAGATTTAGTAAGCAGAGACTTGATCCATAAGGGTAATGGAAAATATTCTTCTGAAATCAAAAAATGCTGGATCAGTATATGCATATTTAGAGTCAGGCTGCACCTGATACACATTTTTTGAATTTTGGGTGAAGTCACTAGAGGTCTGCCCATGACAATCCAATTGCTCCGTCTGGGCATATCCAGGCCATCACAATATATTCAATAGCTCAACCATTCATAGAAGGGAATAGTCTGTGAAGTCTTTATTAGAAGTGCTCACATGATGTTTCAAGATTCATTTAGGATACTGGAAAGAAATTTACTGGAGACTTTATGAGCTGTAAGAACTAAAAAATGGCTTTCAAGCCAACAGTGTAAAAAGCACATGCCAACTCTGCATTAGCAGTTTCTTTTCTCTATCTGTTTCTCAGCTGAAGCTCAGTTTGCAGTCCACTGGGCACCATTACCCCAGTCATGTTAAAAGCCAGACATCAAACCAGAAAGAAATCCCAGCTTTCCAGAGGAACCTTGCAATGTGAATAAACTACAGCATGGAAGGAGCAGAGATTAAAAACATCCACCATGGTACTGAGAATGCCCTTCCCTTCAAACTTACTTTCTACTTTTAACACGGTGAAGTCTGTGCAGCCCATATGCAAATAATAAATGTAACTGGAGTGAATGCTGCTGCCAAGAGCAGAGCCCTCCCTGTGCAGCACCCCAGGTAGGTTTTGTGCTGCTCTCCTCAGCTGCAGAGCACCACACATTGCACTGCACCCACGAGGGCTGTGCATGCAGCCCACTGCTCAGGGGTCTTGTGACACAATGCTATTTTTACATCACTTAGTGGCATAAATGTAAGGTGATACCCAGGCTCCTGGGCAGGAACAAGAGATCCACTTATTGACAAAGTGCCTTGACACTGTGCACGTGTATTTTCTCTTACCGAATAATTTCTGCAATACTTGTCCATCATACAGGTCTTCAGCCAAGTCTTTCACAATAATCCTCTCTCCTACCAACACATCATTAATCCAGTCAATTAGTACCTATGTGGGAAACACAAATTTGGCAGTATTACACACTATTCATTTGCAATTTAAAACACATGGAAAAATCGCGGCCGGCGGCCCCCGGGGAGCTGCAGCGCCACGATCGCAGCCCCGCCGGCCGCAGCCTGCGGTGCGGGGCTCGGGCACCGGCCCTCGGCGCCGCCGCCGCTCCGCCGCTGCCCCGGCGCTGCGCTGCCGCTCCTCGCTCGCTCCCCCGGCCTCTGTTCTGCCTGGGAGCAGCAGCAGCTTGCTGCCTTTTTTTTTTTTTTCCCCTCTCCTCAACTTTTTTTTTTTCCCTTGCTTTCCCACG
The DNA here is from genome assembly GCA_026413545.1 of Cichladusa arquata. NCBI lineage: Eukaryota > Metazoa > Chordata > Aves > Passeriformes > Muscicapidae > Cichladusa > Cichladusa arquata. Next base: position 4,094,882 of record JAOTQP010000251.1, read on the forward strand.
CTGGCTGAATGTGACTTGACCCCGTTTCAAAAAAGTTTGACATAGTGCTTCAACATTTCCGCATTCCTCCCCGACTACAAAGGCTGCAGCCGCCTCCTTCTGCTTTCTGTCTCTGCTCTCTGTCTTCACACTCAATGAAATCCTTCATGTGCCCCTGCCAAAGGCAGCCGCATACCGCAAGGGTCGCCGCGAGCGCCGCGGCCAGGCATGGCCCGGGGCGAGCGCCC